>OX276414.1:18057856-19257856 GCA_946251805.1 Cybosia mesomella
TTCGGTCGTCGATCTTTTTGATCCGCGTGAGGTACGCGGTGAATAGTCATAATATCAGCGGATTTTATAGGATGTTTGATTGCAGTACCTAAGCATTCAATTATACTAGTGAGATTTTCACCTCGCCTATCCGGGATATTAGTTATCTCGATATTGCATTGCCTGGTGTAGCGGCCATGTTGCGTCAGCAAATAAGCATATTGTACTGCGAGCGCGCCGCTACCAGTAGTCAGACCACGTTCCCGATATACCTGGCTTGCTGTTCCATGGTATGTATTTTATAATCGAGTTGTTGAATTTGAGTCTCAAGGCCAGTGGCTTGAAAAGTATTCTGTTCCAATGTCTTCAGACGACTGTCAAAGAGGTCCTGACGTTCATTCGAGAAATTAAGTGATTTTTCCATATCACATAATCGCATGTTAACTTCGTTCATAGACCTATTGAGATTAGTAGTATCCGTGTTAAGTTTCATAACATTAGTTCTGATAACACGGAGGTAATCTTCGACAACTCGCCAGCCAGTGCCGTATCTACAGCGGCAACGATACCCTTGGTAATAGACTCAGTGATGTTCTGGTTCCATATTTGCAATTGATTATCAAATTTTTTCGTAAAACCACGCATGTAATCATCAAAATTATCCCCCATTTGTTTACGCTTCCGGCTTGTTCCACCCGCCTTTACCGATGCTGGGATATCACCGTCCGATGAGAAAACATTCGGTGGTGTGCGTTGTAAGGACATCGTAGTGTGCGGCGCAAGGGGCAATTATATAGGTGTGAGGGAGTTAAAAAATATAACACCGTCCTTGTGTCTACCGGTGAGGAAGGGAAGTCCCCGCACCTTCGCTATCGGAGGATGCTATGTGAAAGCGGGACGGGAACTGTTCGATAATTGTTTTCTCGCTCGATCCAGCAACATGAACCGCAACGGTTACACAGTATTCACAACACTACTAGTCCATTGAAATGTTACATTTTTTAGGCCTAACCTTGCGTTTTTTAGAGGACGCAATTTTATTCTTTTGATGTGTAGGGGGGGTCAGTGTAAAGCTAAAACCAAGTTTGTGGGGTCGCCACCCTTGTCGAACGGCCGCCATCTTGAAAATAGGGGTTGAAATGGTTTTTACGATATACGTGTATCTCTTAAACTATTTATCTGATAAAAAAAAAAACATTTTTTGTTGCAAATTAAATTCTCTACAACTTTGGTCCAGTAACATCTGGTATCTAGATGACGGTACTCTAGGAGGAGATATAGACACTTACTCGCTCATCTCAATTTTTTAAACATTTTGCACTTTTAGACAAGATGGATAAAATTATTCAAAATGCTAAATTTTAAACGCCGTTTTGAACGACCGAGCTTGGCTCCAAGCATCTCTCCCGGTTCGCCGGGGTGGGCTCGGCGTTCGTAAAATTTCCGATGTGAGCTTACCAGCATTTTTGGCTTCGATCCATGGCACAGAGGTGTGGTGTGGTCGTAAGATGTTATTGGAGTAAGACACGACTTTACTTACTGGTAGCTCATTTATTACTGCTCTAAATAATATGCCATTATTACACACACCTCATTACAGGGGTAGATAAAAAAGAAAAAATTATATAAGTAATGTTTTTCTTTAAAAAAATAAAATAAACTACATAACCTTAAACTAGTTACACAGTTTCAATGCATAGTTGCACATATATTAAACAGTTATACATACCTATAAGTAGGTACTTATGTAAAATTGTTATACAGCTGCATAACTAAATAATGTTTTCTTAATCACTAGTTACATAAAGTTTAGTTCTATTCTTATGTATTATTTCACGTTTTCCATTTTTTAAAATAACAACATTTGGTTCGATATCTTCCAAAACTACATAGGGTCCTTTATAGAGAGTATCTAATTTACTACAGGTTTCATTCTTAACTAATAGTAAATCATTTTTGTTATACGTCACTGAATTCACTTTATTGTCATGTTTACCTTTTCTGTCCACTTTCACTTTCACTAAATTTTCACATGCGTCCTTATGTGCTAACTGTAATCTATATTTCAGTTCTAAACTATAATCGTCTATGTTATACAATGGTTCCATGTTACTAGTAATCCTACAAGGAATATTACATGATTTTCCAAATACTAATTCAAAAGGAGCATACTTTGTTGCAGTATGTATGGTATTGTTGTATGAAAAACACCAAAATGGAAGCCAATAACTCCATGTGTCGGGGTGCTTTTCGCATTGAATTCGAAGATAAGAACCTAAATGCTTATGTGAATTTTCTAGAGCTCCAATTGTTTCATGATGATATGCTGTAGAATTAAGTTTTTCTATTTCTAGCAATTTACAAACTTCTGTCATTGTATTAGATAAAAACTCAGTCCCTCTATCTGTCACGATACATTTCGGAATACCGAACCTTAAAATATAATTATGAACTAATGCTTTAGCTATCGTTATAGTCTCCTTATTTACTAACGCATATGCTTCTACAAACTTACTCAATTCACACTGAATGGTGAGTATGTAATTATTACCTTCCTCATCTTTGCTTAGAGGTCCCATAACATCTAAATATATTTTTTCAAGGGCAGACGTGGCTGTTGTCGTCACAACCATAGGCTCTACCGTATGCCTTGAATGTTTCATTCTTTGACATTTATCGCATTTACGAACAAATTCACGAACGTCTTTTTCCATATTTGGCCAATAAAATAGTCTTTTAATATTGTTTACCATTCTGCGTACCCCAGCATGTCCGCTAGTGGGCAGCAAATGATAATCGTTAATAATAAACAATTTTTCACTGTCGCTGTCTATACGTTTTACTCCTCTTAAGACACAAAATTTTGGTCCTTGATAACTAATAGTACTATTTATTTCTTGAATTAATTCTTTCATAAATATTTCGTTCTTATCGTTTTTTATCAAACATATTTCGTCGACGTTTATTAGTTTACAAAAATTACTCAATTTAAATACAAATACGTCTCGCGTGAAATGTAACTTATAATTGAGATCTATAAATAATATCTTTTTGCTAGCGCTATAATGAAAACATTCTGATTTTGTATCAATCAGTTTATCTAACTTACTCAACTCATCATTTTCTATTAAAACCATCTCCACTGAACTAGTTGGTATCCTTAGTATTTCTACGACGCGCGGATGATCAGGCCGTTTATCATTAAAAATACTAGGGCTTACGCTCCTACTCCTGTCAATTCTACTTTTCTCTTCCTCTCTTTTCTTTTGTGCTCTCGTCATTATCATAATTTTGCTATGCATATCGTTAAGTTCTTCTGACGTAACAGATATTCGAGACAACGCATCGGCTACGGCGTTATCTTTTCCTTTGATGTACATGATTTCATAGTCATACTCTTCTAAGGTTAATCTAAATTTTAATAATCTGCTACTAGGATCCTTTATACTAAATAAATATACTAATGGCTTATGATCCGTCATGATTGTGAATTTTTTTCCAAATAAATATGGTCGAAAATATTTTATTCCCCAAATAACAGCAAGTAATTCTTTTTGAATAGTTGAATAATTTTTTTCTGCCTTATTTAAAGGTCTGCTAGCATAAGCTACAGGGCGTAAATCATTATTACAAAGTACAGCGCCAATTGCTATACCAGATGCGTCTGTTTGTAAAATGAATTTACTTTCTGGAGAAAAATCAGGGTATTGAAGTACAGGTGGTGACATTAGAGATTTCTTTAACTCTTGAAATGACTGATCACAATCCACTGACCACACAAAAGGTACATTTTTTCTACAAAGTTTATTCAAGGGTAGAGTTAATTCGGCAAAGTTTTTTATAAACTTCCTATAGTAATTACTAAAAGCGACAAAACGTCTGACGTCATCAGAGTTTTGCGGTATAGGATAATTTTTCAGAACTTTTATTTTATTTGGATCAGGTAAAATACCATTCTTTGTAATTGTATGTCCTAAATAAACTAATTCTGTTTTTAAAAATTGACATTTATTCGGATTAAGCTTCAAATTTACCTTTCTTAATCGTTCAAAAACATCTAATAGGTTATTATTGTGAATTTCTAAATTTCGCCCCATAATCACAAGGTCATCAAGGTAAATAAAACATTTTTCGTAAGTGAGTCCTGACATTGCAACAGTCATAATCCTTGAAAATGCACTTGGGCTTATTTTCAATCCCATAGGTAGTCTTTTCATTTGATATTGACCCGTGTTAGTAGTGAAAGCGGTGATTTTTCGACTTTCTGGAGTCAAGGTCACTTGGTAATATGATTGGCTAAGGTCAAGGTGACTAAAGTAGACCGCTCCTGATAAGGAATCCAATATTTCGTTGATATTCGGTAGTGGGAATTTATCGTCCTGAATTGTTTCATTTAATTTACGATAATCTATTACTAATCTCCAATTTTTATTACAATTATTTTCTGGCTTTTTTGGTACTAATAAAATAGGACTGGACCATTCGGAACACGTTTCTTCAATAATATCATCATGTAACATTTTAGATATCTGCTTTTCTAATTCGGGCTTTAAACTGTTTGGTATACGGTACGGTTTAGTGTACACAGGAATTGAGTCATGTTTTAAAACAATTGATTGTTCATACAAGTTAGTTGTAGTGAGCTTATCGCCTGGTAATTGAAAGATGTCAGCATATTTCGAACAAATAGCCTCAATGGTTTGTCTTTCGCTCGAATGCAAATGATCTAATTTTAATAGTGATAATAAAGTATGCGCTCGATTGGAGTTCGATTCGCATTTATTAAATGAACATATTTTATAATTATCTAATAGTTCTAAATTAGGTTGGAAAACTGGTAAAATCACATTGTTTTCGCTAGTATTCAAAATTCGAATGGGAATTACATTATGCTTAGGTGAAACAATTAAACTTGCCAAAAATATATTTTCCTGAATTTCACAAGGAAATATTACACAATCTTGGGTAATGTTTCTATCTAACTGTATGTAATGTATGGATTCACATCGCGGAGGAATGTTTAGGAAATTCGAACTAACCACTGGTTTTCTGTACAAGGTTAAAGAGAGAGTCTTATCTTGAGTTTCTAAAATTAATAGAGATTTTTGTTTATTAAATGTGACTGATTTAAATTGATCGAAAAAATCTTGACCTATTATTCCATCTGAGTGACACGGTATCTTCTCAAATATATAAAATTTATGCTTAAAACATATACCATCACATGTTCTAACAGTTAAATAAACATATCCATTAGAAATACTTTTTCCCCCTATTCCATTTATAATAATTTTATCATCATATATTGGCACATTTTTTGGTAATATGTCAGTACTTATAGCCGACAAAGAAGCACCGGTATCCAATAGCCATGAATACCTGACGTTATTTACGAATAATGCGATATAATTTGCGTTACTTAAATTACATGATAATATATTATACTCTTTAGGATCGAAAAAACTGGTGATTATTAACACTTTGAGATGCTAATTCATTACTATCGTGAGTTTGATTCTCGGTTGGTGCATCAGCATAATGAACATAATGCTTATTTTGTCCTTTACCTCTACTATGATAAACTCGACCTCGATCCGTTTGCGAGTGGTAACCACGAGTTTGATTTCCTCGAAAACCACGAGTTTGATTTCCTCGAAAATTGTAATCATTATACCTGGGAGGATTGTTGAAATTATTATAATTCCCTCTATTTTGGTTCACATATCCCCGAAAACCTCTTTGAAAATGAACTCCGCGCCCTCGAATCGAAGGTGTATAGACCTTACCTCGCATATTCCCTCGCACGTGCATGATCGTGTTAGAGGACGATGGTTGGGACAATTCCTCGTCCTGTGCCGCTCGTACGGCGTCCTTCAGCTCTGTATAATTTCTTGCAGAAATTATTGTACTTAAGCGCCTATTTCGTAACCCATCTGAAAACTGTTTTATTGCAAGTTGTTCATTTATAGGTTTTAAAATTTCATATGATTTTTCGTTGGTATTAGCTTGTGCAATGGTTAAATCGACGAAAAGTTCTTCGATACGTGTTGCATATTGGGCAATCGACATTTCATTTTGTGAAATTTTATTAAGTTGCGTTAGTAGCGAATTAGGTGACTTTTTTGTAAGCAAATATTGCTTCATGTCCTTAACTAAATCAATACAGGAGGCATACTCTGGCTTTAACTTAAGCTTGGCTGACTTACTTAACCTAGTTTTCAAGACAAAAGTGGCTAACAATCTTTTACATGCTGTCTCAGCTAAACAACTATTATAAAGTTCAATGCTATCAATAATTTTTTCGATAGTCTCTTCTTTACCATCCATAACCGGCAACAAAGTAGCTGCAGTTTTTAAATTAAATGTCTCCATTTTCATGGTATTAATAATTTGACAATACTCCTTAATCTTTAAAAATGTTTCCTCTATATTTTCCACTAAACTATTAAAAGTAGTTTCTAAAAAATTCTCTGAAAACAATTTTTCTTCTAATATTAATGCACATAATTTTTGATAAAACTGATACAGTTCTTCCGCTTTTAAAAGCTTTTCCTTACAATACTTCTCATTTTTCTGTCTTTTGGTTGGACCTAATTTTCTTAAGCCTACTTTAATAACTTCTAAATCTTTACTTATAGTAACTAATTCTTCTGCCATGGGACAGGTTAGCATAAACAAATGGTTAGATACATACCTCTAAGACATCTTATTTTAAAAAGAAAACAAAAAAAAATATCCATTGTTAAAAAATACGGGCTGGCTGCGTAGCTATACATTCAACGAAGGTTCTGGTTATCCTTGCTTATCTTTGGTTACGCTGGTTGCTGATCTTCACTATCCCTGGATCCTCGACCAGACAGCCTCATTCTGATCCGAAGAAATGCGTCTCCTCGTAATTCATTTCGCACTACTTCAAGGTGACATTTTTTGTACTGCCTGTACAAAATGTATAGTACTGCCGCTCCACACAACGCCAAAATCGTAGATAAAAGGATATTGTTGGTGTAGAAGTGTGTAGATGTATCCGCTTCTACTTGTCCGTTGGTACCATGTTGATTTACTATGATTTCACGATTCTCACACGCACATTTTGCACAGCGCGATCCCATTATTGGAGATAAAAAATAATTATATTTGGTAACTTGTTGAAATTATAATGTAAAGTCACGTATATCGAAGCTAACGACGTCACAGTAGGAATCGAATGTTCCATTCTCGGCACGGTACGGTAACGAGTCCACGGCTATCTTATTCTGCTGATGGCGCGAACTCGTGGGAACCGACTGGCAGGGTCGCCATGTGGTGTGGTCGTAAGATGTTATTGGAGTAAGACACGACTTTACTTACTGGTAGCTCATTTATTACTGCTCTAAATAATATGCCATTATTACACACACCTCAGAGGAATTAACCAGGAAAATATTATTACCCACACTGGTTAATTCTGAAGTGCCGGGCAAAGCCGAAGCCATAAATACTTGGAAAATGTTTTGCCCAAATTCTGTTTTGCCCACCAACCTATGCTCCCAGAGACAGTGGGATGAGCCGCTTTGCAACATTTTAAGACAGCAATTAATTAATACGTCCTCTAATGTTGCAGAGCGTGCTCGCCTTTTGGCTGTGGGAGAATGGGAGTCTGGTGTGTGGCTTCAGACTCTTCCGTCGTCCAACATTGGCACCATGTTGGACGACACGACATTCAGAATTGCAGCCTGTCTTCGTTTAGGTGCTTCCTGTGTTGCTTCTCATCGTTGTCACTGCGGAGAAGCAGTCGACAGTCTCGGGCACCACGGCCTATCATGCAGCAAGAGCGCAGGCCGCATGTCACGTCATGCACATTTAAATGATTTAATCCGCTCTGCTCTTGTCACCGTCGGCGTCCCAGCCATCCTTGAACCAGTTGGTTTGGTGCGCGATAATGGCAAGAGACCGGATACTTTGGTGCCTTGGAAGATGGGCAGGCCTTTGGTGTGGGACGCAACCTTCCCATCTTCCAAGTACGACGGGCTGCGCCTGTGCTGCTGCGGCATCTGTGGAGACCCTCAAACGGCGCAAATATGATAATATAACCAACAATTATATATTTGAGCCGTTTGGGGTCGAAACGTTGGGTTCGTGGGGTCCGAGCGCACGGTCGCTTTACACGGAAATTGCAAAGCGACTGGTCGATGCTTCGCGTGACCAAAGGGCTGGCCTGTATTTTGCCCAAAGGATTGGTATTGCCATCCAACGGGGTAATGCCGCCAGCCTTTTGGGTACGTTACCAGTCGACATCGATGGGGAGGAATTCTTCGAGACCTGACCCCTTTTCCTTTCCCTTCCTTTTTTTTAATCTTGTAAATATTTTTATTTATTAATTTAGTTTTGTTTATCTGTAATATATTTAGACTATATTATACTATATTATACTAATGTTAAATGTAAATAAAGGTCTAATAGCTTATTCCCCCTGGTAAAATGTTATTGATACCATAAATAAATATTTAATTTATTGTAAAAACTTAAATGACATTTTGCAATATTATTAATAATTAATTATTGACTTTTTTCCCCACCACACACGAGGAAGAGTCTGGAGGCGCGTTTTTTTTTACGTGGTATCCCCAATAGGCATAATCCACGGTGATTTTCTAAATCTGAACTACTCCGTCCTCGGTCTTTTCGATGGACCAGGCTGCGGCTCAGCATCTGATCGGCTTTCTGAATTAAATATCAGTGGGAGAACTGGAGAAGGAAGGGGTGTTAATGTCGGCGGATCATCATCAAAGTCATTTTCATTTATTAATTCTGAGAGCCCCATTACGTTGCTGCAAGTCTCTCCAGAACAATGGAAGCACACTGCAGAACATTTCAGCCCTGCTTTTCGAGATCCACACATTGATCCACAGTTTCCTTTGCATTTGCAAAAGATCAATTTTGGAAGCTCAGGGGGTGCTGGAGGTTTAGAGCTCTGCACTGGCATCAATAATTTTCCACATGTTTTTCCAGCCCCAGTCTTCAAGATCATTATTATTACCAAGCCACGACTGGACCTGATGGTAGACTCGGAAAGTATGAAAGCGACCTGTATTGTATTGGAGGAAGTGAAGATAAGTTAAATGTGCTTTTTGTCACTGCCTTGGCAAATTGTTTGTATCTTAGGCTGTCAAGAGAATTATCATCTTTATTACCACCGCATGAAGAGATAAAAAAAGTTTCTGAACATTTTCGCTTATAAATTTTTTATTTATAGTTCAACGACAAAAAGTTACTGTACCAAAGTTGTAGAGAATTTAATTTGCAACAAAAAATGTTATTTTTTTTTATCAAATAAATGGTTTAAGAGATATATCGTAAAAACCATTTCAACCCCTATTTTCAAGATGGCTGCCGTTTGACAAGGGTGGCGACCCCACAAACTTGGTTTTAGCTTTACACTGACCCCCCCTACACATCAAAAAAATAAAATTGCGTCCTCTAAAAAACGCAACCCCAAATGTAACTTTTCAATGGACTATACCACTATGTTACACTAAGACTGATAATTGCATACCTGCAATAATGCGATTACAAGTTATTTAGGTAAAACTTTAGCACAGTGTACCACTCTCAACGCTCGCAAATAGAGGAGTGATACTTTATTTGTATACTTAGTTTAGTGTCATACCTGTCGCACAACAAATCCCAAGCGATTATATAATTGCTAGCTGACAGCTCTAATGATTTTATTACCTGGGCAGCGCTTCCCTCCAGTGAAGATCTCAAGTAATGATTTTGTATATCTGAGATTGAAGTACACTCATGAATGAGCGAGACAAACAGGTCATGAAACTCAAACCACTCCTCGTACTGACCGCTGAACTTGGGAATCTGAATAGTAGGTAGTCTGATACCGCGCGTGCTCGTGTGCCTCGCCTTGTCCGTGTACTTGCGACTGCGACGCTCGTCACCAGGCTCGCCTGAAACATATGAGGCACTAGAAGAGTTGCCGTCCTGTTTTGCAGGTTTATTGGCGTTTAATATCTCCTGCGCAACAGCAATATTTGCATAAAATAATTCTTCAAACTCCGTGCGCGCGGTTGAGTGTACGATTAAATTCTTTTCATCAACGGCAATCTCGATTTCGGTTTCAATTTCCTCAAATTGATTATTGAATCGAACTTGTAGTTCGATAGCTTGTAATGACGTTAATGTGTCTAACTTATCTACATAGTTGATGAAATTCGTTAACCGGCCCTTAACAACTCCCCTTTTCCTTATCAAATCTTTTAATTCCGCTGACATAATGACGGGCTATGGGATAATGGCTTAAAATCCTATAATGAGGTAGTAAATTATTTATTTTAAATTACAATAAGTAAATGTACAAATGTGGTTACAAATTTCATATCTAACTAAACTAAATAAAACTAAAATAAAATAAATAATTAAAAGAAACTTAAACCTAAAATGCATCGTGGAATTCCTCCGCATCGCATGCCTCCTGTGGTAACGTGGCCAGAAGACTGGCAGCATTACCACGTTATATGGCAATACTTATTCTCTGTGCTAAAAAGAAGCCAGCCTTCTGGTCACGAGAAGCGTCGATCATACGTGTTGCAATCTCCCTGAAGAGGCTGCGAGCACTCGGACCCCATGCCCCTAACGTTTCGACTCCAACCGGCACAAATTCATAATCTCCAATTAAGTTTGAGTATTTGCGCCGTTTGAGAGTCTCCGCAGAAGCAGCAGCAGCACCGGCACAGCCAGCCGTGCTTGCTATATGGGAAGGAGCAATGGTGTCGACGCATGTTGCGTCCCAAACCAGAGTCCTACCCATTTTCCATGGCATTAATGACATACCGTCCGGTCTCTTGCCATCGTCGCGTGCCAAACTATTTGGTTCAAGTACAGCTGGCACACCGGCAGTGACAAGAGCACGTCGGATTATGTCATTGAGGCTGGCGTCCGTGGTATTCGTACAGCGCTCCTGCAGCACGATAAGCCATGGTGTCCGAACCTGTCGACGGCTTCTCCACAGCGATATCGATGCGGAGAAACACACGGGGCACCTAATAATCCTATAATTGTATACAAATAATGATATTAAAACTGTATTGTATAATAAAATAATCAAATTCCGTTGTATAAATAAAATATAAATCGTAAAATTGAATAATTAATGGCTAAAATGCCAATTTGTATAAGTTATAAACGTGTAAACAAATCAATATAATTCTAATTTGCAACCAAATCCGATGAGTTTTAACGCAAGTAATACATTAGATAACTTGTTTACTTCAAATGTGCAATGTTACGGGCGAGATTCGTTTAGCCACTACCGACCGGCTGCGAGAACAAAGGATGCTCGTATTCCAAAATGCAACCTACCTGTTGCAAATGCACTAATTTTCAATTCTAGTTGCTAATTAGTTAAATTACGATTATCTAAATGTTTCAAATGGATTTTAAGCTTTGCTTATGCACTTTTATGATGAAATTAACGTTTAAAATACGTATTAGGACAAAAGTTAAATTTTAACTAACTTACCGCTAAAATGCTAAATTTTAACTAACTACCGTGGCTTGTTCGGGATTGATAATGACGATGATTTTTGAAAAATAACGTAGCTTGTAGTTTCCAATGAATTTAATACGATTACTTTACAATTATGACATACAAAAATGAACAATAATAATGTCGAATATGAATTAGGACGTATGTTCGTGTGTGCACGCTAACAGCGAACGGCGAAGAGTGAGTGTGTATGCGTTTGCGCCCGCGCGTCCCTCAACCCCTCGGTGGTCCGGCGGCGATCAGCTATGATTCTCGACATGCCCCCCGGCGTTGAAAGTCCTGGCTTTCAACAGGTTCATTGTCCAAAGGGAGAGGACAATCAATGTCAATTTTTAATAACTATTAAGTATATTATATTTTATCATTTTTTGCCTAACCTATCCACTTTTTATTCAGTATTAATTTATTTAACAACACTTACCTGTCCATGTAATTGCAGAATTGTTAATGAAAATCTAGGAATTATATTTGAATATTAACCTAATTAATATTAATAACTTCTTACATGATGAAAAAAAAAACAAATAAATTATGAATATTAGTCTTTTTATTAAAAAATATCATTCAATACATTTATTTTAATTAAAAGTAAAAAAATGGAATAAAGTAAAAAATAAAAAAATAAAAAAATAAAGTAAATACAAAAACTACAATTTATAATTTTAATCATCTTCTTCCTCTTCATCGTCGTCTTCCGGCTCCTGGTAAATTTCAAACTGGTCTTCATTATCGTCTTCAACGTCATTTGTCTTCAAGTTCTCAAGTTGGGGGGTGACGTCACGGACGTTGAGTGCGGCAGAGTGTCTCGCTACAACTATTCGTTTTAAAAATAGTAAACAAGTGAATTTCGAAGTGACTAATTCATGGATTTGAAGACAGTGGTACAATTGCACGTATTTATTGTTACGGGGTGAAAGTGTCCATTAAATGATATATAAACTCAAGTTAGATTATATCAGTGATAGTGACTCCTTAAAACTACCCTTTACCAGAAATAATTAAAGCTAAATCAGTGGAAAACGTTGCTACACAATAAAGCCATATTATTTATATAGTGACGAGTACTGTGGTTAAAATTGTATGGATTTAGCGCCGAAAATTGTGTTTACAGCCTTATATTTTTTTTATTTGTAACGGCGCCATCTGTGTCAAAGATTGGAGAACCAGTGCTAAACCTCCGTTCGTAAATCAGATCGAGCTGTAACACAGAGCGCCATCTATCGATCTTCATAAACATTACTTTTACTTGACATTATGGCTAAATGTACGCATTGTGGGAAGTTCCTTCCTTCAAAGGGAAAAGATGGCCCTCAAGGGTGCAAGTGTCTGATAAAACCATCGCAGAGGAAAGACAGAAGCCTGACTAGGAGTCGTAGTCGCGAGGATGTGATGGAGGAGCCGCAGAGGGTACAGGAACACAGGGGAGCAATTACGTCCTCTAAGCTGGATGTCGCAGAGGAGATGAGGCTATTCAGGGCGGAGCTTCGAGCTATGCGGGAGGAGTTGACCAGGGAACTGAGGGACCTGCGTCGAGAGGTCGGAGATCCTCGTAGCAACATAACAGCTTGCGAAACTCGAATACTTAGCTTAGAGGACAGGGTCAAGGAGCTCGAAAGTAGGCAAGCAAACGCGGAGGACCTGCAAAAAAGCGTGTCGTTACTAAAAATGTAGCTCAACGACCGCGATCAGGAACTGCTGGCATCCGATATTGAGATCTCCAATCTCCCGGATGAGAGCAGTGAAAACCCATTGCATCTCGTCGAATCGGTGGCTAGGAAGCTGGGAGTCCAGCTGGAGTCGAGAGACGTCGTGTTCACTGAGAGGGTGGGACCGCCAATCGGGAAGGGCGAGCCGGCCGGGGCGGGCCGCTCGCGCCGCCTGGTTGTCCACCTGCGGGACGAGCTGCTGCGGAGCGCGTGCGGCGCGACGAGAAGTATGTATGGACGAGGCGTGGTAGAATATTGGCTAGGCAGCCTGAGGGCAAGCCAACCCACAGCATCCGGACAGACGCTGACTTGGGGCGTGTTTATGGACCTGATGCGCTTCACACTCCTACTGGTTAAGAAAAATGTTTTCTTTATAATAGTAGAATTCACCTGTGTACTAGTCATATTCATATCTGTGTCTCATCAAGTCTTTAATTTAGCCATTAACTATCTATTGCTTCCTATAATTGGTGAGGGCTGCTCAAGCAAAAAATACTTGGAACCTCATCCAATTGGCAGTGAGCTGAAAAAAAAATCAAAATGGAGAAAAAAATATGGCCGCCATACAAATTTCGTGGGTGTCTATCTCGGAGAGTATAAAAGATAGAAGAGTGGTTTCTTAGCAAAAGATGATCAGGACCTGAAGGTCTACTCAATGAACAGAAACAAAATTCAAGATGGCGGAATTTATTTTTCCATACAAAATATATGGAGAATATTGAAGAGACTGCAAGTTGGGAACTATGCAAGACTTTGATATGATTCCTTTTCAGAATGTTTTTATGGAAGAACTCTCAGTCAGAAATATGGAGATAGATGATGATCGAGGGTTTGGAAGATGGGTGAGGAGCATGGCCAGGGTATTAAAGATAGGTGAGGGCTGCTCAAACAAAAAATACTCGAAACCGCATCCAATTGGCAGCAAGGAGCGCCAACATGGTGGTCGTTTCTCCGCCATCTTTGATGACATGGCAACATGGGTGTCATTTTAGAGTAAATCGAGGCTTCTGATTTTGAATTTTGGAAAAAAAAAGTTGAAAAATCCAAGATGGCGGATCGATTTTTTTATTTGAAATTTAGCAATTTTCAGACCCTACTACAAAAAGAAAGTGTTTTATGAATGTTGCAATTTCGATTTATTTTTTATTTTGTAGCATTGCCAGTATCCTTGAGTATTTAGGAAAAAATATGTCATAAATAAAAACAAGATGGCGGATGCTCGGGGAGTCATTTTGTAAAACGATGAAATTTCTATGAAAATTAAATCTATTTTTGAGACAGTTGGCAACACCGGAGCATTTTGAGTTGTATGGGTCGGTCGCGTGGGTCTTTAAGATGTGTCGCCAGATTGAAACATACTGATTGAAACATACTTGGCGGCCAACATACTGGCTTTTCATCCGCCATCCTTAATGTCATGGCGAAATGGGTGTCATTTTCGAGTGAATCGGGGGTTCTGATTTTGAATTTTTGAAAAAAAAGTTTGAAAAATCCAAGATGGCGGACCAATTTTTACTTTCGAGCGTCCGGAGGGCGGAAAGAAAGTTAAAATTGTATTTAATTTTAGCGGAAATGGGATCTTATATCGATAAAATATTTTATTTTTATTTTTCTTTATTTGGGAAAACAAACAGTTACATAATGTACTTAGCCTAAACATTAACATTATCATTATTGTAATTATGTAACCTACTACGTTATCCACATGTTACTAGAGTAGTATTTCAATGGTTATCCAAAAAGCAAAAATAATATTTATTACAGTGTTTGAGTCGAAATACAATTGTGACTTACTGATATTAATAATTATACTTAATGTGATTTCATATTTATTAATTTTTAACCAGTTACGGTTTTTCAGTGAGTAATTTAAGCAAAGAATTTCTAAACTGATTATGCGACAGAGCGAATATATCCAAATCTATACACAATTTATTATAATTATCAACAATTCGATTAAGAGGCGCACGGATACCAGCATTAGTGCGGCTAGTGAAAGCGGCGAACAGTGGGCGTGAGCGCACCTCACGCCTAATGACTGTCCTCGGAACAACATAACGCAGTTTATTCGCTAATTCAGTGCAGTCGAATCTGTCATTGCATAAGTCATACAGAAACATGGTTTCCAGAAATAGACGCCTGGATTCCAAGTCCAGTAAGTTGAAGTTTTCATTAGTACGATGACAACGGTACCGCACCACTCTGAGAAACTTATTTTGTACTCTCTGTAAACTATCTTTATATTTTTGATACAATGGGTTCCATATCAATACAGCATATTCCAACTGCGACCTGACCAAAGATTTATAAAGGTGCATGTACTTATCAGTATGCCTAAAATCAATGGTGGACCTCATAACAAAACCATACATGCGATAAGCATTATTAATTATTTTATCAATATGTTGATCAAGGTGAAGCTTCGTATCCAGCAGCACCCCGAGATCCCTCACTGTAGGAACCTTACTTAAAGTGGCATGAGATAATAAGTATGTGTTGGTAAATACATTTTTCTTTTTTGTAAATGTAATTGTAACACATTTTGATATGTTCAGTTTTAACTTATTCGCACTACAGTACATAGAAAAGCGGTGCAAGTCTTCTTGTAATAAATTACAATCATTATTATCGCAAATAGATCTGTAAATTTTCAGATCATCTGCGTAAAGTAAAAACTTCGAATTTCGAAAACAAGCTGAGATATCATTAACAAATACAATAAAGAGCAAAGGACGTAGGATAGAGCCCTGGGGCACACCAGAGGTTACATTAATTGGATAAGATTCCCCTTGATGATGATGATTGTGATTGTGATGATGATGATGATTCCCCAGATAAGATGACCCTTGATCACCACTTTCTGAGATCTATTTGTTACATAAGATATGAACCATCGCAGTAGATCCCCACGAATACCATTATAAGCAAGTTTGCTCAGAAGAAGTTCGTGATCCACCTTGTCGAAGGCCTTACAGAAGTCCGTGTAAACGGCGTCAACTTGCACCTGATTATCCATGTTAACAAATAAAAAGTCTGTGAAGCTCAATAAATTGGTAATAGTAGATCTCTTTTGAACGAATCCGTGTTGCTGTTTTATAATAATATTATGAATATGGGGTTAAATTGCTTTATGCACAAGCCTCTCGAAGACCTTCGACAAGACCTAGACCTAGTCGGGGGGTAACCAGCTCCCGCTGCTATATGATGAGGTTTCACAAACAGATTCAAAAAAATTTGAGAACAAATTACATGTGGTGCCGTGATTGTTAGAGGCTTGATTCCTATAGTAAATACCGGTATTCGTTTTACGGTTGGAAATGTAGCTCCAAAGATATTTCACATTTTTCTTTATGTTATCTTCTATAGTATTAATATAGTTTTTATAGTTTATTCTACATTCAGAAAGAAATCTACGCCTAAGGAATGAAAATTGCTCGTAGTCCGATATATTATTATACGATTTCCACTTGAGCCACGCTTTCTTTTTATTATTAAAAATGTGTTGTAGTGATTTAGAGAACCAGATGGGAAACTTAGTTGTTTTAACACGGGACATGGGAGTGTGATTCTTAATAGATTTATAAATAGTATCGTAAAAAATGTGCACGCACTTCTCAGCGTCTGTACAGTATAAAATATCAGTCCAGTGAACATTAGACAAATCGTGATTAATTTGTTCGTAGTCAGCTCTGTAATAATTAAATTTTGGGAGTTTAGATTGAGGGAGAGTCATGTTTATGTCTTTATACGAAATAGTGGCACACAAAGGAGGATGTGGAGCACTAATCTTAGATAGTCCGTCACCTGGGGTATACGTGGTACAATCTGCAATGCTAAGTAATAGGTCTAGAATGTGTTTTTTAGAGTTGATAAAACAGTTGTATTGCAAGGCATTTACCATTGACATAAAATTATATAAGTGCCGACTAGCTGTTGAACTAACGCTACAGTGAAGTCCCGAACCTATGCCAGGTACCCAGCTCACCTCTGACAGGTTATAATCACCAAATAAATAATAGAACGTTGGATTTATCTTATCCATGACGTCGCTTACCAGATTGAAGTGATCAAAGTAAATACTATGAGCAGTGCTTGGCGGAATGTACACCGCGCTAATCATATGTTTCTCATTATTTATTCCTGGTAACTGTATAAGGACGTGCTCAATATGGGGTGACATAGGTAGAACTGGTGTTATAAGAGTGGATCTAAGTGTTTTAAGAACAGTCACAAGAACTCCCCCACCGTCCTTTTTATTTGAAGCAATGCGATTTCGATCAGTTCTATACACTGTATAGCGGTTATCTATGAATTCGTTATCACTCACTTGGGGGGTGAGCCAAGTCTCAGTAATTATTATGACATCATAGCAATTTGATAATATATTCATATACAAAACATTTAACTTAGTGCGTATACCACTACAGTTCTGATAATATACGGTCAGCTTATCCATTAGTGACAAATAGGTAACATCGAGATGTAATAATACAAAAAAATCTAGGAATCGCAACATCAAGTAGTAGAACAATCAAAGTACCCCGAGACATAGAATACAACGAATTATTAAAGTAGTTAGTCTGTATGACATTATGTTTTAACAGAACCGACTGAAAAGAAGACTGTGTATATACTTAACATATAATAACTCTAAAAAACGAAATGAAGAATATATAACATAACATGATCTAACTTTTTTATCAACATGAACGGTGATTAAATTTAAGTTTAAGATTAATAGGTAATCAATGAACCGCAAACATTGCTCAGGTATGCTTCGGAGATACGAAGCGCGACCTAATTTTGGAAACATCTTGATGTGTTCGAATGGCCATAGCTGGTGTGTTGTCACTCTCTCGCACAAGGATCGTTGCATGCTTAATCCACACATACTTGAAGTTGTTTTTCTTGGCGGCTTCCCGGCACTCGCGAAACAACTGCTTATTTTTAAGCGTAAGATGCTCGTTCATGTACACCTGTAGTGGTGTACTACCTGATATTCCCAGGTCATCAGTTTTTAAGCCTTTGGACAAGCGGAATGCACTGAGAAGATATACCCTTAATATACGCGAGCTAAGTTTCACAATAATATTTTTAGGCTGTTTGTTATGTGATTGTGCGTGTGGTACGCGATGTATGGCAATAATGTCCTTTTGTGTAAGTGAGCAATTTATTTTAGAACTTATCGTATTCATAAGGGTGACCAAGTTTTCAGCTCGTTTTTCCGGTACATTACACAGTTCAATATTGCACTGCCGGGCCTGCTGCTCAAGCATATCAATTTTTAACTCCAAACCAGATATCATATCGTTCAGCGCCTCAGTGTTGTAAGCCTGCTTGGTAAGGGTATCGACCCTCTTTTTCAGATCATCCTGACATTCAGAAGAGTACTGTACGGAGCTCTGCAGAGCGGTCATGTCTTCTCGTAGAATCTCCTGCTTATGTTCGAGATCCGCAATATATTTATCAAATCCTGCCTGCTCAGATCGTAAGGAATTAAGTTCTACTTTTATATCCGCAGTAGTTTGCGTGACGGCGGCCAGATCCAATTTAAGGACCTTTACATTATCTGACAAGCTTATAACCGCACAGTCAAGGTAACCCCTAAGATCTTCAAATTTTTTGTTCATTTCCTGAGTAAGAGTGATTATGGCATTTGTTAGTTCACATTCCGGTTGTTTCCGCTTCCTTCCTTTATTCCAGTTGTCATCAGGTCTCGCTTGAGTATCCGATATATTTGGCGTCGAAGACGACATAGGAGTATGTATCATTGTGTTTTAGAAGAGAAAGCTTGAACAACTATTGCAGATCAGATGATTATGAAGAAATATTTGTTGCATACGCTCGTCGGTAGTCGGTAATGTAGTAGGTACCACAACGTCAACAAACTATTGTTCCCACTCGAACGCAAAACCGGTATTATGTTTGTGGTTTTAACGCTAATGCAATAGTCTATGCCCGGTCGCGTCGAAAACGTCGCAAGCGCCGTGCTCGTGTAGCACGTTGTGACTTGTGACTTACGCGTTTTAATGTTATGCACGGAATGTCACAATGTCGCTGGTGTTATATTTTTTGCTTATAATTATACACAGATTACTGGTTAATAAACACTTTGTACAGGGTTAATCGATGTGTAGTTTCGTGGTAACACGTCTTAATATTTATAATTGCACAAATTTTGCCACAAACACTAACTTTAAACACTTATATAATTAAACTTCTTGACGAGTAATGATAACAAACGTTAACTGTACGGTAGCCGATGAATGAATGTAATGTGAAATGTGTAAATGTGAAAATACCCAATAAAGTGTTGAATAAATAAACAAAATAGAGCGCTACACATAACACTCGCGAGCTGCTTGCAGCTCGCGCACCGCGCAAAATACTAGTTAATATATATATAGCTGCTCGTGCTGATTCACTGACTGACTCACTCACTCACTCACTCATTGATCACCTCTCCTGAACAATTTTGTATGAAATTTTTTTTTTCACTGATGGTTTCGTGTAGAGGATAAAAATTAATTCGGAGGAAAAATATGGAGAGAGCTGATGATTGAGGATTTCGGAGACGGGTGAAGAGCACGCTTAAGGTATTGAAGATAGGTTGGGGGTGCTTGAGCAAATGTCACTCGAAACGTCATTCAATGATTTATGGTTTCTTTTTAAAATGTTTTTGTGAAAGAACTCTTAGTCAGAAATATGTAGATAGATGATGATCGAGGGTTTGGAAGATGGGTGAGGAGCATGGCCAGGGTATTAAACAGAGGTGATTGTGTTGCTCAAACAAAAAATACTTGGAACCTCATCCAATTGGCAGTGAGCTGAAAAAAAATTCTCAATGGAGAAAAAAGGATGGCCGCCACACAAATTTCGTCGGTGTCTATCTCGGAGAGTATAAAAGATAGAAGAGTGGTTTCTTAGCAAAAGATGATCAGGACCTGAAGGTCTACTCAATGAGCAGAAACAAAATTCAAGATGGCAGAATTTATTTTTCCATACAAAACATCTGGAGAATATTGAAGAGACTGCAAGTTGGGGACTATGCAAGTCTTTGATATGGTTCCTTTTCAGAATGTTTTTATGGAAGAATTCTCAGTCAGAAATATGGAGATAGATGATGGACGAGGGTTTGGAAGATTGGTGAGGAGCATGGCCAGGGTATTAAAGATAGGTGAGGGCTGCTCAAACAAAAAATACTCGGAACCGCATATTATATATAGCTATATTAGCTCGATTACCACTCACTCACTCACTGACACAATTATTCTCCTAGAAGGAGTAATGGGGGATATGGATGATGTATGGGAAAAATGTAGAGAGAGCTGAGGTCACTATGGGAAAAATCCGAAATGTCAAAAAATTCAAGATGGCGGCCAAGAAGGTGGTCGTTTCTCTGCCATCTTTGATGACATAGCAACATGGGTGTCATTTTTGAGTAAATCGAGGCTTCTGATTTTGAATTTTTGAAAAAGAAGTGGAAAAATCCAAGATTGCGGATGGATTTTTTTACATAACACTCGCGAGCTGCTTGCAGCCCGTGCACCGCGCAAAATACTAAAGTCTAACTTTTTATTAGCTGCAGTAAAATGACGTTTCTAAATGTCATTCCGTAAAATAATGTTGACAGCTTAATCTCAATAGTGATGTGATTCAGTTCACAAAAGTTTACGGAATATCTAATCGTTCCATAATTTGCCTCATAATGATCATGCTAAATTCTATTTAATATTAATGTAAATAAAAGGCTGTATAAACGTTGATTCTTTTACGCATTAAGGAAGATAACACTCAAGCAACCGCTCTCTCAAGTTGGTAGTACTGATTTTTGGTTATGGTGCTACGTTGACGCTTGGCCGCCATTTTGTTTCGGTTGTCATTCGCTCATTCGGCTTCTAACTTCTGTTTTGAGTACACGAATAATTTTGATTTGCCCACTGCGCGTTGTTTTTGTTATCATTATTGTTAAGTTTATGTTACGTTGTGTTTGTTTTTCATTGCCTGTTTCCGTTAATAGTTTTAGTTTTTTTTGTTTGATACATCAAAGACATGGATGCTCTGCCGGGCACATCGCAAGATGGAGACACGTTTTTATCTCCTAAGAAAAAGAGGCCACGTGTAGCTCTAAGTGCAACAGAAAATCTTTGGGTCAGAAACGTTTACAAATATGTGTTTGAAGTGAAATGTTCAGAACCAAACATTGAATTACCAAAAACAAGTGAATGCGTTGACAAGGTGGCTGAAGTCTTGGTAATATCCGTCCGCACTGTTTATTCTGTTTTAAAGGAGCACAAGGAGAACGACAGCGAATCACCAAAACCTCCTGAAAAAACTGGCCCAAAACTTACCTTTAAAGATAAACTTGATAATTTCACATTCACTGCAATTAGACGAATTGTACATCAGTTCTTTCATAGAAATGAAATACCCACCATCGCAAAGGTTAGTTTACATGTCGTCACTCATCTTTTTATTATACGTTATGTATGTTTTCTCCTATCCCATGTGTAATATTAACTAATTAGGTAATAACTATATTATTTTTTAGTTGCTGCAAGTTGTAAATGATGAACCAGGATTGCCCAACTTCTCGAAAGAGACACTGAGAAAAATTATGTTACATCTCAATTTCGAATTCGTTACTCGATCACGCAAGAGTGTGCTTATTGATAGACAAGATATCATATCATGGCGCCAGCGCTACCTGCGTTTAATTAAACAATATCGCAGGGAGGGAAAATATATATATTATCAAGACGAGACCTGGGTCAATGCTGGTACGTGATTTTTTATTTTTTTTATTTATTTATTTACAAATAATGGTTACATAATAATATTACAAATAATATCTCGCCAAACTAAAAAGTTTAAGTGTCAACTCTTAGTTTCTTATATTTGTACCATTTTTGTTTTGCTATCGAAACTTATGATTTTTCTTGTTCTTTTCAGGTCATACTACAAAAAAAGCCTGGATTGATGAAAGCATTACCTCTTCTCGACAGGCATTTTTAGACGGCCTGACTACGGGATTAAAAAATCCCACAGGAAAGGGAAAACGACTAATAATTAGTCACATAGGCGGAGAAGAAGGCTTCCTGGACGACGGACTTCTTATGTTTGAAGCAAAGAAAGGTACAGAAGACTACCATGACGAGATGATTGCAGAGTGTTTCGAGGATTGGTTCCGCGGTATTCTACCCAAACTCAAACCAAATGCAGTAGTCGTAATGGACAATGCGCCCTATCACTCTAGGAAGATCCAAACAATCCCGAAGATGTCGTGGACAAAACCACGAATTCAAGAGTGGCTGACTAATAAAAATATTGTATTTGAACCAAATATGGTAAAGGCCACTCTAATAGATATTGTGATACAGCAAAATCTTACTGAGAAATATGCCGTAGACGAGATGGCTGCACATAAAGGCATCACAGTTTTAAGATTGCCCCCTTATCACTGTGAGCTGAACCCCATTGAGTTGGTATGGGCGCAGGTAAAGGGTCACGTTGCAAATAATAATAAGACGTATAAAATGCAAGAAGTTAAAAATTTATTTCAAGAAGGTATAAACAAAGTGACACCGGCTAAGTGGAGTGACTGTGTGTCTCACACTATAAAAGTGGAAGACAAAATGTGCAACCTCGATCATATTATAGATGAAGTGACAGATAGATTTATTATTAGTGTTACCGAAAGCGACAGTGACAGTAATTCCGAAAAAGATTGATTAAAGTACATTATTATGGCATTTTTGTTTCATTTTAAATGTACCTCCCTATACTTCCAATAAAAAAGATCAATCCTCTAGTATAGTAACAATAATAGAATAAAAAAATACATTACAACTTAATATTAAATCTCAAACACAAAACCAAACTGTTCATTCATTTATGATTCACTCATTTAGCTACATCCCTATTTATTTTTCTTCAAAAACCGGCAACCCACAAAACGTCATTTTACTGCAGCTAATAAAAAGTTAGACTTTAGTTTTATATATTGAGAGTTGGTAGTCTTTGGACTATCAACTATGGAGGACGTCAATGTATTAGCGTCTTCCAAATATTGTTAACAGTTCAAAAAAAATCTGTTCGTTTTTCAAGCTTTTCTGTTTGTCGTCATTTTTTATTTCTTTACGAACAAATTTTAATGATTTAATCAATTTTTCAATTGTTATTTATTATTAATTACCCACCAATTACTTAATTAACATATTGTTCCGTTTTGTTTATCATTCTACATTTCTTATAAAAGTTCTGAACAACGGTACTTGTAAATATTTATTGTTTTGAAGTAGGTACTTATTCACTTTTTGAACGTCCCGCGTGTATAGGAGTGGCCTGATAATTATGTGCATGCATAAGTGTATGTTCAACATTAAAAAGAAGATACACTTAACATGACACGCTTGAATCAAAATATTACTTTGTTACAGGGCTAACCAACACGTTTTAGTTTTGCTTTTTGGAAGATTTTATTTGTGTTGGGGGTATTTTAAATATTTTTATTGTTATTTTATACCTTTTAAACTTAGATATACTAGTACTCACTCATTGAGACCATTCCAATGAGCTCAAACACGCTATATCTGTTGTAAGTAGCTGAAGACTAAGATTTCCCGCAGACTACTTGAAGCTGCAGCTACAGGCTAAGGTTAATATATATCATAGACATACTACCAATTTAATGGTACAACAAATTTCAAATTAATCGGTCCTGTTCAAGTTAGATCTCATCATTAACTAGCAAAGTGCTGATGATCATCAAACGGCTCAACAAATCTTCATAATTTATAGCTAAGAATAATCTCGATCACGTTAGCTTTTATATTAAAAAACTGCATTCAAATGGGTCCATCCGTTAAGGAACTATGATGCCACAGCTCCCAAATGAGATGCGTACACAAACAGGTCAAGATTATAATAGCCGTCGTTTTTCGACGAGGGTTAACAAAAATATAATATTTTTTTTAGGAATCAGAAACAATATTACTAATTGCTTAACCTCTCTTTTTTAGAAAATGACATATGCCTTTGGTTGACTCAGTCGGGATTTCACCAGTGAAAATTCGTTCAACTGAAATAGGTTCTCACGTCAATTTACTGAAATTAGTTGAGTAAAACGTGATACGCATTGTAGTTTTAATTAAACGCAATTATTTTCACTTGTGACATTCAAACTTAGGCTATTGCTAGTTATGTTTAAGCTAACTTAACATGCTCTTAAAATAAAGTACCTATAATAGTTATTTTCAGGTAATACGCTACATAAGCGCACTGATACTTCTGAAGTTCCTATAAAAGCCCTTGTAAATATAACTACTGTAATTGGCTACAGTTTTCGAAAAAAAAATTAAAAATTTAGGTACGTAAGTTTAAGGGCACGCCGCAATAGCGGCGGTAAGGCCCATCATGGAGGATTGGCTGGAGAGGCGACACGGAAGCCTCTCGTACCGACTGACGCAGGTGATCTCCGGGAAGGGGTGCTTCGGGGACCACCTGCATCGGATCAGGAAGGAGCCAACGCCTGAGTGTCATCACTGCGACGCGAGCGAGGACTCAGGGCTGCACACGCTGGCGGACTGCCCGGCGTGGGAGGCGCCGAGGCGTGACCTCGTGGCAGCCATCGGGGTGGGAGTCCTCTCGTTCAGCAGCATGATTGCGGCAATGGTGCGGAGCGCGAGCGCGTGGGCCGCCGCCACCTCCTTCTGCGAGCATGTAATGCTCGCGAAGGAGATGGCGGAGCGCGCCCGGGAGAGATTTAGAACTCTCCCGGACCGCCGAGCCCGCAACTTGCTCGCCGCGCGTCGCAAGCGACTCAGGCGCCGGAGGTCGCTTAACGACCTCCGTCCTCCATGAGCGCAGGCCTGGGGGTGGCGGGTGAGGCCACCTGTCACCCCAGCAGAAGCAGGCCGGGACGGTGGGGCGACTAGCACCCCTCCCCCAAACCGGGGCAAGACGGGCACACCGTGGTTCGCAAACCCGAGGGGGCCATCTCGAAACCGGAGATGGCCCAGGGTCAGTCGGGGTGCGAGGGATATGCTCTATGGGCAACCTTACACCCCGGCGTCTGTAGACCCGAGACGGCGTGCGGTTTTAGTCGGTTCAAGCCCGACATAACCACCCCCGCTGGCACGCGGGGGGGTATCCGAAGGGATTTCCGCACGAAAAAAAAAAAAAGGTACGTAAGTTTATTTTTAATTCTTACCTCCAGTAATTTGAAACTCGCGCGAAAATTGGCGATCTATTCTGGCTGTGACGGCATATTTAAATAAACAATGAACTTTTATAAAACACGACATTTAATTCTGTGAGCGATCGTCACACAATGCTCAAACAGCCCGCTTTTCAGTTTCTCCTAAATCTCCTAATCCACCGATAACAAAACTCTAATTTATTTTAATGCAAAACACATATTGTATAATTATTGTGAACCTTTACGCTACTGTATCTAACAGATTAAGTAAATTATTGTTACATTATCACAACAATTGTCAAATAGCCAATTTATATGAAAATTACAACAACAAACATATTCGTTATTTATATACGTTTCTTCTCTCAGTAATTATTTAATGAATATTCGAAGAGACAGTAAGTTTCTAATCTAATTAAGAATCAAAATGTACGTAAGGTAAGGTTGTATAAATTTAAATCTTAAACATTCAACTTCCAGGACGGGACTTGGAACACAAACCAGTCCCATTCTAGGTGGACTCCCAGAAACATACCAGGATCTGTTCTGGAAATCCTTAACATAGAAGGGAAGTCACGGGTTCAAGTCCCTTCAAGGATGTTGATTTTTTCCAATTTAAATTTATAGGAAAAGTTAGCATACTTATTTTATATAATTAATATATTGTGTCATTTTTATTATAAGTTTTTATACCTACTTAAATATGTACGTTGAAACTTATTGATTCAATGGAATACCCTTACCCAGATAATGTATAAAATAAATAAATATTCTAGGACAAATTACACAACGCCATCTAGGTCCAAACTAAGCAGAGCTTGTCATATGGGTTCTAGAATGCGGATAAACATACTTAAATACTTTTTTTTGTAAATAAATTCATATTATACATAGAAACACCCAAACCAATGCAAATAGACATATTTGCACTGAGCGGGAATCGAACCCGCGACCTGTGACTTAGCAGTCAAACGCACTACCGCTACGCCACAGAGGTCGTATTGTGTACCTTATGTATCATATCATTTGTGTACTTAAGTTCAAACCTATTAATCATAATTTATAAGAAATTTCATGTATTTTACGCCAAATAAAGAAATCAAGATTAGTTCAGATATTTTAATTCACTCCCAAATACTTAAAAGGTCCTCGCATTACAAATCGAATAGATTTAAATCGATAAATAATCATATTAATCTATGTGGAAATATCCGCATTAGTCGATTATTATAAAACAATTTATTTCTCTAATGCAAGGTCCTGATGTTGGCAGCGTTGTCACCGTTCGGCCGTCATTTTTCTGAATTTTGTAAGGGCATCTTCAAACCATAGACAAAAGAAATGAAGAATGTTCTATGTCTATGGACAGTCGGTGAGCTCAACTATTTGTGCCAACTCTTGCTTCTTATATACTCTTTACAAAAAACCTAAAAAGTACTGGTTTAAACCAAGACTATAAAGTCTAGGATTGTTACGGTAACAACGTTAGTACCAGGTTCAAAATGTGTTCTGATTACAAAACAAAGACTATCTGAGGATCAGCTAGTAATAAAGAAGGTCCGTGGTTCAAATAATATTCACAGATAAAAAACGAAAATGGCATTCTTTCATTCGTTCAGACAGCCTGTACCCTACTTTATTTAAAGCAACGTTCTGTTTCTTTAAATGTTGATATTACAATAACACTTGAAATTATTAAATAACCATTTATCAATACGATAATAAGTCATATAATTGTTCATAGTTTAGATTATAATATAATGACCAAGCAAAACTTGTACTTTTAACGCGCTTTGTTTACTCAAGTTGTCACTTAATTTTAACACCTCGAGCGTGAAGTGGAGTGTATCACATTCGGCGGCAGCGCGGTTAATATGAAACGAATGTTTATGTTGCGGCGTTTTAAATATATAAATGCACTTGATCTCATTATTCATTGTTCTTTTACTGGCAATTTACTGGTACTGTTTTGCTTTGCTGTTTTGTGTGCCGTGGTGAGTTCTTGTGTCCGGTAAAATCGTGAGCTGCGATTAAAAAAATGGAGCAACAAAAGAAAAAAAGGGGTGAAAACTGGAGTTATGAAGAAAAAGTTAGTAAAACATGGATTCTTAACTATTATTAGGTGAGCTATGCTTTGTTTCATCTTATTTCGACTACCTAACGCGGATGTTCATAATATTGCAGGAAATATTACGTCACCTTATCGCACAATCAGCACATATTATAGAAGATAGGTCCACGAAAACGTCAGTAAACATGCAGAAAACCAAAGAGTGGAAGAATATACGGATCAAGTGAGTACTTACTACGTGCTTTTGTTAAGTATACAAGTACGTTGCAGTGATAATAATAATATTAAATTTAATATTATATATATTATTATTAATATATATTATTATATATAATATTAATTTTAAATTCCTCGGAAGAAAGATTGACAACAGAGGTTGCACTCCAGCTTTGGACGAATTAATTGATAGTTTCATTATCGATTTAAAAAAGGTAGACCAACAACCAATAAGTAATGTTAAAAAAGCTTGGATCTATGACAATTATTTAACCTCGCGTCTTAACTGGCCGTTTCTTATATATGATATAAACCAGAGCCTCCTCAAAAAACTAGATGCGAGTGTCACGAAGACACTGAAGTCGTGGCTAGGGCTAGCTCAGTCGGCCGACCCGTCGGCACTATATAGATCCGCGAATAATTTTGGAATGACGCTTAAGAAGCCATCAGAACTCTATAAACACCTAAGAGTAACTAAAATGCACGTCTTATCGGAATCTAAAGACGAAATAGTAAAAGTCCTTCCAAAAGATAAAAATGCATCGGAGCTCGAATCACGCCTCCAGTTCCATAAAAGATTCATGATAGGCTCGCAGACTGGTAGAGTAGGTCTAGGTAATATTCAGAGACAAACAGATAAAGAAATAACAAAATCTTTTCTTCAAGCAGACGAAAACAACACCTATAAGGTGCACGCAATGAACCTAGAAATGCAAAACGAATGGTTGACTCTAGGTGAATTTTGTATTCCCATAGCCTTAAAATGGCGTACCATAATATACGACTGGTCACCGGCCTTACTTAAATTTTACCTGAATGCATTCCAGTTGACCCTCCCCGACCAAAGCAATCTGGTCAGATGGGGAAAAGCCACAGATAAAACATGTAACTCATGTGGTGAAGCAACTGGTACGGCTAGGCACCTACTAGTGGGTTGTAAAACGCTATTAGACCGGGGTCATTACTCGCGCCGTCATGATAAGGTATTAGAAATCATACGTGAGGCTGTAAGTTTGGCGGTAGCTAGAGCGAAAAAAGGATTAACCACAAACCAAAGAAATGACATTGCGTTTGTAAAGGAAGGCTGCTCAAAGAAATCACTTCAAAAGCCTTATTCAATTTTGATAGCTGCCGTTGACTGGACAATACTCGTAGACACGTATGAGAAGCACTATAGGATACCGGAGGATGTCTGTGCCTCATCATCCAGACCCGACATATTCCTTTTTTCACGATCGCATAAGCGTGCAGTGCTTGTAGAACTCACAGTACCGTGGGAAACTAATATACCTAAAGACCACGCTATAAAGACAAACAAATACTTTGATTTGACTAACGAGTTAACCAAAAACGGCTACGTGGTTAAACTCTATGCCGTAGAAGTAGGAGCAAGGGGAATTCCAGCTAAATCCCTGTACAACTTACTTAAAGACCTCGGATTGCCAAGAGCTTCAGTAAGCTCTTTATTAAAACGTATATCAAAAGCGGCATTGTTAGGATCTTACCAAATTTGGATAGGTAGGGGGGGGAACACTACTGACGGTGGAGGTGAGCGCTGATGCATCACAAGGTGGCCACCCTAAACCTACATCTGGGTCGCAAGTCCCAGTCGCCGTCATGGTGTTCCTCTCTGTACCACGCTATGGACCCGGCGACCGCACGGTGAATCCATGGAGTGCTGAGAATCGGATCTCTATTATTTTCAGATTTAATGAATTATCAGGTAAATGTCGATCAGATGGAGAATTAAAGTTGGCTTGGAAAAGAATGAAGTTGTCCGCTAAGTCCAACTTATCTACCCATAGGAGCGAGCAATCGAAGACAGGCGGTGGCGGAAAACCACCATCACCTTCTCCGGAGGACTTAGAAATAATGGCAATTGCTCCTCACGACTTTGTCATTGAAGTTAATGACTACGATAGTGATGCATTGGTAAATAAAACTTCTTACTGTCATACCATTAAAACATTTAATTAGAATTGATTACATTTTGATATTTTACATTATTTATGTAGGAAGTGCTCTGTAATCTGCATGCAATTTACAAATAAAAATTATTATGTCCTAAAGTTAAAAATGATAGGTAATATCTAATTTCGTTATAATTACACAGTAATTCAAAATTTACTACTACTAGCATAACACACATGTAAGAACATTACTTTTCATTGTCATTTTATAATTTTCTATGATTCATAACAAATACCGGTGTATTTTATCTTGATCATAATATTCTTTCAAAATACCTAAAAAGCAGTTATGCTGTGTGAAAAATGTCAAGGATTTATTTCTTTTAGAATCCAGTTCCCGTGCCTACTGTGTTTACTGATCCTAAGCCTGGTCCTAGTTTTGAAGAAACTCAACAATAGGAAGCAATACACGAGGAACATAACTATATACATGTAAGAACATTACTTATCATTGTCATTTTATAATTTTCCATGATTCATAACAAACACCTGTATATTTTATCTTGATCATAATAATATTCCTTCAAAATACCTAATTCAAAAGACAAAATACAGCAGTGAATCCGTGTGAAAACATTTCAAGGTTTTTTTTCTTTTAGAATCCAGTTTCCGTGCCTACTGTGTTCACTGACCCTAAGCCTGGCCCTAGTTTTGAAGAAACTGACCAATATGATACAATACACGAGGAAAATCCAGAACACCAATTTGTGGAAGTCCTTGCACTTAAATAATAGTTATTGTAAATCCTGCTAATATTATCACGTCTTAACAGCTGCGCGAATTTGGATGGAATTATTCATATACAATACATATACATACAATACATATAATAAAAACAAAATATACCTACATATACAGATACAGAGAGCACCAGAATGAAGACATTTAAGAACAATGAGACTGATAACACAACAAGCACAACAAAAAAAAGAAAAAAGAGTTTGCAAAATAGGTATGTAGAAACAATTACCTACTTTAATACAATACAATACTAATAATATTCCTGTGGGGGGCTGGTTACAATAATTCTCCTCAGTTGTTGCCAGGAAAACGAGTCTTATGTATGAAATATTAAACAAATAATTGTATAATCTATACTAATATTATAAAGCTGAAGAGTTTGTTTGTTTGTTCGTTTGAACGCGCTAATCTCAGGACCAACTGGTTCGATTTGAAAAATTCTTTATGTGTTGTATAGTCCCTTTATCGACGAAGGTTATAGGCTATATATCATCACGCTACTACTCAAGGGAGCGGAGCAGTGATCATTAATGTCAACAAATCCGGCAGAATTCCATAGTCAAAGTCAAAGTCAAAGTCAAAAATCATTTATTCTGTATAGACCATTAAAACGGCACTTACAAAACTAAGTGCCGCTTTCTAAGTGCGCCACGGGCGAAGCCGGGGCGGTTCAGCTAGTGTTTCATATTTTCAAATGTTACAAAGCATAGTTAATTACTACCTAATATAAATGTAAAAATATTTGCTTCAAGTGTACAAGTTACCTTAAACATTTTATGGAACAATGTTAGCTATAACATAAGTTACGATACAATCACTGACAAAATTCGGCAAGGAAACCAATGCCTTGGTAGGCCAACTGGAAGATTTGCCTGGATACAAGATATTGCGTGTTCAGGTGTGGTTCAGGTCCCACCTTACTGTACCAGGTTACTCAAATATTACTTCTTGTACATGTTAAAATAAAATTCCTTACATTATTCTATATCATTTTACAGAACTGAAGAAATGAGGAACTCAATTATACAAAGCAATACAGGTTTTAAGAGAAAACAGCTAGAAATGATGGAAGTGGAACACAAATATAACATCAAAATTGCTAACTTAAAAATAAAGAAACTTGAATTAGAAATAGCTATATTGGAAAGTAAGAAACATACAAATACTAAAGAATAACATTGTAAGTAGATTTTTATTCAACATCCATACTCTACTAAGATTAGGTACAGTAAAAAATCTTATAGATATTTCAATAAATAAAATAGTAGATATAATTTCATCCGCCTACAGTAATTCACAGCTGTGCACCTATGCACAGCCTGCTGTGAATTACTGTAATACTGTGTTCTAGTGCCCCAACAAGTAAGCAAATGTTCAGTTTTAGACTATAATTATTATTGTATGTAAATAAATGTGAATGTGAAATTATTATTTTCAGGTACCTACCTACTTCGTTGCTGCAGATATTATTTATTTAATAATATTAGATTTTAATATAATATACTAGCTGGCGCGTGGATGTCGGTTATTGCGACCAAACATAGCTTATGTCCTTCCTCAAGGTCTAATCTACCCCTATACCAAATTTCATCAAAATCGGTTCAGTGGTTTAGGCGTGAAAGCGTAACATACAGACAGACAGACAGACAGACAGACAGACAGAGTTACTTTCGCATTTATAATATTAGTATGGATTAAAATAGTAAGTTGTGTAATGTTATTTTTTTTCTGATTTATTTTGTGTAGGTACAATAGTCTAGTTTAAATACAAATGATTGCTAGTGAATAAATAACTATGACTAAGAAAAAATGTTCACTGAAAATGAGTTTCAATAAACTGCCTTCTCCTAATATTTCCCCTTACAGTAGGTGGGATATACCTTTGTACTATAATAGGTTCCCTTTGCTCCATGTTATCTTCCTCCCCAGGGAACATGTCATCCCTCATGTCGATGGCAATATTGTGGAGGACAGCACATGCAACAATAGGTTTTTTTGCTGTTTCAATATCCCCAAACATACCTCGTAATAGGCAACGAAACCGTTGCTTTAGCAGCCCAAAACACCTTTCCACCGTGTTCCGGGTACGGATATGGCTGCTGTTATACCTCTCTTCTTGTGGTGTTGTGGGGTTAAGCAATGGTGTAAATAAATATGGAGTACAAGGATAGCCACTGTCACCCAATAATATTCCAGAGAATGCGCCAGCTTCAAACCTCTGTTTTAATCTACATTCTCTGAATATTCTGGAGTCATGCACACTGCCACGCCATCTGGTAACAATGTCCATGATTTTTAGGTCAGCATCACAAACCACCTGAAAAGTGACAGCTTATTAGAACTTAACATTTCTCTCTGTTGTTTGAACATTGGTAATTTGGATAGGTACCTAATAAATCCTCCTAATAATCTTTTATTCTATAGGTACCGATGTTACTACTTGCATGATGTGACACCTTAAAATGTTGTGCATTTAACCTAATATTATAGTTGCATGTTTTAGATGTAAGCGATAATGTAACAACTACTGGTTGTCCAAATAAATAAATAAATAAAATAATTAATTCCCTATTGTGTCGAGCATTTTGGGATCCAGCTAGTCATTTTGTCAATGAGATAATCACAAGTTAAAATATTTCAATTACCTGTACATTGATTGATGAAAATCCTTTTCTATTAATATATAACTGACCCCCATCAGCATTCACTTTCTTTATTCTTATATGAGTACAGTCTATTGCCCCAATTACTGTAGGAAAATCAGCAATTCTGCGAAATTTCCTAATGGTTTCCTCCTGTTCATTTAAAGTACTAGGCATTTTTATAAATCTGTGGGACATCCGTGACAAAATGTCCGCTACCCTTTTACATGTTTTGCTGACTACTGGTTGGGACACACCATGTAAATCAGCTGTATCGTCTTGAATCTACGAATAAAACAATAATATTAGTATATTAATTGGATTTTGTCTAATGAGTTAACGTTGACCAAGGGTAGGTACTTACTTCATGGCGACCCCAGTTACGTAAAGCGCAAACCACTTGCAATTCAGGACTCAGGGGGCATCCTCGAGGGTCGTGGGATAAATCCTCACGTAAAACGTCCACTATTTTTTCTCCAAAACGTTTTGTGAACCTATACTTATATCTAAAATCTTCGTCACTCAATTCAAAAGGATTTATACGATGACGAAGTCTGTTAGATCGCCGATAAGTCTCCAGCATATCGAAATCTTCCAAATCCATCAAATCAATCATATTAATATCCATTTTTTTGTATTTTGTAAGAAAAAAAAGACGCACAATGACAATCAACGATAACCTCAAATTTTAGTACCGAAGTTAAACTAGGGGTCGCGGCGGACCAAGGAACTTGCGGCGGACTAACTTTAGTACCACAGATAGTTCATGAACTAGTGATAAACTTTGTTTTATATTAACGTTTTATTTAGTCATGGTTTAAACCTGGTAAGTACCACAGATAGTTCATGAACTAGTGATAAACTTTGTTTTATAATAACGTTTTATTTAGTCATGGTTTAAACCTGGTAATAATCCCAGTACTTAATTTAGACCGTGTTTTGGAACATGGGCATGCAACTCATACATTGGTTTAAAATTTTTGCTGTGCTAATTTAATCTGTGGTCACGCATTCTCAGCCCCATCTAGTCGTGAGGAGTAAGAAGTATTTTTTTTTTTTAATTTATTTAATTGTTGTCATTATACGAAAGATAGAAGAGTTTGGTAGTAAAGTTATTACCATGTCTTTATAATTTATATTATTAATTATATGATATTTAATTACTAAAACATTATTTAAATTTTTGAAATACAAAAATACTGTTTCAATTCCTATTTTGCTAGAATTCATTAAGAATATGGTTAAATTGTGGTAGAATTTAAAATCATAATAACACTTTTCAACGCGTCCGTTAACATTCAAAGTCAGTCTTTTTCAGAAAGAAAATCTCTGCCGGCACGTTTCAATGTTTTGAATGTCCTGGCACTTTTCTTTTTGAATTCTAATATTTACGACGATTTACGTTCAGTTTTGCTCACTGCTCCGTGTCCTAGACATATCCATTAATTACAAATAGGTACTTAGGAGTGATCCCTTTGTAGTATCTCGTGATCATAACAATCGGCTCTCATTAGGAATTTGAAATTTAGTTTTCATCTATTCTAGACATTTTTATCAAGTACGGGTAAAAATGCGTGTAAAAAAGTGTTGTGTTACAGGCTGCGCAGTCACAAAAGATGATGGTGAGTTTATTAAATTTATAAAAAACTTATTGCGCAATAGGTAATATTTCTTAGATTCTTACCAACTCGACTTGTGTAGGTAGGTTACTTTATAGTTACATTTATTTTTAATAAAACATTCACAATAGCCTTATACTGTAGCCAACTTAATTTATTATTATTATAATTAACTTAATCGTTGACTAAATAAATACCAGATTAATTTATTTCTTGTAATATCAACAGTGAATCAAATTCAGAATTTAGTCAGAAAAATTAGACATATAGACTTATAACAGATATAATTTCAAAGTGTTTTGATTTGAAATTGCTGGTAGTCCAACAAGCAATTTTATATAAATAATATGTAGTATAAAAAAGTCAAAGTAAATCTTATATAGATCACCACATCTTTCATATTAATCTTATAATTGAAAATTCTACTCTTGAGGAAATGAAAGTGGGATGAAAAATATATATATAGAAGATAAATAAAAGCTTGTAAAACTTTACTTTTAGAAGCTTTTATTTAACTTGCCTTCATCATATGTATAAATGGTTTGAGTCATCAACAAATTTTATGTATTAAGTGTTCTTTTTTTATTATTATAAAATAGGACACGTCAATCTGTCTTCACCTCAGCTGATGGTAAGCTGAAGGCAGGAAAGAGGGTCACCATGACAGAAACATACAATGTTACAATGGTGATCCTCAACTTTATTTAAAGAAATGAGGTCATCATTTTTCACACCCCATTTAAAGGACATGAGACTGTATGGAGAAGGAAACATATGTGTAGTAATGGTCTTGAAAGTTATTTGCAATTATCTTATAATGCTAGTCAAGTAAACTCGAACTAAAGTTAGTTTCAAAGGATGAAGATGAAGAACTCGGTATTGCTGGAGAGGAGGATTGGATTTCCACTGCACCCTTTTCTAATCAGAGAGATACTGATAACCTCAAATTATTGAGAATTTAGGATGAAATCTCCCTGATTCCTCCACTTGGAAAAAGGAGGTGAGTTGTTGGTGCTTCAATGTGCTTCAATGTGCTTCAATGTGGCACCTCCCAGTGTATACTGCAAGAAAATATTACTAACTGAGTATGTGGAATGACACTAAGCTAATAACATATTTTTGCAAGCAGCTTTTTAAGTTGCTTCGTTTAGCATGCACCAATTAAAGATGTGAGTGGTAGAAGGTGCTGTCTACAGTTTTGTGATTTTTGATCTTTAAGTTTGATGTATGGTTCAAAATATAACTATTCTGTAAAACCACTACTTGACCAACAACAATGAGCAACTTTTTATTCTAGTTATATAGATGACAGTACAAAAAGATGGGCTAAGCCTATACAAATAGGTGTCAAACAGTTCCTAAACTGACCCTTAGCATAGCTTACTCCATAGCCCGTTGTAAGACTCTCTAGATTGTGGACAGTGGACTAACCTGACTGTCAGTAATATTTGCAAATGAAATATTTAGAAATTGTCAGATAACACCGTCATCCATTGACATCTTCAATTGCCTTTTTGTACTGAAACCACTTCAAAATTAATATGTCAAAGCCCTCTTTTAGGTGTTGACAGTTGTTTCATTATTTCATGTGAGTTATATTTCGATGTAAAAACACTTTTCTTTTTTCTTTTTAGGTTTGCCTCTTCACCGTTTCTCTAATTTAGCAGTCAATCCTGAACCTTTCATGACATGGATTTTGCGTATTGGTGGTAGTATACCTGAACTGGATAAAACATGTTTACGACTATTTAAGAGTATGCAGCAAACACTTCAGGACTGTTTATCTGTACCCAAAAAGTTGTCTTTGTAAATTAGCTTTACCAGAGCTACTAATACCAGGTAAAAAACTCATATTCCCCCTAACCCCATCTAAGCTCAATGGTCAGACATAGGCTGAATATTATATAGAACTGAAAAGGAAGAGAGTACACCCACTTTTCTTTTAACTATAATTTGAGCCCACATAAGAGGGAGCTAGTGTATAGCACTCGACAGGGTACTTTCATAGGTTAGAGCAGTTGACGAAATGTGGATATACCCACTGAAAATACTAATTTAAATATGTATAAATTATTAACTGTTACATGCTTCAAAATAATATAAATAAAAATTTGGTTTCAAAACAGAAACCCGAATACTGAAAAATAAAATTCTAAAAAGTATTAAACAAGAAAATACTGAGGTTGTAAGCCACTTCTCCAACAAAACAATACATTCTAGGGAAAAGTGGTTTACAACCACAGTTATCCTTGATATTTAGTTGTCTAATACGTTTTTAATTTTGCAGTAGTTCAATTTTAAATGAAGTTTATAACTTAAGGTTTTTTTTTATCTTCAGGTCATGACCAGCAAGAAACGGAGGCACATCTTCCGTCTACTTTTACACTACTCTCTGAGACTCTCCTTCCTTCGACGTCTGCAGCACTGCATTATTTGGAATGCGCTGTTGCAGGAGCCGAAGTTACAAGAGATCATATACAACAAACTTCAGGTAAAGTTCATCCCAGTTCAAACTTGTATTCGTACTTGTCTAATTTCCTGCTAAACATATTTTAAATTAGCAACATCAATTAGTTATGTAAGGCTTTCCACTATATTCCTCGCGCAGTGATCTGGTGGACACTGGGGACTAAAGCGGTTCCAGTTCTATATTGATATTATCTGAGACATGTACAACAATTCCGATTACGAAACCTTTCTCCATCACCTTCGGAGTACACCAGGGATCTGTCCTTAGCTCATATCTGTTCATTGTGATGTTAGACGCTTTGTCAGACAACATCAAAAACTCCTATGAGCAGCCTCCATGAGTTCTTATGTATTCCGATGACATCGCGCTGGTGGATTCGGACAGGGGCAGATTGGCGAGACGTGTGGAAGCATCTCCTTCCATGTTCTCACATGGAAGGAGATGCTTGAGGCGGCCTGAAATAAATGCTGCGAAGACAAGTATATGGCGCTAAACTCCACAGATCCTACATCCGTCTGTATAGGTGATGATTCGGATGAGCGCATGGACCTGGTTCTAGGTTAAGTACCTAATATAAGATATTGTTATGTATTGCATAAAATGAACATAACATAACAAAACTTCACGCCTGTATCCCCGAAGGGGTAGGCAGAGGTGTATTACACACCCACGATTCGCCAGTTATGTTGAGGTCCCAATGTAATAGGGGGCGAGCCTATTGCCATCTACCGGGCACATTATTAAGCGAGCGATGATTAACATTTATTAAGGTGTGTGCCCGGGGCGACTGGGGATCGAACTCAAGACCTCGTCTCAGCAGTCCGTTACGTACGCCACTGGGCTATCGCCGCTATGAATAAAAAGAAAGCATGTATCAAAATTCAATTTCACAAAAAAGAATTCCTCATTAATTTATGGTTTTTCTTTCTTTTTCAGCTAATTCCATCCAAAGAAGTCACTGAATAAACTAGAAGAATGTTAAAGAAAACTAAACAATCTTCCAGTTTGTTAAAGAAGATTGTTGTATTAAGAAATAAATTAAAGGAACAAAAGGACCAGGTAAACGCAGCACATAAAATGTTTAAAACCATTTTATTCCGCAAGGTTCTCAAATCTTTGCCTGTGACAACGCAAACATTTCTAAATATGCAGTTGACACAGCACGGTAAAAAATATCGAGGTAGGCGTTTTAATTTACATGATAAGTTATTAGCACTCGCTATATATAATATATATCAAAGCCTTGCAAAGTGGATCCTTTCTTACTATGGACAGAAACGCACTCTCGAAACCGGAGATGGCCCAGGGTCAGTTGGGGTGCGAGGGATATGCTCTATGGGCAACCTTACACCCCGGCGTCTGTAGACCTGAGACGGCGTGCGGTTTTAGTCGGTTCAAGCCCGACATAATCGCCCCCGCTGGCGGGGCCTCTGTGGCGTAGCGGTAGTGCATTCGACTGCTACGACAGGGGGCGCGGGTTCGATTCCCGCTCAGTGCAAATATTTGTATTCATGAATATGTCTATTTGCATTGGTCTGTGTGTTTCTATGTATAATATGTATGTATTTACAAAAAAAAAAGTATTTAAGTATTTTTATCCGCATTCTGGAACCCATAACACAAGTTAGTTAAACTATGCTTACTTTGGGTCTAGAAAGCGCTGTGTAGAATGTCGTAGAATATTTATTATTATTGATTTATTATAATAAACTTGAAACCATAATAATCAAAAGTCTGAAATAACAACTCTATAACATTTTTGAAATATCTTTGCTTCTATTTTTAGAGGAAAGGAGGAAATACAACTAGATCCAGAGGAATGTTGTGATAACATACTTTTTGACTCCATATAAAACTCAACATTTACAATAAAATATTTCAGCCTGTGGCAAATAAAGAGGTAAGTTATTTTAGTAAAATAACTAATTTATAAAATATGCCCAGCAACAAGCATCATTAATGATGATTTAAAAAAATATCCCTCATCTTGGCATATATACTGGCAACAGTTTTTCAACTTCTCCACTAAATTCAATTATTGTAACATAATTTATAAAGGAATAAATTAAAAACATCATAGAAGTGGATACTGTCTGTCGTTTAGTAGGTTTTGAACTTGCAGGTGAGGTTGGCTTTGGGTGCTAAGAAACCCCAGGCAACGAAACCTGCAATGCCGTCCTTTATTTCCTGGGAGAAGTATTGCTGCTGGAAGAAATTTCTTTAAGAAGCAAGCAGCAGCTTGAGCCAATACTTTTTGTTCGTTTAGACGACTTCGGCGGTTACTAAGGCGAGCGGGTTCGCTGTTCTAGGCTGATGGATACATTGTCTGATCAGATCATTGTTGGACCAAGCTTTAACCCTATCTGATGACGTCATCAGATAGGTTCAGACACACACTTGGATACATTGTCAGACCAGACAGTATTTTTCAGATCTGCGAGAATAATGAAGAACCCTAATAATATATAACAAAATACCTAATAGTTTCAAGATACTCATACTATCAATTCATTCTAATATTATAAATGCGGAAGTAACTCTGTCGACACTCACGCGGGCGTAACCGCTGCAACAGCTAGTTTCAAGTACTCTAATACTAGTTTAAAATTAATTTTACTTATCTCTTCCAGAAAACAACTACTTCCAGAGGAATATTATGATACAACGCTTTACTTTTGACTCGTTCAATGGACGGTCATATAAATCAATGGAGTAAAACTGCGTCTAAATGAGAAAACATTCCGGTAAGTTTTATAGTAAATTAATTAATACGTAAAATACACACAGCAATTATGTGTCAATCGGCTGAGATAATGATGATTAATAAAATGGCAGATCTGCGAACGGCATTGCGCTTATTAAAGCAATTTTCCTAAACTGTTATCCCACGGAATACGTTACCAGGTAAAAAATGCCTTTTTTTTTTCGTGCGGAAATCCCTTCGGATACCCCCCCGCGTGCCAGCGGGGGCAGTTATGTCGGGCTTGAACCGACTAAAACCGCACGCCGTCTCGGGTCTGCAGACGCCGGGGCGTAAGGTTGCCCATAGAGCATATCCCTCGCACCCCGACTGACCCTGGGCCATCTCCGGTTTTGAGATGGCCCCCTCGAGTTTGGGAACCACGGTGTCCCCGTCTTGCCCCGGTTTGGGGGAGGGGCGCTAGACGCCCCTCCGTCCCGGCCTGCATCTGCTGGGGTGACAGGCGGCCTCACCTGTCACCCCCAGGCCTGCGCTCATGGAGGACAGAGGTCGTTAAGCCACCTCCGGCGCCTGAGTCGCCTGCGACGCGCGGCGAGCAAGTTGCGGGCTCGGCGGGCCGGGAGAGTTCTAAATTTCTCCCGGGCGCGCTCCGCCATCTCCTTCGCGAGCATTACATGCTCGCAGAAGGAGGTGGCGGCGGCCCACGCGCTCGCGCTCCGCACCATTGCCGCAATCATGCTGCCGAGCGAGAGGACTCCCACCCCGATGGCTGCCACGAGGTCACGCCTCAGCGTCTCCCACGCCGGGCAGTCCGCCAGCGTGTGCAGCCCTGAGTCCTCGCTCGCGTCGCAGTGATGACACTCAGGCGTTGGCTCCTTCCTGATCCGATGCAGGTGGTCCCCGAAGCACCCCTTCCCGGAAATCACCTGCGTTAGTCGGTACGAGAGGCTTCCGTGTCGCCTCTCTAGCCAATCCTCCATGATGGGCCTTACCGCCGCTATTGCGGCGTGCCCTAGGTAAAAAGTACCTGTGTTAATCCAGTAACTGGTCTTCAAATCTGGTGGTGTGCCAATTTTCATTCAAATCTGTGCAACAGTTTACGCGTCATTGCGTAACAGACATATGGCGAGCTCCTGTTTGTCAAGTCTTCTATGTGAGATGGCAGTCGGCCTGCATCCTTGTACCTACCAAAACTATATAACTACCACAAGAACCAATATTTTCTAAGTCAAATGAAAAGTATCCTTCTGATGCAACAAATATCCTGGTGTTATTCTTCCCTAAAGATATATTCACAAACTTTCACATTTGTAGAATAGAATGGCTGTTTCTTTCTTGGAATAAGGTACAGACAACAAAGGAGATACGATACGTTTACATACAATAAATATGAATAACCTAAGCTGTATGTACATTATTGGTCTCACATATTCTACCGCAGTTTGGTGTAAAAAAAAAACATAACAGCTCTTATTTCTACATTCATTCAGTGTCTACTCGTTATCATTGCATTAATATTTGTATGATAATTGAATTGAATTGAATGTAATTAACAAATGTAATATTATTACCTATTTAACATTAGGATATCCCGGCCACCCCTTTCTACTTCTTAATGTCTAACTAATGATTCATTCTTTTTTCCAGGAAAGCAACCACTTCCAGATGAGTGCTATGATACAACCGATATTTAATTATTGTTTGATCTACGCTTGACTAGTTCATAGGATATATATATATATACCAATACATGAACTAAGTGAAAGTTAACTAGACAAAGTTTATCCCACGAAATGAAACTTATACGAACACCGATTAACCGAAAAACTGTATAACGGAAGTACAATCTCCATCCGCGCTTTAATCTTCCTACTGTAATTGAAAATTTGTGATAAGAAGTAATTTTTAGGGTTCCGTACTTGAAAATGAAAAAAAACGGAACATACAACAATACATACATACAGTCACGCCTCTTTCCCATTGGGGTAGGCAGAGACCACATACTTCCGCTTGCTACGATCCTGGCCTATTATTTCGCTTCTTTTTTTTTTCTATTCTATTCTTTTTAAGTTCATTTATTTGATTGCCATATCCTATAAAAATTTTGTAGCATACTTGCCCTTGCAATTATTTTGATGATCATACTGTAATGGTGTTGCGTTTCTTTACAATTACTTATTGACTTCAGATGAATCTGAGTTTATAAATTGTATCCGTGAAATGTTGCAATTTACACTTCACTCCCAGCAGTTTTCTTAGATCAATGACTATATGAATAGATGAAAAGAATAGAATAGAATGAAATAGTAAATTCTTTATTAACATAACATAACATAACATAAACTTACGCCTATATCCCTGAAGGGGTAGGCAGAGGTGCTAGCACCCACATTTCGCCAGTTTATGTTTAGGTCCCAATGTAATAGGTGGCGAGCCTATTGACATTAACCGGGCACTTATAAACCTGCGATAAATACACACATAACTTCGAAAAGCATCGAAAAGTCATTGGTGTGTGCCATGGTAAAACCTGGGATCGAACCCGAGACCTCGTCTCAGCAGTCCATTACCCATACCACTAGGCTACCGCGGTTGTTTCAAAATTCTTTATTGTACACTATTAGATACTACACATATTATCTATATTCTGATACAGAAAGCAAACTGGAATGTAAACAGATATTGTAATTTTATTTTGATTGGAAAAGAGTAACCGTGAGTTTCTTGCCAAGTTTTTGTCTCATAAGCACTGTTTGCTATTTAATCTGCCCTGAGAATCTGGCAATAAATGTAGAAGCAGTTGATTTAATTTATTCTGATGTCTATACAAGTATTTCTTTATGACCTATGTGAATTTGATGTGAATAAAGACATTGAATTATATTATTTGTAATTGCTAGTTTTATATATTATATTTAATATTTGTTATAAATATAAAAATAAAAATTACAATGAATGTTTGAAATGTCTTAAATTGGTCCATGAAGATTGTTTAAAAAAATCTGCTTACTTATTCTTCAATTTTATTTAATTCGAATATTACTTTCAGCAGATGTTTATATTAGATTAATTAATTAATAGTGCACTACTAACTGAAAATATTATTTATATTATGAAGTTATTGTTGTGTACTCTGTGAATCGTGCAGTAAAAATGTAAAAACAGTAGATTTAACTTATATTTGACGTTCTTATGTATGTTACTTTGTGACCTATGTGAATTAAGAATGTTATATCTTCTTCTTCTTTATATATAAAAATGAATTGCTGTTCGTTAGTCTCGCTAAAACTCTGGAACGGCTGGACCGATTTGGCTAATTTTGGTCTTGAATTATTTGTGGAGGTCCAGAGAAGGTTTAAAAGGTGAATAAATATGGAAGTTGTTATCGATTGAGGCAGTACGAAGTCTGCCGGTTCAGCTAGTTTTTATATAAAATTAACAATAATTACAATCAATGAAATATTCTAACGTGGTTCATTGTGATAAATTTACAAAATTTCTGCTTGCTTATTTTTAGTTGAGTTTTTATTTGATATTAATCCATTACATTAAGTAATAAATAGTGCATTACTGGTGAATATATAGTGATAACTGAAAATATAATTATGTATTTTTATTTTGAAGTTATTGATATACCTAATACACATTATTTTTAATTATTACAGTGGTATTTTTAAGGCCACCACCATTCCTCTGAGAATGCCATGATGTATGATTGCTATTTTGTAACTTTCAAGATATTTTTTAGGAATATGGTGCAACTGTTTTCCTTGTGGCAGGAAATTGTAATTATTCTTTTTAAAAAAACATGACCCGCAGTTACCAAAGTAGTGATCTATATCAGAATGCTTAGTAATCATTAAATAAATAAAATATTAAATACAATATATATATAAAAAATATATATATATATATATAAAAATACAATATATATATATATATATATAAAACTCCAAAAAAAAATGCACTGAGTGGGATCGAACCCGCGCCTCCCGTGTAGCAGTCGAATGCACTACCGCTACGCCACGGGGCGGAGAAACAGCGCCATCTTGTTTGGAGGTTCCGTATTAATGAAATCAAATGACACTAATGACAGATGGAATGAAATTGAAAAAAAAAACTTGAGTTGCGCATCTATTTCTAGTATATTTATAATAATCTATGTTTTGGAATAAGACCGTTCTACTGAAAGCCATCCTAACCTATTTTTACTCTGATTGAAAATAACAAAAATAAATTACAATACAAGTAGAAGCCTTTGCTCGTATTTATTATATGCTACTTTCGTGTTCGTTGACCCTAACCAAATAAACAGTGACAATAAACTAACATAAACGCAAATATGGCGAAGCTATCGATGTGTAGAATTTGTTTAGCGGACGACATTCCATTGCGTTCGATGGTTAACACGCATTTACAGAAGATGTATGAAGCTTTGACTATGATGCCGGTAAGTAATCCTACCATTATTAGACAAACATAAGGTTGAAACGAGCATCTGTAGCGGCCTCACAATATTATAGCAATAAAACACCTCATATCCACTCTAACTTATTCAGCCGGAGTGCATGAATAGCGAAGACACCAGTCTTCACCTACTGGCTGAGTGCCCCGTGTACTCACTGATCAGATGGAAGGTTCTGCAGTGGGGCACCAACGAACTTGAGAGATCTAAAGGTGGAATTTGCTTTGGAATCGATTTGACAAAGCATGGCTCCGACACCGGTGGACAGTCTTCTTGATTCCAACTGATATCAGAAACACCAGTTGTGCGTAGCTTACCTCTTCTTGCTTTCCTGCTTCGCTATTACAGGAAATACTCATTAGAGGTTTTTCCGTCATACCAAACATTCTAACACTTAAACTCAAACTAAGCAATGATATCCTATGGTAGCCACAGGATAGCTGACCATCAGCCTGTCTAGTACATTTTCCTGTTGTCTCAGTATTCTATTTATTTATATCACATTATAAATACAATAGTATGACTTAGATGAATGCGACCCAAATGATATATTGTTTGGTACGTTTCAAAATTGGTAGCATCTACAACCGAACTAGGTGTGAACTTGTATCGCGTCATGCAGCACCGATCCCCACAAATAACATTTGCAATAATATAATTGTATTTAGGAAATGATCTACTTGTAAGTTGCATAATAGTTCAAAAGAGTCTACATAACAAATTATTAACTAAAATGTAACTTAATCTAGATGTGTGTGTGAGGGTATGTGTTGCGTGGGTGAGTGTGAGAGTGATGGAGGGTGTATGTGCATGTGTGAGGTTTTTGCATCGTGTATAACAAACTTTCTTTTTATTAAGCCACTAAAGTTGAAAACTACTAGTAAAGTAATTATGTTTAACAGTTGGTTACCAAAGACAGCAGACCCACACTGGCATGTGACCTCTGTTGTTCAAGGCTGGGCACCTGCTGTGAGCTGAGAAGGAGATCTCTCCGCAGTGAGCAGCTTTTCACACAGTTGCTGAGACACAAAATGGTGAGTGGTTTAGCAGTTTTAATGCTATCATTGAATAATGCAAATTTGACAAGGAATAGTATAATAAAGGTTACAAATTTATTCACAACAACCTGAGTGGTGTAGCAGTTGAGCATTTGATGGGTAAGTCAGATTTTGCAGATTCAAGTCCTGCTCGGTGCTTATATTTGTATGTATGAATATGTGTATTTGCTTTGTTTGGGTGATTATAATCACAATATGCACCCATTAACACATTATTATTGTATTATTAATTTTGTTTTAAAGTGTAATTTTAATTACTACTAGCTGTGCCCGCGACTTCGTTCACGTGGACTTAGATCTGTGCTTTATTTATATCGCGCGGAACCCTTATTCTTTTTCAAAATCAAAGTAGACTAAGTTACTCCTTATTATATCAACTACCTGCCAAAAAAAAGTCCCTTCAAAATCGGTCCAGCCATTTCAGAGATTAGCCAGAACAAACAGACAGACAGACAGACAAAAATTGTAAAAAATGTTATTTTGGTGCATGTACCGTATATATATTCATATACATATAGTAAAAAACGGTTATTTCAATATTACTAACAGACACTCGAATTTTATTTATATGTATAGATTAATTTTAATTACTATTATCATTTGCTAGTGGTCTCATTTGTCCTGCGCTACACATACAGGAGATATGAGACCAGAGAGAGAAAGAGCTATTAAAATATGGTGTTGTTTTTACAGCAAGTCAACCTGCAAGTAATGCCCGATGTGCACCTGAGCATGGAGGATGTGATGCAGACGACTGCAGATGTCTTAGATAATGATGACTTGAAACAAGAAGATTTTGAAGGTAATATTGTGACAGCACGCAGAACTCTCCTCTATAGCAGAGACCGATATTCTTAGCAATCCATGGATTCTCCGTGCGGGTGCCGGGTCCATCGCGTTGCTGAGTTGGGAACTCGGGACAGGACTCAGGACTTGCGACCCAAATGTAGGTTTAGAAGGGGCCCCCTTTTGTTGATGTACATCAACACTCACCTTCACTACCCAAGTTCCCCTCCCTGCCTAACCAAATTTGATACGAACCTACTAGTGCCGCTTTAGACATTCGTCCTAGTAATGAGCTTATTGTAGCTCTCGATAGGCCTAGATCTTTAAGTAGGTTATAGAGAGATTTTGCTGGTATACCTCTCGCTCCCACTTCCACTGCATACAAATTAACCACGTAACCGTTTTTGATTAATTCGTTTGTGAGATCATAGTATGTATTTTTCTTTATTGTGTGGTCCTTCGGCATATTTGTTTCCCACGGTACAGTAAGTTCCACAAGAACCACACGTTTTAACCTCTTAGAATATAGGAATATGTCAGGTCTAGATGACGAAACCCCAACGTCCTCCGGAATTTTATAGTGCTTTTCATACATGTCGATTAGGAGAGTCCAATCTGGGGCAGTATCTAAGATTGAATAAGGTTTGTTCCTGGATATTATGGATGAACTTTCAGACACAAAGTTGATATGACGTCTGTTAGTAGTCAATCCTTTTTTGGCTCTAGCTACTGCCAGACTCATTGCTTCACCTATGATGATAAGCACCTTATCGTGGCGGCGTGAGTAATGGCCTCTATCGAGAAGCACCCTACATCCTACTAATATGTGTCTAGCCGTCCCTATTGCCTCACCACAAGTATAACATTGTTTTTCTGTGGCCTTCCCCCACCTTACCAGGTTACTCTGGTCTGGGAGAGTCATCTGAAAGGCGTTAAGATAGAATTTTAACAGGGCCGGCGACCAGTCATAGGTCAAGGTGCGCCACTTTAAGGCCATCGGTATGCAGAACTCTCCCATTGTCAACCATTCATTTTGGACTCGTGCACTCGATATTTATCATTTTCGTCTTGTTTTAGAAAGGACTTCGACTGTTCGACTGGGCCCCTATCATAAATCGTTTATGGAATAGGAGTCTAGATTCAAGCTCGGACGCGTTATTATCTTTCGGGAGTGCCCTGATTGTGACATCTTGAGATTTACCTAAGATGTGGGCTTTGGTAACTCTAAGGTGTTTATAGAGCTCCGATGGTTTCTTAAGTTTCATCCCAAAATTATTTTGATCCCTAAATAGAGCAGAGGAATCAGCAGAGTGCGCTAGTCCAAGCCACGATTTTAGCGATTTTATGACAGTTGCATCTATTTTCGCCAGTAAGGTTTTACCGAATTCATACACCAGAAAAGGCCAAGTCAATCTGATCTATCTTATTTAGGTCATTTATAAACGTATCGACAACTTCGTCTAAGGATGGTGTGCGTCCTTTATAGTCTATCTTTCTCCCAAGAAATGTAAATGGCACCGATTCAGCGACTATGGAAACTGGTTTACCCCCAATGAAGAGTCCCGGATCGTAGGAGGTAAATTTGGTGTCCCGTCTACCCAGACACAGACAGTGACACTTACTGGGCTTCGTCCTCAGTCCATTTGTCCACGAACAAAACTCATCGACTTCCTTTAATAGTTCCTGACATTGTTTTGGATTACGCGTCAGTATTGCGAGATCGTCAGCAAAAGCTAAGATGGACTCTGAGTATATGTTATTTACTTTAAACCGATAACCCCATTTCTTTTCGTGACGTATTAACTTGGTAATTAAGATATTAATTACTATGTTAAATACTATTGGTGACAAGCAGCATCCCTGGAACAGTCTCACATTATACCGTAATGGTCCTGTGTGTACTTCTTGGAAGCTTATAGCAAATTTTAGCTGCGAGTAATACGACTCGATTATCTCTATGACCACGGGTGGAAAGTTATACCATTGCAACGCGTATACCATAAGGTAATGTGGAATTGAGCCAAATGCATTTTCTAGGTCTATCCAACATACCGTTATCTGTCTTTCGTATTTTTTGGCATCTTTTAAGCATTCCGCTAACTATTGTGTTCCAGACAACCAGAAATGCCGGGTAAAAACCCTGTCTGGTGGTTAGGTCCGAAATACCTATTGTTAATCATAAAATGACACATTTTTGTTTGTAGAATTGAGAAAAATATTTTTGAAATTGTCTTAGTTAGTGCTATCGGTCTAGTATCTTTAGGATGGGTCACTTCATGTTTTTTTGGAATGAGAACGAAAACCGCTTCGCCAAATGCGACTGGTATATTCTTTTCTGACCAGATTTTACTGAATATATTTGTGAGATGTTTACGAACTGGTGGACATTTTTTATACACTATATATGGAACCCCATCAGGACCCGGAGCCGATTTAGATGATTTCTTTTTTATTTGTATCTCTATTTCCTCTATGGTAGGTGCATTCCCTTGGAATTGTACTAGAGGGTCGTGGGGTCTTTGGGTTTCCGGTTGATTGTATGGTGTTCTGCATTTAAGTATTTCGTAAGTGTTTTTGTAATGTTCGTAAGTTTGTTCTTTGGTCAAAAGAAGTTTACCATTTTGGCTTTTAAAGATGTTTTTTGAGTACTGAAAAGGGTTTTTATCAAAATTTACTTCGTGCCTTGCCCTATCGTAACTATAGCAATTATTTGCTATTTGTTGCGATATACCTAGTAGGTAGCCTGGTTGGCTCACCGTACTTGTCAGATAAAGGCGCCACACAGACCCACAAGTGAACTTGTACACCAGTGCACTTGTGGACTTGTGGACTGATGCCAATTTGAAGGCTACTGCGGCAAAAGTAGACATTTTCCACAACCGATCCGTAGTCACGCCTTACTACCACACTGGTGTGACTATCGTTAATTTTATTTATCCGTGGCCACACTAGTGTGACTGTGGATAATTTTATTTACTTGTAGTCACATTGGTATAGCGACACACCATTGACGTTGACGCGAAAGTTCTATACTGCGAAAACATAACGTAACTTCACCCGGCGCTTCGCCGGCCGCTGCTGCGGCACGCTCGCTTCGCTCGCTCGGCTCGCGCTCTGTTGGGGTCACAGATCTAACCTAACCTAACCCACTTTAGTAGCAACATCGCAGTATAGAACTTTAGAAATTAGTCAGTTCTTAGAAACATTGTATAATTTTTTTTTTCGTCAAGCGTGTGTTGGGTTATTGTGGTGTGACTAGATAAATTAAAATTATCCATAGTCACACTAGTGTGGCCACGGATAAATAAAATTAACGATAGTCACACCAGTGTGGTAGTAAGGTGTGACTACGGATCGGTCGGCACATTTTCTTTCTGAAATTGACATCATTTAGTTGTTAAAAAAATTAGCAAAATGATATGAAAATTTTTTTAGTTAGAAAATTTTTCAAATATACAAAATGCATACGTTTTCCGTACGCGTAAGTTTTAGTAAGTTAAGTTCGTCATTACTTCACAGAATTCGTTCCTTATTAGCGACACTATTGAATGGTGTAATAATACAGTGTGTATATTATTTAAATTCATGTTCGATATCTGGCTAGGATTATTCAATTTTCAAAAATCCAATGATGCAAGCAGAATGGTAGAAGGAAGATAAAAGGCTGCGTACGCGTCTCCATACAAAATGGTTGTTTTTTATGGGCATAAGTTGAATGAGTGTGAGTAGTCCCTTACACGTCAGCAGAAGATCGCGTGCTTTGAACCAATCATACGACTACAGATTAATATGTAGGACGAATGAATGAAGTACTAAACTCATTTGCAGATGATGCCGCGGTAGAGCAAGATGACGCAGACCTGTATCATACCGCACTAGGCTTACACACAGAGTGTGACATACCTCTGGACATTGTGAAGGAGGAACCGGACTACGTCGACACTGGTAAGTTGGTAGACTGTGGTTGAACCCCTTCGGCCGCCATCGCAACTGTGATTCGTAACCAGCTGCGATGGAAGATTTTTTTACCTTTGATGGCAACTAGTTGCGATGGAAGAATGTTTTCTCTTATTACGCAACCAGTTGCGAACTAAGAATTTTTTTAACAGTGTAGTTGCGACAAAATATTTTTAAGTCTTAATACGCAACCGGGCTATTATATACATAGTATATTATTTTATTATATATATATATATATACAGTGGTGGCCATATAATTAAGAACGCTGATATAAAGGGAAGATTTTTTCCAACTAAGATGCAAAACTAATTGTATGCATTTGTTTTTATTTCTCTCGGTATCGTAAAACATTTCCATATTACCACTGTATTCATTGATACACATGATTGGCTAAAAATCAATAGGCAAACTTTTTACACTACTTTTAAACAAAGTATTCCTTATTACTGGCTGGTCACGTAATTAAGAACGCTAAGTAGTTTATACCTTTATTCAAATTTAAATAGAGAACACTCAGTCGATTTGTTACTGTTTGTATAATTTTGGCGCAATTACGTGCTGTAAAAGATTAAAGGTGATTGCTTCTTTAGAAAAAACAATGGGAAAAAATAAAAGTTGTGATAAATCTACAAGGGAAGTAATAATAAAACTTCGCCGGAAGAATTGGTCTTATAAAAAGATAGCCGACCATCTGCAATGTTCAAAAACGATGGTTTTCCACGCTGTAAAGCATTTTGCTACGTATCAAACTACTTCGAATGTTCCACGTGTACCTAAACAGAGAAAAACAACTCCTCGAGATGACCGAAACATCGTTCGTATGGCAAAACAAAATCCTTTTAAAGGGTCCAATGTGCTTAGAAAAGAATATTTTGGTGAAAACAACTTTTCAGCAATCTCAGCACGCACTATTCGAAGACGTTTGGTAGAAGAAAAATTGCACGGTAGGATAGCAAGAAAGGTACCCATGTTAAAACTTTGCCACAGGCAAGCCCGGCTTGCATTTGCGAGAAAGTATGAAAACTGGACTGTGCAACAGTGGAAAAATGTACTTTTTTCTGACGAGACGAAAATAAACAGAGTATGTTCTGATGGAAAACGATATGTACGACGTCCCCCGAATACAGCATTCGACCCAAAGTACACGAAAGTTACATTAAAGCACGGTGGTGGAAATGTAAAAATTTGGGGTTGCTTTTCTGGACATGGTGTAGGACCTGTAAAGTTGATAGAAGGTAACATGGATCAGTTCCAATACAAAAATATACTGGAAGAAACAATGTTACCATACGCTGAAGACGTTCTACCGGTCATTTGGACATTCCAGCATGACAATGATCCAAAGCACACTGCACGCACCGTAAAGGAATTTCTTACAGCGCAATTAGTTTCTGTCTTAGACTGGCCTGCTAACAGTCCAGATCTAAACCCAATAGAGAATCTGTGGTTTGAAGTAAAGAAAAAGGTTTCAAATACAAAGTGTGGAAATTTAAGAGAGCTGTATGACGTTTTTTTAGAAGAATGGAACTCTATTTCTCTTGCGAAATGTCAAAAATTAATAGAGTCAATGCCTCGCCGGTGTAAAGCCGTGGATATGCTATTAACTATTAATTTTAGTTAAATATTTCTTTTTATGTTTCCTGTGCTACATAATATTGTGATTTTTTAAATCTAAGTCATACAAAACAATTCCCGAGCAGTTAAATAAATCGTTCTTAATTATTTGTCCAGTTTCAGTACTATTTGAATGTGTTACTTTGATAAAATCAATAAAATGTGCAAAAAACAGTTAGCGATTTCATACTTTATTCTTAAGTCAGGTTGCTCTATTAATGTGACTATTATATAACATAAATAGTTGCTTCTCAAAAGGTACACATCTCTGTGTATGATACGATTTAAATAAAAAACTTCTAGAACTTCAAATCGTTCTTAATTATATGACCACAACTGTATATATATATTTCTTTTTTCTATATATATATATATATATATATATATATATATATATATATATATATATATATATATATATATATATATATATATATATATATATATAGTAGCTGGCCCGGCAAACGTTGTTTTGCCATGTATATTATTTCTATAGGGGTTGATTGTAGAGGGTTGAAAATTCAGCGTTGTATGTATGTTCTAATGATGTATCATAAAAAATAAAAAAATATCTAAAAATTAAAAAGCCCTTAACATTTAGGGGGATGTAAAATAGATGTTGGGTATGTTGGGTAGGTCTGAGAATCGGCCAACATCTATTTTTCATCCCCCTAAATGTTAAGGGCTTTTTAATTTTTAGATATTTTTTTATTTTTTATGATACATCATTAGACACATTAGAGGGGTCTAAATGGGAGGATGATGATCAGCTATGGGAGTATTTCGAAAATAACTATGGGGTATTGTTGTACTACACTTTGTTAACATGTTAACTTTGTTCCACAAAATCACCAAGGATGTTCGCAATATTTTAGGATTAAACTAGACTTAGAACAAATTACAGCCACGCCACCAATGACCTACATACGACTTTATTCTGAAGAGAATGTGTAGGTCATATATGGCATACGTCGCCCCCTTAGCTACTAATTCTGATGCTCACTATACATAAACATACAATTTTATACTACAGACAACAGAAATACAGTTTTAAATAAAAGTTTTTTTTAAATTACCAATGTTCCTAAACATAAAACCTTGATAACTTAACATATCGAGTTTGTACTGTACATAATAAAATAGTATATTAATTTTTATTTTTAAAAACTTATAGAGAAAGGGCTGAAATTACAGTGGACAATGCTTGGAGGTTCCAGGCAATGACCCACTGTAATTTTCTACTTACAATGACGGTTGCGTAGCAAGAAAATTAAAATATTTTTAGTAACTGGTTGCGAAACTTAGTTACCATGATGGAAAATGGATTACAGCTTGGCAGCTGGTTGCGTAATAAGAGAAAACATTCTTCTATCGCAACTAGTTGCCATCAAAGGTAAAAAATTCTTCCATCGCAACTGGTTGCGAATCACAGTTGCGATGGCGGCCGAAGGGGGTTGAACATGCGTGTGGGTTTTTTTTTTAATATTCGTTCCGTCAATTGACTGCACCCCGCTGGATGGTGAGAAGCTAGGGTGAAGTCCAGAAGATATGGGCCACCATCCCAGAAGCTGACGATCCTAAAATGGTAGCCCCTACCTTGACGGCCTCAAAAGATGCTTTTCACGCCCCGCTTGAAGAACCCGGGATTGTAAGATGAAGGGAACACGTTCGCGGGAGAGGATTCCAGCTCTTTATCGTGTGACAAAGAAAGGAAGCACCGATTGTGACCGGTTGTATGTTCGCCTCCTTCCAAGCCCGCAGGACTTTTCCTGAGGAATAGGACAGGCGGTACGGCCGCGTTAGTGTTGGAGACAACACCGCTGCATATTTTTTCAGGACCAACGTAGGAATACCGTCAGGTCCACTGCCTTTCCGGACGTCGAACGTCGCATTGCCTGATACGAATATCAGGCATTGAGTGGTCGCAGCTGGGTAGCGTTGGTGGCTGTAATCCACAGTCATCGATACGGGAATTAGCCGCGAAGAGGTTAACCAGCATGTCTGCTTGCTCTTGCGGCTCGTGAGCCAGTGAACCATCAGGGTACCGTAGCGGAGGTAGCGACGGCTGGCAGAAGTTGGATTGCACGGCTTTGGCCAATCGCCAGTAGCCGCGGCTGCCTGCGGGATGCGACATGAGTTGTTGAACAAGCCGTGCTATACGCTGAGCATCCGCTCTAATGTATGCCCTCTTGCAGTCCTTTGTGGCTCTGTTATACGCCGCCTTGAGGTGATGCACATTTGGATCGCACATTGCGATTGCCCTGACCCAGGCGCGGAACGCCGACGGTTTTGGTTGAACAGCGTCACCGCACTCACGCCCGAACCAGGGGTGGGCTCTGCGGGCACTGGTGACTTCAGTGTGTGGGATATAATACCTACTCCATACCCAAACTGATTTCACCAGTGACGGCAGAAGCGCAATCCGATGGGTCCCTACCATCAAAGTAGCGCTGCGTCCACGCAACGGATGCGAAGTAATCACGTAGTCCGTCCCAATCTGCTGACGAATAGTGCCATAATCGCCGCTTTAACTCCACAGGTTGAGGAGGAACAGCGACTGGCACGTTGGCACAGACCAGACTGTGCTAGGACGAACCCAATGGGGCTCGCACCGAAACACTGTACTGGGCTGGGTGGGTCGTCAGCAGAAGGTCTAGCAAAGAGGGCGCGTGACTTGCTATGTCTGGTATCCTGGTGGTCCTGAGTACCAGTAGTGTCAAGTCATGCGTGAGAGCGAATGCGTGGGCGGTCCGACCCGCATGGTTAGTTCTGAGAGATCCCAGCCAATCCTCGTGGTGGGCATTAAAAGTAGGCCCTATACACCCTATCTATTTATTATACCTATCTACTATCAATATGTATGTTGTTATACTTACTACATATTTTACAATATTTTCATGTCAAATATATAAATTAATTATAAATGTTTATAATTATAATCAGTCGAGAGTCAAAAGTCAAAAGTGAACGTAGTATTCCGGAGTGTGTTTCCTTCTGATTTCGTCAGAAAACCGACAATTGGCAGAACATAGTCGAGCACAAGCCAAACGCTCGAAGCGTGCTCGTTTGAGGCTCGTCGGTCCAAACTACACGAATTCGTGCTCGGCTTGTCTAACGTAGACACAACTTTAAAACTACATGGCCTGCATGATTTGATTCTAATTGTAGAACCAGTGAACTTAGATAATGAACACTCGGGGCTCTGCGCATCGCAAGGTGCGTCGCCGCCGTTGCCATGGTGCGGAGTGTATTTCTTTCAGTGGTTTTGACAGTTTTAGTTGTTTATTTTCATATTAATATTTGTAAATATAGTGAAGTGCTGTAAATAAGAAGTGTAAGTGAATTTTTTTTTTAAATGCAAAACTGCAGTGGTACTCACAGTGATACGGACTTAACTTCAAGTCAACCCACCTCTCTCGTTCGGTGCCCCCACTGTACCCAAGCTCGCTTTTTCAAAGGTAAGCGGGGTTTGAAAGTACATTTTGGAAAAGTACACAAATCTCAAAATGTACTTTCAAACCAAACTTCATCACAATCCGACACCACATCCCAAATTCCATTTTGGCAAACGCTTAGTAAATTTAAAAATTCGGTTCCGATTTTAAAGAGAGTTCCCCGGGGTGCCAGACCATCTGTGGCACAAAATCTCGCTTCATGCATTGCCCAAGTAGTCCGGGAGAACTCTCAAAGAGCTTGGGAACAGCTCCTCACTTTCCCTTACAGGATTTTACACATATCACATGTCTCGACCCCTAAAAAAACTCTGTCTCTACAAATTAAAGAAAATTGTCTTGCTACCCATATTTTAGACCCTAAATTCACGAGCTTCCGAAAAAATTCCGTTTACCATTATGTAGAATCCAAATTAAGGGAAGGTGACATAAGGGGCGCATCAAGACTCCTTTTTAGCAGCGATGTGGTGGCTGCTTACTCCTCAGATACTCTTGCAGAACTGAGGAGCAAGCATCCAGCACCTGCTGCTGACCTTTCATTTCCAGAACCTCCAAATAGGGATGACGAATCTCTCTCTGTTTCAGCCAAGGAGGTTTTAGCTGCCGTTAGTTCTTTCAAGAGCGGATCCGCTGGCGGCCTAGATGGTTTGACCCCGCAACACCTAAAAGACCTACTGGGTCCCGGGGAAGCTGGCGATGCACTTTTGAAGGAGCTAACGGCCTTAATAAACCTCATGCTATCAGGTAATGTGTGCGATGCCATCGTCGACTTACTTTATGGCGCCAATTTATGCGCCTTACGTAAGAAAGACGGTGGTATTCGTCCCATTGCCGTAGGGTGTACGTACAGGCGTATGGCAGCCAAACTATGTTGTAAAGCTTACAGCGAAGATTTGACCAACCAATTCCAGCCCCTGCAACTTGGCTTTGGCTCCAAAGGGGGCTGCGAGGCTGCCGTACATGCCCTGTCAACGTACCTTGGCTGCAATGGAGGAGAAGTCATTCTTAAAGTTGACTTGAAGAATGCCTTCAACTCAGTGAATAGGGACACATTGTTGACACAAGCAAAATTGGAAACCCCCAAAATTTTTAAATTTCTCTGGCAATGTTACAGGTACCCTTCAAAATTATTATACAAGGACAACGTTTTAGAATCATCAGTCGGGTGTCAACAAGGTGACCCTCTTGGGCCACTCATTTTCAGCCTTGCTATACATCCTGTAATTCGGCAGCTAAATTCTAAATTTAACATATGGTACCTAGATGATGGGACCCTAGGAGGAGACGTTAATACAGTTTTAAAAGATTTGGCTTTTTTAAAAGATGAATTCAGATCCATTGGTTTGCAATTAAATCCCACTAAATGTGAAATTCTTCTGAGTGATAACATTGACATCATTTCCACATTATCAAAATTCAACGTTTTGGCCCCAAATTTAAAAATTGTTCAAAAAGATTCACTCCGCCTCCTTGGGTCCCCAATCTTAGAGGAAGCATATGACTCTTTCGTAGAAGAAAAGATTCAAAATTTCTGTGAAGTTTCGGACCGTTTGCAACAAATTAACATCCATTCTGCTTTCACTATAATTCGGTATTGTCTTTTCGTTCCTAAATTTACACATGTTCTCCGATCAACTCAACTTTTTAAATATTTGGCTCTTTTAGGTAAAATGGATAGCGTGATTCAAAACACACTATGCAAAATTCTAAATGTGGATATGAACGACCGTGTCTGGCTTCAGGCATCCATGCCTGTGCGTCTAGGCGGGCTCGGCGTTCGCAAAATTACCGACGTAAGTCTACCAGCATTTCTATCTTCGGTGCATGGCACGGATGAATTAGTTAGAAGAATCCTAACCCCTAGCCTAACTAATTCGGAAGTGCCAGGCAAGGCCGAAGCTTTAAATGCTTGGAAAATGTTTTGCCCAAACGCTGATTTGCCAGGTAACCCATCTTCCCAGAGGCAATGGGACGTGCCGCTCTGCAACATGGTAAGAAAACATCTCATTTCTACTTCTACCAATGTTGCGGAGCGTGCTCGCCTTTTGGCTGTGGGGGAATGGGAATCCGGTGTCTGGCTTCAAGCCCTACCATCGCCCAACATTGGTACCATGTTGGACGATAACACCTTCCGTATCGCTGCTTGCCTTCGTTTGGGTGCCCCTTGCGTTTCTCCGCATCGTTGTCGCTGTGGAGAAGAAGTGGGTAGCCTTGGACACCATGGCCTCTCATGCAGCAGGAGTGCAGGACGGCTTTCGCGGCACGCGTACATCAATGACATTATCCGTCGGGCTCTTGTCACCGCTGGCGTTCCAGCCGTACTAGAACCTACTGGTTTGGCGCGCGACGATGGCAAGAGGCCGGATGGGATGTCGTTGGTGCCTTGGAAGATGGGAAGGCATTTGGTGTGGGATGCGACATGTGCTGACACCCTTGCGCCTTCACATCTTCCAGGGACTGCGGACTGCGCCTGCGCTGCCGCTGCTTCGGCAGAGACCCTTAAACGGCGCAAATATAGTAATTTAACAGGTAATTACATATTTGAGCCGTTTGGGGTTGAGACGCTGGGATCTTGGGGTCCAAGTGCCCGTCTTTTATTTAAAGAAATTTCAAAACGGCTTATAGACGCTACCCGTGACCAGAGGGCTGGTTCATTCCTCGCACAAAGGATTGGCATTGCCATTCAACGTGGCAATGCCGCCAGCCTTCTGGCCACCCTCCCAGTTGACGTCGATGGGGAGGAATTTTTTGACGCCTAAACCTGCAGCTTTGTATATAGGTATACAGATATTGTTTTTATACTAATTAATAGTAATTAATTTATGTAAATAAAACCCTATCTACTTACCTATCTATTTATTGTACTCATTTACAGATGATACACCGGTAGAGCAAGATGACCCAGACCTGTATCATACCACACTAGGCTTACACACGGAGTGTGACGTCCCTCTGGATATCGTGAAGGAGGAACCGGATGACGTCGATACTGGTAAGTTAGTAGACTGGCGGAACGTGCGTCTGGATATTATATTTATTTTTCGTCCTCACAAATAAACAATATTAAAATAATATTGTAGCATAATACATTTCGTTGACGTGAAAAGAAAGAAATAAAGAAGAAAGAAAGAAAGAAAAGAAAGAAAGAAATATGTTGGTTTATAATATTTCATTTTGAAATAGAAATATATTGTAAACGAAAACCTGCTTGATTCAGATACTTTATGGTCCCGACTGAAAGAACGAAATTCGAAGTTGCTTCATGGTACCTAAATGCACTTCTTTCGTTCGTGTTTCGTGCGGGCCCGCAATTGCGGTATGGCCTATACAGCAATTTCTGATGTCGAAAAAAGCTACAATCAAGGCGAGATACAAAATCAGATCTACCCAGGCTAATTTGGAGAAGCTTGTGGCCATCAGAAATAGATGCAGCAAGGTGTCTAGGAAAACACAACGCCAACATATCCATACCTCTGTGGAAATCGGGGATCCAGCATAAGTTTAGAATAATTTAACGGGAATTAGGGCGATCATGTATAGGTATATACATACCTTTGGATTGCCTGACGTTTCGACCAGGTTACACTGGCCGTGATCACAGGCTGACTGGCGCAGTGGTGCACGTCCTCCGTCGTCGAGTCCGTGAGGTGCAAAGTTCTTCATCCACCCGCACGTTCTCGATATTTTTCATATTTAGGTTTCGCCATGTACCGTCACATACTACACTTACAGTGTCCCTATTGTCTAAGCAAGCTAACCGGTGTCTATCCGACTGCGCAGAAAACCGAGGATTTCTGAATACATTTGGAGTTGTAAAGTCTCGTCAAGACTCAATTCTTAAAAATATTACCTTAGATTTACATAATGTTAAGTCAACGACAAAAGTGGCTGGACACAAAAATATTTACAACCTTTTTACATTGGAATACGAGTACATAGGCCGATAACTGATCTATAAGTACGTGTCTCCTCTCGTGTTGCACACGTCCATAGGCCGCGGTAACTGCTTCCCACCGTGTGCTTGTCTGCCACCTAAGTGGTATAAAAAAAAGTCGTTTTATAATCTCCTGTGGACGAAGTTAATATATTTGTTTCCTTACTTGATTTTAGCAACGCTTTTAAAACTTAAACTTCCACAACCTGTTTGTTATACTCATTTCTATTTATTATTCTACGAAAGGTTTAAGAGCTAAGAGGATCCATAAATTAGAATTTATTAAGCTACATTTTTCGTTGACTGTACATTTCTCTGCTTCGTCCAATTTTAATGATATGTAACTACTAAAGTTAACACACTTTAATATCATTTATCTATTCCAACTCCTGATCATCCAACTTCCGTCTTCAACCAATCAACCGCTTGTGATGTTAAGAAGAGCATTTCATCGATTTCATCCAATGCTGTGGGTAGCGATGCCGTTAGCCGAAATATGATTGTACCAATTCTAGAGCAAATTCTGCCTATCCTATGCCCCGTCCTCATTACTCCATTTCTTGTGCAGTTTTCCCATCTTCTTGGAAAAGTGCCCAAATCTAAACGCTGTTCGTTTTCCTACTATCGTCATATATTTATCCCACCATTTCTTTCAACCGAAACTGAGGGGGGCTGCGGCCGCGCTATCGCGGCTGATGCCCAACGTTAAGGGACCCAACGCCCCCACTAGGAGACTGTACCTGCGGATCGTGCGTCGCATGGCCCTACACGGGGATGGGCGGAGACTCTGGCGGCCCGCAACGTGGCTGTCCTAAACAGCCCGTTAAAAGCCATGGCCGTCAGAGTCATCAGGGGGTATCGCACGATCTCCGTCGAGGCGGCATGTCTCCTAGCCGGGACCCCTCCATGGGACCTAGAAGCGAGAGCCGAAGGAGGCGCTGGAGCGGGGCCATAGGCCGAAGCCCCGAGAAATCAGGGCTCAGCGGTCCCTGCTCCGCCAGGAAGTCATGGTTGACATGGAGGGTGCGACTTGAGCACCCAAGTTGGGGGGAATCCACCATTGCGGCGGTAGGCCGATCATGAAGGAGTGGTTGGAGAGGGACCATGGGGACCTCTCCTACCGGATGTGCCAGATATTTACCCGACACGGGTGTTTCGGTAAGTATCTGTGGCGCATCCACTGGGAGACAACGCCGCAGTGCCAGCACTGCGAGGATCCTGGCGAAGACACGGCGCTCCACACGTTGGTGGAGTGCCCTGCGTGGGCGAGTCAACGCCGGGATCTCGTTGCGGTCCTGGGCGTGGACGTTCTCTCGTTGGAGACCATGGTGAGGGCCGTGGTCTCCGACGGGAGCAAGTGGCACGCTGCCGCTTCTTTTTAAGAGACGGCGGAGAGGGAGCGGGAGAGAACCCTGCCCCTCGAGTTTCGCAGTCTGCGGCGAAGACGTCTTACACACGCCCGCCTACTCTCCGACGCGGGATAAAACCCGACCCCAGCAGGCGAGGCCGCCCTGGCGGCCAACATCCGCTGGTAACCCTGGGGTTATCCTTTCGAGGGCTTACCCGGGGTGCCCGGCAATGGACACTTGGGCAGGACACCGTGCGGTTTTAGTCGATGCACGACATAACCGCCCCCGCTGGCCGGCGATACGAAGGGATTTCCGCACGTTAAAAAAAAATCATTTCTTTCAAAAGCCTTACAGCGCCTCATTCACTCTCAACTCAGCTCTTTTCTTGTGCTATTTTCCTATCTTCTTGGAAAAGTGCCCAAATAATTGCATTACCCAAGAAATCCTTTTCTTACTATCGTTCTATATTCGTATCTATCCTACCATTTCTTTCCAAAGCCTTAAAGCGTCTCATTTCTCTCAACTCAGCTCTTTCCTTAATAAAAACTATTAAACCCTCGTCAATCCGGCTTCCATTACAGCAGTGGTCAATATCACGGAAGACATAAGACGGAGCATGGAAGGTGGAAAGCTTAGGCGTCGAACAAACAGAACGCGCGTCCTAAACTTGTCTTTGTAACGCCCCGCGCACCCCTTAACCATTCTGCTCACCCCTTGCCCTCCCACAGCTCCCGTTACAAAGACATGTCTAGGACGCGCGTCCGTTCTGTTTGTCTGTCGCCTTACACTTCTCTCCTTACTTGATTTTAGCAACGCTTTTATTACCGTAGATTTCCACATCCTGTTTGTTATACTCAGTTCTATTTACATATCTCCAACGGCTATTGAGTGTTAATGTTTAAACTTTCGCGTTCCACAATATACAATAATTTAATTTAACGGGAATTAACGCGATCATTTATAGGTATATACATACCTTTGGATTGCCTGACGTTTCGACCAGGTTACACTGGCCGTGGTCACAGGCTGACTCCGCGAGAGTCAGCTTGTGACCACGGCCAGTGTTAACACGGGCGTTAAATTAAATTATTGACTATTGAGTGGATTCGTAGCTGTTTGGTCGTCGGCAACGTGTTCGCGTCGATCTTATTGGTGCAATACGACCACTGATGTACCCAAGGGTGGCGTTCTATCTCCTTCACTTTTCGCTATTTTCAGGCGTCCGTACCTCAAAAGTTAAAACGAACCCTTATAAGACCCGGACCCGGAATTGAAGCGGATATGTGAATGGAGCCAAAAACCATGGACTCACGCTAAAGTGGTCCAAGGTTGATGGGATGGCCAGATGTGTAAATAATCCGATCCCCTTTCGCGGTTTGAAGAACTATTACGACGAATACGTGGAGTGCGTATCGATCCAACTTGTCTATTCGAAGCAATCCCTAAGGAACAAAATGGGCACACTAAAACACTTAGGTACACGGGTAAAGAGAAGTCACTTACCGCGCGCTGCTCCTCTGGTGATTTGTTGGTGGCCACCAACTGATCCAGGTGTCGGGATGCTTGTGACACTTGCACTATAGTAGATGCTCGTGATGCGGTGAGCTGCTCAGACCTCTAATTTGTAGGAATGTCGAAGCGAGACTGGTGCGGTCGAGAGGTGGCGCGCGCGGCACTGCCAATCTCTCTTTCTCGAAATACCCACATACCATGCTGTCGCAAGTACCCTCATATTCAACAAGTTTTGTTCGGACAAACTATCGGATCGATAAGCACTCGCCACAACAGTTGACTTCACAAATAAATTGGTTCCAACTTCCGCAAATTGCTATGGGTGGAGGGAGTCGTTGTGCCAATTAACGATAGTGTCGAATTTGGGTATCTACATGGATAAAACATTTTCTTGGAATATACAGTTACAAGGAACCAGTAGCAAACTTTTTGCGTCAGCAGGTTCCTTACGAAGGCTACGAAACTTCCTTCCAATTGCCACTATAATTGCGCTCGCAAAATCGCTTCTTCTTCCTGTCTTCGATTACGCCAATGTCAGCTATCCTGATCTCACTGAGGAGCAACTTGATAAGCTTGTGCGGCTCCAAAATTGTTGCATCCGATTCATATTTGGTCTACGCAAATATGATCACGTTTCAAATTTTGTAAACAACTCAAGTGGCTTCGAACATTATTATGTAATGTATTGTTTAATCATACAACTCCCTCTTAGCTCAAAGAACGATTCAAGTTCCTCCAGGAAACACATACGAGATGCCTGAGTTCATCCGAGAATTTGAGGCTGAAAATGTCATTGCATTCCATTGATTATGCTGGAAAGTCATTCACAGTTAAGGCTGTGCGCTTATGGAATGCATTGTTATTACACATCAAACGGGTTTAAACCAAGAACATCTTTAAAAGAATGGGAAAGATCATTACCTGTCATCGTGTACTCCATAGAAGGTCAACATTATATGCTCACTCGTCACGTTTTCCGTTCTTACTAGTGTTTACTATATACTTTATATGTTAAAACTATTTTGTTTCTGTTTTATGTTAACACTATTTTTGTTCTTAATTTGATTTAATTTGTATAATTCATTTTGTACTTAATTTATGTTATAACTCCACCACCATATTATTTTGCTTTCGTTACATTATTGTCCATCCTAAGGTTCTGTACAAAGTCACATCCTATTAGTGGAATCGCTTTGAAGCGAACTTCCAAAAGTCCAGGTAATAATAAATGTATGGGAATGAAATTATTTATCGACATGTCCCGTGTAAAAAATAATATCACTTCTATACGTCTCGGATATTTGAAGGTTCGCTTTGAAGCGATTCCGCTAGTAGAATGTCACTTTGTCTACAGGCCCTGTCTACGTAGATACTACTTATTTGTCTTTACTGTAACTTTTTGGTGCACACTGAAGAGAGTTATCTATCGATCTATCGATCTGTCATGGTTGAATTTAATTCTAACGAAATACGTAGGTGCCTTACGTACTGGCAGATGTTATTTTAAGTGAAGACGATGGGTTGGTATGGGGTCTCACTGTAACATTCGGGGCCCAAACCAACCTCACATACAGGTCGCTACACCTGCTGACTGACGGACGAGGCTCTGGCGCAGGCTTTCGTCTCGGGGTTGCTCCCGTAAGAGCCAATAGAAACCATACTGTGGATCCTTTCCACGATTTGGTTTATTTTGGCTTTTACGGCTTCCACGCAGTGGGAGCGCGGACCTCGGGCTCCAAAGTGCAAGCTTTGAGTGAAACCAGAATTGTCGCGCGGATGAAGAAGAGTCTTCAAGTGAAGTCGGTAGCACACACCATAATGTCTATCGGGACAAAAAAGTTTAGCGCCTAAAAATAACTGGACGGACTGGACCGATTGTATTATACTTTTGACTTTTTCTAAATTCAACTTTACAATTTGTAGGAAACTTAACATTTCTGCCAACCTACATAAAGTTACACTAACGCAACATGATTTATATATTATTTAGGTGCTCCTCGACTAGCCGCGCAGAAGTACCGTAAAGATACGATTTTAAACAGTCTCAAGAGAACTCACCAAACAATGGGCAAGAGTGAAGAACCGAAAAGGGGGACTGAAAGAGCTGTTGAAGACAAACCAGTTAAGCAGAATAAGAAAGTGGAACCTCGCGACACAATAGACATCAAACTCCGTAACAATAAAAAAAATAATAGCACATCCGATCATAATGACGTTCGCAAAGAAATATCTGAAAACAAAATCAGTGCAGACCAAAGTATTAATAGTAGCTCAAGCAACAAACTTAAATCGTTGTTATGTGACACTTGTCAGAAATGTTTTAGACGTAAAGATCATTTAAAACGACACCTTCGTACTCACACGGGTGAGAAGCCTTACGCGTGTAATGTTTGTAAGAAATTTTTCAGTCAAGAGAGTAGTTTAAAAAGTCATATTCGTACGCACACGGGTGAGAAGCCTTACGCGTGTAATGTTTGTAAGAAATTTTTCACTCACGAGAGTAATTTAAAAAGTCATATTCGTACGCACACGGGTGAGAAGCCTTATGCGTGTAATGTATGTAAGAAATGTTTCAGTTTAAAGGGCAGTTTAAAAAGTCATATTCGTACGCACACGGGTGAGAAGCCTTATGCGTGCAATGAATGTAAGAAATGTTTCAGTGTAAAGGGTAGTTTAGATGCTCATATGCGTACACACACGGGTGAGAAGCCATATGAGTGTAATTTTTGTAAGAAATGTTTTAGTGTAAAGTGTAGTTTGGTTGCTCATATGCGTACACATACTGTTGAAAAATAGCCATATGAGTGTAATGTATGTAAGAAATGTTTCAGTTCAAAGAGTGACTTATATATGAATATTTGTACACACACGGGTGTGAAACTTTATGAGTGTAATGATTGTAAGGAATGTTTCAATCTGAAGAGTCATTTAGATAGACATATTCGTACATACACAGGTGCGAAATCTTATCAGTGTGATGCATGCAAGGCACGTTTCCGTGATAAGAGGACCTTAGGAGCACATATTCGTTTAAACGCTCATTAAAAACTACATTTGCTTTGGTTCGATTATTCGATTACAGTTCAAAGGTGACGGGATCGGGCTATGTAAACAAATAAGTGCGTGTTGTTTTGAGGTTATCAAATTACACAATTGTTGGACAAATTTACAAGTTACATAAACTGCGACGCACTCGCAGCCGACAACCCCGTGACTAGCGAGTGCATACGCAGTCGTCGTATGCAGACAAAAATGCCGACACTGCTTGTGTCCATACAATATGTTTTTTGCATTGGGCTGAATGTTTCTATGTTTAATATATATGTAACTACAAAAAATGTATCCAAGTATGTTAATTTATTCGCATTCTAAAACCCATAATACAAGCTAGTTAAGCTATGCCCACTTTGGGTCTGGATTGCGCTGTGTAGAATGACCTTTTTTTCGTGTGGAAAACCCCTCGGATTGCGTACTAATTGCTGACGGCAGCTCTGCCTACGCGGAACATTGGTATTTTTCGACATAAACGGTATCCTATTTTCTTCAAGTTTGAATTATCTCTCTGTGTCAAAATTGAGCCATATCTGTTTAGCGGTCTAGGCGTGCAGAGGCAACCGACAATTATTTTAGCATTTATAATTCTAAGAGAATAGGTAGTGCTTTAGGACGAGATTTTATCCCCAGATTATGTACATGTCTCTCCACCAAACACAAAGGCCGCGTCCTGGCTGAGCGTCAGCCTCTCCTCAAGTCCTCGGTCTGTCAGGCGAGGACACTAAGGACGCTCAGGACTCAGGACGTTGTCGGTTGGTGTCGATGCTCAAAGGCGCCTCAGAGGCTTGCCGCACTCAACACAATTGTGTTCCTTGCTCGTTCGACGAACGACGGAATCGTTTGCGTCATGTATAAAGAACAGGGTCTTGTATTGCGGGGGAAACAAAACGGTGATGTCTAGAAAATAACTTGTGTGTTTACAAATATTCTACAGGATTAAGATAAATAGAATAGGAAGGCACTTGTTTTTGTGTAAACGGTGGGTCATAGTTACAGACTGCATAAGTATTGTTGCATTTGAGTTTACATACATATAGTTTCAGGTAGGTTTAAAATAAATTTTAAAGTTTTTTTCCTCTCCATGTTGCTACTCTTAAATTTGTTTACTTACCTATAGATATTTGTTCTAGAAAAGTTTGCAATTTGATGTTAAATATTGTTTTAAATGTAAGTTTTTTCCACTGAACTATTTATGTACAGTCAACTACAAAGAGATGTATCCAATTTAATCATACAAAATGAAGTACCCCTGCGAGTGCCACTATGAACTAACCAAATATTGTGACAAACATGGTATCCACCGAACTTGACAGTAACATGTATGCGCGTAAAGCGCAATAATTATGTATCCCACAACATTTCCTGTGATATGTACACTTACAATCTTAATTAAAAATCTATCCAAATACTGTGAAAGAAAATTGTATACATTTAATGTTCCTATTATTGACATAACTGCAAAACAAAAGATTGGACGCTTCGTGAGAAAATGTCATTACAAATCTACAAAAGGTAATGTGGTCCTACAGTTGACTAAGTAAGTATGATAAATTCGAACTTTTCCGAATGAAACCGATGGCAAAACATTATTCATAACACGTGTATTGGATGACGAATAAAAGATAAAAAGACTGTTATCATTTATTCTTATTAGGAAAGAACTTACACTTAAGATGACAAAAAATCAAAACAGAAAATAAGAAATATATCCTTTCGAATAAACATTGAAACTTATAATTATACTCGTTTTAAAGTACATTTAAAATCTGGTATAACCACCTTCAGCTTGTATAACGGATTCTAGCCGGTTACGCATAGACAGAACGCATTTTTCACAAAAATTGCTTCCGCGACTCATGTCCCATAGATGGTAGACATGTTCTTTTAAATTTTGTACATTCCTTATATCTGTCGAATCCCAATTCTGTACCATCAATCCCCATAGGTTTTCGATAGGATTTAAGTCCGGGCTTTTTGGTGGCAATTTAATAAGATTGAGTTTCTCTTGCTCTTGAATCCAACCTTGGACCATTCGAGAATTGTGTACAGATGAATTATCCTGTATAAAAGTTATCGTACGGTTTCCAAATACGTTTTGTGCAGTGGGTATTAACACATCTTCCAAGATTTCTCTGTAATTCGCTGAATTTAATCGGGATGAAATTCCTATCAATTCTCCAGGTCCAGACGACGACATCCAAGCCCAAAATCCTAGGGTCAAGCGACCACTTTGTCTGGTTGCTAGTACGTTCGGTTCTTCATAACGGGAATTGTCTAATCTCCAAAGCGATAAGCGTCCATGTTCATTCGTAGAAAAAACTTTTTCGTCAATAAATATTACGTTTTCGAAATCGTAGTTTAGGTAATTATTTGCAAAATTTAATCTTAGCTTTTTATGGCGATCGTTCAATATTGGTTTTCTCGCGGGTATTCTATGTTTGAGTCCTACACTTTGAAGTCTTCGACGAATAGTGTTTTGCGATACTCTCAATTCTGACGCATAAGTTGGAATGCTTACAAAACGATGAGCGAGGACGTTCTCCACTAAACTTCTATCGTCATCTGCTGTCGTCACACGGCGACGTCCCGTAGGTTTGTGGCATTGTACTGTCCCTTCTTCACACCAACGTTTCCACCAAAAATTTACTGTTTTCCTCTGCAACAATATAATAAATCCTAAATAAATATAATGTAATAATGATTTAAACTTACACGATTTTCACACATGATTATTGTTTATACGGGACTTAATCGCGTTAATAAATATATAATGGTATATATTTACCTCGACGTTTCGGACGCGATGTTGCGCCCATGGTCGCGAGTAGGACTGAAGAATTGGAGCATCACCGCCTGCGAGTCGTGCGAGTATTTCGAACTACCCGCACTTGGTCTGATATATTCATAGGGTGACCATCGTTTCGATCATTTGTCCGACACACAACACTCACGATATCAGCGGATTCTGAACGCATATTTTTATGTGATGTACATTTACTGATGACTGAATTCCACGAAGATGAAAGCTTAAAACCGTCCCCCCGGTTGAAATTTTTATGTTTTCTGATTTCCATCGCTTCACGTACAATTCTACTGTAGTAGTGACGTTCACGGGAGAGGATTTTGGGATTATGGAGCTCAATCCAGTGGTTTGGTCCTGATTCTAGTAAATGTTCGGCTATGGCAGACTTGTTCACCTGAAGAGTTTTCACAGCTGCGATATGTTCTTTGACTCTTTCAGCTATTGTACGCTTCGTTTGTCCAATGTACGAACTCCCGCAACTGCAATCAATCTTGTACACGCCCGGTGATTGAAAAGGAATTACGTCCTTGGGTGACCTTACATGCCCACCGATCTTGAAAAACGGCGAAAAAATGGTTTTTATGGAGTATTTTTCTAGTACTGTCCCAACTTTATCCGTTACCCCTTTCACGTACGGCATGAACGCTGGTTGCCTTTGAGCGTCCGGATGGATGGATAGGTAAATATATACCATTATATATTTATTAACGCGATTAAGTCCCGTATAAACAATAATCATATAATGTAATAAGTCTGATACTACACAAAATGTACTAAGTAAAACTCTTATATAAAGAATATTATTGATTTAATAGATACTTACCGTAATTCCAAACTCTTCAGAAATGTCTGTAACCGACACTCCACGACATTGTTAGTCCAGTCATTATAGTAAGTTCACCTCGGAATTCGAGATACCCAGCTGTAAGTCTGTAAATACTTGTATATTGACACCCTAAAAGTTGTCTCAAAACCTACATATGGTAGGGTGTACGCAACTATTAAATTTCAAGGTCAAAGGTCACAAAAATCGTTTTTTTGTGCTTTTATTTGTAAATATCTCATTTCCTATGGGTTTTTTGCTATTTGTATTTATTATCAATATTGTAGAATACAAAATTCTCTACAAATTATGTTTAAAAAAATTTCTTATACGGTGAACCGTTTCCGAGATAGAGAGCGGAGAGCGCGCGGTCACAGGATCACCAGTGCCTCCGGTCGGAACGCGCCATATATAGTTGATGAACTTTCGATAAATCAATGATTATAAATATTTGTAGACTTTGGCGTCAAATTTGCACAGCTGGTTTTAACTGGCTTGTTCGGGATTGATAATGACGATGATTTTTGAAAAATAACGTAGCTTGTAGTTTCCAATGAATTTAATACGATTACTTTACAATTATGACATGCTAAAATGAACAATAATAATGTCGAATATGAATTAGGACGTATGTTCGTGTGTGCACGCTAACAGCGAACGGCGAAGAGTGAGTGTGTATGCGTTTGCGCCCGCGCGTCCCTCAACCCCTCGGTGGTCCGGCGGCGATCAGCTATGATTCTCGACATGCCCCCCGGCGTTGAAAGTCCTGACTTTCAACAGGTTCATTATCCAAAGGGAGAGGACAGATGCGATTGAAGGCTCCTTTGCTGGTTTGTATATCGGCGACTCTGCTAACTCCATCGATGCCTGGATACACTTTCAAGATGCGGCCAAGACCCCACTTCATTGGTGGTACTGTGTCTTCTTTCCTGTGTCGAGACATCCCTTGCTAGATCTCCGCTTCGTCCTTTGTTGCACCTTTTGCCATCTTACCCAAAAGTGCTGGTGGATTTGTTCGATACGGTCCCATCGTTGCAACCTTGTCGGATTGGTTCCTTCTAGTGAGCGTGTTGGCTGAGCGGTAAGAGGGCGTCTGACCAAAAAGTGACCTGGCGTGGACCTTGGAGTGGATTGAGATCGGATGGATCTGAAGACACTGGTGTCAGTGGACGCGAATTTAGAATAGACTCTATTTTGACTGTGCTAGAGTGCTAGGTATATAACTTCTCAAATGTGAGGTGAGTGTCGCCTAGCACTCTGGATAAATGGTGTTTAAATGACTTTACGCCCGCTTCCCACAGCCCACCAAAATGTGGCGCATAGGCTGGAATGAACTTTAAATTTACGTGATCATCTGCCATATATTCAGAAATAGATGAAGAATTTTGTTTTAGGAAAGCGTTAAGCTCGTTTTTAGCCCCTACAAATTGCGTGCCGTTGTCGGAGAAGATAATATCTGGCTCTCCACGACGTCCTATAAACCTGTCCAAGGCAGTAATGTAAGCTTCTTTGGTTAAACTGGTGACCAGATCGAGGTGCAGACACTTGGTGGCGAAACACACAAACACGACGACGTAGACCTTTATTAATTTACATCCACGTCCTTTGCGGTCAGCAGCGAGCAATGGTCCCGCGTAGTCCACACCCGTGGTTTGGAACACGTAGCCTGGCTCGAGGCGCTGCTCAGGCAAGTAGCCCATGATTGGATTAACTGTTTGTGCCCTCATTCGGAAACACCTCAGGCATTTGTGTGCGACAGATCTGGCTAAATTACGACCTCGTAAAGGCCAAAACTGGTCTCGTATGGATGCCAACAATAATTGAGGCCCCGCATGCATTAATCGGATATGTTCTGCGACGAACAGAAGTTTGGTTAATGTGTGTTTTGATGAAAGTAATATTGGATGCTTTTTGTTGTATGTAAAGTTTGAGTTTTCTAATCTGCCGCCAACTCGAATCAGTTTAAAATCGTCCATGAAAGGAGATAAAATTAGAAGTTTATTTTTGTTTGGCAATGGTTGATTATTTAATAAATGATTGTACTCTTCAAATGATTGTTGTTGTGACCACTTTGTGAGTAATGTGAATGCACTTTGTATTTGAAATGGTTTTTATGATATATCTCTTAAACTATTTATCTGATAAAAAAAAAAAACATTTTTTGTTGCAAATTAAATTCTCAACAACTTTGGTCCAGTAACTTTTGTTTTTTTTTTTATTTTGTTATTATAATTTTTTAAATTATTAACCCTTGACGCGATGCACCGCGAAATTGCCTTTATGCATCTAATGTCGAGGGGGGGCAAGTCATTTACAATTTGGAGGTCATAGGTCACCGAAAATGCATATTTTAGATATCAAGAACATAATTATATATCATAATGCGTATATCAAAATGATCGTCACTAAACTAGGAATCATTATATATAAAGTAAATACCTGTAAATCCGAATGTTTTTACGATATGAGTTTATAATTCCAAAGTTTTGATTTTTACGTTCTGCTTCAACATGTTTACACAACAATTATCTCAGCTGAATCACCATAATCACTTACACTAATATCACTAAAGAATTACACATATATTGAAGTATTCACTGTACTAAAGTTACACTACACTATAACACGATATCCACAAAAAAATCCAATAAGATTCCGATAAGAACGCTCTCGCGAAAAAAATGGCGCGGATTGCACTCAGACTGCAGTCAGCCGGCGGCGCGCAAATATCCGTTATTCTTTTTCGCGGGAACGTGACGTCAAAAATGCCACCTGCAACTCGCACCTGCGTTTAGGTACAGTCGCAAAGTTAAGCTATTGAGATTCAACTTTATTTATGTATAAATAAATGTAATACTATTTTACAATATTATACGAATCGATTTTTCTTTAGAAAAATGAATTACTATTATGTTACCTATTTATACTTGATTCTATATAAACTAAACCACACTGCATCAAATTAGAACCAAATCAAAAAAATTGTTTTGAAAATTAATTTTGAACTTTGATTATTCTAATTTTTGTACCCAGTCTTGTACTGAACCTCAAAAATAATTTTAATTTTTCAAGTACTATCCAAATTCTATAATGTAGATGTTTAAATTATCGTAATTTTGAAACTTGCCCAATAATATTTATATAGCTGTTGTTTGACATGAAATCGGCGAACAAAGGAGATATTTTGTGGTTAAATTAATCTTCTTTATATATAAAAAGTGGCCAAGTGTGAGTCGGACTCGCCCATGAAGGGTTCCGTAGCAGCAAGTAATATAACAATGCTTTTTTTTAAATTTCATATTTGAATTGATTGAATGAAAGGTAAATTGCGGTTTACGATTTATGACGTATTAAAAAAAACTACTTACTAGATCTCGTTCACACCAATTTTCGGTGGAAGTTTACATGGTAATGTACATCATATATATATTTTAGGTTTATCATTGTCTTATTTTAGAAGTTACAGGGGGAGACACACATTTTACCACTTTGGAAGTGTCTCTCGCGCAAACAATTCAGTTTAGAGAAAAATTATATTAGAAACCTCAATATCATTTTTGAAGACCTATCCACAGAAACACACGTGTATGTAAAAAAATTGAGTTGATGTAAAAAAAAATTGAGTTTCATTTCTGAGTATGGGGAGCGCCCAAAATTTATTGCTTTTTTAAATTTTTGTGTGAAAATCTTAACGCGGTTCACAGAATACATCTACTTACCAAGTTTCAACAACATAGTTCTTTTAGTTTCGGAAAAAAGTGGCTATGACATACGGACGGACAGATAGACAGACATGACGAATCTATAAGGGTTCCGTTTTTTGCCATTTGGCAACGGAACCCTAAAAATGAATTGCTGTTCGTTAGTCTCACTAAAACTCGAGGACGGCTGGACCGATTTGGCTAATTTTGCTCTTGAATTATTTGTGGAGGTCCAGAGAAGGTTTAAAAGGTGAATAAATATGGAAGTTGTTATCGATTGAGGCAGTACGAAGTCTGCCGGGTCAACTAGTAAAAAAAATATTTCTTGCCGACGCTAGGGCCACTAATCTTTAGGTCCACTTGTCCGTTTTGACACCTTATAATTTTATTATTTTTTCACTGACAAGTCAGACACCGTCAAAATTAAAGCTATTTTGTGCTGTTAGCATAGTACAAATATAAAAATACTAATAATAAAGTGTCTATACGGACAAGTCAACCCAGAGATTAGTGGCCCTAACGTCGGCCAGCCATAATAACAAATAGCTGTTTGGTTATCCATGCCCACAGCATAATAAGGTAGACATACATAATGCCGAGCTCAAATCCCGGTTGCTTAAACTGGTAAGCTCGGGTTTCACTCCGCATAACTATTTATTTCATGATTTACAAACCTGTTTATGACCGGCTGACCTGAAATCGAACCTCATTGGGAATGCCGGACTTCCACTGCTACCGAAACTCTGTAAGCTGCAAACCACGCTAATCGGATGAAGGACTAGAATGGAGCGTGAACCTTGTGACCTAACGAAGACAAGGCGTGTCCTCCTAAGGACTCCACACGGTATCGAATACTCAAAGCAATACTTTACCCAAGTTAGCAAATTTGTTTCATCGTTTGATGTATAAATAAATGAAAATTCGAATATCTTTAAAATATTAAAACTATTTTGTACAGTTGGCATAGTACAAAATAGCTTTGATATTCGGATGGTGTCCGAATTGTCAGAAAAATAAAATAAATTGGAAAAATGTCAAGTCTGACCAGTGGCCCTAGAACTTAGTGTCCCTAAAGTAGGCTAGCCTTTTTATTGCTGCGCCAGGAACCACTCAGTAAAATATGGATGGTATGAATACTCGCTTACTAGACTGGCTGAAACCTGACTCTTCGAAACTTGAGTTCGAAATGAAATATTTGAACAGTCACCGCCAATATGGGTTTTCAGTGTTTTATAACATAACATAACTTCACGCCTGTATCCCCGAAGGGGTAGGCAGAGGTGTATTACACACCCACGTTTCGCCAGTTATGTTAAGGTCCCAATGTAATAGGGGGCGAGCCTATTGCCATCTACCGGGCACATTATTAAGCGAGCGATAATTAACATTTATTAATCACACATAACTACGAAAAGTCAGACGTGTGTGCCCGGGGCGACTGGGGATCGAACTCGAGACCTCGTCTCAGCAGTCCGTTACGTACGCCACTGGGCTATCGCCGCTTTTATAGAAACCTGAAAATTAAATATTTAGGATAGCACTAATGAAATACAGTCATGGATATCATAAATTTTTATTTTATAATTCCTTTCATGAATAAATTCGCGATCGCTTCAGAAGAATGTGTGACAGCGGTGACGTTTTGCCTGATGTTGAGGTTGAACGTTTTACTAAAACACAGGTTTGTTAGCCGGCACAAAACTGTGGTCTACTTCTACTACTAGGCCCTGTTGACTTCATGACCAAACTTGAGATTTGCCATGGTGCAACGTCCATCATTTCCCCCATTTCCACATCGTCATCCACTTCTTCCAGCAGCTCCAATAATCCAGGGCTAGAAAGAAACAAAAATAAATAAAAATATAAATAGAAAACCTTACTTCTGGTTTAGGACAGAAATATCGTCCGTTAGCTAAGGCTTCTAAAAGCTTACTCAATTATTAGCCTTTTGTAGCCCACTACTGGACATAGGATTCTCCCATAGAGCGCCATAGTACCCGATCTTCCGCCTTGAAAAAAAGATACAACCAAATATATCTTTTTTCTAAGATTTAAGGGTGTATACTTAGATCTTCAGAGCCCACGCCGACCTCACCTGCTACCTGGTACACCTGCCGACTGGAACTGGCTTTGCTGTCGGGGTTGGAAGGTCAGATGGCAGTTGCTCACTTAAAAGCCAACTTTAGCCAATCAAATATTAATAAAGCGAACCCTGGGCTTCTTGAATCCATCCGGAACATATCTAAACACACGAAAGTCTATGCAAGTGACTCACAAAGAATATATGCACCCTAAAAAGAAAACATTCTTTCTAAGATAGTCGTGTAAAAATTAAAGCAATTTACGTATCCAACCCGGTGCGTTGACGTGGACCACCACCCGTCTGGAACGTGCGTTCATTCTGGGCGTAAGAGAAAAAATACTAAGGAACAGATTTTTCCCAAATTACCTAATTCTGACACATTCGAGATACATAAACTAAATAACTTACGTGTCTAGTACAACGTCGCGTTGTATGCTGCCACCAGGGGTTTCCTTAAAGGTCACAACGTTGGGCCCATTGGCTCTGTCCCTGTGTCGGTATCGCCGACCGTGACCAGCTGGTTGCACTCATACTACGGCGTCTGTTCGATCTAAAAAAAATATAGCAAAGTTACAATAATAAATATTTGTGTTATGAAAAGCGATGTCACATCGCATATTGTTTTACGTTAACTATATTTGAATGACAAGGAAACTAAAAATACGTCCTGAGACTTTAACCTCAGCTTACCATCAGGCGAGGTGAAGTCAAATTGACGTGTCCTAAATATATAAAAAAAGGCACGGTGACCGTTTACCATCATACGTAATCGTAAATTACATGTATACGAAACTTGCATCTTGTTGAACTAGCAACTAGATAGATGTTACGGTGACCGCTTACCATCAAATGTATATTATGATCTAGTGTTATTCTATCTAACCCAAATTACCTTTACCTCAGCTTACCATCAGGCGAGGTGAAGTCAAATTGTCCTATTTATATTAAAAAAAAAACCTAATCTGACGTAATCAAAAAAATAGTTTGCCACCGTAGTATTGAAATACCAATGTTTTATGTGAATAAAATACAATACATGTATACGAAACTAGCATCTTGACGAACTCTCACATGATTTATGTGAGTGAGTGTACTTGAGTGGTATTTACTTTATCGAACATCCGTACCTATGATAGCTATAAATACATGAAATTCGACCTTATTTATATTTTGACTATGATTTTTTTGAAATATGCAATAATACGAAAAAAGAATTACTGATATTTATTTGTCGATAGTTATTCTAACAACTTATCCGTATTTCAAAATAATTCAAACTAGATTATTATATATATATTTGATGAACTATGTGAGATGTTATTGAAAGAAACTCGTTTTCATCATGGCGGTCAAAATTTAGTCACTTTTGTACATTTAGAACATGATTATAAAGTGAATTTGTAATAATATGAAAATTTAATCACTGATTATGTTTTGCAATTTAATACTTTAACGACTTATGTATATTATAAATATACCAACGTGATATTTTAATTGAAAATCTTATGTAAAACACGACAAGCTATTTCATAAAAAGGTTCAAATCAAATTGATAAACTTTTATCAGTAATATTTTCACCACTTTCCGTTTGAATTTCTCTTTATACGTAAACTACAACTAATTCTCAATAATTATATGTATAATAACACATAAAAACACTTACCGCTTTCTCAAATAATCCATATTTATTGTGCACTTCACACACCAAAACTTTCACAACAATGAACTCAACAGAAAATGGCGGCCCAGAAGGTCAATGTATTTTTATTTTAATATTTTTTGCGTTCCGTTGTCACTATCTTCGTTCAAAACTTATAAAATACGATTACCATAAGGTAAACATTGGGCTAAAGTTAAACGCCCAACGTTTTGATGTAAACGAAACGTTTAAATCCAATGACAAAATAGAGTGAGTTTATTTGTGCAAACCGTGGCACAAAAAACATTCAACGGTGCAACTTTATTTGTGCTAATGGGTGAACAAAAAACGCGCGACGGGTTAATTTTGCAGTATTATTAATAATTAATTATTGACTTTTTCCCCACCACACACGAGGAAGAGTCTGGAGGCGCGTTTTTTTTACGTGGTATCCCCAACGTGGCACTTGGAATGAAAGTACTTGGCAATTACTATTTATGTAAAAGTTTAATCCAACACAATAATTAGTTACACATTAGTCTTACAGGATAAAGTTACAGATATGAGTCTTATTACTCTTATTGTATCACGCAATCACTATAATATCGTCCATACTGCGTTAATGGTTCGCTAGCTAGCTTAGTTGTGTTCCCGGTAGCGCGCCGGGGGCCGCCTAGTGCGTATGGCGTCCCGTTGCGCGGCGCTGCTTGTTGCGGCCGCGCAGTCCTCACGCCCCGAGTTTTGGCGGGACGGTTGCTCATTGGCGCAACCGCCGCCCGCCGGATGCGGCGTTAATGTTGCCCGCGTTATACTCTCCCCCTCCAAGACTATTACTCGTCCCGAGTCTGGCTTGGCCTTGGTAACGCGGGGTCTACCCCTTTGTCTGTTCGGCATAACGGGACGTGCCGAATCCCATGACGTGTCTAAAACCGTCAAGTCGGAGCTATGATATTTCCCTATTATGTTGTTTGAGAGGTCCGACAGAACGAAGGTAGTGGGACTTACCGTCCGTTCAACGCGATAAGGACCATCGCGCCTAGGCAAAAACTTACGAGTGATACCTTTAGTGGCATTACTTAGGTCGTGCGACTTGACCAACACTAAATCTCCTACATTAGCCTCTGGGTGATACAATGGGATGAGCTCCTGCTTGACACCCATCAGGTGCATGCACTGTTGCATCACGGCCGACACGAACTGAGTGCCGTTGTCAGAGACGACCCGCCGCGGCAGTCCGTACCGATGGAAGTATTCCTCTAAGAGCACTCGAGAGCAAGCTTCAGAGGTGGCTTCTACGAGTGAAAAGATTTCTACCCACCTTGTGGCTACGTCTTCTATGAGTAGAATCCACCTCTCCCCCTGGTCTCCAGGTGGAAGTGAACCAAATAGGTCTATAGCTAAAACCTCGCCTCGCTGTTGGAGGACGGAAGTCTGCAACAACCCCGAGGGTTTCTGGTTGGTGGGTTTGTAGCGAAGGCACTCAGCGCACTTCTTCAGGTGATCAGTTACAAAACGGCGCATGCCAGCAAAAAAGTACCTCTCCCTTAGTCTTTGAAGTGTCCGCTCCACCCCTTGGTGACCTGCAGTGGGAGAATCGTGTAATTCCCTTAGGATATCGTCTCGCATGCAGGTCGGTACCACCAACTGAGCATCCTTCGCATCGGAGTCAGGATCATAGCGGTAGAGAACTCCTTGTGACAATACGTACCCCCTCTCCAGCCAGCGGCTAGAATTAAGCTGGTCGGAGTTCTTCAAATCAAGAATAATCTTCGATAATTCCGGGTCGGCCAGCTGAGCAGTTCGTAATTCGGTTGGGCTACTGGAGGGGAGATTAATGACAACAGGACACAAACTATGCTCCTCCAACTCCTCATCTTGATTACCTGGCGAGCGGCTCAGCGTGTCCGCGACTACGTTGGCCTTACCTGGAGTGTACTCATAGGTAATGTTGAATGATTGTAGCTTGAGTGCCCAACGGACCAACCTCCCGGAGGGTGACTTCACAGTGAGAAGCCTCTAACTATCACCTCATGCCCGTCTATGTATCCCCTAAAGCGCTCTGCCGCCCACACGACAGCCAGGGCCTCGCGCTCCGTGGTACTGTAGTTTCACTCAGCAGAGTGCGACATACTCTATAGGACGTTCATCTACACCTTCGCCTTGTAATAGCACTGCGCCTATGGCATAAGCGCTAGCGTCAGTTCTAAGTATGAACGGCTGGTCGTAGCTTACCTGTATTAAAATAGGGGCCGAAGTGAGGCGCTTTTTTAGTTCTTTAAAGGAGTGTGCTTGCTCGGCCTCCCAGACCCACGGCTGATTCTTTTTGGTCAGGCGTGTCAGGGGCTCAGCAATGGCAGAAAAGTTTGGTACAAACTTGCGGAACCAGGAGCATGTCTGCAGGTAAGTTCTCAACTGCTTTAGGTTTTGCGGCGGGCTCATGTCAGCTATGGCTTGCACCTTATCGTAATCTGGGGACACCCCATCCTGTGTAATAACATGCCCTAGATACTTTACCTTTTTCCTGCAGAAAACACATTTATCGCGATTTGCCCTTAAGTTGTAGTCGCGCAGCTTGTCAAACACAGCTTGTAAGGCCGCTATGTGACCTCGATAGTTTTCAGTGATGAACAACAAATCATCCTGATATGCCAACAGAGTAACACTGTCACCTTCGATTTGACAGAAGTCCCGGCTTAAGGAGGAGCGGAGCGGAGCGGAGCTTATCCATCAGGCGCTGAAACGTTGCTGGTCCGTTTTTGACCCCGAAGGGCATACGAAGGAAGCGGTACGTTCCGAAAGGAGTCTGAAAGGCCGTCTTATCCTTGTCACTCTCCTTCATGACCACCTGCCAAAACCCACTCCGCAAATCTAAGGTTGACATGAAGCTGTTACGCCGGGTCGACTGAACCAAGTCGTCGATATGTGGCATAGGGTAGGCATCCGTTGTGGTTATAGAGTTCAATCTCCAATAATCTACACAAAATCTTACCTTACCATCCTTTTTAGGCACTAGCACAGCGGGGGAGGTCCGCGCAGACTCACACTCTTCGATCACGTTCTCTGCCAGCATCTTCTCCGATTCAGCCCTCATTAGCTCCTTTTTAGCAGGTGTGAGCCGGTAAGGTGGGACTGAAATTGGAGGATGGTCGCCCGTATCGATGTGGTGTTCCACATAGGGGGTAGGGCCTCCCCGTTCAGCAAAAATGTCGTTATTGAGCTGTAGCACGTCAGACAACTGCTGTCTTTCGTCAGGATTCAGCATAAGCCCTTCATCATCACGCAAGAAATCAGCAGCATAAATGTTAGTATTAGGCCTTTGCTTCTCATACTCAATTTTATATGACACATGCTCACCGGAAAAATGCCAATTAGATGAAGCGAAATCAAGCACCATGCCCGCAGCAACCAAAAAATCCATACCCAGGAGAGTCTCATTGTCGACAGCATCAGGAAAGATAGTAAATTCAAGCATTACTGACATTACTGGAGTCACTCTTACTTCCAGGGTAGTAGTTAAAACTCGTCGGGTGCGCGCGGAGCCATCAGCAAGACGAACTGGTCGGGTCGTTTCCTTGCAGGGGTGCTCGTGCTTCAGCAGCATTTGATACAGCAGGGCGCCGGCAACACTGCTCTTAGCGCCTGTATCCAACAAGGCTTTGCCTCGAACACCTAGAATTTGTACACTTAAAACAGGTCTTAACCTGATCGGTGACCCCATATTGTCACCTAGACAATCGCTATTGCCATTATTATTAATAGTAGAGAAATGTCCTAAACTTTTCATGGGCACCCTACTTGGTGAAATGCTATCTATATTATGACCTAGCTTTTTCATAGGCATCATGGGTTGTGATAGTGACGGAGGCGTCTCACAATCCGCACGATCTAGGTAACGCACTGGTACCTCATTAACATTACACGTACTAGTATTACAAGTTGATAATGACTCTACACTAACTGGAGGGAGAGTTGCGACTGATAAGTTATCTGATACATTTACCTTACCGGATTTGTTTATAGGGCGTGAGAACTCCGCGACATCGAGAGCGTAATGCTCGGCGTTACATTTGGAGCATTGGGACCTCACTACACCTTTAGCGCCGCAACCGTAACACGTAGGAGTCTTATCACTATTGTCTTGCGTTTGCGTGTCCTTTAGTTTGTAACAATCTTCACGAGTGTGGCCGCGCAGCTTACAGTACGAACAGAATCGCGCACTTTTCGTTACGGGAGTACTCTCGGAGTCGCACGCAGGGAGCCGCGAGGCGACGCCTGCACCGCCGCCGCTAGGCGTGGCCGCGTCGCCGCTGGGAGGACCGCCGCCGGCGCCCGACGCATGCTGCTCGCGGGAGTCTCGCGGAGTCTTCTTTGCGGGCGCGCCACCCGCAGTCACCGGAGTATTCTGGGGCGTCCCGTGGCGTCGACGCTGGTACTCGTTCGTATTCTCGTCGGTGGCGTCTTCTATATGCCTGGCCTTTTGAAGTAAGACCTCGTACGTCGTGATTTCATCCCGGCGCACGCGGCTACGAACACGTTGATGCAGCAAGCCGTACAACATATCGAGTTGTACCTTCTCACTGAGGTCAGCGACCGGTAGGCGAGCACAGAGGGCTCTCACTTTCGCCACGAAAATTTCAGTCTTTTCCCGACCTTGCGCCATGCTAAAAAGTTCGAGGTATATCCTGTGTGGCGGGCGATTATCGCCGAAGGCGCTCCGTAGTGACGTCGCAGCCTGGGTCCAGCTGCTGATGGTGGCCTTAATGCCCTGCCACCAGACTGCTGCGTCCCCTGTCAGCAGCATCGATATGCCTCGTAGAGCGTTAGCATCTTCTACGTAGGTACACTCTTTGTAGGACTGCACGGCGTCTAAGTAACCGTCGAGCGAGCCGTCGGGCGCTCAGCTGAACCGTGCCGTACATTGGGCGAAGTTTCCGGGGGCAGGAGCGGGCGTTGACGCTGTGGCCGGCGACAACGTGTCGCGACGTGTTTCTCGATCAAGCACGGGGTCTAACAAGCGTTCGAATGCTGCCGTCTGTGTTTGTTGCATTGACGCCATAGTCTGAGGGGTCATTCTGCCCGTCATTCAGTAGCCCGACGTCGCACGGTACAGGCGTAAGTACCTATTGTCGTGCAACTCTTATTGCTACCAATATACATATATGCTATGTGATTAATATGTATAACATGAGATTTATAAATAAATGGAAATGCGGAGATGAGGTAGTTTGGATCGCGGGCCAGCACTACGAGAGACTATAAAAGCAGGGACCATTTGGTAGGAAATTATGGGCATGGATACAGACAACAAGAGTCTCTCACAGAACAAGGAAGCTCAACAGGAAGTAGTACATCAAGAGTAGTGCTGGGCCAAGAACATCCAATGCCTCGCTGACGTCATACAAGCCACCCATCCAATGTGTTCATCATTCGTCGAAGAAGTGACGAAGTGACAGACTATTCGGAACCGTACTAGGGATAGTCTGTCATGAAGAACAGCCATTAACATTGGTCCTTCGGAGCCGGATAAAGTCCACGGTCCTTCGAAGATCCAGGTCAACTTCAAGTCAAGCTACCAGCCATAGTCGTTTCATCGTTCTTCAACTAAGGGAGAAGTGACAGTCTATTCGGAACCGTATTAGGGGTAGGCTGTCACGAACATCTATGGTCCATTGGAATCGGGTCAAGGGATAGGAATAAAGTCTACGATCCGTCGAAGATCCAGGTAAGTATAAACTTGAAGAAAGAAGAACGGTTCTCACCAGGGATGGAGGGAAGCGTCGTCAGGAAGAGGAAGCGGCATCAGCATCAGCACCAGTACCAAGATCAGTACTACACCCTGCGGCCACTGAAGAGGCCAGAAGCTATACGGACAGCGGTGCGTCGGAAGCCACAGCCAGCTCCGAGCAGACCACGTCCAGCACAACTGTGACCACTGAAGAGTCAGGGACGACGGAAGAGGCATCGCCCCACACCCGCGCTGTTATATATGGGGAGCCTAGCTCACAGCGCACCATGCGGCCTTTGGACACAAGGTCACGCCGCTCCACCAGTTCAAGAAAGAAGAAGGAACTGGAGGTCAAACAACGCTTGGCAGAACTGAAGCTCAAGCAAATACAAGCCGAAGCAGAAATAGAGCAGATCCGTCTACAGCGGCTACTGCAGGACGAGAGCAGCGACGACGGGTCTGAGGAAGATCTGACATCGGTACGTATTAACACGTGGCTACAGAAGGATGACGCTGCGGCACCCGACCTGAAGGAAAAGGGGCAAGACAACGAGGAAAACACTCAGACCTGCCTAGATAGGGGTCAACTAGTGGAGAAGTGTCAAACCCAAGAAAAATCAGAAGGAAGTGCCCCAGTGAAGAACTCCGTGATCGACGTAGCTACGCTCACCGCGGCCCTATCCCAGGCTATGAGAAGCAACAGGGAGCCGCCCAAGTATATACGGGAACTACCGTTCTTCAGCGGCAGCAGTACAGAATAACTCGCCTTCAAGACAACGTATGAAGAATCGGGTATATACTTCACGAAGAACGAAAATATCGCAAGAATTAGAAAAAGTTTACGTGGACTCGCACAAGAAGCAGTCGAGTGTCTAATGCTGAGTCAACCTGACCCCGAGGTGATCATAAGGGCCCTCGAGAGAAGATTTGGTAGACCAGAAGCACTCATCCACGTCGAGATGGAGAAGCTCAAGACTCTTAACAAAGTGACCGATAACGCCAAGGACATCTGTATCTTCGCTGGGAAGATAGCAAACATCGTGGGAACCATAGAAGCCTTGAGGAAGGGAAGCCGCACTACCTACACAGTCCAGAGATGTGCAGAAGTATCATCGAGAAACTCACACCTATACTCAGAAACAAGTGGTACGACTTCGCTGCAAAGAAGAAAGAAGACATACCAGAACTGAAGAAGATATCTGTGTTTCTGTCAGAAGAGGCAGACAAGTGCAGCTCCTACGCGCTCCCAGAGGTGAACCACACAGAAGACAACAGAAGAGCCGGTTATCGTTCTCAAAGAAGCAGAAGAGTTGAACAGACGCTCACCATCAACAAGAAGACATCAGAAGAGAGATGTCCACAGTGTAGCAGGGATCATAAGCTACCTGACTCCAAGCAGTTCATCGCCCTAGACATCACCGCGAGATGGGAAACAGCCAAGAAGAATAGAGTCTGTTTTCGCTGTCTTCGAGGTACCCACCGACGCGTCACATGCAAAGCACCGGCCTGTGGGAAGAACGGGTGCCAGATGAGGCATCACCAACTACTGCATCGCGATATGCCGCCGGGAGACCGTGAAGAACAGAAAGAAGAGATCACGACCTCAACGGCAGAAGTAGCCACAGCAGCAGTTCCCCGCAGTCAGCGCAAGGCCTACCTCAAGATGGCACCAGTGACACTAAGAGGACCAAGCGGTAGCGTCGATACCTACGCCTTATTAGACGAGGGAAGCACGATCACGCTGATAGATGAGACCATAGCCGACGTCATCGGGGCAGACGGACCAACCAAGGAGATCTGCATCCAAGGTGTAAACAGCGAAATGAAGCACGAGAGCAAGACGGTCAGTTTACTCATCAAAGGGAAGTACGCCGATGAAGAGTACGACTTAACCGCCCGCACCATGAACCGACTCCGCTTCTCACCCGATACAGTGTATGAAGAGCAACTCAACGGCTGCGAATATCTGGAAGACATACGTGATAAGATAACGTATAAAAAGGCTTCACCTAAAGTGTTATTGGGACAAGACAACTGGCATCTCATCTAAAGTCAAAAAAAAGTCTGCTTACGCTCGAACGAGGACTCGATAGGAATGAAGATTCGAAACGAAAACATAAAGAACGAAGGGAAAACCTACTCAAGTCAGGCTATGCAGAACCAGCCCCTATTCCACCGCAGAAGGGAAGGACGTGGTACCTACCTCACTTTCCGGTCATCAACCCCGCCGAGCCGCACAAGCCGCCTCAACTGGTACACGACGGCGACACCGAGATAGAAGAATTATTACTGCCACAAGACAGCAGTGCTACAGTGGAACTCGGCGGCCAAGAGACAGAAAAAACATTGGGTCTAACATGGCACGTCAACGAAGATCATCTCGGCTTTAACGCGAGCAACTTGAAGATCCCGCGCGAAGTGGAAACAAACACGCGACCTCCAACGAAGCGAGAGGCCTTGAGTGTGATAATGGCCTTATTCGATACGCTCGGCCTTATTTCACCAATAATAACTCCCGGTAAACGTATTTTTCAGGACACATGGCGCTATAAGACGGAATGGGACGACCCACTCCCAGCAGAGCTACGGGAACGATGGAACAAATGGTTCGCTCAGCTCAACAACATACACCTGCTGAGAATACCCCGCTGCTACGATCACCTGACGACATCAGTCATCTCACGTCAACTGCACACTTTCGTCGACGCGAGTGAAGAAGCCTACGCTGCAGCTGTGTACTGGCGTACGCAACACACCGACGGGTCAGTAACCGTGTCATTAGCAGCCGCGAAGAGCAGAGTGACCCCGCTGAAGCCCATCTCCATGCCGAGACTCGAGCTTCAAGCTGCACTACTGGGAGCGCGCCTGGCTCAAACCACCCTGGAAGAACACGACTACGAGTTAACAGAGAAGACCTATTGGAGTGACTCGCGAACCGCACTCACATGGATAAGGTCGGAGGCGCGTGCATATAAGTCCTTTGTTGCACACCGCCTCGCCGAGATAGAAGACACCACGAAGAAAAATGAATGGCGTTGGGTGCCTACTCGACTCAACGTGGCAGACGACGCAACTCGGGCAACCCCCGACAACTTCCGGGCCGAACACAGATGGTATAACGGCCCCGATTTCTTGCGCCTGCCAGCAACCGAGCGGCCCACAGAAGAAAAGGTCATTCGTCACGACACGGGCGAAGAAAGACAAGCGTGTCACACATCGCAAGATGTCGAGCAGCCCAGCACAAGTCAACTACTGCGTATAGAGAAGTACTCAAAATGGATGCGACTCATACGAACGACTGCACGAGTACTCCAGTTCATCGATTTGTGCCGGCCGAATAAGTGTAAAACGTCAGCTGCTCGAAAGCGAACTCGTAAGATAGAGAAAGCTAATCCCGATTGGCGTGCGAAGAAAGCCATACCAGTGCATAATAAAAATAACACAGTGATACGCAATAAACACTGCTACATAAACATACCAGGTGAGTACTTGAACCGCGCCGAACACCTGTGTGTAAACGCCAGTCAACGAGATAGTTTCGCGAGTGAAATAGTACGTATGACAAAAGGTCAATCAACTCCTCGCGACAACCGACTGAACAATGTAAGCGTGTACCTAGACTCACACGGCACTATGCGCGTGAGAGGACGCATATCAGCTGCGAAGGAGCTGGGAGAAGACGCTTCGGACCCTGTGGTGCTCGACGGCAAACACCCGTACACACGCCTCTACATCAAACATGTTCATGAGAAGCTACGACATGGTGGCACCGAGATCACGGTCAATGAACTCCGGCAGCGGTTATGGATTACCAAGATACGTCCCGCAGTGAAAAATGAGATAAAGAAGTGTGTATTGTGTTGCATAAGAAAGGCGAAACCAGCGTCACCGGTCACAGGCAACTTACCAGCAGCCCGGTTAGCTCACAACACACGCCCCTTCACGTTCACCGGTCTAGACTACTTCGAACCTATAGAAGTTACAGTCGCACGCCATCGAGAGAAGAGATATGGAGCCTTATTCACATGTATGACCTCTCGAGCTATACATGTAGAGGTCGTTCACTCCCTAAGCGCCGACTCAGCCGTTTCCGCCCTAAGAAGATTCATCGCCAGACGTGGGTGTCCCAAAGAAATATGGAGTGACAACGCTACGTGCTTCAAGGCAACGGAAAAGGAGCTAGCAGAGGCCGCACTCGACGCGCTCGAAAAAGAAACTACGAGTCAACACATCGTGTGGAAGTACATACCCCCTTCCGCACCCTTCATGGGGGGGGGCATGGGAGCGAATGGTGAAGGCAGTGAAAGAAGTGCTTCGTGTCTCCATGATGGAAAAGCATCCCAGCGACGAGATCCTGTTAACCTTATTAGCAGAGGTCGAGAATATCGTCAACTCGCGACCCCTCACACATGTTTCGGTTGATCCTAACGATCCCGAGGCCCTCACGCCGAACCACATCCTCATCGGGCCCAACTGCCATGTGCCACCACCAGGGCACTTCTCTGCAGACGACGTGACTGCTCGCCAACAATGGAAGCGAGCTCAAGCCCTGGCTGACATCTTCTGGAGGAGGTGGGTGAAGGAGTACCTTCCCCTATTGCAACACCGGCGGGAGCCCACCAGCACCGGCGTCGCCCCAAAGGTCGGGGACGTCGTCATCATCTGCGATTCCAATCTGCCGCGCAACACCTGGCCGCGAGGACGCGTCAGCCGGGTGTTCCCAGGAGCCGACGGCGAGGTACGAGTCGTGGACGTCACCACCAGCAGCGGACACGTGCTGAGGAGGCCTACGAAGAAAATCGTCGTGCTGCCAACGGAGCTCGCAGACGAACAAGGGTCAGCGACGGCGGGAGAATGTGCACGACACAAATAGACTATGGACACATGTGCCAGTGACATGTAGATTAGTAAGCGTGAATATAATGAATGAATTATGAAAATGTTAGGTTTACGTAAATTAAAGACGTAATTATGTAATTACTTTGATATTAAGCTAAGATAAATAGCTTACCTACTACTGTTATGAGTTAGTTTTCTGAGTAATTAAGTATGTTAGAGCCAAATTTAATAAAGAAAGTACACTCCCTGAAAAGCATAATTACAAATATAATTACGACAATGCATTACTCAGAATCTAAAATAACTTCGTATAAATAGGAAATACGACTTTGTATACTAGTATGTAAGCTTAATTACGCCCCGCGACTGCCTCCCACGACGTAAGAAGCGAATATGCGCTCTCCCGGCTGGTGCCATTTTATTATACGGTAGCTCGCGGGGGGCAGGGGCCATATATAAGTCTGAGGGGTCATTCCGCCGTCATTCAGTAGCCCGACGTCGCACGGTACAGGCGTAAGTACCTATTGTCGTGCAACTCTTATTGCTACCAATATACATATATGCTATGTGATTAATATGTATAACATGAGATTTATAAATAAATGGAAATGCGGAGGTGAGGTAGTTTGGATCGCGGGCCAGCACTACGAGAGACTATAAAAGCAGGGACCATTTGATAGGAAATTATGGGCATGGATACAGACAACAAGAGTCTCTCACAGAACAAGGAAGCTCAACAGGAAGTAGTACATCAAGGGTAGTGCTGGGCCAAGAACATCCAATGCCTCGCTGACGTCATACAAGCCACCCATCCAATGTGTTCATCATTCGTCGAAGAAGTGACGAAGTGACAGACTATTCGGAACCGTACTAGGGATAGTCTGTCATGAAGAACAGCCATTAACATTGGTCCTTCGGAGCCGGCAGACGTGGGTGTCCCAAAGAAATATGGAGTGACAACGCTACGTGCTTCAAGGCAGCGGAAAAGGAGCTAGCAGAGGCCGCACTCGACGCGCTCGAAAAAGAAACTACGAGTCAACACATCGTGTGGAAGTACATACCCCCTTCCGCACCCTTCATGGGGGGGGGCATGGGAGCGAATGGTGAAGGCAGTGAAAGAAGTGCTTCGTGTCTCCATGATGGAAAAGCATCCCAGCGACGAGATCCTGTTAACCTTATTAGCAGAGGTCGAGAATATCGTCAACTCGCGACCCCTCACACATGTTTCGGTTGATCCTAACGATCCCGAGGCCCTCACGCCGAACCACATCCTCATCGGGCCCAACTGCCATGTGCCACCACCAGGGCACTTCTCTGCAGACGACGTGACTGCTCGCCAACAATGGAAGCGAGCTCAAGCCCTGACTGACATCTTCTGGAGGAGGTGGGTGAAGGAGTACCTTCCCCTATTGCAACACCGGCGGGAGCCCACCAGCACCGGCGTCGCCCCAAAGGTCGGGGACGTCGTCATCATCTGCGATTCCAATCTGCCGCGCAACACCTGGCCGCGAGGACGCGTCAGCCGGGTTTTCCCAGGAGCCGACGGCGAGGTACGAGTCGTGGACGTCACCACCAGCAGCGGACACGTGCTGAGGAGGCCTACGAAGAAAATCGTCGTGCTGCCAACGGAGCTCGCAGACGAACAAGGGTCAGCGACGGCGGGAGAATGTGCACGACACAAATAGACTATTGAAGAGGTCGGATCAGGTTCACTCAAATAACAACAGATTGTCGAATTATTTATAGATTTAATCTGCACTACACAACGGTCCAACAAGAAGTGAGAGCTCCAAATTCGTATCGGGTGATGTCAACTGTCAACTCAGCGTTGACGTTGACACCATCCGTCGAGAACGAACGAATGAATATAAAAATAATACTTATGTATGTATCCTATTTCAAGCATCATAGACATCAAGTGTTCGGTTAAATGTAGTGTAGGCTAACAGCTCGGCCATCCTAATAAGAGTGAGCCCTCTCACTGAAAGAAAATTAATACAATTAGGCATTCGATAGCCAACACTTGATGACCATCATACCTGCACTTAACAATATCTTAAACTAACTAAATCTAATTCACTTCATTAACACTTTTGGTTTTATTTCACTTATTTATCACTTCATTTGGCACACTTATCTTTAAAATAATTTTATTATTTTCTGCTATGATCTGCAGTCATCTGTGCGATGCCAGTGGGTTAACATCGTTCATTATCTGCACTGACCGCATATAGCTTATACATAATCGAAATCATATATCTAGGTCACTTATGCTCTATTGTAATCAGTGGTCATTTGTGCGATGCCAATTTCTTGACAACTTTCAATGTCTGCACGTACACTTTCATAATCATAAACATCTTTCATAATCATAAACATCTCTTAATACTTAGCTCTTGCATGTTCTGCTATGGTCTGCAATCATCTGTGCGATATCGGTCTGCGATACCTTTCGTTTCTGCACTGATTGCTCATAGCCTATGCAAAGTACTAGTCATAATTAGTCACGCATGATCTGCTATGGTCTGCAATCATCTGTGCGATATCGGTCTACGATATCTTTCAATGTCTGCACTGATTGCTCATAGCCTATGCATAGTCAGTCATGTCTAAGTCACACATAATCTGCTCTAATCAGTGGTTAATTTTCTTATAGCTACTAAATATTCTGACCATCATAAGTGTTAACTAATCTTACTTATTTTTAATAGTATTAATTTAAGATTCTAAATTATCATCACCGCTATTGTCGCTTTCACTTTCCCCGCTAGATATATTTTTATAGCTAAGCCAAGGATGTACCTTATCAATTGCTACTATATTTTCGTATCTTTTATTACCTCTCTTCGTCAAGGGAGTATCTTCAACTATAAACCTATCATTCTCTAGGATTTTCTTAATACGATATGGACCGTGAAACTTGGGCATAAGCTTCTTGGATTTGCCTACGTGTTCCTTATCTATTATTGTTCGCTCAACTCGGACGAGATCACCTACTTCGTAAGACTTCACCTTCTTTCTATGTTTATCAAACGCTGCCTTTGATTTTTGCTGTTGTTTCTCGATACTAGCCTTAGCTGCTAACCTCATATCTGTTAATTCGTTCCCACTAACGCGAGATATTACTTCGGTTAATACGTCATGTATTATGTTTTCCGATGAATTTAGAACCTTAAATCCGAATAAGAGTTCAGACGGACTTTTTCCTGTAGCTTTATTCATTGTTGTGTTCATACCTAGCTGAATGTCCCCAATATAATCATCCCATGTGTTATCGTTTTTGCCGTGAGTCTTGGTACTTAATGCATCTAGTATAGTCCGATTATAACGTTCTATTTGTCCGTTAGCTCTAGGGGTGGCAACCGCATTAAGAATAAGCTTAACATTTGAACTTTCAATATATGATTTAAACTTTCTGCTCGTAAAGCATGTACCTTGGTCGGTTATGATACGCGATGGGCTGCCAAAGAAACTAAAATATTCTCTGAACACTTTAATAGCTGTAGTACTCTTAGTATCGCGGACAGCTTTGATATTAATAAATTTTGTAAAGGGATCAATTACAGCGAGAATATATGTATTGCCACTTCTAGAACGTACAAACGGTCCTAAATGGTCAGCATGAAGCGTATGGAAAGGTTTATCCACTTTCGATATTGGATGGAGCATACCTTCTTTACTGCCACCTGGCGCTTTATGGTGAGCACATTCTAGGCATGCTGATACATATTTTTTTGTAAAACGTCGCATCTTAGGGAACCAGAATGTTTCACGTATTCGACTCAATGTTTTTTCAAAACCGTAGTGGCCTACATCGTCGTGATTCATCCTCAATACCTGCCACCTAACGGCCCGTGGAACCACCCACTTTCTTTTGTCACCAATATGTCTAAAAACATTATCCCCTCTTAATTCATAGTTTTTATATATATCAGCAACAGAACTAGTATTTTTGTCTCGTAGAATGTCTCTTATTCTCGCTATTTCCTCGTCATTACTTTGAACTGTGGAAATCCAATCCTTTATGTTAATGTTTAACACGTCAAGTACATGGGTTTCATCATCTCCCACAGTCGGCTCAGTCACAGGAGCACGGCTGAGAGCGTCTACATGCGCCATACGTGTTCCCGCCCTATACTCGATCTCGCAATCAAATTCCTGAAACTGTACCCACCACCGCGATATTCTGGGGATAAGGTCTCGTTTTGTTAGCGTCGTACGCAGAGCGTTACAGTCGGTAACGATTTTAAATTTCAAACCTAACAAGTAAACGCGAAAACGTTTTAAGGATGCTATCACCGCCAATGTTTCGAGCTCAAAAGAGTGTAAGTTCTGCTCGTCTTTAGTTGTTTTTCGACTATAATATGCCACAGGTTTAAGTAAGCCCTCCCTTTGTTTCTGCATTAAAATACCAGCTACTCCTAACTTCGAAGCATCCGTGTGCAATTCGGTTTCTAGTTTCGGATCATACAAGGCAAGAATAGGGCGCTCAGTTAGTTTTTGCTTTAAAGTTTCGAAGGCCCTACAGTGGTCATCGTTCCACTTCCATATAAAATTGGCTTTTAAAAGATCGGTTAGGGGGCGTGCTATTACCGCAAAATCTTTAACAAATCGCCTGAAAAAAACTAGCAAGTCCTATAAAGCGTCTAACATCATGGACATTTCCCGGCATCGGAAAATTTGTCACGGCTAAAGTTTTACGCGACCCTGGTCTGATACCCTGACCACTAACCTGGAATCCCAAAAAGTCGATCTCCTTGAAGAAAAAGTTACACTTTTTTAGTTTTAATGTGAGGCCCGCTTCAGAAAGTAGCTGCAGTACCTTCTCTAATCGGTCAATACCTTCTTTAAATGAGTTAGCAGGAATCAGTACGTCATCCATGAATATAATAGCAAAATCAACCTTCGATTTAGACAGAATTTTATTCATAGCCCTTTGGAATACAGAAGGAGCGTTCGCCAAACCAAATGGCATTCGCTTGAATTGATACTGACCGTCAGGGGTTACAAACGCAGTTTTGTCTTGCGAACTATCGGCTATTGGCAATTGATAATACCCTGAAGCGCAATCAAGAGTTATGAATAATGAATTTCCTGCCAACATGTCCAACTGATCGTCAATCAGCGGTAATGGGTAGTGTTCCTTCTTTGTTTTCCTATTAAGGGCACGGTAGTCTACACATAACCTTTTCTCACCTGTTTTCTTTTTTACAAGTAGTATGGGACTAGCGTACTGTGAATTCGATTCGCAAATTATATCTGCTTGGATCATTTCCTGCACCATTGAGCGCACCAGCTCTCGTTCGGGATATGAAAGCCGATATGGGCGATAAACAACCGGCCTATTGTCCGTCAACTCGATCTCCATTTGCGCAATGCTGGTGAATCCTAAGTCCATCAAATTATTTGAGAAACACTCCTTGTACTTAACTAATATCTCTTTTAACCAGTCAATCTCATTTTCAGTTAAATCAGGGCCATAATTAAGTCTCTCGCAAAGTTCATTGTTTTCTAGAGCCAAAACGTTAACATTTAAACTATCATTACTCCTAAGGGCACGTGTTACCAAGCAATCGCGTTTTATAATAACTATGTTTTCCGAAACATTTTGAATTAGTAAGCTACCTTTACTATTCAGAATCTCATATTCTCCCGGCAAAAGATAAAGTTCATAACCAGGTTTTCCACGGAGAGACCCTCGGATGTATACGGTTCCGGAATATTCGATTGCACAATTGACGGGAACTAAGCACAATTCTTTCGGATGTATAGAAATATCAGCAATGGATGTCAGGTAAATCTTATGCACGGCTTCACGTGTAAAAATCAGTTTATCGAAAGTTTTGGTAATGACGATACCCGGTTTTTCTGTGAAACTATGTCCTACTAAAACAGGGTACTTAATCACATCGTCTGCCACAACTAAGACGTCCACCCTTTCGACAATACTTTGAATCTTAATAATAACAGTTGCTATTCCTATCGGCAATATGATATGATTACCTATTCCTCGCATGGAAGGAAGGTCAGGATCACACGACCACGATATGCCTAGTTTTCTAGCATCGCTATTTCGAATTAAGGTGCATTGGCTGCCTAAGTCTACATATCCTAGTATAGATTGGTCATTAATCGTTAACTGTGTAATATATTTATCGTTATCATTTACAAGGTCCTTAGAATCTATGCGTAATATCTCTTTTTGACTAGCCTTACTATTATCATTCTCCGAGGGCAGTTTGGTACAGTTTACGCTGGTATGCCCTATCCTTTTACATATGTTACATCTGAGTATTTTCTTAGTACACTTCGTACTAAAATGACCAGGTTCGTTACAATTGTAACATACTATAGAACTAGAATTACCTTTCATCTTCGGGTCATAGCTAACGGATTTGTTATTAGAATTATATGACGAAACATTTGTTCTCTTTTCGTGAAACCGCGCCTTATCCATTTCGCGTGGTTGCTGTTTAGTTGATTGAAAGTATTCTAAAATTTGTTCAGGTTCCTGACACTTCAATGCCTTAGCACCTAATCTTAACGAACGGTCATCAATTCCGTACAGTAGGCAATCGACGGCCCGCTTACCCTTTATATCACAACGGTTTAATAAATTGATTTTTTCATAGTAGTATAGTTCTAGCGATTCATTATATTTAACTCGTTTGGATAACATCTCCGTTAACAGCTCCGCATAATCGTCACTACTAGGGAATGATTCTAACAATTTATTTTTCCATTCGGGCCAAGAAAACGCCATAGTGGGTAACGTTTGGTACCAAGTTTTAGCAACACCTATCAATTTAGGCATCGCATAGTGTATGATTTGGTCGTCCCCCCATTTATAAAGCTTAGCACATTCATCAACTTTACTGAGCCACATCTGTATCGTTTGACCTTTAACCATCGGATCAAAATCCGGTACAACATTACCCAACATAGGAAATTTATTACCCTCAGACCGATTATTTACTAAAGTATTCACTAATTTGGTAAGTAGCAAATGAGTCGCATTGTCAGAACTATTATTGGAACGTCTTACCGGTGAGCTAGACCTCCTACGCGGCGATCTGGATACTCTGTGACCACGTACAACATTTCGGCTTAATCGGCTGCCCTGGTGACGTCGCCATAGATGCTCCTGACGACTGGCGCGGCTGCTCGAACTCCTACGGCGCCGCTGAAGCCGCTCACGATAGCTGGCGCTGCTACCGGTGCTTCCGCGGTGTCGCCGCTGATATTCACGATGACTGGCGCTGCTACCGGAACTCCTGCGGCGCCGCCGGTGATGGTCACGACGACTGGCACGGCTACTGGAACTCCTGTGGCGTTTTCGGTGTCGCGAATCATCACGTGCTTGGCCGCGCAGGCTTTTTCGGGATGAAACCTCCGTATCCGTAGAATATCTACTAGAACCGTCCCTACGGCTCCTGCTTTTCTTACCATTGCAATTCACTGTCACTGCTTTGTCTTTACAATTATTTTTTCTTTTCCTCGAACGTAAAACTTGATGATTTTCTGCTTTATCAGGTGTAAAGTATTCATTTTCCATGAAGGTAGGTACTTTGATATATTTTAACTTTTAGAAAAGTGAACGCACCAGATTTTCAACAATGTGAGCGTTTTTGTACTAAAATACAGTGCTAGCCTGTTCAATCCCACTTCTGAGATGAAGAGGTCGGATCAGGTTCACTCAAATAACAACAGATTGTCGAATTATTTATAGATTTAATCTGCACTACACAACGGTCCAACAAGAAGTGAGAGCTCCAAATTCGTATCGGGTGATGTCAACTGTCAACTCAGCGTTGACGTTGACACCATCCGTCGAGAACGAACGAATGAATATAAAAATAATACATAAGTATGTATCCTATTTCAAGCATCATAGACATCAAGTGTTCGGTTAAATGTAGTGTAGGCTAACACTATGGACACATGTGCCAGTGACATGTAGATTAGTAAGCGTGAATATAATGAATGAATTATGAAAATGTTAGGTTTACGTAAATTAAAGACGTAATTATGTAATTACTTTGATATTAAGCTAAGATAAATAGCTTACCTACTACTGTTATGAGTTAGTTTTCTGAGTAATTAAGTATGTTAGAGCCAAATTTAATAAAGAAAGTACACTCCCTGAAAAGACTAATTACAAATATAATTATGACAATGCATTACTCAGAATCTAACATAACTTCGTATAAATAGGAAATACGACTTTGTATACTAGTATGTAAGCTTAATTACGCCCCGCGACTGCCTCCCACGACGTAAGAAGCGAATATGCGCTCTCCCGGCTGGTTCCATTTTATTATATGGTAGCTCGCGGGGGGCAGGGGCCATATATAAGTCTGAGGGGTCATTCCGCCCGTCATTCAGTAGCCCGACGTCGCACGGTACAGGCGTAAGTACCTATTGTCGTGCAACTCTTATTGCTACCAATATACATATATGCTATGTGATTAATATGTATAACATGAGATTTATAAATAAATGGAAATGCGGAGGTGAGGTACTTTGGATCGCGGGCCAGCACTACGAGAGACTATAAAAGCAGGGACCATTTGATAGGAAATTATGGGCATGGATACAGACAACAAGAGTCTCTCACAGAACAAGGAAGCTCAACAGGAAGTAGTACATCAAGGGTAGTGCTGGGCCAAGAACATCCAATGCCTCGCTGACGTCATACAAGCCACCCATCCAAAGTGTTTCATTCTTCGACTCAACATCCTCAACATACAGTCCACTGAAGGCGACCGCGAAGTGGCAGTCTATTCGGAACCGTACTAGGGATAGGCTGTCATGAACAACGGTCCTTAACAGATACCCCCCCGCGTGCCAGCGGGGGCGGTTATGTCACAACGGCAAATACCTAACAAATTTACCACAATACAATCAATGGTACTATAGCAAAAAAGAACCGTAGTACCATTAATGGTTCAACGGCAAATAAAAAGTGCCACAGTACCTTCAATGGTACTGTCTAATGGTACCATGGTAAACAACTGGAGCGTTCGACTAAGTTAGAGGTTGCGCATTCGATTGTCGCTCAGTTCAAACGTTTATACGACTTGGCGTATCTAAACTCAGCCCGTTGACCATGGCTGACCAATACTCGGCCAAGTGATTCAAATTTAGAATAGATTACAGTGAAATAGAGTGAAGCGGAATGGAGTAAAGGTTATTTGTGATAAATGTGATAATGCACGAAAAAATAGGACGTCTTTATTTAAGTTATAAGATAAAAAACAACCAAATAATCCATCCATCATCATCTATCCAATTTAACTAAATACGTTACGTTCAGCCATCTTGTACGTTTAACACAACGCCTTATTGTTAATCAGGCTTACCCGGGGTGCCCGGCAATGGACACTTGACGAGGACACCGTGTGGTTTTAGTCGGTCCGATTCCGACACGCCCACCCCATCGTCGGCACCGATAGGGTGAAGCCCGTGGGGTTTTCCACACGCTAAAAAAAAATTGCCATTTGACAGGACTTTGTATCCAGATGCCAATAAAATCTTAACGGCTCATTTACACTCGCGGCTCGTCTTGTGTCTCGTCTCGCGACAGCGCGCGAGCTAATCGATTATGTTCACTCTATCGTTTCGTGACGAGGTTAGTAGCACAGAGTACATTTTATGTATTGAGAGTTGGTAGTCTTTGGACTATCAACTTTGGAGGACGTCAATGTATTAGCGGCATCAGCGTTTGTATTGTACGTTGTATGTTTACTGAGCTTCTACTGCTACGAAACTTATTTACAAATACAAAAAATAATGAAACTATGAATAAAATGAATGCAACCATGAACCAATGAAATTATCAAGCGTCGGTAGCTTAGTTGTTTAAGAGTCAACCCTACGATCAAGAGACCCCGGGATCGAATCCTCGCCATTACGCTACCGAGGTGAACCTACTCCTAACATAAGCAATTATGCATAAAAGGAGGGGTTAGGGGGAATATTAGTAATTTCAGATACTAATATTCTTTAAAAAAATGAGAATTACTTTGTGGCGTCCAGCCACATTCAAATTTTCCGCCGTTCAAATTGACTTCCGTCAATTACTCGTGCTTGACGGAGATGACAGATTACAGTACTTTACTTGTTCAGTCGTTCAGTGAGTTCAGTCTACTGAAAGCCATCCTAAGCTACTTTTACTCTGCCTTTGCTCGTATTTATTATTATGCTACTTCCGTGTTCGTTGACCCTAACCAAATAAACAGTGACAATAAACTAACATAAACGCAAATATGGCGAAGCTATCGATGTGTAGAATTTGTTTATCGGACGACATTCCATTGCGTTCGATGGATAACACGCATTTAAAGAAGATGTATGAAGCTTTGACTATGATGCCGGTAAGTAATCCTACCATTATTAGACAAACAGAAGGTTGAAACGAGCATCTGTAGCGGCCTCACAATAATATAGAAATAAAACACGGTAGGACTTCGGTTTGTCCGCCCACGATTTAAGGGCTGGGAGTGGGTGGGGAGGGGGGAGGCGGGGTGTAGAACGCCCCCTGTGAAGGAAAAGTTACGGACTTCCCCCCTTTTTGAGATACGATTTTTTTTATATTCTAACCTAACTTTTGCATTTTCTTGTATTGACATCGATTTAAAGGTCAAAAGGGGGCGCCGAATAAAATAAAGGGGTCAAGCAAGCATGCAGCAGGCATGGCTTCTGTCACGGCTCCGGCGCTGCAGGACTCCGGCGGTCCCATGCGAGCTTATCGTCGCAGATGTGTTTCACACTCACCACCGCAGCTTCGGCTTGCTGGCCGGCTGGGCCGGCCAGCCTCAGCCGCGGTGGCGAGTATTGAAACCACCTGCTCCTCAGCTCGCGGGCCGCCTTGCCCCTACGCGCCTACGCGATTTTAAATAACACTCTAGGGGTATGGCAGACAAGACTACGTGGAGTCGGTTTTGCAGCGATTTGTTTCTGTCACGATGCTCCCGCAGTAGGCTACGCTCAATCAAATTAATCGCTTAGCTCGCTTACTAAACCCCACCATCCCCTTCGAACCTAACCTGTCCGAGCCGGGGTGCCCCAAGTCTCAGACATAGCCTTCTAACCTAACCATATTGAATCCGCCCTAGTAGCATTATAATTATATTTTAAATAAAACCAACAATTTGTTTATGAACACTTATTTAATAAATTTTAAATACTAACAGGTTTTTTACAAGATTACTATAATTAAAATAACAATGAAATTTAAATTTAGTCATTTAATCAATTTTATAAACATATTCGATAGCTTTTAATAGTTCCTCGAAAGGATCTTTATGCTGTATCCTTATTTTTCTCCTCCACGAATACTCTACAACCCAATCTGTGAAATTTGCTTTGTACTGTCTTTATTAAATAAAACTTTTAAATTTCGCCAGTGGCTTTCTATGCGCTGGGTGTGTGTCCTGTCTGGTGCCACAAATTTATTCATGGGGTCACTGTGGTTTACTTTTTTGTGAATGTACCCATATTGAGGAAGGCAATCATATGCTCTCCAAAAATAGTGACAGAGCGCGGCGACGTCGTTTTACGTTTCGTTTCACATATCGGCAATAGTCGGTAAATTATTGTAAGTAAGTATAAATGTAATAGCATTCATTTAAATCAGCGAAATATACGTAATAGAATAAAATATGCACAAAATTTAACTTAGTCACTAAATAGACGTATTTATTTAATTATTAAATGAAGTAAAACATTTTAGTGCGTTAACCTTACGTAGAACGAAACGTTTAATGACGAGACGAAATGTCAAAAGCATCAAAAGTGACAAAATATTGGTAATTTTTTATGATTTAGATTAATTTTTTTCTCGTTAACCATTGATCTCCGTAACTTGAAACTTTGCGAGGAGGCTTCTAATAATATTAGCTTTGTGTAAAAAAAATATGGACTCCCAACTCGTGGGCGGACAATCTAAAATTGAGCCGAAATATGAGTCTATTTCTGTTTTATAGACATTTGTATAAAAATTCTATATTACAGATATTTAAGACATTTTTCTAAATAATATTATAACCATCTTAAATGAGTAACTTTTTAGGCCTACATCACTCATGAACTGATAGCCTTATACGACATACAGGGTTCACTAAATTAAAAAAATTTGTAGAATAATAGTGAGGGCAACAGCTGGTCCTCTACGTTGGAGACATGGGGTTTCCAGCTCCTCCAATAGCCACTATCAACAGTTGAAGTTGACATGGGGTGTATCTTAAGTTTATTATTTTTTACTCAATTATGTTCGCTGTACACAATAGCTAATGGTATGATAATATTCGTAATCGTAGGTTAGCTATACAAACCTCTCAGAGCTGATCACAGTAACTTAAATAGAGTACACAAAGGTCTCAGTCATAACCACAAACACTAAACACTTAGCAGCAACTAGCAGTATCCAATGCTACGGAGGAGCTGTTGCTCAAGTCAACGTAAGCTGTGAATATTTAGGCCTAATTGATGCTAAAATCGTCAAATTCGAGAAAATTTCAATAAAGAACAAAAGGACCGGTAAAATTTTTCTAATTGAATGAAAATTCCGGTAGGTAGGTAGAGTAGAGTAGTAACCTTTCAAACTATTACTAAAATCATGAAACTACTGAGCCTAGGTTACCAACTTTCAGAAAAAAGTGACACAGTTTTTATTTGGTTATCTGTGTAATAGTATTATGAGTACTAATGAGTGGCGTGTTGAAGGGTCGAAGCTCTCTCACCTGATTGGTCGAACTCAAAATTGTCGGGATATAGGCGAGTGTCGCCGGGCTGGTCAAGCACGAGTAATTGACGGAAGTCAATTTGAACAGCGGGAAATTTGAATGTGGCTGGACGCCATAAAGTAATTGTCTCATTTTTTTTAAAGAATATTAGTATCTGAAATTACTAATATTCCCCCTAACCCCTCCTTTTAAGCATAATTGCTTATGTTAGGAGTAGGTTCACCTCGGTAGCGTAATGGCGAGGATTCGATCCCGGGGCTTCTTGATCGTAGGGTTGACTCTTAAACAACTAAGCTACCGACGATTGATAATTTCATTGGTTCATGGTTGCATTCATTTTATTCATAGTTTCATTATTTTTTGTATTTGAAGTTTCGTAGCAGTAGAAGCTCAGTAAACATACAGCTGCTGCCGATAATACATTGACGTCCTCCATAGTTGATAGTCCAAAGACTACCAACTCTCAATATATAAAATGTACTCTGTGCTACTAACCTCGTCACGAAACGATAGAGTGAACATAATCGATAGGCTCGCGCGCTGTCGCGAGACGAGACACAAGACGAGCCGCGAGTGTAAATGAGCCGTTAAGATTTTATTGGCATCTGGATACAAAGTCCTGTCAAATAGCACTTTTTTTTTAGCGTGTGGAAAACCCCACGGGCTTCACCCTATCGGTGCCGACGATGGGGTGGGCGTGTCGGAATCGGACCGACTAAAACCACACGGTGTCCTCCCCAAGTGTCCATTGCCGGGCACCCCGGGTAAGCCTGATTAACAATAAGGCGTTGTGTTAAACGTACAAGATGGCTGAACGTAATGTAGTCAGTTAAATTGGATAGATGATGATGGATGGATTATTTGGTTGTTTTTTATCTTATAACTTAAATAAAGACGTCCTATTTTTTCGTGCATTATCACATTTATTACAAATAACCTGTACTCCATTCCGCTTCACTCTATTTCACTGTAATCTATTATAAATTTGAATCACTTGGCCGAGTCTTGGTCAGCCATGGTCAACGGGCTGAGTCGCCAAGTCGTTAAACGTTTGAACTGAGCGGGAATCGAATGCGCAACCTCTAACTTAGTCGAACGCTCCAGTTGTTTACCAAGGTACCATTGAAGGTACTGTGGCACTTTTTATTTGCCGTTGAACCATTAATGGTACTACGGTTCTTTTTTGCCATAAGACCATTGATTGTATTGTGGTAAATTTGTTAGGTATTTGCCGTTGTACTATTACCTGAAATTTGGTTTAATGATTTTGTCTAAAAAGATCGCTAAGGCTTCGATTTGTTGCCGGTGCCTAGTCCAGGATATAAATAAACGAATTATACTGAGAATATGCGAGACAATACTGAACTACAAAACTGACAATATAGCTCCCGACGGGGCGGACGCGCATACATCAGCAACATGGCACAAATCTAGGATCCTCCGACCAGGAAGGGGGATCACACCTAGCGGGCCGCGGGCCTTCGGTTGACGTTGGGTATATATTTTGTAAACTTTCGTGATGTAGGATCGGTAGTTCTGTAGTAGTTTCGAAGAAATTCAGTCATACAATTGTTGTTGTTAATGAAAGAAAATTATTGCATTAAATTTTGGCTATTATTGATATTCTAAATGTAGGTACTGTGGCCCGGTCCTTGTGCTCGGGGACTTCAACGCCTGGTCGTTGGCGTGGGGTTCCCGTCACGATAGGGGCCCGGCGGGGGATAGAGGCAGGGCACTGGAGGACTGGGCCGAAGGACTCGGCCTAGACCTCCTAAATCGGGGAGCCGTGGACACGTTCGTGACCTCGAGGGCCAGTTCAATCGTGGACATCTCGTTCGCGAGGCCCTCGTTGACGCGACGTGTTCAGGGCTGGCGTGTCGTTTTCAAAGTCAAGTCAAGTCAAAGTCAAAAACCATTTATTCTGCATAGACCATTAATACGGCACTTACAAAACGTCATAAAAAAATAAATAATCTAATGTTTGGCAAATGGACCACCGGTTCGAAACGCGGCCCTGTCCTGAGAAGACTTCGGCAAGAAACTCAGCGGGCTGTTTTTTTTTTTTGGTCTATTTACAAACATATTTACTTAACCTAAGTACAATATTCCATTTGAGTAGCATAGAGAGAGAGCAAACAGTTCATATCCAAGCTTGTTTGTCGTCTAAATAGTCTTGAATTTTATAGTAGCCTTTTTGGCAGAGTTTACTTTTAATTTGGCTTTTAAATTTATGAAGAGGTAGATTCTTCATTTCACTAGGAAGCTTGTTGTAGAAGCGTATACAGTTACCCTGAAAGGAATTACTAATCTTGTGGAGTCGACTATTACAAACCACAAGATTGTTTTTATGTCTAGTATTTACGTTATGTATATCACAAAGCCTTAAAAAATTGGAAATGTTTCTTCTAACATACAAAAGATTTTCAAAAATATATTGGGAAACTACAGTTAGAATGTTTATTTCTTTGAACTTTTCTCGGAGGGAGACTCTTGGGCCCAACTTATAAATTGCCCGCACCGCCCGCTTTTGCAGTACAAAGATTGTATTTAAATCTGCGGCATTACCCCAAAGGAGAATGCCATGGCTCATAATACTATGGAAATAACTGAAATAAACTATTCTAGCGGTATCTATGTCTGTTAAAGTCCTAATCTTTTTCACAGCGTAGGAAGCAGAACTTAACCTACTAGCTATTTTTTCAATATGTGATCCCCACTGTAATTTAGCATCGATACTTAAACCTAAGAACACGGTTGATTCCACAAGGCTCAACAACTGTCCATTAAGTTGTACATTGGTTTCCACCTGTGTAACATTAGGTAAGGTGAATTTAATACATTTGGTTTTTTTTTCCTTAAGGCAAAGATTATTTATATCAAACCAATGAACCACTCGTGAGATTGCGTTGTTCACTTCGTCATAATTATCTAATTGTCTTTTAATTTTAAATATTAAGGAAGTATCATCAGCAAACAAAACAATACTATTTTTATCCCTTACGTAGTAAGGGAGGTCATTTATATAAATTAAAAATAAAAATGGTCCAAGTATCGAACCCTGTGGAACGCCCATCGAAACCAAAGATCCCACCGAGCGTGTACCGTTCACATCAACCCTCTGAATTCTATTGTTTAAATAAGAAGTCAAAAGGTCGAGAGCCTTGTTCCTTATTCCGTAATAATCTAATTTCCTGACCAATGTATCATGGTGGACGCAATCGAAGGCTCTGGATAGATCGCAGAAAACACCTAATGCATCCTGCTTATCCTCCCAGGCCTCGTAAATACATTTCAATAACTCTATACCAGCATCCGTCGTTGATCGTCCTTTAGTAAACCCAAACTGTTTATCATGAAATAATTTATATTTATTAAAATGGGTTAGCATTTGGTCTAGAATTAATTTCTCAAATACTTTACTCAAGGTTGGCAACACAGAGATGGGTCTGAAATTCGAGGGATCTGAGGTGCTGCCTGCCTTGAACAAAGGTATGACTTTACTATGTTTCATTAAATCAGGAAATATACCGCTACTGACGCAGTCATTAAACACAGTTGCTAGATGGGGAGCAATGACATCAATGATGCTTGAAACAGTTTTGACTGATAATCCCCATAGGTCCGCGGTCTTTTTAATATCAATGGATTTAAACGCTTTTGTGATGTCCTTGCTATCAACAACTGAGAATCTGAAAGCGTCCTCACATTTTGTAATTGATTCCATAAGCAATGACTCAGCGGAAGTGGAAGACGACTGAAGAGTTCGGGTAGTGGCTACAGGTATATTTGAAAAAAAGTGTTCAAACTCTGTCGCAACTTCCAGATCCTCCGTGACATGGCGACCGTCTATTTTTAAATGGTAATCTCTTACAACTGCTGGAGATTTACCACATTCGGAATTTATAATGTTCCAGGTAGTCTTAATTTTATTAACAGAATTTGATATTTTGTTTTTTATAAAGTTTGATTTAGCAAAGGAACAGGCTCGCTTAAATATTTTAGAATAGTTTTTGACATAATTCTGAAAATCAGGGTTGAAATTGTATGATTTTTCAGAATATAATTCATACAATCTCCTCCTGCTATTATAAATCCCTGGTGTTGCCCAGTCACTGAAAACAGGACGGCTGCCAATCGATAATGTTTTTGGGGTAAAAATTCTCCCAAACTCAGTATTGATCAGGTTAATTAAGTCTGCATAAGACTTATCTACACTAGTGTACAAGGGCAAATCAGGAAGTTTATTCACTATATTTTCCTTGAAAGCATCTAAACGATATTGGTTTATCGGTACAAATTTAATTTCTTTTCTTCTTACTTCATAATAATTTCTGTAGCATTTTATAAATTGGCCACGATGATCCGAGTGTACAGCATCCACAATACATTTGTTAATAGGTTTAATGTCCGTGAAAATATTATCAATACATGTTGCACTTGTGGCAGTTATTCGAGTAGGTTCCAAAAATACATTACCAAGATTAAAGGACTTGAACAGATTCAACATTTTATTTTTCTCTACTGGCGCTAAAGTGTTATCTAATATATTAACATTAAAGTCTCCACAAACTATTATTGACTTTTTAGAGCAACGGCATTTAAAAAGCGCTTCTTCCATCGTTTCTTCAAATCTTGCATAAGGCGCGTCCGGGGGACTGTATACGCTTAATACAATGAAGTGCTCAAACTCAATACCAGCTATCTCAATAACTCGCTCAATAGAGAGGCTTACTAGGTCTTTACGCTCTTTAAATTTAATGTTCTTATTAATAATAATTAAGGTGCCTCCACGTTTGCAATTTTTTCTACTGAACGAGCTAGCCACCTGGTGATTTTTGAAGTTGAAGATGACCTGATGGTCTGTCAACCAATGTTCAGTTACACAAAAAATATCAATATCATTCAAGGTCATGTGCAACTCCAATTCCAATTCTTTACCATTTGTCAGACCTTCGACATTTTGGTGCACCAGGTTAAAAACTTTATTTTTACAATTTGAATTAGATTTGGCCATTAACGGGCCGCTTTTTTTATCAATATTACTAGAAGACGGCTCAATAGCCTCAAAAGCCTCGTGCCCATATCCGTTAATTTCGGATATACAGTAAAAAATGTCGCTAGATTTTTTATCTGTTGTCAAGTAATTTAGTTTTTTTTTTGGATACCGCTATCCATTAAGTCAGAATTTATAATATTTATTTGCTTATTAGCTAAAAATTTAGCTTCGCATAATAAAAAGTTAGCTAAACACTTAGCTATCTGTCGTCGTAAAAAATTTGATAGTAAATAACTATCCAATGTCAAGATATAGTTTTGTAATACAATATTACAGTCAAATAATTGTATATTCCTAGAATATGTAGTCAAGGTATGCAATTTTCTATTCAAATTATATCTAATTTCATTCTCCTTATGTGTGAAAGCTTTACTGTAAGGGAATGCACATAGTATTACTTGCTTTACTTGCAAGTTTGATAGTTGTTCATGAAACTTTATGACAGATTGAATATTTGCATTTTCTCTTCTACCTATAAGTAACACTAATGTTGATTGTGGGCAATGTATACCAGTTAATACTTTATCGATGATTTGAGAGTATGACGCCCCAGGAAATGAATGAGTTGTGACCGATTTACCCAGATGTTCGGCCAAGTGATAACCTAGACTTCTACCAATTTCATCACAATATATGACAACCTTTGAAGCTTGTGTTATTTTTGTTTCAGGGTGAGCACAGGAAGGCCTGTTAGATTTTATGTTGATATTGTCACACATATTGCCCACATAGTCAACTGTTGGAGAAGTTAACTCAGGCTGGGGAGTTATCGACAATGAAGAACTTGGCAATGACTTTTCACAGTCTGATGTTTGACTGTATAATTTTTCAAGCGAGTAGAACCTCCGAGTAGAACCCTTGGGGGAGGAGACAAGTTCGGATCACCGATATATTCGGTTTGACGTCTCCGCCCCCGCGAGCGATGCGCCGGCCACACCGGCTCCACCCGAGCCACGTTGGGCACTTAAGCGACTAGATCGGGAGCTCCTCCTGGAAGCCGCCATCGTACAGGCCTGGGCCTCTGCGCCGGACAGGCCTGTCAACGTAGACGATGAGGCGGAGTGGTTCCGGGAGGCCATGACCCGTGTCTGCGACGCGGCGATGCCTAGGGCTCCGCCCTATAATCCGAGGGGTCAGGTCTACTGGTGGTCGTCGGAGATCGCGAGGCTCAGACGGGCCTGCGTGATCACGCACCGCCGGTGGGCCCGATTCCGTAGGAGGCGTCGCCGCCCCGCAGATGCGGAGGCCCGAGAGGCGGAGTTGTACGAGGGATACAGGGAGGCCAGAGGTGCCCTCCGAGCAGAGATAAGGCGGGCCAAAAAGGAGGCCCGCTGCGAACTGCTGGAGACGCTGGAGCGGGACTTTTGGGGGCGGCCCTACCTAATGGTAAGGGGAAAACTGCGCCCCAAGGCCCCGCCGTTGACCCCGTGTCTCCAGCCGGAGCTGCTCGGAGGAGTTGTTAGCTCCCTGTTCCCAGCGCGGGCGGTGGAACATGTTCCACCGCAGATGACTCCGCCTCGGTTGCCAATGGTGCCCGACGTGGTTGACGACGACGTGCCCGAGGTCACTTGGGTAGAACTAGAGCTGGCGGTGAGACGGCTGAGAGCCAAACGCACCGCCCCGGGACCCGACGGCATTCCAGGCCGAGCGTGGGTCCTAGCTCTAGTCGACGACGCTCTCGAGCCCCGACTGAGAGGGCTTCTCAGCGCATGTTTGGAGCGGGGCCAGTTTCCGAAATTGTGGAAGACGGGGAAACTGGTCCTCATCCGAAAGGAGGGGCGCCCGGCGGACTCACCGTCCGCCTACCGGCCCATAGTGTTGCTCGACGAGGTGTGCAAGCTCTTTGAAAGAGTAATTGCGAAGCGCCTCGTCGAGCACCTCTCAAGAGTGGGGCCGGACCTGGCGGATGGCCAATATGGCTTCCGCCAGAGGCGCTCCACCGTGGATGCCATCATGCGCGTGAGGGCTCTGGCGGAGGATGCAGTAGCCCGGGGTGAGGTGATGTTGGCGGTGTCCCTAGACATCGCCAACGCGTTCAACACCTTGCCCTGGAATTGCATTAGGGAGGCGCTCGTGTATCACGAAGTGCCTCTCTACCTCCGCCGCATAGTCGGGGCGTATTTGACGGAGAGAGCCGTCTTCTACCCAACCGTGACCGGTCTCGGCCGGCGTGAGATGTCGTGCGGTGTTCCGCAGGGATCGGTCCTGGGGCCGCTCCTGTGGAACATCGGATACGACTGGGTGCTTCGCGGTGAGCTCGCAGACGGTGCCGCCGTCACGTGTTACGCGGACGACACGCTCGTGACGGCGTGCGGAGCGACGTACCGCGAAGCGACCCTGAAGGCCACGACCGCGGTTGCCCAAGTCGTGGAGTGGATCCGGCGGCTGGGTCTCGAGGTGGCTCTGCATAAAACCGAGGCCCTGTTCTTTCATGGGCCTAGGAGCAAGCCACCTGAGGGATCCAGTCTTATCGTGGGAGGTAATCGCATCGGCATCAAGCCCCAAATGAAATATTTGGGGCTCGTGCTCGACGGCCGATGGGACTTCGGAGAGCACATCCGAAGTCTGGCCCCCAAACTGAAGGGCACAGCTCTCGCTCTGGCGCGGCTGCTGCCCAACATGAAGGGGCCCGATGACTCCTGCAGGAGACTCTACGCGGGGATCGTGCGGTCCATGGCCTTGTATGGGTGCCCCATATGGGCGGAGGCCCTGAAGGCCGGAAGTGTGCGGATGCTGCGCGCTCCGCAGCGAGTGATGGCCATCAGGGTCATCCGCGGGTACCGCACGATCTCCTTCGAGGCGGCGAGTCTCCTTGCCGGAACTCCGCCATGGGACCTGGAGGCGAGAGCCCTTTCGCAACTGTACCAGTGGCGAAAGGAGGCGCGGGAGCAGGGACTGAACCCCGAGCATCGAGAAATCGAGGCCATGCAGTCCCAGCTCCGCCAGGCCATCGTGGTGGAGTGGAAGGAACGACTTGGGCGACCAAGCGCAGGGCACGCCGCAATAGCGGCGGTAAGGCCCATCATGGAGGATTGGCTAGAGAGGCGACACGGAAGCCTCTCGTACCGACTGACGCAGGTGATCTCCGGGAAGGGGTGCTTCGGGGACCACCTGCATCGGATCAGGAAGGAGCCAACGCCTGAGTGTCATCACTGTGACGCGAGCGAGGACTCAGGGCTGCACACGCTGGCGGACTGCCCGGCGTGGGAGGTGCCGAGGCGTGACCTCGTGGCAGCCATCGGGGTGGAAGTCCTCTCGCTCGGCAGCATGATTGCGGCAATGGTGCGGAGCGCGAGCGCGTGGGCCGCCGCCACCTCCTTCTGCGAGCATGTGATGCTCGCGAAGGAGATGGCGGAGCGCGCCCGGGAGAGGTTCAGAACCCTCCCGGCCCGCCGAGCCCGCAACATGCTCGCCTCGCGTCGCAGGCGACTCAGGCGCCGGAGGTCGCTTAACGACCTCCGTCCTCCATGAGCGCAGGCCTGGGGGTGGCAGGTGAGGCCGCCTGTCACCCCAGCAGAAGCAGGCCGGGACGGTGGGGCGACTAGCGCCCCTCCCCCAAACCGGGGCAAGACGGGGACACCGTGGTTCCCAAACCCGAGGGGGCCATCTCGAAACCGGAGATGGCCCAGGGTCAGTCGGGGTGCGAGGGATATGCTCTAAGGGCAACCTTACACCCCGGCGTCTGCAGACCCGAGACGGCGTGCGGTTTTAGTCGGTTCAAGCCCGACATAACCACCCCCGCTGGCCGGCGGGGGGGTATCCGAGGGGATTTCCGCACGAAAAAAAAAAAAAAAAAAAAAAGAGGTACTGTGGTGTTCGACCTCCTTCGAACACTACAGTTAATTCCCTGGCCATCATGCGTCAGCGATTAAAAATAAATTTGTTTAAATATAAAATGTCAGAATAGGAAAAACAATTGGTTGGTGGACAAGTTGGTGACAGCGGGTGACCGGGGGCTCCGCGGCCTCGACCCGCCGTACGAAGAGAGTTCCAAGCAAAGTGACCGTAGGCTCAATCTCTGAGCAGAATCCGCGGCCCTCTTCAGTTCGTATAAAACTCGCGTAAAATCCCCTCAAACTCGATATAGAAGTTTTATGTGAAAAATAAATGCTATAAAAAATATAATTACATGTGTTATCATTTAATTAACACGAGGAGCTGTGACGCCAGACCCCAGACGTCACAAAGTTGGTGGAGGTGCCGATTTCCACAGGAGTTGGTGGAGCGCCGGTTTCCAGAGTTGGTGGATGCGCCGATTTCCACAGGTCTTGGTGGACGCGCTAGTTGGAAGCGCTAGCATTCTGCAGTCTCCACAGGTTTGGTGGAAACGCCAACGATCTGCAGTTTGCAGTGGATTGATCAACCCCGTACCTTATGAAGGAAGACGTCGTGACATTGGAGCGACGCACTTATCAGATAACGTTTTCATTTATTTGCTTTTGTGTGCCTTATTATTACTGGAAGATGGCTGAGACAAGGAGGTGCAATGGCTATGATGGTGGCTTGTTCCAGAGTTTTGCAAGAGATTTCAGTGTCATTTTCGCCATTAATAGGTATATGCGGGCCAATAGGGCCAATAAGGACCATAAGTTTTAATAGAATTATAATCCATGTAGTTAATAATGTGTTGTGTAATATGTGTTATTAATATTGTGTTTTTCCTGTTTATACTATGTTGGTGCGCTTCAAAGATGTTAAATTTTTATTTATATATTCATTACGTCCTAGCGTAGGATTAGGCAATTATTTTTTCGTCTAATGTTGGGAGTGGAGATCTAAACTTTGTAAGAGAGTCAAATCGCTAAGGACATAGTTGCCTGCGATGGTGAAAGTTGGTTTTCACCAGACTCATTATGGGGTGAAGTTTTCTTTCTCTTTAATGTTGATTAAAAAGTAATTTAGTAATTCGTAGGCGATAGAAGAGATTTATAATTACATATATAATATGTGTAAGGATAGTGTTAAGGACCGTTGTTCATGACAGTCTACCCCTAATACGGTTCCGAATAGACTGCCACTTCACGGTCGCCTTCAGTGGACTGTATGTTGAGGATGTTGAGTCGAAGAATGAAACACTTTGGATGGGTGGCTTGTATGACGTCAGCGAGGCATTGGATGTTCTTGGCCCAGCACTACCCTTGATGTACTACTTCCTGTTGAGCTTCCTTGTTCTGTGAGAGACTCTTGTTGTCCATGTTGCCCATAATTTCCTACCAAATGGTCCCTGCTTTTATAGTCTTTCGTAGTGCTGGCCTGCGATCCAAAGTACCTCACCTCCGCATTTCCATTTATTCAAAAAACTTATGTTATACATATTAATCACATAGCCTATATGTATATTGGTAGCAATAAGAGTTGCACGACAATAGGTATTTACGCCTACTGAATGACGGGCGGAATGACCCCTCAGACTTATATATGGGCCCTGCCTCCCGCGAGCTACTATATAATAAAATGGCACCAGCCGGGGGAGCGCATATTCGCTTCTTACGTCATGGGAGGCAGTCGCGGGGCGTAATTAAGCTTACATACTAGTATACAAAGTCGTATTTCCTATTTATACGAAGTTATGTTAGATTCTGAGTGATGCATTGTCGTAATTATATTTGTAATTATGCTTTTCAGGGAGTGTACTTTCTTTATTAAATTTGGCTCTAACATACTTAATTACTCAGAAAACTAACTCATAACAGTAACAAGCTATTTATCTTAGCTTAATATCAAAGTAATTACATAATTACGTCTTTAATTTACGTAAACTTAACATTTTCATAATTCATTCATTATATTCACGCTTACTAATCTACATGTCACTGGCACATGTGTCCATAGTCTATTTGTGTGGTGCACATTCTCCCGCCGTCGCTGACCCTTGTTCGTCTGCGAGCTCCGTTGGTAGCACGACGATCTTCTTCGTAGGCCTCCTCAGCACGTGTCCGCTGCTGGTGGTGACATCCACGACTCGTACCTCGCCGTCGGCTCCTGGGAACACCCGGCTGACGCGTCCTCGCGGCCAGGTGTTGCGCGGCAGATTGGAATCGCAGATGATGACGACGTCCCCGACCTTCGGGGCGACGCCGGTGCTGGTGGGCTCCCGCCGGTGTTGCAATAGGGGAAGGTACTCCTTCACCCACCTCCTCCAGAAGATGTCAGCCAGGGCTTGAGCTCGCTTCCATTGTTGGCGAGCAGTCACGTCGTCTGCAGAGAAGTGCCCTGGTGGTGGCACATGGCAGTTGGGCCCGATGAGGATGTGGTTCGGCGTGAGGGCTTCGGGATCGTTAGGATCAACCGAAACATGTGTGAGGGGTCGCGAGTTGACGATATTCTTGACCTCTGCTAATAAGGTTAACAGGATCTCGTCGCTGGGATGCTTTTCCATCATGGTGACACGAAGCACTTCCTTGACTGCTTTCACCATTCGCTCCCATGCCCCCCCCCCATGAAGGGTGCGGAAGGGGGTATGTACTTCCACACGATGTGTTGACTCGTAGTTTCTTTTGCGAGCGCGTCGAGTGCGGCCTCTGCTAGCTCCTTTTCCGTTGCCTTGAAGCACGTAGCGTTTTCACTCTTTTTCTTCGTGGTATCTTCTATCTCGGCGGGGCGGTGTGCAACGAAAGACTTATACACACATGGCTCCGACCTTATCCATGCGAGTGCGGTTCGCGAGTCGCTCCAATAGGTCTTCTCTGTTAACTCGTAGTCGTGTTCTTCCAGGGTGGTTTGAGCCAGGCGCGCTCCCAGTAGTGCAGCTTAAAGCTCGAGTCTCGGCATGGAGATGGGCTTCAGCGGGGACACTCTGCTCTTTGCGGCTGCTAATGACACGGTTACTGACCCGTCGGTGTGTTGCGTACGCCAGTACACAGCTGCAGCGTAGGCTTCTTCACTCGCGTCGACGAAAGTGTGCAGTTGACGTGAGATGACTGATGTCCTCAGGTGATCGTAGCAGCGGGGTATTCTCAGCAGGTGTATGTTGTTGAGCTGAGCGAACCATTTGTTCCATCGTTCCCGTAGCTCTGCTGGGAGTGGGTCGTCCCATTCCGTCTTATAGCGCCATGTGTCCTGAAAAATACGTTTACCGGGAGTTATTATTGGTGAAATAAGGCCGAGCGGATCGAATAAGGCCATTATCACACTCAAGGCCTCTCGCTTCGTTGGAGGTCGCGTGTTTGTTTCCACTTCGCGCGGGATCTTCAAGTTGCTCGCGTTAAAGCCAAGATGATCTTCGTTGACGTGCCATGTTAGACCCAATGTTTTTTCTGTCTCTTGGCCGCCGAGTTCCACTGTAGCACTGCTGTCTTGTGGCAGTGATAATTCTTCTATCTCGGTGTCGCCGTCGTGTACCAGTCGAGGCGGCTTGTGCGGCTCGGCGGGGTTGATGACCGGAAAGTGAGGTAGGTACCACGTCCTTCCCTTCTGCGGTGGAATAGGGGCTGGCTCTGCATAGCCTGACTTGAGTAGGTTTTCCATTCGTTTTTCATATTTTCGTTCCAAATCTTCATCCCTATCAAGTCTTCGTTCGAGCATAAGCAGACTTTTCTTAGCTTCCTTGTAGCTTTCTTCTTTCCACGGCAGTCCGGTCTCATATCTTCCATCTGGTAACCGCCGGCCTTTTACTTCCAGAATCTGCAATTCTCGCAGTTGAGGTCCTTCTTCACTGTGTCCTCAATGGGGTCCTTTTCGCACTGTTGCAGCGTACCGCAGAATGACACTGTTGCAGTCATTGAACTGCTGCATTCGTGGAGCACCCATCCCAGCTGAGTGAACGACGCCACAGGCTGGTTACGGTTTCCGGTGCGCAGCTGACGGGTTACGATGAGATGCCAGTTGTCTTGTCCCAATAACACTTTAGGTGAAGCCTTTTTATACGTTATCTTATCACGTATGTCTTCCAGATGTTCGCAGCCGTTGAGGTGCTCTTCATGCACGGTATTGGGTGAGAGGCGGAGTCGGTCCATGGTGTGGGCGGTTAAGTCGTACTCTTCATCAGCGTACTTCCCTTTGATGAGTAAACTGACTGTCTTGATCTCGTGCTTCATGTCGCTGTTTACACCTTGGATCCAGGTCTCCTTGGTTGGTCCGTCTGCCCCGATGACGTCGGCTATGGTCTCATCTATCAGCGTGATCGCGCTTCCCTCGTCTAATAAGGCGTAGGTATCGACGCTACCGCTTGGTCCTCGTAGTGTCACTGGTGCCATCTTGAGGTAGGCCTTGCGCTGACTGCGGGGAACTGCTGCTGTGGCTACTTCTGCCGTTGAGGTCGTGATCTCTTCTTTCTGTTCTTCACGGTCTCCCGGCGGCATATCGCAATGCAGTAGTTGGTGATGCCTCATCTGGCACCCGTTCTTCCCACAGGCCGGTGCTTTGCATGTGACGCGTCGGTGGTTACCTCGAAGACAGCGATAACAGATTCTATTCTTCTTGGCTGTTTCCCATCTCGCGGTGATGTCTAGGGCGATGAACTGCTTGCAGTCAGGTAGCTTATGATCCCTGCTACACTGTGGACATCTCTCTTCTGATGTCTTCTTGTTGATGGTGAGCGTCTGTTCAACTCTTCTGCTTCTTTGAGGACGATAACCGGCTCTTCTGTTGTCTTTTATGTGGTTCACCTCTGGGAGCGCGTAGGAGCTGCACTTGTCTGCCTCTTCTGACAGAAACACAGATATCTTCTTCAGTTCTGGTATGTCTTCTTTCTTCTTTGCAGCGAAGTCGTACCACTTGTTTCTGAGTATAGGTGTGAGTTTCTCGATGATACTTCTGCACATCTCTGGACTGTGTAGGTAGTGCGGCTTCCTCAAGGCTTCTATGGTTCCCACGATGTTTGCTATCTTCCCAGCGAAGATACAGATGTCCTTGGCGTTATCGGTCACTTTGTTAAGAGTCTTGAGCTTCTCCATCTCGACGTGGATGAGTGCTTCTGGTCTACCAAATCTTCTCTCGAGGGCCCTTATGATCACCTCGGGGTCAGGTTGACTCAGCATTAGACACTCGACTGCTTCTTGTGCGAGTCCACGTAAACTTTTTCTAATTCTTGCGATGTTTTCGTTCTTCGTGAAGTATATACCCGATTCTTCATACGTTGTCTTGAAGGCGAGCCATTCTGTACTGCTGCCGCTGAAGAACGGTAGTTCCCGTATATATTTGGGCGGCTCCCTGTTGCTTCTCATAGCCTGGGATAGGGCCGCGGTGAGCGTAGCTACGTCGATCACGGAGTTCTTCACTGGGGCACTTCCTTCTGATTTTTCTTGGGTTAGACACTTCTCCACTAGTTGACCCCTATCTTGGCAGGTCTGAGTGTTTTCCTCGATGTCTTGCCCCTTTTCCTTCAGGTTGGGTGCTGCAGCGTCATCCTTCTGTAGCCACGTGTTTATACGTACCGATGCCAGATCTTCCTCAGAACCGTCGTCGCTGCTCTCGTCCTGTTGTAGCCGCTGTAGACGGATCTGCTCTATTTCTGCTTCGGCTTGTATTTGCTTGAACTTCAGTTCTGACAAGCGTTGTTTGACCTCCAGTTCCTTCTTCTTTCTTGAACTGGTGGAGCGGCGTGACCTCGTGTCCAAAGGCCGCATGGTGCGCTGTGAGCTAGGCTCCCCATATATAACAGCGCGGATGTGGGGCGATACCTCTTCCGTCGTCCCTGACTCTTCAGTGGTCACAGTTGTGCTGGACGTGGTCTGCTCGGTGCTGGCTGTGGCTTCCGACTCACCACTGTCCGCATAGCTTCTGGCTGGATCTTGGTACTGGTGCTGATGCTGATGCCGGTTCCTCTTCCTGACGACGCTTCCCTCCATCCCTGGTGAGAACCATTCTTTTTTCTTCAAGTTTATACTTACCTGGATCTTCGACGGATCGTGGACTTTATTCCTATCCCTTAACCCGACTCCAATGGACCATAGATGTTCGTGACAGCCTACCCCTAATACGGTTCCGAATAGACTGTCACTTCTCCCTTAGTTGAAGAACGATGAAACGTCTATGGCTGGTAGCTTGACTTGAAGTTGACCTGGATCTTCGAAGGACCGTGGACTTGATCCGGCTCCGAAGGACCAATGTTAATGGCTGTTCTTCATGACAGACTATCCCTAGTACGGTTCCGAATAGTCTGTCACTTCGTCATACTTCGGCTACTGAATGACGGGCGGAATGACCCCTCAGACTTATATATGGGCCCTGCCTCCCGCGAGCTACTATATAATAAAATGGCACCAGCCGGGGGAGCGCATATTCGCTTCTTACGTCTTGGGAGGCAGTCGCGGGGCGTAATTAAGCTTACATACTAGTATACAAAGTCGTATTTCCTATTTATACGAAGTTATGTTAGATTCTGAGTAATGCATTGTCGTAATTATATTTGTAATTATGCTTTTCAGGGAGTGTACTTTCTTTATTAAATTTGGCTCTAACATACTTAATTACTCAGAAAACTAACTCATAACAGTAACAAGCTATTTATCTTAGCTTAATATCAAAGTAATTACATAATTACGTCTTTAATTTACGTAAACTTAACATTTTCATAATTCATTCATTATATTCACGCTTACTAATCTACATGTCACTGGCACATGTGTCCATAGTCTATTTGTGTCGTGCACAGATAGATTATCTTTTATCACATTTAATTTTAGTTAGGTAGGTCTTAAAAGTACATTGTGCTTTGTTTCTATCCAAGCTTGTTCGCGTGGTTAAAGAGAAGCTTTCCGTTCGCGTACCTATTCAGGGTGTTTACGCTTTTTCGGATTCCACCATAGCTCTCTCGTGGATTCACTCATCTCCCCATAGATGGTCTGTTTTCGTAAGCAACCGTATTGCTAGAATTCCGGAAAATTTACCTGCGGCTTGTTTTACCCACGTATCGGGGAAAACGAACCCTAGCGATTGTCTTTCACGCGGAATGCTGCCATCAGATTTGATTGCACATTCGCTCTGGTGGGACGGCCCTACTTGGCTTCATCAGCCGATAAATGAATGGCCCTTAAAATTCATCCCAACTGAGTGGGATACATTACCAGAGTTGAAATCCAAGGCATTTGTGGCCGAAACTTCAAAGGCTGAACCGCATGCTTTAGCTGCCATAGCTGATCGCATCAGCTCATGGAATAAGCTATTGCGTACTTTCATTTGTATTCTTAAATTTACGAATAGATTATGTAGTCAGGACGCTGTTGAAAATATTCAAACCGCTGAAAAATTTGTTATTCGAATTGTTCAAAGTATCCATTTCTCTAATGAGGTGAACCTGATTAAGGCCGGCGAACTCCCCTCTAAAAAATTACGCAGTCTGTCTGTTTTTCTGGACGATTACGGAATCCTACGAATCGGGGGTAGACTTTCAAAGTCTGACCTACCCTACGAAGCTAAACATCCCGCACTACTACCTAAACATGACCGTGTAGTTAATTTAATAATTGATCACTACCATAATACGTACTGTCATACGGGCCCCGGACTATTGATGTCCATTATTAGGCAACGGATTTGGATATTGGACGGTAGGACCGTTATTCGTCCGCGCTGCCGCAAATGCAACACTTGCTTTCATTTAAATCCTGTACACCCGACGCCCAAAATGGCGGATCTGCCTGGATACCGGGTCCGCGATGCCAAGGCCTTTATGCATACTGGGGTGGATTTAGCTGGTTCCATTGCGTATGTACCTACTCGCCGCAGAGGACAACGCTCGCAGAAGGTCTATATATGTTTATTTATATGCTTGGTCACTAAGGCCATACATATAGAACTCGTTTCGGATCTCACCTCAGAAGCTTTTCTTTCCGCTTTCAAAAGATTTATTGCGCGCCGGGGTCCAGTGTCCGTTATGTACTCGGACAATGGTATAAATTTTATAGGTGCGAAGGCACAGCTGAATGAAATATACTCATTTTTATTAAATTCAGCTGTTCAGTCGGACATTAAGCGGGAACTACTCAAAACTCAAATTAAGTGGACTATGATCCCACCGCGAGCTCCGCACTTCGGAGGTCTGTGGGAGTCAAATATTAAAAGCATTAATACTCATTTGTTCCGACTCATTGGTAAGCAGCTTCTCACGTATGAGGAACTTTTGACCGTATTGGTGCAGATAGAATGCCTTTTGAATTCGCGACCGCTTAGTGTTTTGTCATCGGACCCACACCCCGAGGTGCTCACACCGGCACATTTTTTAATGTCCAGTCCGCTTACCTATTTGCCTTCTTCTGAACTGACAGAGGAAAGTATTAATCTAAAAAACCGCAAGAGGCTTCTGGATCAGTTGGTTTTGGGTTATTGGAAAAAATGGCGCGTGGAATACTTAAATACGTTACAAACTCGACAGAAGTGGTGTACGCCTGATCGTCCGATAGAGACATTATTGTCCTCTTGGGTATAATGCAAAAAAACTATCCATCAAAAGTAAAGCAGTATCAGAAATTTTCAAAAGATTTTCACACAATGGTTCTATAAAAAGTTTCAAAAGTACCTGAATTAAGAATAAAACTTTCGTCGAACATAAACCTTTTTAGAATGCTGATGTATGATGTATGATATATGATGATTTTGATTTAAATATTGTGTTCTGCCTTTTGTTTTATGGCATTGTCAAGAATTGTCACTTGAAGTGGCTATATAAACCAAGAACTGAACTGAATATAATCTATTTTAGCTCGGTGCCTTCGGCTTGACCTTTCGGAGATTACCTTCTCTTACCTGCCAGTGCCAATGCCCTAAGTAGTCGCAAATAGTCATGCCTGTGTGTGTGTGTGACGGCGCCGGGGCGGCGCGGGACGCGCGGGGGTCGGTTGTCGCCCGCGCGCGAGCTCGCGCCCGCCGCTTCCTCAGTACGCTTTGATTACCTACACGGTGTGCAGTGTTTTTTAAGTTAACAGTGTAAAACGTTGTTGTAACGTTATTGGATTGACTTTATTGATGGTAAGTCATATTTTTTATTGGGTTTTATTGTCTGTGTTGTTTTCAGTGTGTGTGATGTTTATGATCCTACCAATTTTGGTAATGGGTAATTTTTTGGTGCGTTCACTTTATAAGTACGCTCTGACTGGGTTGTCGGTCACTCAACCACAACTTATGTCCTTGCAATCTGGTTGACTTGTCGGCTGCAGCCACACTTCCAGTGCAAGACTTTTCGCATGCTAGAAGGTCGCATCGATCTGGAATGCGCGTCCCAAAAGTTGGGACTGACTTCTCAAAATTTGGGAGGTGCGTCCCAAAGTTTGGGAGGCGCGTCCCAAAAGTTGAGAGGCACGAACCAAAAGGGTTGAGGCGGACCTTCCGATTTTTGGGAGGCGCGGCTGACTCTACTGATGCACTCGTTTCGTTTGCTTCAGATGGCGCAGGCGCAGAGCTTGATTACTTTTGCGAACCTCCTCGATGAGGAGGGTTCTTCAAAGCAAGACGATGACATTCTCAGCCGCATCAAGATCCTAGCCCAAGAGACCTTACCTGATGGTTGGACGAAGTGGGAGGTCACCCGAGCTTCTAAAGAAGAAGTGTTCGGAGAGAAGCTAGATGCAAATGTTCTCAGTAAACTCGTGTTTGCCCTTCCTACTCTCAGGCTGGTCAAGGCATTCGATCCGGAAGCTGACCACCTCTCTGAAAAGGGATATCGAGAGATTCGCTTGAAGCTGTTGGACTGGGCTTTTACAAGAGCACTTATCATTGGCCCTCCTGCCATCGCTAATAAAATCAGAGGTTCAGCTGCTCGTACCGAATTATTCAAAGAAGCTGTAGAACCCATCAGAGCTCTTTTGCACACAAGAAGAGAGGTCGACAGAATTCTCTCAGGCCTTCTATCAGAATCGGAAGAGTCATGCAGGAAAAGAAGAGGAACGTCTTCCGCACCATCCGTATCTGAGAGCCAGCCGAAAAAATGTAAGGTAGACGTGCTGGAAGAGAGGATGAACGAGATGTTTTCTTGTATTGTTGCGAAGATAGAAGCAATCAGACCGTCTGTTGCGCGCAGCGTGGAAGTTTCCGAAGCCGACTCCACTTATGAAGAGGACGAGCTGCGTAGAACACCCCCAGGATCATCGGAGACCGAATGGAACGCACCGCCATTAAATCTGACTGAGGAAGTTGAGCTGGATTTTAGTCCGGAGGTGCAGGAAACTGGCCCGCCCGTTCCTAAACCATCCTCACAGATGGAAAGTGAAGGTATAGTGTGTCAGCGTTTTGGTTCCGAAAAATGGTACCGCATAAGATTCAAGGACGCAGAGCAACGATTGCATGCAGCTCCAATCTTCAGCGGTCTTAAATTAAATGCTCAACTGGGTGTCCTAGGTACGTCACCTGCGCCTTACCTTCCAAAACAAGATAGTATGTTGGGCACCATATGCCATGGATTACTCCTTCAGAGAAAGGTGGTAAAGGATGAGCTTCAAGCTCTCTCAACGAAGTATCCCGAGGCTACGACGGATATAAAGAAGATTCTCGAGGAAGGCTCGAAACTGAGGGTAATATCTAATGACGTTCTTCAATTTGTCTGTGGTAAACGCGCGGAAACGATAGAATTACAGCGACGTACCTTTAAGGCTAAAAATGAAGCTCTTTCGTGCGCTTTGAAGCAAATTCCGCCGAGTGGATCCCATCTTTTTGAGGAGAAGTCTCTATCAGCTCTCCTTAAGGACAAAGGAGGCGCCAAACAGGTCTTTCAAACGAAACCGTTTAAAATCCCCTTTAAACGGGAAAATCATGCAAACCAAGCAGCTTATCGCTCTCGTGCAGAAACATCCCAACGATCAAATACTTCATTTCGTCGCCCCAAGCAAACGCCTCACTTTCCTAAGACCCCACAGACTTCTCAAAAGAGAAAAATTCAACGAAACACACGGCGTGAACGTGACTCCCAGCGTCAAAAGAAGAAATATTGACAATTTTCGCGGGGGTCAGTTAGAGAAGTATGTGACGTGTTGGAGAGAGTTGGGTGCTCCAGAAGACATCATAAAAGCAATATCGGGTTATGCCATACCGTTTGTAAAAAAACCCCCGCTAGTTCCATTCAGCAAGAGCATAATAAGAAGATTCGAGACAAAAATATCACCTTCAATGTCAATGGAGATCCGTGCCCTACTTCAGGCAGGCGTCGTAGAATACCCCAGAGTGCGAACAGGATTTTTGTCTCGAATGTTTTTAATACCGAAACAAAACGGAAAAGTGAGGCAGATCTTCGATTTGAGGCGCTTAAATCTTTACTTAAATCCGAGGAAGTTTCGGCTTATAAATCAAAATCAGGTTCCAAGTTTCCTTCAGCCTCAGGATTACCTAGTCAAACTAGATTTGTCCCAGGCCTACTTCCATATCCCAATCAAAAAGAGTCACAGAAGGTTCCTGTGTTTTTCGTACGAAGGAAGGTTGTACCAGATGACGAGCCTTCCTTTCGGTCTCTCCAGCGCCCCACTTATCTTCTCTCAGGTTACAAAGTGGATCGCAGGCGTTCTTCGATCAAGGGGGGTTCGCGTTTTAGTCTATCTAGACGATTTTCTTTTTGCTCACCAGGACCCTCACATATTAGAGTGTCAATTGGCGAACGCCATAGAGCTGCTTCAAAATCTTGGGTGGATGGTAAACCTGGAAAAATCCGTCTTAAAGCCAACGAAACGAACAGAATTTTTAGGGATAGTGTGGGACACAGAGTCAAACAAAAAGATATTACCAGAGTCAAAAATATTTCGCCTCAGGACAGACCTCCGAAAACTGGTCCTCAGTCCCTGGTGGTGTTGGGACACGGGTGCAGCTCTAATAGGCCGATTAGGCTTCGCAGCACACGTCACGCCTCTGGGTCGTCTATTCACGAGAAGACTCCAACGAGCGAGTCGGGTTCTACTGGAAACAGAGCCAAGAAGGAAATTCCGAATGCCGGAACAAGCCGTTGCAGACTGCGTTTGGTGGATAGAGCACCTTCACGTTCCAGGGAAGTTATTCACTCCAGAACCGGATATGTTTATCACAACAGACGCCTCCGACGTGGGTTGGGGTGTAGAACTGGATCACCACCCGCAAGCTGGTCTTTGGTCAAAGGAGCAACAAACCTGGCACATAAACAGGAAGGAGATGTACGCTGTGCTAATGGCTCTTACCAAATTCAGTCACATACTCGCCAGGAGGTCAGTAATGCTACAGTCGGACAACAGAACCGTTGTCTCCTATCTGAGAAATCAGGGAGGCACGAGATCGGTTATTCTACTGGAGTCTACTCGAGAGATTCTCCTTCTGGCAAATGCTCTCAAAATGAATCTGGTTGCCTTTTATATACCGGGTCGCTACAATATCATAGCGGATTGTCTCTCGAGAGGCAAGGAACTCCCAGATTGGCATCTGAGCAGCGAAGTTGTGGAAGGAGTCTTCGAGAGATGGGGAATCCCCGAAGTGGACCTTTTTGCCACCGATCGATCCAGGGTCGTGCCGAAATATGTGGCGATAGATGCAAGAGATGTGAAGGCGGATTTCACCAATGCATTCAGCCGACCTTGGTTATACAACCTTGCTTGGGTCTTCCCGCCACCTCCTCTAATTCCCAAGGTTTTATACCACCTGTGCAAAGCCAAGGGCACATTCCTTCTAGTAGTTCCCCGTTGGGAGAAAGCATTCTGGAGAAGCCTATTGAAACGCAGATCCCTAGAGGCCCCTTTTCTTGTGCGGAATCTTCACCAACATCTAGTCGACTTGTCAACGGGTCTTCCCCCGCAGAATCTAGAAAGCCTCTGTTTAGAGGTCTGGAGGGTACGGGGTGGAGCAGTATAGTTTCCGGTTTGTCAGCAGAGGACATCGATCTCCTGCAGTCAGCATGGCGAGATTCTACCTGGAAAACATATGAGTCTGCTTGGAAACAGTGGTCTTCTTGGTGTATGCATAATGGGAGAAAGCCGAGTCATCCTCGCCCACAGGACCTTTCAGCTTATATCAGTTACCTAACCAGAATAAGGAAATTATCTTATGCCACGGTTTTGGTCCATAAGTCTGTGGTTGCTTCTCTTGCAGACCCTTCACGAGAACAGCGCTTGTCATCGCACCCTTTAGTTTCTGCAATGTTGAAAGGCATAAGCATGAGGGCTTGTTCCAAGACTACCAGGAGGTCTTCCATTTGGAATGTACAAGACCTAGTTCAGTGGTTGAGATCAAATTTACCCGCCGCTGATAGTCTCTTTCAAGTGTCACGTCATGTGGCGTTTTTACTTTTGTTAGCATCAGGAAGGAGATTGCATGACTTGACACTCCTGAGAATAGATGATCGTCACTGCAAGGTTAATGATACTTCCACTACGTTTTGGCCTTCGTTCGGATCTAAAACGGATAGTCATAGGTACCGCCAATCCGGTTGGGAGTCGACATCCTCGGAAGATCCCGCTTTGGATATTCGAAGATGGATTCGATGCTTAATTGATTGTTCTAAGGAGAGGAGAAAGGCTCGGGATAATCTGTTCAGTCTATTCATTACCACCCGAGGTGAGGTTAAAGTAGCCTCTAGAACAGTTATTGCCATCCGGCAATAACTGTTCGTCTTGAGCCATCCGGCTCAAGACGACTTTTAAAGAGTTAGGAATTGATTGCAGTCCTGGCTCTATTCGTTCTGCGGTGGCATCGAGTGATTTTGAAAATAATGCGCCCTTAGATAGGATTTTACAGAGAGGTAACTGGCGTGGGGCAACTAATTTCTGTAGACATTACTGCAAGACAGTTGAGCGAGTAACGGACGAACGAGTTGCTTCAAGTAACAGGTTAACGGATTTCTTTGAGGCAGTATAAGATAGAATAGATCGTTTAATTGATTGGTTAAGAGGATGTTACCATTTATGTTTTGAGAAGACTGAGGCTTGTATGCCTTGTTGATTAAGGCTGATTCGCTATCTTGATCTCTATTAGATATTTTAACTAGAGTAAACTACTCATGATTGTAACAATGACTAAGTCATTGAGTTATTTCTGGTGTCATATATTGATATATTTTTGTTTCATTCTTTGCAAGTTGTATTGACTCGTGACAATAAACTATTTGTGTTAATAATTATTAATAATTGTTTTACTTCTTGGAATGTCCTCGTAAGGAATTTTGATAAATACCTAGCATTTGACTAATTCTCACAGTAGATACGCTTTTGGCGCCGGCAGAGTTTAGACACGTCTCCGAAAGGTCAAGCCGAAGGCACCGAGCTAAAATAGAACCGTTTTCCACCCCGAAGGGAAGAAAACGATTATTTTAGGTCGTGCCGAGGCTTGACCTGGAGCAAGGCCTTGCCGGCTTTCTTCTGTCAGAGACAGGTACTGAGGAAGCGCGCGGGCGACAACCGTCCCCCGCGCGTCCCGCGCCGCCCCGGCGCCGTCACACACACACACACAGGCATGACTATTTGCGACTACTTAGGGCATTGGCACTGGCAGGTAAGAGAAGGTAATCTCCGAAAGGTCAAGCCTCGGCACGACCTAAAATAATCGTTTTCTTCCCTTTGGGGTGGAAAACGGTTCTATTACTGATTATTCCTAAGTAGGTTAGGCACCTATATATTTCTTGGAAGTCATAATTTGATTAAATAGCACTACAAATTAGTAAATTTCCTTAATTCCTTTATCATCGATATGTCGCATTATCTATCAGATCATGAAAGACATCGTATAGTAACGCTTCATGAAGATGGCTTACCAATTGGTGACATCGCAAGACGTGTTGGTGTTGCTCGAAATACCGTTACTCTTTGGATCAATAGATGGGAAAGCGAAGGACGTGTTAATCAAATTCGAAAAACAGGACGACCGACGAAATTGTTAGAAGGACAAGATACAATGGGTTCACTCCAGTCGCAAACTTGGCTACTGAGTTTAATATATCACGGTCAATAGTCCGACGTGTATTGCATAAACCAGGAGTACATCACCGCAAACCGGCCAGGAAGCTTGCTCTGACTGCAATACACAAGGAAGAACGATTGAGATTTGCACGAGACTATCTAGACTTCAATTTCGAGAATGTCATATTCAGTGATGAAAAAACTTTTACATCAGATGAAAGTGGAAGGGTCACCTTGTGGCGAATTAATAACACAAGGTATTTTGAAAGAAATATTGTCAATGTTCATGCAAGCGGCAGAATAAACCTTGGATTTTAAGGCTGGATGTCGTCTGCTGCGCCTGGAGAATTACTAGAAATTGGTGGACGATTGAATGCTCAAGGTTACGTTGATATTATGGAAGACGTTTTGATACCAACTGTTAGAAATTGTTATCCAGGCATCGATCCGTTTAATTTTGTTCACGACAATTCACCCGTTGACACTGCAAGATTGACCAGAGCATGGTTTAGAGAGCACAACGACGAAATTATTGCTTTGCCATTTCCACCTAAATCTCCGGACATAAATCCAATTGAAAACATGTGGGGATTGATGGTGCAAAACTGGGATCCGTCAACTCCTCGCACTACAACCGCTATTTGTAATCATGTATTCGAGTTATGGGAACACTATAGAGGAATGTATACATGTCAGAACATGGTCATGTCCATGCGGGAACGTCTTCAGTGTATTATAGATAATGCAGGAGGCCATACCCGATTCTAAAAACGCCATTGAAAACATTAACTTTAATTATGCAAGTATGCAAGTGTAATTTTTTTTAGCTACAATGTAAACGTTTTTTAGTAGATAAGTGGTATGTTAATTTTAAAGTTTATGTTTTTTTTACAATAAAGCATCGGTTGCGAAAATTAATTACTTTTTTTTAATTCTCAAATATGTGATTAATCCATTAAGGGCCCGTGGTACATCGAACAGCAGTGCTATTCTCTAACTTTCACTCGTCGACGGACACAGCGCTGCTGGCTCGTCGTAGAGCAATCGACCAATCCCATCATAGAATCGTCGGCGAGCACAACCTTGTTCTATGATGTTATTGGTCGATTGCTGCGGGCTCGTCGACTAGTAAAAAGTTAGAGAATAGCACTTTTTTATACCACTTAGATGGCAGTCAAGCGCACGGCCTACCTGATGGAAAGTGGTTACCGTGGCCTATAGACATGTACAACACCAGGGGCATCACACTCGAGCTGCCGACACTGCTGCTAATAATTGAATAATACCACTTCCCCTTTTGTCTGACTATTTTGATTCAATTAAATATCAGTCACTTTAAAAACACAATATAGTTATGAGTATTGAAAAAAAAATTAATCAGCTTATTTTGAAAATAGTTTTTTTGATTATTTTGAAACCTTAACGCGAGTGATTAATATTAAAAAGAAGTAAGTCAGGTTATTAAAAACAATTATAGAGTCAATACTTTTGGAACTCAGTTTTTGATCAGCTACTATTGACGCTGACTGTACCACCTTTATCGTAGCCACTCGGCATTATAACCGAAGTGTTCCCTGGTACAGATGGCATAGTTCGAGTCGCGTCTGTCAAAACCGCGTCAGGAATTTATAAACGTCCTGTAACTAAGCTGTATCCGTTGCCAACCCAATAAAATCTATTTAAATTACCTTAATACTTGTTTTTCAACCGCATTTTAATTTAATATTTATTTAAATAATTTCGTGATTAAGCCTCAATCGGGCTCCCTATGGATATCTGCTTGGGTTATAATAATAATATAGATTTTACGCTATTTACTGTTTCATCTGCTGTAACGGTTCATTAATATTATCAGAGTGCCTTACATTTATGAAACTTAACCGCTTAGATCGGAATTACCTCATTACCTAGTTCCCCCTACTTAGCTATGGACCTTGTCAAGGCGGGGAGCGTGTTGTAGCGGGTGCTTATCGATCCGATAGTTTGTCCGAGCAAAACTTATTGAATATGAGGGTACTTGCGACGGCATGGTATGCGGGTATTTCGAGAAAGAGAGATGGGCAGTGCCGCGCGCGCTACCTCTCGACCGCGGCAGGCTCGCTTCGACATTCCTACAAATTAGAGGTCTGAGCAGCTCACCGCATCACGAGCATCTACTATAGTGCAAGTGTCACAAGCATCCCGACACCTGGATCAGTTGGTGGCCACCAACAAATCACCAGAGGAGCAGCGCGCGGTAAGTGACTTCTCTTTACCCGTGTACCTAAGTGTTTTAGTGTGCCCATATTGTTCCTTAGGGATTGCTTCGAATAGACAAGTTGGATCGATACGCACTCCACGTATTCGTCGTAATAGTTCTTCAAACCGCGAAAGGGGATCGGATTATTTACACATCTGGCCATCCCAGTCCCTTTCGGACAAATATTAAAATGTGTCGACAAGAGATACCAATTTAATTTGATAGACAGGCGAGTTGTGGTCTGGTTTCTTTTATAGGGGTTTTTTGCCAGGCCAAGAATGAAGCAATCTTTTGTAACGGTTAAGGTTTTATGGAGGTTTTTTAGAAGTTTATATAAATTTAAGGGGTGACTTATGCACTGTAAGATTTAATAAAATAATTAATGTAATTGGTACTAACTACTGGCAAGGGCGAGCAGAGATAAATAAATGGTTGATTACAATATATTAAGAGCTTATAATCGGTGTAAGAGAACGTTACATGAATTTATATTTGGTATTGGAGTAAATGAACCTCAGGGAATGGATTCGTAACAAATATTCTGCCGTGGCATTGTTCGGTCCGTTGTGCAAAGATGGTAGTATGCACTTAGCTTGTGGATACGTGGCTAGATGTTGCCGGCGTGCCAGGGTCTCCGCTGGTGTGCCTCGCTACCGCCATTATGGTGTGAATCTCGGTGCGAAGACCCTGGAAATAGAAAAAGTGCGGGTCAGTTTGTAACTAGGTAATTACGTCCAAGTGACCCGCTAAAATAGCAGGTGAAGAGAATCTCCCAGCGGCAATGCAGCGTAGATAGAAGCTATAATAAAAAGAATATAAGTAGGCAGCACAAGCTGGTGCCGCGACCTCTGACCGTACGGGTCATCGGCGTCGTGGCACTAAATAGGTAGGCTGAAATAGCACACACTATAAAATAAAATATATTTAAGCCATGCATTTTAGCAGGCAATAAGCTGCACCGCTGGAAAGTCTTCACCTGTAGAAATAAGTAGGAAATGTTGATCTCAAAACTTACCCGGAGCCGACAGCAGTTGGCCACGGGGTCTAAGTGACCTTCCTCGGTGAAGGTTCCAAGGAAAGGGACGATTTAAGAGCCGTCAGTTGATAACTGGGCTAGTGTTGTCCAATCTCGCTCGCACAACCATAGATAATTAGTAATAAGTTATAGAACATACTAAAATATCGATTAATTTATGGATATAATTTTCTTTTGATTTATAAAGAATCCACAACGTTACACTTTTCATTCTTGTTTTTCAGTATTTATTACAGTTTAATTGCTATAAGTTATAAAGATTGCGTCGTTTTTCTCATTGTAAGAGACAGCCCGCATTAAATTTTTTTTGTTTCCCCGTTTAGTATACCTAGGGCCTTTAGCTTAGTTCTGTCGCATGAGGTCCAATGGGCGTAGCTGATGTGGTGTTCGACTCCCTTCGAACACTACAGTTAATTCCCTGGCCATCATGCTTCAGTGATTAAAAATAAATTTGTTTAAATATAAAATTTGAGAATAGGAAAACAATTGGTTGGCGGACAAGTTGGTGACGGCGGGTGACCGGGGGCTCCGGCTTCGACCCGCCGTACGAAGAGAGTTCCAAGCAAAGTGATCGTAGGCTCAATCTCTGAGCAGAATCCGCGGCCCTCTTCAGTTCGTATATTAAAGTTAAATAAACTCGCGTAAAATCCCCTCAAACTCGATATAGAAGTTTTATGTGAAAAATAAATGCTATAAAAATATAATTACTTGTGTTATCATTTAATTAACACGAGGAGCTGTGACGCCAGACCCCAAACGTCACAGTACCACGGTTAACGAAAAATAATATTTGCAATGATACCACCGACGTATTGGAACAACGGAAAATAAAAATTGCCACAGTAACATCAATGGTACTGTGGCAATTTTTACGGTCTAATGGTATCACGGTAATTTTGGCTGCGGTTCCACTCCTAGAACACAAAAAAGTGCGTCAATAACCAACTACTCGTATATGGGTATAGGCCTTACCTTAGCGGTCTTCCAAGACCTGGGAAAGGTTGATGTGATGATGGATGTATTCATGATGTGTGTTATAACAGTGAGGGTCTGGGGTAGTCATCCTCAACATGTCCAGGGAGATATCATCAGCACCCATTGCATTACATTTGAGACTTCTAATGATTTTCAAAACATCATCTTCATCAACTGGCTTCAGCTGAAAACTACTAGGTATGGCTGAAGCGGTTAAACTCAAAAAACGTAAGATCAGATATACTCACCTCATCACCATCATGAAGCTGGTATGTAGAATGTCTTAGAATATTTATTTAAATATAAATATAATTATAATATAAATATTCTACGACATTCTACACAGAGCTTTCTAGACCCAAAGTAAGCATAGTTTGCCTAGCTTGTGTTATGGGTTCCAGAATGCGGATAAACATACTTATATACTTTTTTTTTGTAAATACATACATAGAAACACCCAGACCAATGCAAATAGACATATTCATGCATACAAATATTTGCACTGAGCGGGAATCGAACCCGCGCCCCCTGTCGTAGCAGTCGAATGCACTACCGCCAGAGATGTCTAAAGAGTGCTGATTCAGGCTATCTAACAAGGCAGGCAACTTATAATTGTTTTGATTATTTGTTAAGATGCTAGACTTGAGCTGACTTCATAGTTTCTTTGGGTGGTGAATATTCATATTTATATGAGATTTAAAGTAAGCATGTTTCTCATTTTCTATGGTAGCTCTCACTGCGCATTTGAGCTCCTTATACAGATTGACATGTACTTAATTATTGTTTATACGGGACTTAATCGCGTTAATAAATATATAATGGTATATATTTACCTCGACGTTTCGGACTAGTCCTACTCGCGACCATGGGCGCAACATCGCGTCCGAAACGTCGAGGTAAATATATACCATTATATATTTATTAACGCGATTAAGTCCCGTATAAACAATAATTATGTGTGAAAATCGTGTAAGTTTAAATCAATATATGACATGTACTTCCTGGCCAGTTGCCTTTGCTTTTTTGTGATATCTGTCCCTAAGATGCACCATATCCTTGACTGTGCTTGTGATCCAGGGGTGGCTCTTATTTTTTATTAAAATTCTCTTAACTAGGGCATGCAGATCAAATAGTGTGAATTGAGAGTTTGAACCATGCAATCTATGTGGTCCAAGTCCATGATAGACTGCAAGCAGATTGCATTGAGGTCTTGTTCAAATCTATCTAGCAATATATCCTGTAGAGGCCTATATATAACCCACTCAGGTCTATGCTTCTCCACCTTAAAATCAATGTCTGCAGAGACAATGGCGTGCCGCCCAAGGTCTGGATTATGTAGCACAGAGACACTGTGTGCCCTAGCATCCGTGCAGATTAGATCAATCAGCGTCGCACTGTGATCAGTGAAGTGGGTGGGTTCAGTCACCAAGTTGACTAAGCTAGGGCTAACCAGGAAGGAGTCAAGTAGCTTCGATTCGTATTTAGTTTTGTCCAAGAGATCAGCACTAAAATCACCTAAGAGGATAATTTTATCGGCTCTAGCAAAGGAGGAAATAGATCATCAGTCAATGCATCTATAAGTGTGTTGATATTGTGGTGCTGTGGTCTGTAGGCAGTGCCCACTATGACAGACTGTGAGTTTCTGCTGAGCCTCAGCCACATCTGTTCCACATTGGGAGAAGCCGGGTGTGGTTCGCTGCGAGCATTTATGCCATTACAGATGTAAAAGCCAAGACCTCCACCTTCCTTACGTATATAAGTGGGGCGCGGCCTGTGACGCAGCCTGTAGTTAGGCACCGTCAGCGCGCGGCTCCATGCGTCTTCCTCACCCTCTTTCATCTACGTTTCGTTTATTGCCATAATATCTACAGCAAGGTTCTCCATAGCCACAATAAACTTATCATGGCCAGTACCGAGTGACCCTGCATTGAATTTTTTTTTTTTATTAAATTATATTTGTACATGTGCTACATTCTTTGTCCCCCAAAACCGAGTTGATGGTTTGACTGGGGGATCTAGTCTCCGTACAATTCTCTAATATAATATAATACAAATCGCGATTGTTTAAATACACTTACATAATTATAATGACAACAAACCGCTATCGTTATGATAAAGGAATGTACCCAATCATTCTAATAAATCTAAAAAATATCTTTTAAGTTTTTTCTTAAACACTAATTTGTCTGGCTCTTCTCTAATGTCCAACGGCAGACTATTCAGATAATAAAGTATTCGTTTTTTCAATGTTCTATCACCGTAATAATTGTGTATTCTTGGAACAATATATCTGCCGGTGGTCATCGAGCGAGTGTTGTATTCATTAGTTACTTTTGTAACGATTAATAAGTTTTTATCGAAGTTTTTAAATGGAGTTGCAATAAAGTTTAAGGTGACTTATGCACTGTGAAAATTAATTAAGTGATGGATGTAATTGAGACTACTACCGGCTAGGGCGAGCAGAGTTAAATAAAAGGTTGATTACAATGTATAGTATGAGATTATAATCGTGAATAGAATGTTACATAAATTTATATCTGGTATTTGAGTAAATGAACCTCAGGGGATGGATTCATAATAAATATTCTGCCGTGGCGTTGTTCGGTCCGTTGTGCAAGATGGTAGAATGCACTTAGCTAATGGACACGTGGCTGGTGGTGTTGCCGGCGTGCCAGGGTCTCCGCTGGTGTGCCTCGCTACCGCTATGATGGTGCGAAGCCCGGTGCGAAGACCCTGGAAATAGGAAAGGTGCGGGTCAGTTTGTCACTAGGTAATTACGTCCAAGTGACCCGCTTAAATAGCAGGTGAAGAGAATCTCCCAGCGGCACTGCAGCGTAGCTAGAAGCTATAATTAAAGAAATATAAATAGGCAGCACAAGCTGGTGCCGCGACCTCTGACCGTAGGGGTCATCGGCCTCGTGGCACTAAATAGGTGGCTGAAATAGCACACAGTATAAAATAAAATATAATAAGCCATGCATTTTAGCAGGCAATAAGCTGCACCGCTGGAAAGTCTTCACCTGTAGAAAGAAGTAGGAAATGTTGATCTCAAAACTTACCCGGAGCCGACAGCAGTTGGCCACGGGGTCAAAGCGACTTTCCCCGGCGAAGGTTACCAAGGAAAGGAACGATATAAGAGCCGTCAGTTGATGACTGGGCTAGTGCTGTCCAATCTCGCTTGCACAACCATAGATAATTAGTAATATATTATAGAAACATACTAAAATATCGATTAATTTACGGATATTGTTTTAATTAGATTTATAAAGAATCCACAACGTTACAATACCCCCTCAATTAGTTCAGGGTTTTTGTTACCCAAAAACCCGATACTGGACTGCTCAATACCATGCTTGACTTACGCTTACACATACATACTTTCTTACATACCTCCTCTATCATTTTCATCCATACTTTGCGGTTACCACTTAAATAATGTAGCACACGCTTCCTTCCGAAGAGAGTTTCCAGGATAATAGGCGCTGGAGACTCAGACGTAAATCTAACAAGATGTTACACATTGAATGTCACACAACAATTCCAATGGAAAGAAAAAGAGCAATAAATACCACTATATATTTTCGACTTTAAAAGAGAAAGTGTTATGTTTTTAGTATAGGGCTTCTTTTAGATGTATACATTACCGCATCTGCAATAAGGCTTATTTAACGAGTTTGCAAACCGCTCGAAAGAAGACATAACAAAGATATGCAATAAGGCTTGTTTTTGGAACTGAGTTTGCACGACCGCTCAGCATAATAATGGTATAAAACCATAAGAAACAATACCCAGATACTGGTTATCCCAGCTCCAAGAAAAGGTATCCGTTGGTTTAAAACGCCAACGGACCCACAAATGGTACAAAAACCATAAAAACTCCTGGTGACTGGTTGAATATCCCAGCACCAAGGTAAGGTATCCGTTGGTTTAAAACGCCAACGGACCCAAAAACAACATCAGTTGGTTTAAAACGCCAACCGACCCACAACAACCTTTACTAGGCAAAGCCTAATAATAAAAGAAAACGAACACGAAGTTCAAAGTTCCATCTCAAAGAGAGGAGAAAAGAAGAAGAAAATATATAGTAGTGGTAGGGTAATATGATTTCAAACAATAAAGACAATCAAATGTCAAAAAAATATAATGAACAACTTTGAAAGTTATGACCAAGTCAATTTATTATTAAAGTGTTATTATTTAAAGTAAAATAGTTTATTATTTGACCCACATCAGTGAGTATGTATGCAAACATCAGTTGCAATTGGAACAACTAGTGTTAAAAAAAAAATTTCAAAATTTCAAAAAAAGATTAAGAACCCACGGTTCAACGAGGTAAGTAGTTTCTCTAATGTTTTGTAGTCGTTTATGTTTGTATTTATATTTTGTGGCAAAAAGTAAAAAAACATTTTTCAAGTTCAAAGTGACCATGAAGGCATTTTAGGGTTGATCCAACGGATCATACAAAAATTTGCAACAGGCAAAATAATTACGAAGTTGAAAAAACTAAAAAGGTGAAATATACATAAATTATTTTGGGGCAAGTCCAAAAACAATATTATTATTTATTCACTAGTGAATAAATTTTAATGTTTTCTTCAAAAAACAGAAACATAAAAGGGAACAGTCATCCTAAGAAAAGTATTACAACATGATAGAGAATTATCCGATAGGTTAAAAGATATTAATATTTAATATTCAGTACAAAAGTTCAAAAGTTGGGATTCATCAAAGAATAGTTTTATTTTGTTTTTAAAAAAACAAGACAAATTTTTAAACAATAACTAGTAGTAATCTTATATGATACTATACTGGCAACCTTTTTGATTGTCAAAACCATATGAAGTTTGACAACTAAGTTGAATTTCATAATATTTTAAACAATTTCACCAACAAACCTTTTGATAGAAATAAAATGTTCAAATATACGAACCAAAGATGTAATAACAATTGAAAAGTGTTACATTATTTAGTAAGAAGACATAATTGACCTGTAGACCATGTCTACCAACAGGACAGATGAGTTATTTAAGTTATAAAAGTTTTCGTTATATGTGCACATATTGGGTAGGTACATGAAGTTAAAAATTTTACTGGTGAACCTTTTATAGGTACAAATATCATTACGACCATTGTAGTATTGAGATATATTGGTAGTGTATTACCACAGTGCAATAATTATAAAATGCAAGTTTTAGTTACAAGTATGTGTAGGTATATACTTGTTTGCCACAATAGTGTAAAATATTGTTTATGAGCAAAGCAAAGTTTATTGAATATTTACATATATTTACAACAATAGTGATTCTTAGAACAAAACAAGTGTTGTTCATAGTTAAGAAGTTAGGTTGCTATTTAATTAATTAATTTATTAGGTTAGGTTAGGTCCTTGTATTGTATTATGTTTGATTAAAAATGTTTTATATGAAATATATTGATTGTTTTCCCTATATTTAGTTTATAGTTATGACACAAGTCATTTTAAAAGGACTCGGGGGAAATGACTAATGCATTGCTGACTTTGAACGGTCAATTTATATAAGCGGTAATGATTTTAAAGACTAAACTATACCTGACACAACAATCCCATATGGAGAACAAAACGAGGTCTACAATTTAAGTATTTATTATCTTTGTTGTTCTTTTCAAAGATTTTATTAGTTGTATGCAGATCTTTTATTCTTTGTATTTCTTTTCAAAGAATTAAGTTTTAATTTATTTTTTTCAAATACAAAAGCTAATTTGGATACAGAAATCCGATAACAAGCAACACTGACTACAAAACAGTTGAGTAAGTATTAAATTTAAAAGGTAAATTAACCCAAAGTTAAGTAAAAATAAAAGCTATGGTGCGATGAGCGAGATTGACAAATAAATTAAGTAAGTAATTTACTTCAATATAAGGAACTCAAATCAAGTAGTATATATGTAACCTGTCAGTGAGTTATAAACTATTTGTGTATAATACATCAAAATAGTATTAATTTATCAACATAAAGATAAATTTCAACCAGCAATAGGTTGATAATAACTTAATATATGTTATTATAATGCAAATAAAAGGTAAGCAAGTATAAAAATATAATAAATTCACTGACTGTGTACTAGGTATACAAAAATAGAATAAAAAGTAAGTAGATAACGGTTGAGATCAACAAGTCCAAGAAACAAAAGTGAATAGATCCTTATTTTACCAGTGGTATAACAGTATACAGTTAAAATGACCATAAAAGGTATTAAACCAGTCTAGATGTTAAAAATGCAAAATATTTGTAAAAAGTAATGTTAATTAGCCTTGTTGTTATATTTAACACAAGTAATTAGTTAAATAAATGAGTAATTTCACTAATATAATGGAAAAAGTATGCATTATTCAGTTAATTATAAAAAAATTGAAATTAATAATTATTTTCAACTACCTTCATTTAGTTAAAAATGAAAAATAACAATAAAATTGGTGAAAAAAATCACCACACTGGTAAAATAAAGAGGAAAATAAGAAGAAATAAAGTACTTACGGACCAAACACACAATACCTACGGCAGAATAATACCTTGTAAGGCGCCAATGTAACGATTAATAAGTTTTTATCGAAGTTTTTAAATGGAGTTGCAATAAAGTTTAAGGTGACTTATGCACTGTGAAAATTAATTAAGTGATGGATGTAATTGAGACTACTACCGGCTAGGGCGAGCAGAGTTAAATAAAAGGTTGATTACAATGTATAGTATGAGATTATAATCGTGAATAGAATGTTACATAAATTTATATCTGGTATTTGAGTAAATGAACCTCAGGGGATGGATTCATAATAAATATTCTGCCGTGGCGTTGTTCGGTCCGTTGTGCAAGATGGTAGAATGCACTTAGCTAATGGACACGTGGCTGGTGGTGTTGCCGGCGTGCCAGGGTCTCCGCTGGTGTGCCTCGCTACCGCTATGATGGTGCGAAGCCCGGTGCGAAGACCCTGGAAATAGGAAAGGTGCGGGTCAGTTTGTCACTAGGTAATTACGTCCAAGTGACCCGCTTAAATAGCAGGTGAAGAGAATCTCCCAGCGGCACTGCAGCGTAGCTAGAAGCTATAATTAAAGAAATATAAATAGGCAGCACAAGCTGGTGCCGCGACCTCTGACCGTAGGGGTCATCGGCCTCGTGGCACTAAATAGGTGGCTGAAATAGCACACAGTATAAAATAAAATATAATAAGCCATGCATTTTAGCAGGCAATAAGCTGCACCGCTGGAAAGTCTTCACCTGTAGAAAGAAGTAGGAAATGTTGATCTCAAAACTTACCCGGAGCCGACAGCAGTTGGCCACGGGGTCAAAGCGACTTTCCCCGGCGAAGGTTACCAAGGAAAGGAACGATATAAGAGCCGTCAGTTGATGACTGGGCTAGTGCTGTCCAATCTCGCTTGCACAACCATAGATAATTAGTAATATATTATAGAAACATACTAAAATATCGATTAATTTACGGATATTGTTTTAATTAGATTTATAAAGAATCCACAACGTTACACTTTCGTTAGGTTAGTCTCTCGATTGCCATGATTATTGACTAAAAGTAGGTACTTGTGTTTTAATGTAACTGGTCAGATTTTACAAATTTTATATAATTTATTGTAATCATTCTTATATTTTTCTTTAACCTTTTTGCTAATGAGTAATTTTATGAACCTGATTTGAATTGCTTCTAGTTTTTCAATGTATGATTTAAATGTAAGACCGTAACAATCGAGGGCATAACTGATTATTGAATCCACCAGTGACATATATATACATCTTAGTGTACTGATAGGAACCTTATAACTAAGGTGATAAAATTTACTTAATAGTATTCTAAGCTTATCACAATTCTTTATACCTTACGATCGAGAGGTCCCGGGTTCGAATCCTGGCCATTACACTACCGACGTGAACCCACTCCTATCACAAGCAATTTAGCTTAGCTGGAGGGGTTAGGGGGAATATTAGTAATTTCGGTTACTAGTATTCTTTATAAAAAAAAAAAAAAAAAAAAAAAATTCTATATGATGAAGCCATGAAAATTTACTGTCGATTTTCATGCCACGGTAATTTACAGAGTTAGTTATTTTAATAGGTTTACAGTTACAGTTTAATAATTTATTATGAAAGCATGAAAATTCATGTGTGTACAGTAAAGGTTGTGTGGAGGGGAGTAGTAAGTAGGGTGAATGTATTACAACTAATTTGGTTTTTTCTGTGTTTAGTACAATCCCATTGTCGTGGGACCATTTCACGACCGAGTCTATGTCTTGTTGAACCAATCTACTTATGTCGGTGATGTCGGTGCCAGCTCGTAACACACACAGGTCGTCTGCATACATGTATGCTGTGCAGTGTTGCAGCACGTTGCACTGGCTGTTTACGTGCATCAGGTAGCTGACAGGTCCACATCCAGATCCCTGAGCTACCCCGCAGTTAACCATTATCTTGTCACTGTATGTATTGCTCACCTTCACGCGGTAGGAACGCGTTGTGAAATAGTCACTAAACCATTGATTCAGTGGTTTTTCCACACCGCACTCCTCCATTGCGCATAGTAGGGTGTTAGTTTCTAAAGTGTCGAATGCTTTTTTGTTATCAAAGAATATTAAAATTACTATTTTCTTCTCTTCCAGGTAGTTGTTAATTTCGTCAGTTAATTTCGACATTAGCGTATTTGTACTGCTACCTTTTATAAAACCATGTTAGCTATTATGTAAAATTTTATTCTTTACTAGATACTCATTTAATTGACTAACTAAACATTTCTCCATTATTTTGTCGACACTTGATAAAATGGCTATTGGTCTGTAATTGGAAACATTTTTACGATCACCTTTTTTATAGATTGGGCGGACAATTGATTCTTTTAATTGGTTCGGAAATTTACCGTACAATACAGACAAGTTTACCAGCTTAGCTAACACCGAACTCACTTTATTGACTATCAGTTTCAAGTCGGACATACGAATGAGATCGCACCCGGGTGACTTGTTGCGATTCATTTCTTTTATTGTTTTTTTAATTTCACTGCAAGTAACCGGCCGCCATCTCATACACATGTTCGGTGGTTTCACATAGGATTCCCTATTCAAAAATTTATCGCCACATACGTGTTTTATGTCATTTATTTCTTTCGAAAAAGTATTCGCAAATTGGTCACATACATTTTTAACATTTTGTTGTCCTTCCATATTAGACAGTATGACAGTTTCTAAAGATTGTTTTGTATTACCCAACATATTATTTATTTTTTCCCAAATCTTTTTTATATTATTTTTGCATTCCAATATACATTCCCTTTCATATTTATTTCTACTTTTATTAATGGCTTTTTGACACAATTCTATACTTGGTATAATTAAGACGCTTTAGCATATTCTTTGGCTCCTCACTCCATATATCAAACAACCTGTCTCTTTCTTTTATCATCAAATTAAGGTTACTGTTAATCCATATCTTATTTCTATTGCTGTATACTACTTTTCTATTTTTATAACATTCGTTATATATTGAAAGAAATCGCTGACTTAAAGCGTTGTACATCTCAATAGGGCAATCTAATTGTATCATGTCATCGAAACTCATGTTTATTAATTTTTTCCGCACCATCTTATTATCTAAAGTTATATTTGTAACGGTTAAATGTTTTTATAGAAGTTTTTAATTGGAGTTGCATGAAGTTTAAGGTGTGACTTATGCACTGTAATATTTAATAAAATAATTAATGTAATTGAGACTAACTACCGGCTAGGGCGAGCAGAGATAAATAAAAAAGGTTGATTACAATATGTTAGGATTATAATCGGTAAGAGAGCGTTACATATATTTATATTAGGTATTGAAAATAATGAATCTCAGGGAATGGATTCGTAATAAAATATTCTGCCGTGGCGTTGTTCGGTCCGTTGTGCAAAGATGGTAATATGCACTTAGCTAGTGGACACGTGGCTAGTGGTGATGCCGGCGTGCCAGGGTCTCCGCTGGTGTGCCTCGCTACCGCCATTATGGTGCGAAGCCCGGTGCGAAGACCCTGGAAATAGAAAAAGTGCGGGTCAGTTTGTCACTAGGTAATTACGTCCAAGTGACCCGCTAAAATAGCAGGTGAAGAGAATCTCCCAGCAGCAATGCAGCGTAGCTAGAAGCTATAATAAAAAAGAATATAAATAGGCAGCACAAGCTGGTGCCGCGACCTCTGACCGTAGGGGACATCGGCCTCGTGGCACTATTTAGGTAGGCTGAAATAGCACACAGAAAAATAAAATATAATAAGCCATGCATTTTAGCAGGCAATAAGCTGCACCGCTGGAAAATCTTCACCTGTAGAAGAAGTAGGAAATGTTGATCTCAAAACTTACCCGGAGCCGAAAGCAGTTGGCCACGGGGTCAAAGGGACCTTCCTCGGCGAAGGTTGCCAAGGTAAGGAACGATATAAGAGCCGTCAGTTGATAACTGGGCTAGTGTTGTCCAATCTCGCTTGCACAACCATAGATAATTAGTAATAAGTTATAGAACATACTAAAATATCGATTAATTTTATTGATATAATTTTAATTAATTTATAAAAAATCCACAACGTTACATATTATTGTTTACATCGAGCGGTTGTTGTCGCGATGCGCATACACCACTCAGTTCTCGGAATATTGGACACATTGTGCGTTTCCATTGCACCGCAGCTGCTGTTAAATAATGATCCGACATTTTATGTTTAATTACAGCGGAGTCTATAGACGCATCACTTGTTCTTACATAAATGTGATCTAAGCACGACTGCACAATTTGCCCCATCAAAATTTCTTTTCGAGTGACATCCTTGATGCACTGAATAAACCCATACTCTGACAATATATTTTGGTAAGAAATTACATGATTATCAAATTTCTTTAATAAATTAATGTTTATATCGCCACACATAATAGCTTTTGAATCTTTAGGTAATGTTTTTATTAAATTACGAAATTCTACCAGAAATTCATTAGTCATGTCACGTTTATTTTTCGGAGGTCCATAAACTGCCTGTACATGAATTAATTCACTATTAAATTGAAGTGTAATGGAAACACACTCTGCCGACTGCAATCCTGTTATTACGGTCGATTCGCACACGCGTGCACAGAGCTCTGCACGCGTATATACCAAAACACCACCGCCGCGGCGATCGGTTCTCGTATACACGTTCAGATTATACCTACCCACTTATTTGGAATAGTGATAGTAATGAGTGTTTGATGTTCGGTTCTGTTATAACAATCAGATCTAGATGTTTAATACATACTACTATTTACGATGACTAATAATCTAATATTGAATAAATATATATAAATAAAAGATCTAAAATTGATGTGTAAAATGCATAAGGTTAGTTTGTTTTCCAGTGAGTTCATCCAGATGTTTGTGTCGTTTACACAGTTATATTTTACAAGGTTTTCATATATATCGTCTATACTTTTCAAATCCGCGAATTTTAGTGATATGAAATAAACATGTATGCGTTTCTAGGTAATTAAAATAAAAAATATGGAGATAAGTAGTTATATAAAAGATTAGGTATTTTTTGAGATCTTGTTGTATAGTTCATTAAGTTCGCTTTCGCTTCTTATCCATATAGCTTGCTCACCTTCTCTTTTCTTCACAAGTACTTTACCATTTGTTACCCATATGAATTCGTACATTCCGCGTAGTTTCTTCTTCACATTCCATATCAGGTTTTTGGTGGTCTTTGACAAATCTTCGTTAATGTATATTCTGTTAGTCATCTGTCCCCCTGTAAGAATGTTACTATTTATGTTAGTGAGTGCGCGACATTTAGATAGCCAATTATTCCGTGCTTCGATTCCTGTTGTTTTGAAACCAACTATAATCGAAGGTGGCTTTCCTCCCTGTTGAGGTGGTCTGCTACGCCTTACCCATTCAATTTCACTATTGCTAGCTCCTATTTTGTCACCAAGCTTCATTACTAGTTCTTTGACGATTTCTCCTGGCATATATTCCACTCCTTCGATCTCTAAGTTTTGTTTACGGGTAGACTGGTCAAAGTCGTTTATTTTTTGCTCCAGTGCAAGATGTCACTTTTCCAAGTATACACACCTATTTGATATATTTACAACCGTCTTTTCGTTAACTAATACATCGTACTTATCGGATAACATACTTATACTTTGTTGAATTGTGTCAAGATGTTTCCTGATTCCGGGTATGTCTCTGACCTTTTTTTGTATATCTTTTAGGATCTTTTGCAGTTCTTGCTCTTCCTCGTCAGGTTCTTCCACTTCCGATCCCTCGTCTTCGCAGTTGTTGCAAAAAATTCTATTTATACCCGCCTTCATATCTGCTGCCAGTCCTCTCACACAGCTCCTATGAAAAGTGCCTTGACATTGTCCTTGACACATGAAATGTGATCCCCCTTGTTATGCATCTTTATGCCTTATAATCCATATAGTTCAGTTGTGTGAATGTCATTATTAATATAAAATCCTGTGTAATATTGCATGTACAATGGTTCACAAGCAACATACATAAAAAACAGTTACATACCAATAAAATAACTACCCTGTATCCAGATTTCAAGTGTAATATTACATGACCATTTAATAAGTAATAATAGAATACAATACAAAAGCAAACACTACAGATACTATGATGTAAATGCACAGTATAAGTACTGTTGTAATATAAGTTTATTATTTTTCTGTTACAGATAACTTGCAGGACATATGTGTTTGTCACACATTCATACAACACGCAGCAACCATTATGTGGTTGTAAATTTAAAGGACTGTTGCAGATTATACAGCCAATTATAGGAAGCAATAGATAGCTAATGGCTGATTTAAAGACTTGATGAGATACAGATATGAATATGACTAGTACACAGGTGAATTCTACTATTATAAAGAAAATATTTTTATTAACCAGTAGGAGTGTGAAGCGCATCAGGTCCATAAACACGCCGGAAGTCAGCGTCCGTCCGGATGCTGTGGGTTGGCTTGCCCTCAGCCTGCCTAGCCAATATTCTACCTCGCCTCGTCCATACATACTTCCAACCGAGATGGCTCGCCGCTCGTTGAGGAAGAAGCGACGCGCGGGCGCGCTCAGGCTGAGGTCGCGCCGCACGCGCTCCGCAGCAGCTCGTCCCGCAGGCGGACGACCAGACGGCGCGAGCGGCCCGCCCCGGCCGGCTCGCCTTTCCCGATTGGCGGTCCCACCCTCTCAGCGAACCGCCGATTCGACGAGATGCAATGAGTTTTCAACGCTCTCATCTGGGAAGTTGAAGATCTCAATATCGGATGCCAGCAGTTCCTGATCGCGGTCGTTGAGCTCCATTTTTAGTAGCGACACGCTTTTTTGCAGGTCCTCCGCGTTTGCTTGCCTACTTTCGAGCTCCTTGACCCTGTTCTCGAAGCTAAGTATTCGAGTTTCGCAAGCTGTTACGTTGCTACGAAGATCTCCGACCTCTCGACGCAGGTCCCTCAGTTCCCTGGTCAACTCCTCCCGCATAGCTCGAAGCTCCGCCCTGAATAGCCTCATCTCCTCTGCGACATCCAGCTTAGAGGACGTAATTGCTCCCCTGTGTTCCTGTACCCTCTGCGGCTCCTCCATCACATCCTCGCGACTACGACTCCTAGTCAGGCTTCTGTCTTTCCTCTGCGATGGTTTTATCAGACACTTGCACCCTTGAGGGCCATCTTTTCCCTTTGAAGGAAGGAACTTCCCACAATGCGTACATTTAGCCATCAAGTAAAAGTAATGTTTATGAAGATAGATAGATGGCGCTCTGTGTTACAGCTCGATCTGATTTACGAACGGAGGTTTAGCACTGGTTGTCCAATCTTTGACACAGATGGCGCCGTTACAAATAAAAAAAATATACTAACTTTTAAACTTTCGCGTTCCATGATATAATAATTATATTTACGGGGATTAACGCGATCACTTATTTAAAGGTATTACATACCTCTGGTTTGCCTGACGTTTCGACCAGGTTGCACTGGCCGTGGTCACAGGCTGACTGGCTCAGCGTTGCACGCCCTCCGTCGTCGAATCCGTGAAGTAGAAGATTCCTCTTCCACCCGCACATTTTCGATATTGTTGAGATTTTTGTTTCGCCATGTACCGTCACATACTACACTAACAGTGTCCCTATTCTGTAAGCAAACCGATGTGTTCCTATTCTGGTGTTTATCCGACTGCGCAGAAAAGCGAGGTGGTATGTTTTTTAACACTGGATTCCACGCTCTAGATAATTTAAAACCATCTTCCCGATTGAATGTTTTATGTTTTTTAATCTCAATCGCTTCACGAGTTCTTGAGTAAAAGTGACGTTCGGTGGAGAGGACTTGCGTGCGGTGAAATTCAATCCAGTGGTTGATGCCTGCATCGAGTGCATGTTCTGCAATCGCCGATTTGCTCGTCTGTCGGTTCTTCACAGCAGCGATATGTTCTTTGACCCTTTCAGCAATAGTCCGCTTCGTTTGGCGTTTGTAGGAACTTCCGCAGTCCATGAATTAGTCACTTCGAAATTCACTTGTTTACTATTTTTAAAACGAATAGTTGTAGCGAGACACTCTGCCGTACTCAACGTCCGTGACGTCACCCCCCAACTTGAGAACTTGAAGAACTTGAAGTTGAAGAACTTGGGACAAATGTCGTTGAAGACGATAATGAAGACCAGTTTGAAATTTACCAGCAGCCGGAAGACGACGATGAAGAGGAAGAAGATGATTAAAATTATAAATTGTAGTTTTAGTACCCTTGATTCCATTTTTTTACTTTTAATAAAAATAAATGTATTGAATGATATTTTTTAATAAAAAGACATTCATAATTTATTTGTTTTTTTTTCATCATAAAATTCAAATATAATTCCTAGATTTTCATTAAAAATTCGGCAATTACATGGGCAGGTAAGTGTTGTTAAATAAATTAATAGTGAATAAAAAGTGGATAGGTTAGGCAAAAAATGATTAAATATAATATAATAGTTATAAAAAATTTACATTGATTGTCCTCTCCCTTTGGACAATGAACCTGTTGAAAGCCAGGACTTTCAACGCCGGGGGGCATGTCGAGAATCATAGCTGATCGCCGCCGGACCACCGAGGGGTTGAGGGACGCGCGGGCGCAAACGCATACACACTCACTCTTCGCCGTTCGCTGTTAGCGTGCACACACGAACATACGTCCTAATTCATATTCGACATTATTATTGTTCATTTTTGTATGTCATAATTATAAAGTAATCGTATTAAATTCATTGGAAACTACAAGCTACGTTATTTTTCAAAAATCATCGTCATTATCAATCCCGAACAAGCCAGTTAACACCAGCAGTGCAAATTTGACGCCAAGGTCTACATGGTCCTTCATCGAGCCAAATATCCAGGAGAACGGAAGCCCTAACTGGAATCCAGCACGTCTAATCAAGCCAGAACAGAAGAGTCAAGAAATCAGCCATACAAAATACATAGCACATACATTACGACATCATTAATTACCGTTAAGTGCAAGAAATATCATTACAAAGAATATACAAAAGTGCAACAGATTGGTCGGATTACTATGGAATTTAAGATCAAAACGAGTGATTAAAAGTGAGTCTGTTCCAATTTGTAACCAAGTTAAATCAAAATACAAACTCGCGTAATTAAACTGTAGTTAGTTAAAATTTAGCATTTTAGCGGTAAGTTAGTTAAAATTTAACTTTTGTCCTAATACGTATTTTAAACGTTAATTTCATCATAAAAGTGCATAAGCAAAGCTTAAAATCCATTTGAAACATTTAGATAATCGTAATTTAACTAATTAGCAACTAGAATTGAAAATTAGTGCATTTGCGACAGGTAGGTACCTTGCATTGGAATACGAGCATCCTTTGTTCTCGTAGCCGGTCGGTAGTGGCTAAACGAATCTCGCCCGTAACATTGCACATTTGAAGTAAACAAGTTATCTAAAGTATTACTTGCGTTAAAACTCATCTGATTTGGTTGCAAATTAGAATTATATTGACTTGTTTACACGTTTATAACTTATACAAATTGGCATTTTAGCCATTAATTATTCAATTTTACGATTTATATTTTATTTATACAACGGAATTTGATTATTTTATTTTACAATACAGTTTTAATATCATTATTTGTATACAATTATAGGATTATTAGGTGCCCCGTGTGTTTCTCCGCATCGATGTCGCTGTGGAGAAGCCGTCGACAGGTTCGGACACCATGGCTTATCGTGCTGCCGGAGCGCTGGGCGAATACCACGGCACGCCAGCCTCAATGACATAATCCGACGTGCTCTTGTCACTGCCGGTGTGCCAGCTGTACTTGAACCAAATGGTTTGGCACGCGACGATGGCAAGAGACCGGACGGTATGTCATGAATGCCATGGAAAATGGGTAGGACTCTGGTTTGGGACCCAACATGCGTCGACACCATTGCTCCTTCCCATATAGCAAGCACGGCTGGCTGTGCCGGTGCTGCTGCTGCTTCTGCGGAGATTCTCAAACGGCGCAAATACTCAAACTTAATTGGAGATTATGAATTTGTGCCGTTTGGAGTCGAAACGTTAGGGGCATGGGGTCCGAGTGCTCGCAGTCTCTTCAGGGAGATTGCAACACGTATGATCGACGCTTCTCGTGACCAGTAGGCTGGCTTCTTTTTAGCACAGAGAATAAGTATTGCCATACAACGTGGCAATGTTGCCAGTCTTCTGGGCACATTACCACAGGAGGCATGCGATGCGGAGGAATTCTACGATGCATTTACTAATATATATTATAACGCGGGCAACATTAACGCCGCATCCGGCGGGCGGCGGTTGCGCCAATGAGCAACCGTTCCGCCAAAACTCGGGGCGTGAGGACTGCGCGGCCGCAACAAGCAGCGCCGCGCAACGGGACGCCATACGCACTAGGCGGCCCCCGGCGCGCTACCGGGAACACAACTAGGACAACTAGCGAAGTATTAACGCGGTATGGACGATATTATAGTGATTGCGTGATACAATAAGAGTAATAAGACTCATATCTGTAACTTCATCCTGTAAGACTAATGTGCAACTAATTATTGTGTTGGATTAAACTTTTACATAAATAGTAATTGCCAAGTACTTTCATTCCAAGTGCCACCAGCCTGATAGTTAACATTAAACTGGCTGCCCAAGCGCTGGGCCACGAACGAACCCACATCGTTTAGTGAAAAAGTTATACGTAGTGAAACAATGACGCGTAATACACGTCGCCAATCGCGTCGGCAGGCCGACTTCGAAGGTGCCGCCGACGAATCCACGCAACCACCGTCCATACCAAGAAGCAGCATTAGCGCCGAAGATATGGCGTCCATTATGGCGTCAATGCAACAAACACAGACGGCAGCATTCGAACGCTTGTTAGACCGTGTGCTTGATCGAGAAACACGTCGCGACACGTTGTCGCCGGCCACAGCGTCGACGCCCGCTCCTGCCCCCGGAAACTTCGCCCGATGTACGGCGCGGTTCAGCTGAGCGCCCGACGGCTCGCTCGACGGTTACTTAGACGCCGTGCAGTCCTACAAAGAGTGTACCTACGTAGAAGATGCTAACGCTCTACGAGGCATATCGATGCTGCTGACAGGGGACGCAGCAGTCTGGTGGCAGGGCATTAAGGCCACCATCAGCAGCTGGACCCAGGCTGTGACGTCACTACGGAGCGCCTTCGGCGATAATCGCCCGCCACACAGGATATACCTCGAACTTTTTAGCATGGCGCAAGGTCGGGAAAAGACTGAAATTTTCGTGGCGAAAGTGAGAGCCCTCTTTGCTCGCCTACCGGTCGCTGACCTCAGTGAGAAGGTACAACTCGATATGTTGTACGGCTTGCTGCATCAACGTGTTCGTAGCCGCGTGCGCCGGGATGAAATCACGACGTACGAGGTCTTACTTCAAAAGGCCAGGCATATAGAAGACGCCACCGACGAGAATACGAACGAGTACCAGCGTCGACGCCACGGGACGCCCCAGAATACTCCAGTGACTGCGGGTGGCGCGCCCGCAAAGAAGACTCCGCGAGACTCCCGCGAGCAGCATGCGTCGGGCGCCGGCGGCGGTCCTCCCAGCGGCGACGCGGCCACGCCTAGCGGCGGCGGTGCAGGCGTCGCCTCGCGGCTCCCTGCGTGCGACTCCGAGAGTACTCCCGTAACGAAAAGTGCGCGATTCTGTTCGTACTGTAAGCGGCGCGGCCACACTCGTGAAGATTGTTACAAACTAAAGGACACGCAAACGCAAGACAATAGTGATAAGACTCCTACGTGTTACGGTTGCGGCGCTAAAGGTGTAGTGAGGTCCCAATGCTCCAAATGTAACGCCGAGCATTACGCTCTCGATGTCGCGGAGTTCTCACGCCCTATAAACAAATCCGGTAAGGTAAATGTATCAGATAACTTATCAGTCGCAACTCTCCCTCCAGTTAGCGTAGAGTCATTATCAACTTGTAATACTAGTACGTGTAATGTTAATGAGGTACCAGTGCGTTACCTAGATCGTGCGGATTGTGAGACGCCTCCGTCACTATCACAACCCATGATGCCTATGAAAAAGCTAGGTCATAATATAGATAGCATTTCATCAAGTAGGGTGACCATGAAAAAGTTAGGACATAGTATAGAAAATGCCTCACCAAGTAGGGTGCCCATGAAAAGTTTAGGACATTTCTCTACTATTAATAATAATGGCAATAGCGATTGTCTAGGTGACAATATGGGGTCACCGATCAGGTTAAGACCTGTTTTAAGTGTACAAATTCTAGGTGTTCGAGGCAAAGCCTTGTTGGATACAGGCGCTAAGAGCAGTGTTGCCGGCGCCCTGCTGTATCAAATGCTGCTGAAGCACGAGCACCCCTGCAAGGAAACGACCCGACGAGTTCGTCTTGCTGATGGCTCCGCGCGCACCCGACGAGTTTTAACTACTACCCTGGAAGTAAGAGTGACTCCAGTAATGTCAGTAATGCTTGAATTTACTATCTTTCCTGATGCTGTCGACAATGAGACTCTCCTGGGTATGGATTTTTTGGTTGCTGCGGGCATGGTGCTTGATTTCGCTTCATCTAATTGGCATTTTTCCGGTGAGCATGTGTCATATAAAATTGAGTATGAGAAGCAAAGGCCTAATACTAACATTTATGCTGCTGATTTCTTGCGTGATGATGAAGGGCTTATGCTGAATCCAGACGAAAGACAGCAGTTGTCTGACGTGCTACAGCTCAATAACGACATTTTTGCTGAACGGGGAGGCCCTACCCCCTATGTGGAACACCACATCGATACGGGCGACCATCCTCCAATTTCAGTCCCACCTTACCGGCTCACACCTGCTAAGAAGGAGCTAATGAGGGCTGAATCGGAGAAGATGCTGGCAGAGAACGTGATCGAAGAGTGTGAGTCTGCGTGGACCTCCCCCTCTGTGCTAGTGCCTAAAAAGGATGGTAAGGTAAGATTTTGTGTAGATTATAGGAGATTGAACTCTATAACCACAACGGATGCCTACCCTATGCCACATATCGACGACTTGGTTCAGTCGACCCGGCGTAACAGCTTCATGTCAACCTTAGATTTGCGGAGTGGGTTTTGGCAGGTGGTCATGAAGGAGAGTGACAAGGATAAGACGGCCTTTCAGACTCCTTTCGGAACGTACGGCTTCCTTCGTATGCCCTTCGGGGTCAAAAACGGACCAGCAACGTTTCAGCGCCTGATGGATAAGCTCCGCTCCGCTCCGCTCCTCCTTAAGCCGGGACTTCTGTCAAATCGAAGGTGACAGTGTTACTCTGTTGGCATATCAGGATGATTTGTTGTTCATCACTGAAAACTATCGAGGTCACATAGCGGCCTTACAAGCTGTGCTTGACAAGCTGCGCGACTACAACTTAAGGGCAAATCGCGATAAATGTGTTTTCTGCAGGAAAAAGGTAAAGTATCTAGGGCATGTTATTACACAGGATGGGGTGTCCACAGATTACGATAAGGTGCAAGCCATAGCTGACATGAGCCCGCCGCAAAACCTAAAGCAGTTGAGAACTTACCTGCAGACATGCTCCTGGTTCCGCAAGTTTGTACCAAACTTTTCTGCCATTGCTGAGCCCCTGACACGCCTGACCAAAAAGAATCAGCCGTGGGTCTGGGAGGCCGAGCAAGCACACTCCTTTGAAGAACTAAAAAAGCGCCTCACTTCGGCCCCTATTTTAATACAGGTAAGCTACGACCAGCCGTTCATACTTAGAACTGACGCTAGCGCTTATGCCATAGGCGCAGTGCTATTACAAGGCGAAGGTGTAGATGAACGTCCCATAGAGTATGCGAGCCGCCTGCTGACCTCTGCTGAGAGAAAACTACAGTACCACGGAGCGCGAGGCCCTGGCTGTCGTGTGGGCTGCAGAGCGCTTTAGGGGATACATAGACGGGCATGAGGTGATAGTTAGAGGCTTCTGACTGTGAAGTCACCCTCCGGGAGGTTGGTCCGTTGGGCACTCAAGCTACAATCATTCAACATTACCTATGAGTACACTCCAGGTAAGGCCAACGTAGTCGCGGACACGCTGAGCCGCCCGCCAGGTAATCAAGATGAGGAGTTGGAGGAGCATAGTTTGTGTCCTGTTGTCATTAATCTCCCCTCCAGTAGCCCAACCGAATTACGAACTGCTCAGCTGGCCGACCCGGAATTATCGAAGATTATTCTTGATTTGGAGAACTCCGACCAGCTTAATTCTAGCCGCTGGCTGGAGAGGGGGTACGTATTGTCACAAGGAGTTCTCTACCGCTATGATCCTGACTCCGATGCGGAGGATGCTCAGTTGGTGGTACCGACCTGCATGCGAGACGATATCCTAAGGGAATTACACGATTCTCCCACTGCAGGTCACCAAGGGGTGGAGCGGACACTTCAAAGACTAAGGGAGAGGTACTTTTTTGCTGGCATGCGCCGTTTTGTAACTGATCACCTGAAGAAGTGCGCTGAGTGCCTTCGCTACAAACCCACCAACCAGAAACCCTCGGGGTTGTTGCAGACTCCCGTCCTCCAACAGCGAGGCGAGGTTTTAGCTATAGACCTATTTGGTTCACTTCCACCTGGAGACCAGGGGGAGAGGTGGATTCTACTCATAGAAGACGTAGCCACAAGGTGGGTAGAAATCTTTTCACTCGTAGAAGCCACCTCTGAAGCTTGCTCTCGAGTGCTCTTAGAGGAATACTTCCTTCGGTACGGACTGCCGCGGCGGGTCGTCTCTGACAACGGCACTCAGTTCGTGTCGGCCGTGATGCAACAGTGCAAGCACCTGATGGGTGTCAAGCAGGAGCTCATCCCATTGTATCACCCAGAGGCTAATCCCGCAGAGCGTAAAAATAGGGACCTCAAGGTACAGTTAGCCATACTAGTCAAATCGGCTCATACCGACTGGCCAAAACACTTAGCCAGCGTGAGGTTCGCTATGAACAGCGCGGTGTGCTCCACCACAGGTAAGTCACCCGCCTACCTTACTTTCGCGCGTGAGCTGCGGACCCCATTTGATGTACACAACGATCTACGGAGTATATTAGATAAGGAAAACTTTGTCCCCCAGGTGTTATTTACGAACCTTTATTGCGTCACTCGCAGACATTAGAGTACGTGTGGAAAAACACCAAGATAGTCGTAAAGAGATAGCTGATGACTCCCGACAAAAAGAGCCTATGATAAATGTAGGAGATTTAGTGTTGGTCAAGTCGCACGACCTAAGTAATGCCACTAAAGGTATCACTCGTAAGTTTTTGCCTAGGCGCGATGGTCCTTATCGCGTTGAACGGACGGTAAGTCCCACTACCTTCGTTCTGTCGGACCTCTCAAACAACATAATAGGGAAATATCATAGCTCCGACTTGACGGTTTTAGACACGTCATGGGATTCGGCACGTCCCGTTATGCCGAACAGACAAAGGGGTAGACCCCGCGTTACCAAGGCCAAGCCAGACTCGGGACGAGTAGTAGTCTTGGAGGGGGAGAGTATAACGCGGGCAACATTAACGCCGCATCCGGCGGGCGGCGGTTGCGCCAATGAGCAACCGTCCCGCCAAAACTCGGGGCGAGAGGACTGCGCGGCCGCAACAAGCAGCGCCGCGCAACGGGACGCCATACGCACTAGGCGGCCCCCGGCGCGCTACCGGGAACACAACTAAGCTAGCTAGCGAACCATTAACGCAGTATGGACGATATTATAGTGATTGCGTGATACAATAAGAGTAATAAGACTCATATCTGTAACTTTATCCTGTAAGACTAATGTGTAACTAATTATTGTGTTGGATTAAACTTTTACATAAATAGTAATTGCCAAGTACTTTCATTCCAAGTGCCACCAGCCTGATAGTTAATATTAAAACCGTGGATTATGCCTATTGGGGATACCACGTAAAAAAAACGCGCCTCCAGACTCTTCCTCGTGTGTGGTGGGGAAAAAGTCAATAATTAATTATTAATAATACTGCAAAATTAATCATTTAAAAAATTATAATAACAAAATAAAAAAAAAACAAAAGTTACTGGACCAAAGTTGTAGAGAATTTAATTTGCAACAAAAAATGTTATTTTTTTTTATCAGATAAATAGTTTAAGAGATATTTCGTAAAAACCATTTCAAATACAAAGTGCATTCACATTACTCACAAAGTGGTCACAACAACAATCATTTGAAGAGTACAATCATTTATTAAATAATCAACCATTGCCAAACAAAAATAAACTTCTAATTTTATCTCCTTTCATGGACGATTTTAAACTGATTCGAGTTGGCGGCAGATTAGAAAACTCAACCTTTACATAGAACAAAAAGCATCCAATATTACTTTCATCAAAACACACATTAACCAAACTTCTGTTCGTCGCAGAACATATCCGATTAATGCATGCGGGGCCTCAATTATCGTTGGCATCCATACGAGATCAGTTTTGGCCTTTACGAGGTCGTAATTTAGCCAGATCTGTCGCACACAAATGCCTGAGGTGTTTCCGAATGAGGGCACAAACAGTTAATCCAATCATGGGCCACTTGCCTGAGCAGCGCCTCGAGCCAGGCTACGTGTTCCAAACCACGGGTGTGGACTACGCGGGACCATTGCTCGCTGCTGACCGCAAAGGACGTGGATGTAAATTAATAAAGGTCTACGTCGTCGTGTTTGTGTGTTTCGCCACCAAGTGTCTGCACCTCGATCTGGTCACCAGTTTAACCAAAGAAGCTTACATTGCTGCCTTGGACAGGTTTATAGGACGTCGTGGAAAACCAGATATTATCTTCTCCGACAACGGCACGCAATTTGTAGGGGCTAAAAACGAGCTTAACGCTTTCCTAAAACAAAATTCTTCATCTATTTCTGAATATATGGCATATGATCACGTAAATTTAAAGTTCATTCCAGCCTATGCGCCACATTTTGGTGGGCTATGGGAAGCGGGCGTAAAGTCATTTAAACACCATTTATCCAGAGTGCTAGGCGACACTCACCTCACATTTGAGAAGTTACATACCGTGCTAGTCAAAATAGAGTCTATTCTAAATTCGCGTCCACTGACACCAATGTTTTCAGATCCATCCGATCTCAATCCACTCCAAGGTCCACGCCAGGTCACTTTTTGGTCAGACGCCCTCTTACCGCTCAGCCAACACGCTCACTAGAAGGAACCAATCCGACAAGGTTGCAACGATGGGACCGTATCGAACAAATCCACCAGCACTTTTGGGTAAGATGGCAAAAGGTGCAACAAAGGAAGAAGCGGAGATCTAGCAAGGGATGTCTCGACACAGGAAAGAAGACACAGTACCACCAATGAAGTGGGGTCTTGGCCGCATCTTGAAAGTGTATCCAGGCATCGATGGAGTTAGCAGAGTCGCCGATATACAAACCAGCAAAGGAGCCTTCAATCGCATCTGTCCTCTCCCTTTGGATAATGAACCTGTTGAAAGCCAGGACTTTCAACGCCGGGGGGCATGTCGAGAATCATAGCTGATCGCCGCCGGACCACCGAGGGGTTGAGGGACGCGCGGGCGCAAACGCATACACACTCACTCTTCGCCGTTCGCTGTTAGCGTGCACACACGAACATACGTCCTAATTCATATTCGACATTATTATTGTTCATTTTAGCATGTCATAATTGTAAAGTAATCGTATTAAATTCATTGGAAACTACAAGCTACGTTATTTTTCAAAAATCATCGTCATTATCAATCCCGAACAAGCCAGTTAAAACCAGCTGTGCAAATTTGACGCCAAAGTATACAAATATTTATAATCATTGATTTATTGAAAGTTCATCAACTATATATGGCGCGTTCCGACCGGAGGCACTGGTGATCCTGTGACCGCGCGCTCTCCGCTCTCTATCTCGGAAACGGTTGTTGGAAGTTGCGTATATATATACAAGTATTTACAGACTTACAGCTGGGTATCTCGAATTCCGAGGTGAAAGAAGTTCATCCATACGAACATACTTAACACTTTCATAGCTAAGTTTGATCACACTTTAATAGCGAATTGTATTGAATATAGAAAAGTAATTTATTTTTCTGATTCCGAATATATACAATGTGAATCTGTGCATAAGTATTTAGTAGACATTTATACTAAATTTTAGTGTCAAGTTCATTTCGTCGTGACTTTTTTTTTTTTTTCGTGCGGAAATCCCTTCGGATACCGCCCCCGCTGAAGAGCAGGGGGTCTCCAGTGGGGGCGGTTATGTCGGGCTTGAACCGACTAAAACCGCACGCCGTCTCGGGTCTTAAGACGCCAGGCTGTAAGGTTACCCATAGAGCATATCCCTTGCACCCCGACTGACCCTGGGCCATCTCCACGGGAGATGGCCCCCTTACTTGCTCTCCACTGTGCCATCTGCTAATCAGAGGGACACGTGGAAAGCTTCCGAACAGCCCTCAACAAGGCCGTCCTCGCCTCGGTCGGAGTTGGCCGTAGGCGGCAGCGTCTCTCCCGCCCTAGGAGAGAGGCGCTGCCGCCTCCGTTGCCCAGGGTGCACCGCGTGGAGTTCCCCAACCAAGCACCCCCATTTCGTCGTGACCTCAGGTACTTTTCTTTTTTATTGCGGAAATCCCTTCGGATACCCCCCCGTCGGCCAGCGGGGGCGGTTATGTCGGGCTTGAACCGACTAAAACCGCACGCCGTCTCGGGTCTTAAAACTCTGGGGTGTAAGGTTGCCAATAGAGCATATCCCTCGCACCCCCACTGACCCTGGGCCATCTCCGGTTTCGAGATGGCCCCCTCGGATTTGGGAACCACGGTGTCCCCGTCTTGCCCCGGTTTGAGGGAGGGGCGCTATTCGCCCCACCGTCCCGGCCTGCTTCTGCTGGGCTGACAGGCGGCTTCACCTGCCACCCCCAGGCCTATGTCCATGGAGGTCGGAGGTCGCTAAGCGACCTCCGGCGCCTGAGTCGCCAGCGACGCGCGGCGAGCATGTTGCGGGCTCGGCGGGCCGGGAGAGTTCTAAATCTCGTTTCTAATTTCGTTGTGATCCCAGGTACCTACAGTCAGGGGTGTGTGTTGGGTAACCTCCTCGAGTGTCGCTCCGATTCCGATCCCGCTGCAGTCCGGGGGGAACGGAATCGGAGCGGCCGGTAAACCCTGGGCGGCGGTCAATGGCTTCCCCTTCACCCCTTCATAGGGTTGGCATTGATCGTCGGCCAATACCCAACGTGGCGGGAACACATCGCTCTCCGTACTCCTCTGCTTTCAGAGGAGACAGGATGAGCGATGCTGTTAGTGGTGAGATGGCCCAGGGTCAGCCGGGGTGCGAGGGATATGCTCTATGGGTAACCTTACACCCCGGCGTCTGAAGACCCGAGACGGCGTGCGGTTTTAGTCGGTGCAAGCCCGACATAACCGCCCCCGCTGACCGGCGGGGGGGTATCCGAAGGGATTTCCGCACGATAAAAAAAAAAAAAAAAAGGTACCTACAGTCAATTATCTATTATGCAGAACGTCAGGGTTGAGTAGCCAAATAAAATGCGTTTATTTGCTAAAGTCAATCAGTTTTACCTTCCGCCGTAAATACTACAAATTCAAATAAACTTACTGGTAGCGCGGTATGATTATTTTCCTTCGATTTTCGTCATAGCATCTCACCAGCTGTAGGGCACAAGGTAATAACAAGGGAGTTCGTGAACCTACCTGAAGAACTTTTAGCGTCGACTCAGGGCGACTGGCGTCAATCAGCACGGTTCCACGTCACCACCAACACAACACGCAGTTGTTTTAAAGTTCTGGCGAGAGCACTCGGGGTGATTATATTGCACACCCATTTAAAGCGGTAGTCGTAAGGGATGAAAGAACGACGTCCCTATACCCATAAATAGCGGGGAACGAACAAAATGTAGGTACTGCTTACCCCGCGACGGATGATGGGTTCAGGATGATGGTGCAATCAGTTCGTAGTATGTCTATGCTTGCCCAAATATCGGAAACGAATGACCTTCTTGCAGTCAAAATGGCCGGTCACATTGGTTCGGCGCCCTTAGTCAAATGCACTACTCTTTGATTTTGAATACAGTGTTACAACATAATAAAATTAGGAAGTACTCAGTTCAGTTATTAATTATTGTATCAATATGTTTATGCTAACTATTGAAATATAACATTATATACAATAACTACTCAAGGATACGTTTTCAAAACTATTCCACGAATACTTTCCGTGTTCCGGGTGGCTCCTCAATCCAGATGTTTAGATTGAGGAGCCAATTTAACTTAGAATATAGTATATACTGCAAAATATCAGAATCTTGCCTAAAAATTATCTGCTTTCCTACTAAAATAAGGAGAAGAGTTTCCTTTCAAAATCTGAAGTGGCTCCTCAATCCAAACGGACATGGTAGGCGTACAAAAACACTGAATTTTTTAATGTAACACTTTTATTACCTAGAAGTTCTCGATGTGATAGTAGGTACATAAATAGTTAAGTGGTCAAAACTTACATTTAAAACAATATTTAACATCAAATTGCAAACTTTTCTAGAACAAATATCTATAGGTATGTATACATATTTAAGAGTAGCAACATGGAGAGGAAAAAAACTTTAAAATTTATTTTAAACCTACCTGAAACTATAAGTATGTAAACTCAAATGCAACAATACTTATGCAGTCTGTAACTATGACCCACCGTTTACACAAAAACAAGTGCCGTCCTATTCTATTTATCTTAATCTTGTAGAATATTTGTAAACACACAAGTTATTTTCTACACATCACAGTTTTGTTTCCCCCGCAATACAAGGCCCTGTTCTTTATACATGACGCAAACGATTCCGTCGTTCGTCGAACGAGCAAGGAACACAATTGTGTTGAGTGCAGCAAGCCTCTGAGGCGCCTTTGAGCATCGACACCAAGCGACAACGTCCTGAGTCCTGAGCGTCCTTAGTGTCCTCGCCTGACAGACCGAGGACTTGAGGAGAGGCTGACGCTCAGCCAGGACGCGGCCATAGTGTTTGGTGGAGAGACATGTACATAATCTGGGGATAAAATCTCGTCCTAAAGCACTACCTATTCTCTTAGAATTATAAATGCTAAAATAATTGTCGGTTGCCTCTGCACGCCTAGACCGCTAAACAGATATGGCTCAATTTTGACACAGAGAGATAATTCAAACTTGAAGAAAATAGGATACCGTTTATGTCGAAAAATAGCAATGTTCCGCGTAGGCAGAGCTGCCGTCAGCAATTAGTACGCAATCCGAGGGGTTTTCCACACGAAAAAAAGCTCATTCTACACAGCGCAATCCAGACCCAAAGTGGGCATAGCTTAACTAGCTTGTATTATGGGTTTTAGAATTCGAATAAATTAACATACTTGGATACATTTTTTGTAGTTACATATATATTAAACATAGAAACATTCAGCCTAATGCAAAAAACATATTGTATGGACACAAGCAGTGTCGGCATTTTTGTCTGCATACGACGACTGCGTATGCACTCGCTAGTCTCGGGATTGTCGGCTGCGAGTGCGTCGCAGTTTATGTAACTTGTAAATTTGTCCAACAATTGTGTAATTTGATAACCTCAAAACAACACGCACTTATTTATTTACATAGCCCGATCCCGTCACCTTTGAACTGTAATCGAATAATCGAACCAAAGCAAATATAAAGATTTAGATCGGAAAAAGAGAACATCTAGGACGGGACTTGAACCCGCGACCAGTCCCTCGAATATCTGGGACGTGTCTAGGTGGCTCAGTTGGTCAGAGCATTCCCCCTGTAAGGGACTGGTCGCGGGTCGCGGGAATATGTCTATCTAAATGACTCTTCAGATTGAAACATTCCTTACAATCATTACACTCATAAAGTTTCACACCCGTGTGTGTACAAATATTCATATATAAGTCACTCTTTGAACTGAAACATTTCTTACATACATTACACTCATATGGCTATTTTTCAACAGTATGTGTACGCATATGAGCAACCAAACTACACTTTACACTAAAACATTTCTTACAAAAATTACACTCATATGGCTTCTCACCCGTGTGTGTACGCATATGAGCATCTAAACTACCTTTTACACTGAAACATTTCTTACATTCATTGCACGCATAAGGCTTCTCACCCGTGTGCGTACGAATATGACTTTTTAAACTGCCCTTTAAACTGAAACATTTCTTACATACATTACACGCATAAGGCTTCTCACCCGTGTGCGTACGAATATGACTTTTTAAACTTATCTTTTCACTGAAAAATTTCTTACAAACATTACACGCATAAGGCTTCTCACCCGTGTGCGTACGAATATGACTTTTTAAACTTATCTTTTCACTGAAAAATTTCTTACAAACATTACACGCATAAGGCTTCTCACCCGAGTGCGTACGAATATGACTTTTTAAACTACTCCTAAAACTGAAAAATTTCTTACAAACATTACACGCATAAGGTTTCTCACCCGTGTGCGTACGAATATGACTTTTTAAACTACTCTTAAAACTGAAAAATTTCTTACAAACATTACACGCATAAGGTTTCTCACCCGTGTGCGTACGAATATGACTTTTTAAACTTCTCTTTTCATTGAAAATTTTCTTACAAACATTACACGCATAAGGCTTCTCACCCGTGTGCGTACGAATATGACTTTTTAAACTTATCTTTTGACTGAAAAATTTCTTACAAACATTACACGCATAAGGTTTCTCACCCGTGTGTGTACGAATATGTATATTTAAGTATTGCTTTGAACTGAAACATTTCTTACATTCATTACACTCATATGGATGTTTTTCGCCAGTGTGCGTACGAATATGACTTTTTAAACTACTCTTAAAACTGAAAAATTTCTTACAAACATTACACGCGTAAGGCTTCTCACCCGTGTGAGTACGAAGGTGTCGTTTTAAATGATCTTTACGTCTAAAACATTTCTGACAAGTGTCACATAACAACGATTTAAGTTTGTTGCTTGAGCTACTATTAATACTTTGGTCTGCACTGATTTTGTTTTCAGATATTTCTTTGCGAACGTCATTATGATCGGATGTGCTATTTTTTTTTTTATTGTTACGGAGTTTGATGTCTATTGTGTCGCGAGGTTCCACTTTCTTATTCTGCTTAACTGGTTTGTCTTCAACAGCTCTTTCAGTCCCCCTTTTCGGTTCTTCACTCTTGCCCATTGTTTGGTGAGTTCTCTTGAGACTGTTTAAAATCGTATCTTTACGGTACTTCTGCGCGGCTAGTCGAGGAGCACCTAAATAATATATAAATCATGTTGCGTTAGTGTAACTTTATGTAGGTTGGCAGAAATGTTAAGTTTCCTACAAATTGTAAAGTTGAATTTAGAAAAAGTCAAAAGTATAATACAATCGGTCCAGTCCGTCCAGTTATTTTTAGGCGCTAAACTTTTTTGTCCCGATAGACATTATGGTGTGTGCTACCGACTTCACTTGAAGACTCTTCTTCATCCGCGCGACAATTCTGGTTTCACTCAAAGCTTGCACTTTGGAGCCCGAGGTCCGCGCTCCCACTGCGTGGAAGCCGTAAAAGCCAAAATAAACCAAATCGTGGAAAGAATCCACAGTATGGTTTCTATTGGCTCTTACGGGAGCAACCCCGAGACGAAAGCCTGCGCCAGAGCCTCGTCCGTCAGTCAGCAGGTGACCTGTATGTGAGGTTGGTTTGGGCCCCGATGTTACAGTGAGACCCCATACCAACCCATCGTCTTCACTTAAAATAACATCTGCCAGTACGTAAGGCACCTACGTATTTCGTTAGAACCAAATTCAACCATGACAGATCGATAGATCGATAGATAACTCTCTTCAGTGTGCACCAAAAAGTTACAGTAAAGACAAATAAGTAGTATCTACGTAGACAGGGCCTGTAGACAAAGTGACATTCTACTAGCGGAATCGCTTCAAAGAGAACCTTCAAATATCCGAAACGTATAGAAGTGATATTATTTTTTACACGGGACATGTCGATAAATAATTTCATTCCCATACATTTATTATTACCTGGACTTTTGGAAGTTCGCTTCAAAGCGATTCCACTAATAGGATATCACTTTGTACAGAACCTTAGGATGGACAATAATGTAACGAAAGCAAAATAATATGGTGGTGGAGTTATAACATAAATTAAGTACAAAATGAATTATACAAATTAAATCAAATTAAGAACAAAAATAGTGTTAACATAAAACAGAAACAAAATAGTTTTAACATATAAAGTATATAGTAAACACTAGTAAGAACGGAAAACGTGACGAGTGAGCATATAATGTTGACCTTCTATGGCGTACACGATGACAGGTAATGATCTTTCCCATTCTTTTAAAGATGTTCTTGGTTTAAACCCGTTTGATGTGTAATAAAAATGCATTCCATAAGCGCACAGCCTTAACTGTGAATGACTTTCCAGCATAATCAATGGAATGCAATGACATTTTCAGCCTCAAATTCTCGGATGAGCTCAGGCATCTCTTATGTGTTTCATGGAGGAACTTGAATCGTTCTTTGAGCTAAGAGGGAGTTGTATGATTAAACAATACATTACATAATAATGTTCGAAGCCACTTGAGTTGTTTACAAAGTTTGAAACGTGATCATATTTGCGTAGACCAAATATGAATCGGATGCAACAATTTTTTGAACTGTGCGGCTCAAAAAATTGTTGCTTATCAAGTTGCTCCTCAGTGAGATCGGGATAGCTGACATCGGCGTAATCGAAGACAGGAAGAAGAAGCGATTTTGCGAGCGCAATTATAGTGGCAATTGGAAGGAAGTTTCGTAGCCTTCGTAAGAAACCTGCTGACGCAAAAAGTTTGCTACTGGTTCCTTGTAACTGGATATTCCAAGAAAATATTTTATCCATGTAGATACCCAAATTCGACACTATCGCTAATTGGCACAACGACTCCCTCCACCCATAGCAATTTGCGGAAGTTGGAACCAATTTATTTGTGAAGTCAACTGTTGTGGCGGGTGCTTATCGATCCGATAGTTTGTCCGAACAAAACTTGTTGAATATGAGGGTACTTGCGACAGCATGGTATGCGGGTATTTCGAGAAAGAGAGATTGGCAGTGCCGCGCGCGCCAGACCTCGACCGCACCAGTCTCGCTTCGACATTCCTACAAATTAGAGGTCTGAGCAGCTCACCGCATCACGAGCATCTACTATAGTGCAAGTGTCACAAGCATCCCGACACCTGGATCAGTTGGTGGCCACCAACAAATCACCAGAGGAGCAGCGCGCGGTAAGTGACTTCTGTTTACCCGTGTACCTAAGTGTTTTAGTGTGCCCATATTGTGCCTTAGGGATTGCTTCGAATAGACAAGTTGGATCGATACGCACTCCACGTATTCGTCGTAATAGTTCTTCAAACCGCGAAAGGGGATCGGATTATTTACACATCTGGCCATCCCATTTATTGGTCCTTACGAGCCTAGGATAGGTTATCAGCTACATACCTACTTAGTGTATAAAATTTTCCAAACGCGTTTATTAAATTCCGCATTTAATCAAATTTTTCATATTGATTAATATAAAAAATAGCTACCCACTTTATTAAATTCCGCATTTAATCATTTTTTTTTTCATATTGATTAATATAAAAAAATTGCTACCCTCTTCATTATTAAATTCCGCATTTAATCAATTTTTTCATATTGATTAATATAAAAAATTTCTACCCGAATTATAAAATTCGCATTTACGCAAAAATTTCATATTATTTTATTTAGTATCAAATTAAATTACTTAGTACCTAATCCAATTCTAATTTTAAAATACCTACTGCTAAACTTCAAAGCAAGCTATTACAGCTAACGGCTAAAAAAGAAGCGATTTTCGAACGAATTAACCGGATATATATATTATGCAAAAATATTTCCAATTATGATTCCCGTTCTAATGAACTATTCCTTTCGCAATCTGAATCCGTTACTGAGCAATACGGCAGATTTGAAGAGATAGTTGATGAAATTAATGAGGTAAAATTTGCAATTGACGGTACCCCGCCAGACTATTCCAGCTTGAGCTCTATTGAGGACTTATATTCCACGATCAAATACAAGCGGAATCTCATTATTTCAAATAATACAACGGCATCTACAGCCGATAGTAAAAAATCTAAGATACACTTGCCGCCAATTCCCATACGTACCTTTGACGGAAAGACAGAGAACTGGCCAATATTTTTTGAGATATTTCGTAGTAATGTGCACCTTAATGCCGATCTCACGGATGCACAGCGCGTACAATACCTAATAAGCAATTTAACGCACGATGCGTTAAAAATAACGGCAGGTATTGTTCCATCGGGGGATACCTATAGGATCCTTTGGGATAGTCTTGTAAAAAAGTATCAGGACAATCGCAGTTTAGGGGAGCATTACCTTAATAACATTTTTAATATTAAAGGTTGCACCGGTAATGCTACCAGTTTGAATAACTATATAGAAAAATATTCGTCGTCTGTCGCGGCATTGAAACAATTAGACATACCTGACTTATTAGATTTTATTCTATTGTATTGTGGGTTGCGAAAGCTTGATTCGCAAACAATACAGCAATTTGAAAATAGAGTAAGCAAGAAGGAATTCCCTTCCTACTTAGAATTAATCTCATTTGTACAGGATTATGTCAAAGTACTTGAAAGGTCGAATAATAATAATTCACAAGTCGAGCCGCGCGCAAGAGCTAGTGTTAGTAATTCTAAAGCTTTCATCGCGAGTAAAGTCTGGCTAATGAAAGTAGGCCCTGGAATTATTTGCGAACTTTTTATATAGCAACTCTGTATGAACGTCAACGTCAATTTGACAAGGTTGTCGTTCGGTATCTCTGTTTACAAATTGTATGCGTTTGTGTAAATTGTGATTCTAATTACGGCTTAAAATGAACAAATCTATCAAAAGTGGTGTACGAAAGATGTTGTTTTGCATGATTGGCAAGTTCAACGAAATACAACAACAGCGTGATGCCGCGTTTAAACAAAAACAAGATTGTCTACGTGTGGTGTTGAATTTCATAGGTTAGTAGACAATATTATTTTGATACTTTAAACACCTACCTATCCAGTCGTCCTAATAAAATTTTGATTTATAATTTACGTATCCTTCCAAATAAGTTACCTACGCTTCTCTATGTATTGAATAAAACTAATTATATTCATTCGTATATCGCATCAGTAAACCAATAATTCATTTTAATAACATCACCTATGTTTTACGTATACTCATAATGAATTTTAATTTTAAAACGATTACCTTTCTTTAACAGAGAATCTGCAAGATGTCGAAGGAGTTAATGAAATAGTAAGAACTATTGAAAATCTCACTGAATTAGAGCAGAAAGATAGGATAATAACCCAGAATCAGTACTTAGAAGAAATAGCTTCAATGACTGGTAAGTTTTTACTATACACTGATGTTTTGAAATTATGCCGAAAAAAACCTTTGCATTTTTACTTATTAATACCAAGAATTAATTACATATTTCGTATTTCTTCTTTGCAGAAGTGAGTGTCAGAACACTAAAAAGAGTAAAAAGGGAATGTGCAGTAAATGAAGGTGTCTGGAGTACCCCGGGGAAGAAACGTCCACGGAAACCTACTGTGTCTAACCTAGATAACTTTGACATAGATGCTATGCGTAACAAGATAAACGAATTTTATAAAGTTAAAAAACAAGTTCCTACACTGAGGACACTGTTGGTGGAGTTAAAAGAAAGTATTGATTTTAACGGATGCAGAGAAACTCTGCGCCGCTTGTTATTAGCCAATGGCTATCAATTTAAAAAGAATAAAAATGACCGTTCTGTATTAATAGAACGCTATGACATATCTGCTTGGAGACATAGATTTTTAAGAACTATAGCAGGAAAACGTGCAGAAGGCAAGCCGATCATTTATGTAGATGAGACTTATGTCCATAGAAACTACAAGCCTAAGAAGTCATGGCAAGGTCCTTCAACTAGTGGTGCAATTGAAAATGTACATTATAGTTCATGCAGGATCAGAGAAAGGCCCCGTACCAAACTCTTTCTTAGTGTTTAGTACTAAATCAAAAAATGCTGATTATCACCATGACATGAATGCTGAAAATTTTAATAAATGGCTTAAAGAAAAACTTATACCAAATTTGGAAGAACCAAGTGTAATTATAATGGATAATGCTAGTTACCATTCGGTAATTATAAATAAGGTTCCTAACACACAAACGCGTAAAAGTAATATAAGAGAATGGCTTCGTGATAATGGAATTCAATATGAGGACTACCACACGAAAGCAGAGCTGTTGTGTATTGTAAAACGAAATACGCCTGATCCAAAATATGAAGCTGATGAAATTTTAAATCAATGTGGTCATGAGGTGTTGAGACTTCCACCCTACCATTGTGATCTAAATGCGATTGAGCTTGTGTGGAGTTTGGCAAAACGTAAAGTGGCTAGCAAAAATATTGCAGTTACTACAGCTGCATTAGAAGAGATAATTAAAGATTCATTTGAAAACGTAAGTTCTCAGGATTGGAAGAAAATGACTGATCATGTGATACATATTGAAAATAAATATAAAGAACGTGATCAAATAACAGAAGAAAATTTAGAAAGTTTTATTATAAATGTTAGAGACAGCGAAACTAGTGACAGTGATGAATCTTTTGGCATTGAAATGTTAGAATCTGATTTTGATTATGATGAATAAAACTAAGTTATTATGTGTGGAATATTATCGTATTTTATTTCCCTATTTATTTTCGGATTCTGCCCATATTTACCTCATATACCAACACCTATATATTCCCTAACATAATTTTCTTATACAGTCTATATATATGATATTTTTAATAATGAATTGCCAGGTATCAAAGTAGGTTATTCCAATTCTCATAGTATGATTTTAGTGTTGTCATGCATGTATTTTTTAAATTTGCCGCCAATATTCTGGGGCCAGCTTTCGTTAGCCAGACTCTAACGAACCGGTTTCCGAGACGGCTTCAATGTGTCCTTTGTGCAATAAAGATAGACATCAGCTGTTTAATTGTTTACATTTTAAAAACTTAGAATCACCGCAAGCCCGGTTTGACTTTATAAAATCGAAACGTGGTTGTGTGAACTGTCTGAGCCTATCTCATTCCATAACCAAATGTAAATCGCGTAATGTTTGCAAGTATTGTAAAAAGCAACATCATTCGTTATTGCATTTTTCAAATGATAATAATACTGATTCCTCGAGCAAGAAGCGGTCTGCGCCCCCGGCGCAGCCGGTTCGAATCCCGGCCGCTGAAAAAGATGACACACTAGCCAAGACGCAATCGATTGCCTTGACGTCCGGTAGCCATCCACATAATTACACTATACTGCTAGCTACCGCTCAAGTATACGCGCATTGTAATAATCGAGATAAAAATCGAACGACGCTTAGATGTTTGATTTTGATAACGGATCTCAAAATAATTTGATTACCATGGAATGTTGTAATCGTTTGAACATTCCGGTGATTAAGTTGTGTAATTCGTCGTTGCAAGGTGTCGGTATGACTACGCGACCCGTACATGGATTTATTCATTTTACAATTGAGTCTCGAATTAATCCTAACAATAGATATAATATTCATGCGCTGGTAGTTGACTGCATTACGGACAAACTACCCTCTAATTACATTAAAATAAATGATGATTTGTCCTACTTGGATAATTTACCGCTTGCCGATTTAACCTGGAATTTACCGGGAGAAATTGATTTAGTTCTTGGTGTTCAACTATTTGGGAGACAGGGTCGATTCGGGTAATCGCGCACCGCCCGCCATATTGACTAGTTTCGGTTACGTACTCATGGGGGACATTCCATGTCAAAATGATACGAAACCTACCTCTTCGTCATTTACCTCGCTTACTGATATTGATTCAAGTTTGCAAAGATTTTTCGAATTAGAGGAAATCCCAACACAACGAATCATCAGTCCAGAAGACTTGGAATGCGAAAATAGTTTTAATTCTTCAGTTTTATTTAGGGACGGTAGATATTTTATCGATTTACCTTTCTCGCGAGACCCTTCTGAGCTAGGCAATTCTCGCGGAGTGGCTCATCGGCGTCTGCTTGCGCTTGAGCGAAAATTTGCTCAAGTACCTACCCTACGCGAAAATTATAATAAGACCATCGCCGATTATATAGCTCAGGGTTACTTGGCTGAGGTATCCGATACTGAAATTACTGAGGAAGGCTACTACATGCCGCATCACGCCGTTATTAGGCCGGATAAGGAATGAACACCATTCGGTTGGTCTTAGACGCTAGTGCGAAAACTCACTCAGGGTTGTCACTCAATGATATTTTGCATGTCGGACCTAATTTACAGGCCGATTTATTTTTATTATTACTTGATTTTCGCACGTTCGCGGTAGCTATGACCGCAGACATTAAACAGATGTTTTTGAGGGTAGGTGTAAATGAGCACCATAGGAAATACTTACGAATTTTATTTCGTTTCAATAAAACCGAACAGGTACGCACCTTTAGTTTCAAGCATTTACCTTTCGGATTAAAGCCTAGTCCTTATTTAGCTGTGCGCACTTTACGTCATTTAGCGGGTGAGCATAGTGACCGCTTCCCTGAGGCTTCTAAATTAATAGAAACTCAGTTTTACATGGATGATTATGTTTATTCAGTTCCCGATATACCTTTGGCAAAGGAATTATCTGGCGAACTAATGGACTTACTTAAAATAGGTTCATTTGATCTGATCAAATGGGCAAGCCCGCTGTATTAGAGACGTTGCCTGAATCTCATCGCTCGCCGGTATGTTTCTCGCCGGTAGACAACAATTCGAATAATTTCAAGATCCTTGGTTTATCCTGGGAACCCGCTGACGATCAGTTTTTTCTGACTACCGTCATAATGGAAAATAAATGTACGAAACGCACCATTTTATCGCTGGTGGCCCGCTTGTTTGACGTGCTGGGTCTTGTGGCTCCGGTCGTTTTGTACGCTAAAATCCTCATCAAGGAACTTTGGTTGGCTAAAATAGATTGGGATGAGGAACCTCATAGAATGGGGCGCCCAACAACGGAGCACAAACCCAGGCCTATTGTAGTGAAGTTTACAAGTACTGCAGTCCGTGACAGATTATGGTTTGAGAAAACTAAGTTCAAGAGTACAGGTATAACAATTTCAGAATTTCTGACCAAAGAGCGCCATCAGACCTTCATGTCCGCCCGTCAAAAATACGGTATATCGCAATGCTGGACTAAGGAGGGCTTCATCCATATTGTGGCACCCGATGGAGTACGGCATCGTATAGTCAGTCTCAGTGAGTTGCATAGAATTGGGCCTCAAGATATAGAAAAGGCGAATCCTGAAGTGAAGACGACTGTAAAAGCCAAGAGGGTCGCCTCTAAGAAGAAATAGGTTATTTCCACAGTCCTGGTAATATGTATTTACATTTTGTTCTTGTTACTATACCCTCACTCTATTTCATCTTTGCTATTACCTTGTTCACTTAATTTTATTCTCCATTTCATATTACCGTCTTTAATCTTATTTGCAAATTCAATAATAATTTTCGAAATTTATTAACTTGTCACTTGGTGTTGTTGTTGTCAGCTGTCACAGCTGTCATCATAGACAATTGGCAAGTACGTTACTGGGTATAAGTCTTTTCAGCAGAAGCAGGCCGGGACGGTGGGGCGACTAGCGCCCCTCCCCCAAACCGGGGCAAGACGGGGACACCGTGGTTCCCAAACCCGAGGGGGCCATCTCGAAACCGGAGATGGCCCAGGGTCAGTCGGGGTGCGAGGGATATGCTCTATGGGCAACCTTACACCCCGGCGTCTGTAGACCCGAGACGGCGTGCGGTTTTAGTCGGTTCAAGCCCGACATAACCGCCCCCGCTGGCACGCGGGGGGGTATCCGAAGGGATTTCCGTACGATAAAAAGAAAAAAAAAAAAGGGTATAAGTCTTTTGGCACATTCTTTTCTGGTAAAATAATGATCTTCAATCTTCAATTTTATAGTTTTCAGCTATTTCTAATTAGTCTTAACGATTTATTTAGACAGCATTTAATTTGTTAAAATATTCTTTTAAATACCGTATCATTATTTTTACTTCTTTTGACTTGTTGCGTTTGCAAATATTAATAACCAACGTAATAAATAATTGTGTATTCCGTGGTAATGGCATACCGCATGTGTACTACTCGGACTTGAATAACTAACTACTTGAACTTCCTCAACCATTATTTAATGTGATAATTTTGTTATAATTTTTTTGGTTTTCTTTTTTTTTCTTTTTTCTGTTTATATACTGTTGATGTTTTTGCTTTTGTCTTTTTTATATTGTAGAATTTATAATGCAACTGGCAGGTGATGAATATGTATTGGTAAATTGTATAATTTTTGACAAGTAACAATTAGGGTATTTATTAATAGAAACATTTAAATATTAGTATTCTATTTATTTATATTATATTATTATATTGTAGCATATTCATGTTATGAGTAACTTTGATAATGTCGATAGTGATTCAGAGAGTTTTTACTCGGCAAGTAGTACTGATGACAGCTTTACTAGCTTTCCTTCCAATCCATCGTTAGCTGACAGCTTAGAATACCAGTTTTCTGATGTACCTAGGAATTTCAATGTAGTACACCTCAATTCCCAAAGTATTCCGGCCCATTTCCCAGATATGCTGGCGAATTTTGACTGTAAGAATATCCATGCTATCCTTGTTTCTGAGTCATGGCTTCGGCCCTATCTCCCTTCTACTTTATACTCTCTTCCTGGGTTCCAGCTTATCAGAAATGATCGTTCAGACCGTGCCGGTGGTGGTGTGGCTATATACTTGCGAACTTATATTCCTTATACCATTATTAGCATGTCTGTGCAACCACCACCAGCCAATGCTGGTGAACATCTATTTCTCGAAGTTGAACTCAATCATATCAAGCTCCTACTAGGTGTTTACTATTGTCCTTCGTCAGATATAAACTTTTTTTCCTCTTTCGAAGCCTTGTTGGTTAATTTCATACCTTCTTACAGTCACACTATCATAATGGGTGATTTTAACGCTTGTCTACTTAAAAATAACTCTCGCACTTCATCCTTCCACGCTGTTTCCAATTCTTGTAACTTAGCTATTCTACCTTCTAAAGCAACTCACCATGCTCCAAACTGTACTCCTTCGTTAATTGACCTTATCTTGGTCTCTTCAAGCGAATGCGTTGCTAAACATGGTCAATATCCAGCTACCGCATTCTCCTATCACGACTTACTTTACCTATCTTTTAAAGTTCGCGTCCCTAAGGCAAAGCGTAAAATTGTTATGCAGCGAAATTTTGGTAGCATGAACGTTGAGAGCCTTCGTCAGGATGCTGGCAACATTGATTGGACTTCACTTGTCACTTCTCAGTCAGTTGACGAACAAGTTCAAATATTTACGTCAAACATTATTTCATTGTAGCACAGGCATGCGCCCATACGGATAGTTAGAATTCAACATCCACCATCGCCATGGCTTACGGCGGATATCAAACGCCTTATAGCAAAAAAAGCTGCTGCTAAATTCAAATATAAAATCAAGCCTAATGAAGATAACTACATGAAATATGTGACAATACGAAACCATTGCAACAAGGTGTGTAGGAACGCACAACGCCAGCACATTCATAGTACCATTCAAAATGGAGATCCAGCAAAGGTCTGGAAATTTCTAAAAACATTGGGCGTTGGTAAATCACGTGAAGACACCATTCCAAGAAATTTGAATATTGATTTACTAAATCAACATTTCGCTGCCTCGTCCAACTTTGATGGGACCATGAAAGTACAGACTTTGGCTTTTCTTTCATCTCTTCCAACGCCCAGCTACTCACCTTGCATCTTTAATCTTTTCACTGCTTGTGATGTTAAGAAGAGCATAATGGCGATCACTTCAAATGCAATTGGAGATGACAATATCAGCCGTAAGATGATCCTTCCCATCCTTGATGAAGTCCTTCCAATAATATGTTACATCCTCAATTACTCCATATCCAGCTGCTCTTTTCCATCCATATGGAAGGATAGTCTAATAGTTCCTTTGCCTAAAAAACATAAGCCGCAGTCTTTCACTGACTATCGTCCCATATCCTTACTCCCATTCCTCTCAAAGGTCCTAGAACGTCTGGTTCACAATCAAATTAGTGCATTCATCACTAAAAATGACATCCTCAATCCCTTCCAATCAGGTTTTCGACCTGGCCACAGCACCGTTACAGCCTTAGTCAACATTACGGATGACATCAGGTCTGGAATGGAAGGCGGAAAGCTGACAGTCATGGCCCTACTTGACTTCAGCAATGCCTTCAATACGGTTGATTTTGATATTTTGCTTTGCCTGTTGCAGTCTCTTAACATATCTCCAACGGTGACTGATTGGCTTCGCAGTTACCTGTGTGGTCGCCAACAGCGTATACGCACCGAAAATTCAATGTCTAGCTGGTGTAGTACTACTGTTGGTGTACCCCAGGGTGGCGTTTTATCTCCTTTACTCTTCGCAATTTTTATAAATTCTATCTCAAATCACCTTCGTTCTTCCTACCACCTTTATGCAGACGATCTGCAAATTTACTCACAGGCGCCACTTGGGCAGTTGGCGGAAGCTGTGGATACAGTCAACGATGACTTGGCTCGTATAGGCGCTTGGAGTAAAACTTATGGCCTTAAAGTTAACCCCGTGAAAACCCAAGTAGCCATTGTAGGCAGTCCCATGATTGTAACTAAAGTTGTGACTTCACAGCTTCCGCCGCTTGTTTTTGATAGTACAGTGATCCCTATTACTGATAAAGTTAAGAATCTGGGAATATACTTAGACTCTAAACTGTCATGGGGCCCGCAACTCCAAGAAGTAAGCCGTAGGATGTTTGCGTCGATGGGATCACTACGAAAGTTGCAAAAAAAAAAAACATTGCTACTACCCATTCTTGATTATGCAGACGTCAGCTATCTTGATTTAACCGAAAACCAGTTGGATAAGCTTGAGCGTCTCCAAAATGTCTGTATAAGATTCATATTTGGTTTACGCAAATATGATCATATTTCTCAGTTTCGAACAGAGCTTAAGTGGTTACCTATCCGACTTCGCCGGAATACTCACATCCTTTGTTTGCTATATAAGATATTATTTAACCCTTCAACCCCTTCCTATCTTAAAGGACGTTTCGAGTTCCTTCACGATACTCATACGAGATGTTTAAGGTCATCAGAAAACTTAAGACTGAAGATGCCGTTGCATACAACAGCTTTTTACGACAACTCCTTCACAGTCACAGCCATTCGTCTCTGGAATAAGCTGCCAGTGGACATAAGAAAAGCTGAGACTTTAGCCAATTTTAAGTCCATGGTAAGGGAACACTATTTGTCGCTGTGAACATGTTGTTCTATTGCAAGTTTTTTTTTAAATGCGTTAACATATTTTTAGGTAACTATGTGTAGTATATTTTATGTATAGGTATATATTATAATATATGTAGGTATACATTATTTGTTTGAATGTATATATAGGTAGATATTTAGATAGATATTTAGATATATATATATTATAATTTAGGTATTAATGTTTATGTGTATTATGTACCTATTATATTTAGCTACAATTAGTACGCCAAACAACTACCGCTCAATCCTACCAACACATTACCATCCAAAGGTTGCCTGGTAGAAATCGCTTTAAGCGATAAGGCCGCCCATTGTACTGCTTCCTCCTCTAATTTTATGATACTTATGTATATTATGTTTATCTGGTGTACAATAAAGTGTATAATAAATAAATAAACCTCCGGCACATATCGTCCGTCGCTTCGCCGCATTTACCCGGGATTTTACGGCACTCTCCTCTTTAAAAATACCGCGACATATTGGAGTTTTTAAGGACTCTGTGGTAAATATTGTAGCCTTTTGCGACGCCAGCTTCAGTGGTTATGGTTGTTGTATTTATCTACACTGACCCTGATGGTAATGTCACTGTCCGACTCCTATGTGCTAAGTCTAAAGTTTCCCCCGCCAAGATTACGACGCTGGCGCGATTGGAACTTCTCGCAGCTTTGCTTCTATCCAAGCTTGTTCGCGTGGTTAAAGAGAAGCTTTCCGTTCGCGTACCTTTTTTTTTTTTTTTTTTATCGTGCGGAAATCCCTTCGGATACCCCCCCGCCGGCCAGCGGGGGCGGTTATGTCGGGCTTGCACCGACTAAAACCGCACGCCGTCTCGGGTCTTCAGACGCCGGGGTGTAAGGTTACCCATAGAGCATATCCCTCGCACCCCGGCTGACCCTGGGCCAGCTCAACACTAACAGCATCGCTCATCCTGTCTCCTCTGAAAGCAGAGGAGTACGGAGAGCTATGTGTTCCCGCCACGTTGGGTATTGGCCGACGATCAATGCCAACCCTATGAAGGGGTGAAGGGGAAGCCATTGACCGCCGCCCAGGGTGTACCGGCCGCTCCGATTCCGTTCCCCCAGGACTGCAGCGGGATCGTTCGCGTACCTATTCAGGGTGTTTACGCTTTTTCGGATTCCACCATAGCTCTCTCGTGGATTCACTCATCTCCCCATAGATGGTCTGTTTTCGTAAGCAACCGTATTGCTAGAATTCAGGAAAATTTACCTTTTTTTTTTTTTTTTTTTTTTTTATCGTGCGGAAATCCCTTCGGATACCCCCCCGCGTGCCAGCGGGGGCGGTTATGTCGGGCTTGAACCGACTTTACCTGCGGCTTGTTTTACCCACGTATCGGGGAAAACGAACCCTAACGATTGTCTTTCACGCGGAATGCTGCCATCAGATTTGATTGCACATTCGCTCTGGTGGGACGGCCCTACTTGGCTTCATCAGCCGATAAATGAATGGCCCTTAAAATTCATCCCAACTGAGTGGGGTACATTACCAGAGTTGAAATCCAAGGCATTTGTGGTCGAAACTTCAAAGGCTGAACCGCATGCTTTAGCTGCCATAGCTGATCGCATCAGCTCATGGAATAAGCTATTGCGTACGTTCATTTGTATTCTTAAATTTACGAATAGATTATGTAGTCAGGACGCTGTTGAAAATATTCAAACCGCTGAAAAATTTGTTATTCGAATTGTTCAAGGTATCCATTTTTCTAATGAGGTGAACCTGATTAAGGCCGGCGAACTCCCCTCTAAAAAATTACGCAGTCTGTCTGTTTTTCTGGACGATTACGGAATCCTACGAATCGGGGGTAGACTTTCAAAGTCTGACCTACCCTACGAAGCTAAACATCCCGCACTACTACCTAAACATGACCGTGTAGTTAATTTAATAATTGATCACTACCATAATACGTACTGTCATACGGGCCCCGGACTATTGATGTCCATTATTAGGCAACGGATTTGGATATTGGACGGTAGGACCGTTATTCGTCCGCGCTGCCGCAAATGCAACACTTGCTTTCATTTAAATCCTGTACACCCGACGCCCAAAATGGCTGATCTGCCTGGATACCGGGTCCGCGATGCCAAGGCCTTTATGCATACTGGGGTGGATTTAGCTGGTTCCATTGCGTATGTACCTACTCGCCGCAGAGGACAACGCTCGCAGAAGGCCTATATATGTTTATTTATATGCTTGGTCACTAAGGCCATACATATAGAACTCGTTTCGGATCTCACCTCAGAAGCTTTTCTTTCCGCTTCCAAAAGATTTATTGCGCGCCGGGGTCCAGTGTCCGTTATGTACTCGGACAATGGTATAAATTTTATAGGTGCGAAGGCACAGCTGAATGAAATATACTCATTTTTATTAAATTCAGCTGTTCAGTCGGACATTAAGCGGGAACTACTCAAAACTCAAATTAAGTGGACTATGATCCCACCGCGAGCTCCGCACTTCGGAGGTCTGTGGGAGTCAAATATTAAAAGTATTAAGACTCATTTGTTCCGAGTCATTGGTAAGCAGCTTCTCACGTATGAGGAACTTTTGACCGTATTGGTGCAGATAGAATGCCTTTTGAATTTGCGACCGCTTAGGGTTTTGTCATCGGACCCACACCCCGAGGTGCTCACACCGGCACATTTTTAATGTCCAGTCCGCTTACCTACTTGCCTTCTTCTGAACTGACAGAGGAAGGTATTAATCTAAAAAACCGCAAGAGGCTTCTGGATCAGTTGGTATTGGGTTATTGGAAAAAATGGCGCGTGGAATACTTAAATACGTCACAAACTCGACAGAAGTGGTGTACGCCTGATCGTCCGATAGAGATGTCCTCTTGGGTCAAGATAACGTACCACCTTTATCGTGGCCACTCGGCATTATAACCGAAGTGTTCCCTGGTACAGATGGCATAGTTCGAGTCGCGTCTGTCAAAACCGCGTCAGGAATTTATAAACGTCCTGTAACTAAGCTGTATCCGTTGCCAACCCAATAAAATCTATTTAAATTACCTTAATACTTGTTTTTCAACCGCATTTTAATTTAATATTTATTTAAATAATTTCGTGATTAAGCCTCAATCGGTCTCCCTATGGATATCTGCTTGGGTTATAATAATAATATAGATTTTACGCTATTTACTGTTTCATCTGCTGTAACGGTTCATTAATATTATCAGAGTGCCTTACATTTATGAAACTTAACCGCTTAGATCGGAATTACCTGATTACCTAGCTCCCCCTACTTAGCTATGGACCTTGTCAAGGCGGGGAGCGTGTTGTGGCGGGTGCTTATCGATCCGATAGTTTGTCCGAGCAAAACTTATTGAATATGAGGGTACTTGCGACAGCATGGTATGCGGGTATTTCGAGAAAGAGAGATTGGCAGTGCCGCGCGCGCCACCTCTCGACCGCACCAGTCTCGCTTCGACATTCCTACAAATTAGAGGTCTGAGCAGCTCACCGCATCACGAGCATCTACTATAGTGCAAGTGTCACAAGCATCCCGACACCTGGATCAGTTGGTGGCCACCAACAAATCACCAGAGGAGCAGCGCGCGGTAAGTGACTTCTCTTTACCCGTGTACCTAAGTGTTTTAGTGTGCCCATTTTGTTCCTTAGGGATTGCTTCGAATAGACAAGTTGGATCGATACGCACTCCACGTATTCGTCGTAATAGTTCTTCAAACCGCGAAAGGGGATCGGATTATTTACACAGCTGGCCATCCCATCAACCTTGGACCACTTTAGCGTGAGTCCATGGTTTTTGGCTCCATTCACATATCCGCTTCAATTCCGGGTCCGGGTCTTATAAGGGTTCGTTTTAACTTTTGAGGGGTTTCGTTTTAACGCCTCAAAATAGCGAAAAGTGAAGGAGATAGAACGCCACCCTTGGGTACATCAGTGGTCGTATTGCACCAATAAGATCGACGCGAACACGTTGCCGACGACCAAACAGCTACGAAACCACTCAATAGTCAATAATTTAATTTAACGCCCGTGTTAACACTGGCCGTGGTCACAAGCTGACTCTCGCGGAGTCAGCCTGAGACCACGGCCAGTGTAACCTGGTCGAAACGTCAGGCAATCCAAAGGTATGTATATACCTATAAATGATCGCGTTAATTCCCGTTAAGTTAAATTATTGTATATTGTGGAACGCGAAAGTTTAAACATTAACACTCAATAGCCGTTGGAGATATGTAAATAGAACTGAGTATAACAAACAGGATGTGGAAATCTACGGTATTAAAAGCGTTGCTAAAATCAAGTAAGGAGAGAAGTGTAAGGCGACAGACAAACAGAACGGACGCGCGTCCTAAACATGTCTTTGTAACGGGTGCTGTGGGAGGGGAAGGGGTGAGCAGAATGGTTAAGGGGTGCGCGGGGCGTTACAAAGACAAGTTTAGGACGCGCGTTCTGTTTGTTCGACGCCTAAGCTTTCCACCTTCCATGCTCTGTCTTATGTCTTCCGTGATATTGACCACTGCTGTCGCAGTACTGTGCCTAGAATGGAAGCCGGATTGACGAGGGTTTAATAGTTTTTATTAAGGAAAGAGCAGAGCTGAGTTGAGAGAAATGAGACGCTTTAAGGCTTTGGAAAGAAATGGTAGGATAGATACGAATATAGAACGATAGTAAGAAAACGACCAGGGTTTGGATTTCTTGGGTAATGCAATTATTTGGGCACTTTTCCAAGAAGATAGGAAAACAGCACAAGAAAAGAGCTGAGTTGAGAGTGAATGAGACGCTGTAAGGCTTTTGAAAGAAATGATTTTTTTTTTAACGTGCGGAAATCCCTTCGGATCGCCGGCCAGCGGGGGCGGTTATGTCGTGCATCCACTAAAACCGCACGGTGTCCTGCCCAAGTGTCCATTGCCGGGCACCCCGGGTAAGCCCTCGAAAGGATAACCCCAGGACAGCGCGGCCTCGCCTGGTGGGGTCGGGTTTTATCCCGCGTCGGAGAGTAGGCGGGCGTGTGTAAGACACACACGACACACCTCCGCCACGGCCTGCTTCTGTAAGGACGGCGAGTCGGCCAACTGCCGTCCTCAGGCCCCGATCATGGAGGTCGGTAGTCACGGGCGTAGATGAGTCTGCGGCGCCTTCGCCGCAGACTGCGAAACTCGAGGGGCAGGGTTCTCTCCCGCTCCCTCTCCGCCGTCTCTTTCGCGCGCATTACCTGCTCGCAGAAAGAGGCGGCGGCGTGCCACTTGCTCCCGTCGGAGACCACGGCCCTCACCATGGTCTCCAACGAGAGAACGTTCACCCCCAGGACCGCAACGAGATCCCGGCGTTGATTCGCCCACGCAGGGCACTCCACCAACGTGTGGAGCGCCGTGTCTTCGCCAGGATCCTCGCAGTGCTGGCACTGCGGCGTTGTCTCCCAGTGGATGCGCCACAGATACTTACCGAAACACCCGTGTCCGGTAAATATCTGGCACATTCGGTAGGAGAGGTCCCCATGGTCCCTCTCCAACCACTCCTTCATGATCGGCCTCACCGCCGCAATGGTGGATTCCCCCCACCTTGGGTGCTCAAGTCGCACCCTCCATGTCAACCATGACTTCCTGGCGGAGCAGGGACCGCTGAGCCCAGATTTCTCGGGGCTTCGGCCTATGGCCCCGCTCCAGCGCCTCCTTGCGCCACTGGTACAGCAGCGCAAGGGCTCTCGCTTCTAGGTCCCATGGAGGGGTCCCGGCTAGGAGACATGCCGCCTCGACGGAGATCGTGCGATACCCCCTGATGACTCTGACGGCCATGGCTTTTAACGGGCTGTTTAGGACAGCCACGTTGCGGGCCGCCAGTCTCCGCCCATACGGGGTCCCCGTGTAGGGCCATGCGACGCACGACCCGCAGGTACAGTCTCCTAGTGGGGGCGTTGGGTCCCTTAACGTTGGGCATCAGCCGCGATAGCGCGGCCGCAGCCCCCCTCAGTTTCGGTTGAAAGAAATGGTGGGATAAATATATGACGATAGTAGGAAAATGAACAGCGGTTAGATTTGGGCACTTTTCCAAGAAGATGGGAAAACTGCACAAGAAATGGAGTAATGAGGACGTGGCATAGGATAGGAAGAATTTGCTCTAGAATTGGTACAATCATATTTCGGCTAACGGCATCGCTACCCACAGCATTGGATGAAATCGATGAAATGCTCTTCTTAACATCACAAGCGGTTGATTGGTTGAAGACGGAAGTTGGATGATCAGGAGTTGGAATAGATAAATGATATTGAAGTGTGGTAACTTTAGTAGTTACATATCATTAAAATTGGACGAAGCAGAGAAATGTACAGTCAACGAAAAATTTAGCTTAATACGAGGGTCAAACTGAAAGTTCTTAGAAAATCAAAAACTGATTACATTAGCCAGTTATTAGTTTTATTATATCTTTTCAAAATATTGTCCATTCACGTCAATACACCGCTGCATGCGATGGAACCACTGGGAAAAGCACTTTGCCCACTCGTCCTTAGGGGTCTCTTCAATGGCATCGCGATACGCAGCCACCGCTTCTTCAGCATTCATAAACCGCTTTCCTCTAACTTTTTCTTTAATTTTTGGAAATAAATAAAAATCACAAGGCGCGAGGTCGGGGCTATACGGCGGGTGACCCAGTAATTCAACGTTTGATGTCGCCAAATAGTCGATCGTTCGCTTGGCGGTGTGCGACGAGGCGTTGTCGTGGTGAAGGAGGATCCTACTGCGAGGTCGTTTCTCTCGAACTTTTTCCAAGACAAGTGGCAAACAATTGGTAGTGTACCATTCTGCAGAAATTGTTTTTTGATCCTCTAACACAATTGTTACGAAATGACCTATCCTTCCAAAGAACGAGGCCACCATTTTTTTTCCCGCACTTCGATCTCTCTTCACTTTAGTTGGCAACTCCTCGAAAGGAAACACCCACTGAGCAGATTGTCTTTTGGTTTCAGGATCATAACAGTAAATCCAGCTTTCGTCACCTGTTAGTATGTCGAACACAGCATTAGAGTCACCTCCGTTAAATCTTTCAATCATTTTACGGCACCAATCCACACGATGGAGTTTTTGAACCTCAGTCAAATTATGAGGTATCCACCGGGCGCAAAGCTTCCTGACCGCTAAATGTTCGTGGAGGATTTTGTGCACTTGACTCATACCGATGCCTAAGCTTGTCCGAATCTGCTGATAGGTCACTCTTTTGTCAGTCTCTATCATACGCCGCACAACACAGATGTTATTTTCAGTCGTCGCCGTAGAAGGCCGTCCTTCTAATAAATCATCAGTGAGATTAGTGCGACCACGTTTAAACTCATTAAACCAGTTGTAAACAGTCGCACGAGATGGGGCTTCATCGTGAAAGGCCAATCGTAGTCTATCATAACTTTCTTGTTGACTTAAATGACATCGAAAGTCATAAAAAATCATTGCACGAAAATTTTCTCGTGTTAAATTCATGTTAACGTGACACAGACAATTTTCAATTTGCCGCCAAATCGTAAAACAAATGATAAATGAATGAAATATATACTCAGTAATATTGGCAAAGAGTTCTATTTTCAAATTTTAGAATTTTTTTTTTATTATATTGTTTATAAGTGGCCAGTTCTAAGAACTTTCAGTTTGACCCTCGTAAATTCTAATTTGTGGATCCTCTTAGCTCTTAAACCTTTCATGGAATAATAAATAGAAATGAGTATAACAAACAGGATGAGGAAGTCTACGGTATTAAAAGCGTTGCTAAAATCAAGTAAGGAATCAAATATATTAACTTCGTCCACAGGAGATTATAAAACGACTTTTTTTATACCACTTAGGTGGCAGACAAGCACACGGCCCACCTGATGGGAAGCAGTTACCGCGGCCTATGGACGTGTGCAACACGAGAGGAGACACGTACTTATAGATCAGTTATTGGCCTATGTATTCCAATGTAAAAAGGTTTGTAAATATTTTTGTGTCCAGCCACTTTTGTCGTTGACTTAACATTATGTAAATCTAAGGTAATATTTTTAAGAATTGAGTCTTGACGAGACTTTACAACTCCAAATGTATTCAGAAATCCTCGGTTTTCTGCGCAGTCGGATAGACACCGGTTAGCTTGCTTAGAGAATAGGGACACTGTAAGTGTAGTATGTGACGGTACATGGCGAAACCTAAATATGAAAAATATCGAGAACGTGCGGGTGGATGAAGAACTTTGCACCTCACGGACTCGACGACGGAGGACGTGCACCACTGCGCCAGTCAGCCTGCGACCACGGGCAGTGTAACCTGGTCGAAACGTCAGGCAATCCAAAGGTATGTATATACCTATACATGATCGCGTTAATTCCCGTTAAATTATTCTAAACTTTTGCTGGATCCCCGATTTCCACAGAGGTAGGGATATGTTGGCGTTGTGTTTTCCTAGACACCTTGCTGAATCTATTTCGGATGGCCACAAGCTTCTCCAAATTAGCCTGGGTAGATCTGATTTTGTATCTAGCCTTGATTGTAGCTTTTTTCGACATCAGAAATTGCTGTATAGGCCATACCGCAATTGCGGGCCCGCACGAAACACGAACGAAAGAAGTGCATTTAGGTACCATGAAGCAACTTCGAATTTCGTTCTTTCAGTCGGGACCATAAAGTATCTGAATCAAGCAGGTTTTCGTTTACAATATATTTCTATTTCAAAATGAAATATTATAAACCAACATACTTGTTGAAATAAAACTATTTTTAACGGATTCTATCGCGGTTTATTTGATGTTATTTTATATTTTACATTGAACCCGACGTTTCGGTTGCTTTTCAGCAGCCATGGTCACGGGTAGACTAAAGATGGTTGTTGTCTTGAAGTTTGAAGTGAAAGTTATCTCAAAGTACCCGAACTATGTTGAATTGTTGGTGTTACTATTTACGCAGAATGAGCTCACAGTGTCATGAAGTCTTGTTGTATTTTGTTTTTTCTTGGAATTAATTAAGTGAATGACTGGGTCCCAAGCTGGTGGTACATTCCAACCATCTTCTCTATTAAAATTAGGATGTTTTTTAATTTCAATAGCTTCGCGGAACATCCTAGGTGGGAATCGATTTTCTTTGGCGAGTATCTGAGGTTTATCAAATCTTAAGTAATGTTTGGTCCCCTGTTGCACGTGTTCACATACAGCAGACTTTTTTGAGCGTTGGTGTTTTATGTCAGCTATGTGTTCTTTGACGCGAGTGCCAATGCTTCGCTTGGTTTGACCAATATAAGAGAGCCCACAGTCACAATCTATTTTATAGACCCCTGCATCTTGTAGAGGCAATTGGCACTTGACAGATGGTAAAAATTGACATATCTTCGTTGGCGGCTTGTAGTATGTGTTAATTGAAGCTCGCTTCAAGATGTAGCCAATCTTGTCAGTGACCCCTCGTATGTATGGTAGGACTGCAGGCTGGCGCTCGACAGTGGCTGGCTTTTCTCGGGATCTGTGACTGGTGCGCGGTTGTTTGAGCTTGTTGTCATACAGAACTTGTTTGACATGTTGTAGCTCAGCGTCTAGGTGTTTCTTGTCACAGATCCCACGGGCTCTCTGAAACAAAGACATTCCCACGGTAGCTAACTGTTTAGGGTGGTGGTGAGATTCACCGTTTAAGTACCTATCAGTATGGGTCTTTTTCCTATACACAGTGTGGCTCAAAGTATTATTAGAGTTTCTGATTACAAGAACATCTAGGAAAGCTAATGAATTATTTGCCTCTAATTCCATAGTGAATTGTATGTTGTTATTAATGGAATTAAGGTGTGTTAAAAATGTATTTATACTATCTGTTGGTAGTATTGTGAAGGTGTCATCTACATACCGTTTATAAAATCTAAGTGTAATGGCAGCCGTCTGCATAGCTCGCGCCTCGAAGGCCTCCATATATATGTCAGCCAACAACAGGCGATACTGGGGAGCCCATTGCCACGCCATCGATTTGTATGTAGACTGCTGTTTTGCTGCGCGAGCGCCAGCCTGCAGTCCTACCATACATACGAGGGGTCACTGACAAGATTGGCTACATCTTGAAGCGAGCTTCAATTAACACATACTACAAGCCGCCAACGAAGATATGTCAATTTTTACCATCTGTCAAGTGCAATTGCCTCTACAAGATGCAGGGGTCTATAAAATAGATTGTGACTGTGGGCTCTCTTATATTGGTCAACAGATGGCGCTGCTGTCTTGTGAACAGCGAATTAATGTCGGTCATTTTTAAATAATATAAATAAATAGAAATTCGTAGTCAATTGTATAATATAGTGTACTAAAGTGAAGTTATACCTCTAAAAATCAACTGTGAGTGTTATCTCTAAAATCTAACCACGAAGAACGAAGATAATATAATAGTGTGACGAGTGGTATCAATTGCAATTAAATATCAATAAGTTCAATACAACACTGTTATAGTGATTTATGACACTTAAAACGCCGTAGTGACTATTTATCCTGAATTTCTCACATCAAATATAAAAAACACACTAAAAATCATTTTGTGGCGGTTTATTTTCACTATAAATTCAAATTGGATAACGTTACAGCGCCACCTAGTGGCGAATAGCAATAACGGTGTTGTAGAAAATCATAACTAGAGGGCGTTATAATAAGTTATCGTCACGCATTGGGTACTGTTTGCTGTTTTTTCTTTTCTTGTCATCTTAACAATGCCACGCGTCATGTACTCTCCGCCGAAGGGTTCCCCCAATAATCGGACACTTCAAGAAACGCAATCCGAGCCAGATATTACTAAAGCTGGAAACGAGTCGGTAACTGAGTACAGGACAAGTGAGTCGGGCAACACATCAACTAGACCTGGTAAACGTTTCCGTGGAGACGATATTTGTTCGGAAACTGATAGGTTTGCTGAGCTCAAAAGCATGCTGGAATCTTGGAAAGCCGATCAGGATATTATCCTGAATAAGCTGGTGACAGAAGTGTCCGAATTAAAGCAGCAAAACATCTCGATTCAGAACACAAATTTGGAGATTGAAAAATCTATTAAATATATAAATACTGGATATGAGGACATGAGAAGTCGGCTCGAAGTATTGGAGAGGAGCCAAAGTGAACACGAGAAGCGCTTGCACAACGGTGGCGGGGAGGCTGTGGCTAAACTTGAGGCAAAAATTGACTCAATGGAGCAACAGGCTCGCCAATGTAACATTGAGATTTGCAACCTACCCGAAAGGAAACATGAGAACCTCCTTGTATTGATAGACTCCATTGGCAAAGTATTGAATTTCCCAGTGCCACCGACCGAAATAATAGCTGTACACCGGGTCCCACATAGAGAACAACGTAACGCGAAGCCCAAAAACATAATAATCAAATTGAAATCTAAAATAATGCGGGACAACATGATTAGCGCCTACCGAAGAATTAAGAGCATTAAAACGGACCAAATAGGAATTTCAGGCGCTGCAGTACCTATATATCTGAATGAACATCTTCACTGAAAAACAAAACATTATTTCGAAATTGTCGAGATATCGCACGCGAAAAGGGGTACAAATATGTATGGATTAAAAATGGAACCATATTGGTACGTGAACGTGATGGATCACCGGCTTTTGCTGTCCGTTCTAACGATGATCTTAGCAAGTTTATGGCTAGTGACAAAACGAGCACGTCTACGCAAAGACACTAATTATTTGCTATCCTTACTAATTTTGTATCCTTTATATTTTACTTATCATATATGTAGTGTTATACTTAACGATTGTCTGTTACTCAGATGTCTGGGTGCAGTAAACTCATGCAGCTTTATCCTATATTGTTATTGATTGTTTCTGGTGGCTTTGTGGGTAGCTTTATAATATCCTTAATATCCTTAGGTCTGTTTTTTTTGTTTCATATGAATGTCATGACACATAACCTTCTCTTTATTAAATATAACCATCATGCAGTAAAAACTGATCTATGCTGTGGTCGTGGTGCGAGTGTATTAGTATTATGCTTGTATATTTATGGCTTATTGGGATTGCATACTGTATTGTCGACATATTATTGTAAAAAATATTTTATTACAAACATTTATTAAGTGAACATTCCAAATGGCTACTAATAACTTAGTAATTTATTATCAAAATTGTGGAGGGTTTCGCACAAAGTTGCAGACATTATATATGAATATTATGGCTAATTCTTATGACATATTAATATTGACGGAAACTTGGCTCATTTCTGACATTCAAGATAATGAGCTTGTCGACGACCGCTACCTTGTTTTTAGATGTGATCGTGACAGGACTGCTTCAGGGAAGCTCGATGGAGGGGGTGCTCTAGTAGCAATACGGCGTGAGCTACAACCGACTAGGGTAACAACACAACTTGACTGCACTTATATTGAACAAATTATGATACAACTTCCCGCGTCTGAAGCCAAAAAACGTCATATCATCAGTGCTGTGTACTGTAGTGTTCGGACCTCGTCCCACACACTACGGTTCGTTACCTGGCCATCATGTGTCAGAGTTTAAATAAAACTATTGTATCAATTTAAAATTTGAATGAGGAACGAGATAAAACAATCGCTGCCTGGACATTCGGGATCTGAACGGGCCTAGTGGAGCCGTTCCGATTGAAGCTGAGAAAAGTATCCTGAGAAGAACCCCGCTTTAAGCCCTATCCTTGGGCCGAGTCCGCGATATACGTCCCAGTTCGCTAATTAAAGTTAAAACAACCGCGTAAAGTCCCTAATAATATAAGTAGGAAGTGCAAGCGGTTAATAAATAAATAATATATTATCCTATTTGATCGTTGTAATTTCATCACTTCATACACGCGTGGTACCCAACCCCCTGGGTACCACAGCTTTTGGTGGAGGCGCCGGTTTCCATAGAATTCGGTGGAGGAACGCCGGTTTCCACAGGAGGTGGAAACGCCAACGTTCTGCAGTTGGCAGTGGATTGATCGACCCCGTACCTTGAGAAGGAAGTCGTCGTGCAATATTGGATCGACGCCTTAAACAGATAACAAATTTGAATTCATTATATATATTGTATTATTACCATTAAGATGGCCGAATCAAAGAAATTTGGTGGCACTGACGGTGTCTCATTCCAAAGTTTTTTTGAGAGACTTCAATGTCGTATTCGCCTTAAATAAATTTATGTTGGCTGACAAAGCCACAATATTAGCTGCCTACCTCGAGGGCGCAGCGTTACACTTTTACAAGTCGATTTTTAACGAAGAGTTAACTTTCGAACAAGTGTGCTCACTGTTAGAAGAAGAGTTTCCTTCCCATGGCGATGATTTAGAGTTGTTCTATTCAGCGTATCAAGCCAAAGAGGAGAACTTGGTTACCTATTGGTACAGATTGTGTAACTTGGCTACTAAAGCGAAGGTTACCGATGATAAAAAGATAATAAGTAGATTTCTGAAGTCAATGTCGCCAAGATTTCGAAATATTTTAGCGGCAAGGGTGTACAGCGATAAAAAAGAACTCCGCGACGCGCTGTTGCAATTATCGGAAGTACAACCCGACGTGCAGGGGGATAGAATACAGAATTTACCTACGAACCCTCCACAAGGATATAACCGTCAAGTCGGATTCCATAACCGCTACGGGAATAGAGGAGACACGACATCTTACGATGCACGTCAAGCTCCGTCATCGTCGAGTCCACGGGATGAAGGGGACAATTTCCGCACTCCGAGATACAACCTAAGACCTCGGAACATTGCTAACACTAATGTTTTCCCCAGTAACCCGAATTCTTCGGGATCTAACAGAAGAGATACTCCAACTTCGAGCCGACAGTTTTTCCGGCCTCGAGAGAGAAATGTGATGAGCATGGAGCATATCGAGTCTGCGAGTGCAGATCAGCTTCACAACGAAAGCAATTTATCTGGTCAGTTGTCGCCATTTATTAAAGTTACAATTAATAATTCTGACATCGAAGCATTACTGGATACTGGAGCTACGGTAAATGCTATGAGCAAAGCTTTAGCTAGAAGCTTGAACCTACAAATAAGACCGTCAACGTCGTTGACGCACATCAGAAGCATAACTGGTTCTTCAGCAACTATCTGCGGTGAAGTCAACGTGAACATGATTTTAGCGAACATTTTAGTTAGAGTGAATTTCATTGTATTAAATAACATTGAATTAGATTTAGTCTTAGGTCAATCGTTCATGTTTGCTAATGCTGTATCAATTGATTTCAGAAAGAACTGTTTATGGATTAAGGGCTTCAAAGTAAATTGGACACGCAGATATGATGATAAAACCGTGAGTAAGGCTTCAAGGTGCACATCGTTAAATATTATAAACACAAATAATATGTTATTTAATTATAAAGCAATAAATGAAACCATTGATTATTACCCTAAGCGTAGTTTTAATAATGAAATATTTAAGTCTGAAGAATCCAAGCAATTAATCGATGGGGGCATCCCAGCGAACAAAAGGAGTCGTTTGGTGCAAGCAGTACAAGACTGCGAGAATGGAGTCACGTCCGACAACGGTAGCACGGGCGGATGCGGATTGTCAGATGATATTCCTGTACATACAGCTCCGTGCAGGTCAGCTACGGAACGATCAGACTTGGTGAAGGATCGAATGCAAGATGTGGATTTCGACGTCGTACATCGTTCCGGCAAGAGCAATATTGTTGCTGATTACCCAAGTCGTTATCCTTTAAAGATAGAGGTTGACGATATAAACACACCAGTATCGGATGATATGGAGATGCATAACATCAGCACCGATACAGTGGTAGTAAAACAGTGCGCAGATCTTTTCTGTAGCTCACTAAGGAATGGCTTAACAAATAATGATGCAACAAACTACAAAGGATTTTTATTAAAGAAAAATGTTGTGCTGCCGAGAGAACTACTGAAGACAACTCTCGAGGAACTACATGATCATCCATGGTCGGGAGGTCACTTCGGAATCGCGAAGACGTTGTCGAGGTTCCGTAATGGGTTTTTCGTGCCCAAAGCTGTAAACATGGTGTCATTTGCATATAATGCCACGAAGCATACAGGTATGTCTCCACACATGTTGTTGTTCGCACGAGAGCCGATTCTGCAATCAAACTTCGAAGTAAATCAAGAGTCTACGAACGAGTCATATGCATCCAGACATGCACGTGCAAATTATCTCGTGCAACGAGCAAAGGTGAATATAAGAAACGCACAAAGGAGGCAGAAAGCTTACTACGACAAGAAGGTGAAATTCGTGGTATACCGACCAGGTCAGCTGGTTCTGATATACAGTCCAAGACGTATTTCGGGAAGGAGTAAAAAACTTTGTAAGCCGTACAAAGGGCCGTTTATTATTATCAGGAGAATTTCAAACACCAACTATGTCGTGGGGAAAATGAATAACTCATCATGGCAAGATATTATACATACCAATTTTCTAAAACCATTTGTCAATAGAAGATGCGTTATTTAAGTAAAATATGTGTAAATGTCATTATATTTATTTGACGTTGAATGTCGTGTGGACATGATTATTTTTTTTGTATTTTATGTGTGATACTAATAAAGAGGCTAGATAAATAAAGGTTGAATATTTTATGAATTTTTATGTGCAATGATAGTTCAAAGGTAATTATCGATGGTTTCATATAACTTTATTGACGTTTTAAAGTTCAATTTCAAACAGATCTATGTGCAAGTTGGATCCTATGATTGTTTTCTTTTACAGATGCCTATCTGCGTGACCATAACTCTTATTTAAGATATGTTGTATAATAGGAGATAATGTGTTGTGTGTAACATCTTATTCATAATATGCGTTCTCTGTTTATTTCATATTGCTGCGCTGCTGAAGATAAATAGATTTGTTTTGTTATAGTCGGGATGTTATAGCGTAGGAGTTAGGCAATTGTTTTTTTGTCTGATATCAAGAGGTGTGATCTGAACTTTGTAAAAGAGTCAAATCGTTTTGGACTTGAGCGCCGACGATGGTTGAAAGTTAGTTTTCAATCAGACTCTTCTTTATAGAGAGTTCTTTCTCTTTGATATGGATTTAAAAATAATTTAGTAATGTGTAGGCGACATAAATAAGTTTATGTCATCTGTCTTTTTAGTTAGGTAGGTCTTAAAAGTACTGTGTTACTAAGTCCTTTCAGGGCAAACCTTAAAATGTATCGGCAAGTGGTACCAATAACTTTTCTTTGATGAGGCTGATTGTGGCCAGGTTTCTTTTAACCTGGGTTTTTGCCTGGCCAAGAATGAAGCAATTTTTCTTTGTTCGTGTTTTTCAGTATTTATTACAGTTTAATTGCTATAATTTGAGATTCTACTATCGTTTACAAATTATTACAAAGATTGCTTCGTTATTCCCATTGTAAGGGACAATTCGCATAATTTTTTTTTTTCTGTCCCAGATTTAGTTTATCTAGGGTTCGATGTAACTGTCACATGGCCTTGGGCGTAGCTGATGTAGTGTTCGGACCTCGTCCCACACACTACGGTTCGTTACCTGGCCATCATGTGTCAGAGTTTAAATAAAACTATTGTATCAATTTAAAATTTGAATGAGGAACGAGATAAAACAATCGCTGCCTGGACATTCGGGATCTGAACGGGCCTAGTGGAGCCGTTCCGATTGAAGCTGAGAAAAGTATCCTGAGAAGAACCCCGCTTTAAGCCCTATCCTTGAGCCGAGTCCGCGATATACGTCCCAGTTCGCTAATTAAAGTTAAAACAACCGCGTAAAGTCCCTAATAATATAAGTAGGAAGTGCAAGCGGTTAATAAATAAATAATATATTATCCTATTTGATCGTTGTAATTTCATCACTTCATACACGCGTGGTACCCAACCCCCTGGGTACCACAGTACTTACCTCCGAACACACCTGTAGATGTGTATAGTAAATACTTTGATATGCTACAGAACACGGTTATTGATCCCTCTGTCGAGTCATTTTTTATTACAGGTGATTTTAACATTCCCAGTGTTGACTGGCTGCCTCAGGGAAACCATGTCATTGTTCGTACGGATTCCCCCTTGGATTCAGTCGGTCAATTATTGTTGAATTTTTTATCTATGAGTAATGGTTTCCAATTTAACAATTTTAAAAACACCCTCGGGCGTATACTTGACTTGTTTATTTCCAACATTGACTCTGAGACAGTGCCATGCAGTCCCATATTAAATGTTGTTCCGCACCATCCCCCCTTTTCCGTATTAACTAGTTTAGAAACACAGTTTATTCCGATGAAACGTCAACCGACACGCATTTACAACTACCGTAAAGCCAACTACGACGATATTAATGATGACCTGCGTGAAGTTGACTGGTGCGCGAAGCTTTCACACCTCCCTGCTGAACAGGCGGTCGGAGTCTTTTATGATACGCTGTACGGTGTAATAAGGAAGCGTGTTCCCACTTCTCAAGTGAAAACTTCACGTTTTCCCGTTTGGTTTAGTCCTACATTAATCCGTATTTTTAAGAGCAAGGAGCGGGCTTGGCGGAAATGGAAAACTTATAGAAACTTGTCCGATTATGAACACTTCTCGAGTTATCGTAGGTTGCTGCATAGAGAGATGGTTACAGGTTTCCGCGGTTACATAAATTCTGTTGAAGATAGTATACCTACGAATATAAAGATTTTCTGGTCTTATATCTCGAATAAGAAAGCTAAAACAAACTTCCCCAATAGTATGTATTATAAGGATGTGACATCACAGAATCCTATGGACATATGTAACCTTTTTTCTACTTTTTTTAGTTCTGTTTATGAGCCTTCAACTCTAGATCCAGAAACTTGGCAGCCTTCTAATCATTTCTCAGATAATTCCACTTGTGTGTCAGAGCTTAACCTCTCCGAGCATTCTATTCATAAAGCTATTAAATCGTTAGATATCTCCAAGGGTGCTGGTCCTGATGGCTTGCCACCGTACTTTTTCGTGAACATATCTAATAATGTTTACATTGCCCTACATATAATTTTTAATAAGTGCCTACATGAGTGCATATTCCCATCAGTATGGAAGCAGGCTTTCATTACACCTATTTATAAAAATGGAAATAAAGGTAACGTCGAAAATTATCGCCCAATCTCGATCCTTTCCACTTTGTCGAAGCTGTTTGAGAGGCTCATACACGACGCGCTGTATCCTCACATTCATGAAATGATAATACCGGAACAGCATGGTTTTGTGAAGCGTCGTTCGACTAACACTAACCTTATGTACTTTGTTGACTACCTGTTTAAGAATATGGATCAACGAGTGCAAGTTGATGCTGTGTATACGGATTATCAGAAGGCTTTTGACAAAGTGGACCACGCACTGCTATTGGATAAAATTGCCTTTAATGGAATACGCGGTAATTTGCTGCGATGGTTTGTTTCTTATATTTTTAACAGAACTCAAAGGGTTGTTATAAACGGTTTCAAATCTGAGTCTATAGTTGTAAATTCTGGAGTTCCACAAGGATCTATTTTAGGTCCATTTCTCTTCGTTATATTTATTAACGATATAAACCAATGTTTTAGAAACTCCCAATTTTTAATGTACGCAGACGATGTGAAAATCTACAAGCCCTGTAAGTCCATTCAAGATTGTTTACTTCTACAAGATGATCTGGACAGGCTTAATAACTACTGTAAGCAAAATAAGCTGTTCCTCAGTTTCCCCAAATGTAACGCAATCTCTTTTACAAAAAATAGAAACAAACTGAACTATAATTACTCCATTAATAATATAGTTTTGAACAGAGTCAGCCTGGTTCGCGACGTGGGTGTTTTGTTAGATTCGTCCTTGCATTTTGAACAGCATGTTGACAGCATAATTAATAAAGCCTACCGTATGTACGGGTTTGTCATGAGATCCTGTCGTGACTTTGTGCAGCCTTCCACACTTTTATTTTTGTATAAAACCTTAGTGAGACCACAATTAGAATATGCCGTTTCAATTTGGAATCCTTTCTATGATAAGTACACTCAGAGTTTAGAATTAGTGCAAAAGAAATTCTTACGTGTCGTAAACTATAAATATCACCGATTAAGAGTTCCTTATGTACAGCTAGTAAAACAGTATAGCATTTTAACATTGCAATCTAGACGTCTACTTCTGGACGTCATGATGCTGCATGGTATATGTAACAACAGATATGATTGCCTTGAGATCACCAATCAGTTGTGTTATATAGTGCCTAGAACTGTTCGTCGACGAACGGTGCGTGTGCCCCAATTGTTTTACACGGGAACTTGCAAAACTAACGCAGGGATCCGCGCACCTATTCGTCGTCTCGTTGAAACCTATAACACACATTTTAATGAAATTGACATCTTCGCATTTTCTAGCGAACAATTTAAAAGTCTTGTCATTGAGCTCTTGTCAGCTTTGTGATTAATTAAAACTACCTTATTACTTTATTAGTTTCTGAGATGGGTCCAAGAAAATTTGTTATTAATTTGTTATTAACTTATTATGATTTTCATATTTCACTTAATCTTCTGTTATTATGAGATCGTGACTACAACTTGGCTTGAGTTTCTTTCTTTTATATTGTAAACCCGTGAACAATAGTATGGGTTATATGTTCACCAATCTGTTAAATTACCTATAATTTGTTAACCATTTTAGCATGTAACTGTTTTTTGTTCCAAATAAATAAAATAAAATAAAAATAAAATAAAATAAAACCAAGCAAAGCATTGGCACTCGCGTCAAAGATCACATAGCTGACATAAAACACCAACGCTCATGATAAACCTCAGATACTCGCCAAAGAAAATCGATTCCTACCTAGGATGCTCCGCGAAGCTATTGAAATTAAAAAACATCCTAATTTTAATAGAGAAGATGGTTGGAATGTACCACCAGCTTGGGACCCAGTCATTCACATAATTAATTCCAAGAAAAAACAAAATACAACAAGACTTCATGACACTGTGAGCTCATTCTGCGTAAATAGTAACACCAACAATTCAACATAGTTCGGGTACTTTGAGATAACTTTCACTTCAAACTTCAAGACAACAACCATCTTTAGTCTACCCGTGACCATGGCTGCTGAAAAGCAACCGAAACGTCGGGTTCAATGTAAAATATAAAATAACATCAAATAAACCGCGATAGAATCCGTTAAAAATAGTTTTATTTCAATGTGTAACATTCGCGTAAACTTCCAACATGGTACTTCTTTCTTTCTTTCTTTTCACGTCAACGAAATGTATTATGCTACAATATTATTTTAATATTGTTTTTTTTTGAGGACAAAAAATAAATATAATATCCAGACGCACGTTCCGCCACAGTCTACTAACTTACCAGTATCGACGTCATCCGGTTCCTCCTTCACGATATCCAGAGGGACGTCACACTCCGTGTGTAAGCCTAGTGTGGTATGATACAGGTCTGGGCCATCTTGCTCTACCGCTGTATCATCTGTAAATGAGTACAATAAATAGATAGGTAAGTAGATAGGTATAATAAATAGATAGGGTGTATAGGGCCTACTTTTAATGCCCACCACGAGGATTGGCTGGGATCTCTCAGAACTAACCATGCGGGTCGGACCGCCCACGCATTCGCTCTCACGCATGACTTGACACTACTGGTACTTCAGACCACCAGGATACCACACATAGCAAGTCACGCGCCCTCTTTGCTAGACCTTCTGCTGACGACCCACCCAGCCCAGTACAGTGTTTCGGTGCGAGCCCCATTGGGTTAGTCCTAGCACAGTCTGGTCTGTGCCAACGTGCCAGTCGCTGTTCCTCCTCAACCTGTGGAGGTAAAGCGGCGATTATGGCACTATTCGTCAGCAGATTGGGACGGACTACGTGATTACTCCGCATCCGTTGCGTGGACGAAGCGCTACTTTGATGGTAGGGACCCATCGGATTGCGCTTCTGCCGTCACTGGTGAAATCAGTTTGGGTATGGAGTATTATATCCCACACTGAAGTCACCAGTGCCCGCAGAGCCCACCCCTGGTTCGGGCGTGAGTGCGGTGACGCTGTTCAACCAAAACAGTGGGCGTTCCGCGCCTGGGTCAGGGCAATCGCAATGTGCGATCCAAATGTGCATCACCTCAAGGCGGCGTATAACAGAGCCACAAAGGACTGCAAGAGGGCATACATTAGAGTGGATGCTCAGCGCATAGCACGGCTTGTTCAACAACTCATGTCGCATCCCGCAGGCAGCCGCGGCTACTGGCGATTGACCAAAGCCGTGCAATCCAACTTCTGCAAGCAGACATGCTGGTTAACCTCTTCGCGGCTAATTCCCGTATCGATGACTGTGGATTACAGCCACCAACGCTACCCAGCTGCGACCACTCAATGCCTGATATTCGTATCAGGCAATGCGACGTTCGACGTCCGGAAAGGCAGTGGACCTGACGGTATTCCTGCGTAGGTCCTGAAAAAATATGCAGCGGTGTTGTCTCCAACACTAACGCGGCCGTACCGCCTGTCCTATTCCTCAGGAAAAGTCCTGCGGGCTTGAAAGGAGGCGAACATACAACCGGTCCCTAAAAAGAGGGATCGTTCGGATCCGGGCAACTATCGACCCATAGCTCACCTCAGTCCTCTGCAAAGTGTTTGAGCATATCATAAATACACAGCTCATGCGTTACCTAGAAGATCACTCTTTAAATTAATGACCGGCAATATGTGTGGGATGGCTCCGCACAGTACTCATTAGACGCTCTCGACAGAGCCATCCGTATCATTGGGAGTCCTGAGATTACTAACAGCTTAGAACCTCCGCAGCTGCGTAGAGACATTGCCTCTCTGGCTGTATTTTACCGCCTCTACCACGGCGTGAGTTCTGAGGAGCTCTTTCAACTAATCCCACCTTCGCCATTTCGATCCAGAACAACACGTGCTGGACTGCGATGCCATCCGCACACGGTGGAAACCATACATGCAGTCCCGAACTCAGCGGTTCGGTGCTTCCTTTCTTTGTCACACGATAAAGAGCTGGAATGCTCTGCCCGCGAACGTGTTCCCTTCATCTTACAATTCCGGGTTCTTCAAGCGGGGCGTGAAAAAGCATCTTTTGAGGCCGTCAAGGTAGGGTCTACCATATTAGGATCGTCAGCTTCTGGGATGGTGGCCCATATCTTCTGGACTTCACCCTAGCTTCTCACCATCCAGCGGGGTGCAGTCAATTGACGGAACGAATATAAAAAAAAACCCCACACGCATGTTCACCCCCTTCGGCCGCCATCGCAACTGTGATTCGCAACCAGTTGCGATGGAAGAATTTTTTACCTTTGATGGCAACTAGTTGCGATAGAAGAATGTTTTCTCTTATTACGCAACCAGCTGCCAAGCTGTAATCCGTTTTCCATCATGGTAACTAAGTTTCGCAACCAGTTACTAAAAATATTTTAATTTTCTTGCTACGCAACCTTCATTGTAAGTAGAAAATTACAGTGGGTCATTGCCTGGAACCTCCAGGCAATGACCCACTGTAATTTCAGCCCTTTCTCTATAATGTTTTAAAAATAAAACTTAATATACTATTTTATTATGTACAGTAGAAACTCGATATGTTAAGTTATCAAGGTTTTATGTTTAGGAACCTTCGTAATTAAAAAAAAAAACTTATTTAAAACTGTATTTCTGTTGTCTGTAGTATAAAATTGTATGTTTATGTATAGTGAGTATCAGAATTAGTAGCTAAGGGGGCGACGTATGCCATATATGACCTACACATTCTCTTAAGAATAAAGTCGTATGTAGGTCATTGGTGGTGTGGCTGTAATTTCTAAGTCTAGTTTAATCCTAAAATATTGTGAACATCCTTGGTGATTTTGTGGAACAAAGGTAACGTGTTAACAAAGTGTAGTACAACAATACCCCATAGCTATTTTCGAAATACTCCCATATCTGATCATCATCCTCCCATTTAGACCCCTCTAATGTGTCTTTCTTTCTTCTATATATATATATATATATATATATATAGTAGCTGGCCCGGCAAACGTTGTTTTGCCATGTATATTATTTCTATAGGGGTTGATTGTAGAGGGTTGTATGTATGTTCTAATGATGTATCATAAAACATAAAAAAATATCTAAAAATTTAAAAACCCTTAACATTTAGGGGGATGAAAAATAGATGTTGGCCGATTCTCAGACCTACCCAATATACCCAATATGCGTTTCGGAGGAGTTCAACTACAAACACCGCGACGCTAGAATTTTATATATTAGAGATATTATATATATATATATATATATATATATATATATATATATATATATATATATATAAAATAATATACTATGTATATAATAGCCCGGTTGCGTATTAAGACTTAAAAATATTTTGTCGCAACTACACTGTTAAAAAAATTCTTAGTTCGCAACTGGTTGCGTAATAAGAGAAAACATTCTTCCATCGCAACTAGTTGCCATCAAAGGTAAAAAAATCTTCCATCGCAACTGGTTACGAATCACAGTTGCGATGGCGGCCGAAGGGGTTCAACCACAGTCTACTAACTTACCAGTGTCGACGTAGTCCGGTTCCTCCTTCACAATGTCCAGAGGTATGTCAAACTCTGTGTGTAAGCCTAGTGCGGTATGATACAGGTCTGCGTCATCTTGCTCTACCGCGGCATCATCTGCAAATGAGTTTAGTACTTCATTCATTCGTCCTACATATTAATCTGTAGTCGTATGATTGGTTCAAAGCACGCGATCTTCTGCTGACGTGTAAGGGACTTGTTAAGGAGCGTTGTTCATGACAGCCTATCCCTAGTACGGTTCCGAATAGACTGCCACTTCGCGGTCGCCTTCAGTGGACTGTATGTTGAGGATGTTGAGTCGAAGAATGAAACACTTGGATGGGTGGCTTGTATGACGTCAGTGAGGCATTGGATGTTCTTGGCCCAGCACTACCCTTGATGTACTACTTCCTGTTGAGCTTCCTTGTTCTGTGAGAGACTCTTGTTGTCTACTTGTTGCCCCATTGTCCATAATTTCCTACCAAATGGTCCCTGCTCTTATAGTCTTTCGTAGTGCTGGCCCGCGATCCAAATTACCTCACCTCCGCATTTCCATTTATTTATAAATCTCATGTTATACATATTAATCACATAGCATATATGTATATTGGTAGCAATAAGAGTTGCACGATAATTGGTACTTACGCCTCTCTGGCGGAGGATGCAGTAGCCCGGGGTGAGGTGATGTTGGCGGTGTCTCTGGACATCGCTAACGCGTTCAACACCTTGCCCTGGAGTTGCATTAGGGAGGCGCTCGTGTATCACGAAGTGCCTCTCTACCTTCGCCGCATAGTCGGGGCGTATTTGACGGAGAGAGCCGTCTTCTACCCAACCGTGACCGGTCTCGGCCGGCGTGAGATGTCGTGCGGTGTTCCGCAGGGATCGGTCCTGGGGCCGCTCCTGTGGAACATCGGATACGACTGGGTGCTTCGCAGACGGTGCCGCCGTCACGTGTTACGCGGACGACACGCTCGTGACGGCGTGCGGAGTGACATACCGCGAAGCGATCCTGAAGGCCACGACCGCGGTTGCCCAAGTCGTGGAGCGGATCCGGCGGCTGGGTCTCGAGGTGGCTCTGCATAAAACCGAGGCCCTGTTCTTTCATGGGCCTCGGAGCAAGCCACCTGAGGGATCCAGTCTCATCGTGGGAGGTAATCGCATCGGCATCAAGCCCCAAATGAAATATTTGGGGCTCGTGCTCGACGGCCGATGGGACTTCGGAGAGCACATCCGAAGTCTGGCCCCCAAACTGAAGGGCACAGCTCTAGCTCTGGCGCGGCTGCTGCCCAACATGAAGGGGCCCGATGACTCCTGCAGGAGACTCTACGCGGGGATCGTGCGGTCCATGGCCTTGTATGGGTGCCCAATATGGGCGGAGGCCCTGAAGGCCGGAAGTGTGCGGATGCTGCGCGCTCCGCAGCGAGTGATGGCCATCAGGGTCATCCGCGGGTACCGCACGATCTCCTTCGAGGCGGCGAGTCTCCTTGCCGGAACTCCGCCATGGGACCTGGAGGCGAGAGCCCTTTCGCAACTGTACCAGTGGCGAAAGGAGGCGCGGGAGCAGGGACTGAACCCCGAGCATCGAGAAATCGAGGCCATGCAGTCCCAGCTCCGCCAGGCCATCGTGGTGGAGTGGAAGGAACGACTTGGGCGACCAAGCGCAGGGCACGCCGCAATAGCGGCGGTAAGGCCCATCATGGAGGATTGGCTAGAGAGGCGACACGGAAGCCTCTCGTACCGACTGACGCAGGTGATCTCCGGGAAGGGGTGCTTCGGGGACCACCTGCATCGGATCAGGAAGGAGCCAACGCCTGAGTGTCATCACTGTGACGCGAGCGAGGACTCAGGGCTGCACACGCTGGCGGACTGCCCGGCGTGGGAGGTGCCGAGGCGTGACCTCGTGGCAGCCATCGGGGTGGGAGTCCTCTCGCTCGGCAGCATGATTGCGGCAATGGTGCGGAGCGCGAGCGCGTGGGCCGCCGCCACCTCCTTCTGCGAGCATGTGATGCTCGCGAAGGAGATGGCGGAGCGCGCCCGGGAGAGGTTCAGAACCCTCCCGGCCCGCCGAGCCCGCAACATGCTCGCCTCGCGTCGCAGGCGACTCAGGCGCCGGAGGTCGCTTAACGACCTCCGTCCTCCATGAGCGCAGGCCTGGGGGTGGCAGGTGAGGCCACCTGTCACCCCAGCAGAAGCAGGCCGGGACGGTGGGGCGACTAGCGCCCCTCCCCCAAACCGGGGCAAGACGGGGACACCGTGGTTCCCAAACCCGAGGGGGCCATTTCGAAAGCGGAGATGGCCCAGGGTCAGTCGGGGTGCGAGGGATATGCTCTATGGGCAACCTTACACTCCGGCGTCTGCAGACCCGAGACGGCGTGCGGTTTTAGTCGGTTCAAGCCCGACATAACCGCCCCCGCTGGCCGGCGGGGGGGTATCCGAGGGGATTTCCGCACGAAAAAAAAAAAAAAAAAAAAAAAGGTAATTACGCCTGTACCGCGCGAGGTCGGGCTGCTGAATGACGGGCGGAATGACCCCTCAGACATATATGGCCCCTGCCTCCCGCGAGCTACTATATAATAAAATGGCACCAGCCGGGGAGCGCATGGACTGCCCGAGCTGTCGTCGGGTGTAGTCGCGCGCGCGCTCTCGGCGACTGCGCTTGTGTCCGCGTTTGGACACAGCCGTACTCGCCGACTCGCGCCGCGCGCCGCCGGACTTCTCGTCGTGTTACGACGTTGGGTCGCGGCCGTGCAGCTCGCTCAAGCTCAAGCCTACCTAACATCAACATCAAGATGTCGTCGTGGCGCAGCCCTCCAAGCGCGCAACCCCGCATCATCCGCGCTTCCGGCTCTGCAAAGAGTCCGGAAGAGCGAAGAAACAGCCCTTCTCAGGGCTCGGCAACCGCCGCTGCCCATCCTGGACGGGTAGCAAAGTCTCCGGAGCCGACGCACGCGGCGAATGCGTCCGGCCCGGTAAGAAGCCGCTTGCCCGCGAGCACGGCCGCGTCATCCGCTCCCCGGAGTGCGGTCCCCGCCGCGGTTCCCAGACGGCCGCTCCCGTCGGTGCCGCCCGTGCCGAGCACGTCCCGCGCCGCGCCGATGCAGGCGCTCGCGTCGCGAGTCCTCGCGCGCGGAATGCCGCCGTTACGACCGGCGCCCCCCCCCTCCGGGGACGAACCGCACATCCCCGTCGAGATTCTCGGCGGCCCCCCGGATGGACCCTGCCCACCTGGGCTTGCCCGCTCTTCTGCGGTCCTCCGCGGCGTCCGACGCAGAGTCTGAGGCCTCCTTGGTCTCCCTCTGCTCGTACGGCTCGGATGGACTCGCCAAGGACGCGGGCGTCAAGAAAAAGAAGAAGATCATCCGGATCACGGGCCTCAGCCCGGAACGTGATGACGCCGCCGCCGCCGCCTCCGCATCGCAGCCAACAACCCCCGTCGACGACCCAGCCGAGCTCCCCCCTCCCCCGGCCCCGCAAGTTCATGCGGACGCCGCTATGGAGGTGGATGCCGCTCCGCTGAGGAACGCGCGCCGCCACCGCTCTTCGGACGAAGGACAAGACGATTTGGCAAAACGTAGGCGTCCGTCTACAGATAGGCGGGCGTCATCGACTACGCAAGCCACGCCCAATCTGCAGTCTTACGCCGGCGCTGCGCAAGCGCCGCCCACTCCCGCAGCTTCGCCGCCGGCCGCCCGCTCGTGCCCCTCTCTGAGCGGCGTGCCCGCGGCAAAGAAGATTAGATGTCCGCCCATCGTCGTCGAGAGACTGCCGAATTGGGCTCACCATCTCAAGGAGCTAAAAAGGCTCCGCGGGAGAACCGTGAGCGTCCGCCCCTACGGGAAGGGCGTACGGTTCTCGCCGACGGATGAGAACGAATACCGGTTGGTACAAAGGTACCTAACCGAGTTGAACAAAACAGAGACCGTCCCGTGGTTCTGCTACTCCATGCCTGCGGAGCGGAGCTTGAAGGTGGCCATCAGAGGCCTCCCATGCGATGCGACCCCGGAGGAAGTGGGGGAAGAACTATCGAGCCTCGGATTCGAGCCCGAATATGTTCGTAATATTCGGGCTCGAGGAGACCGACCGGGCTGCATTCTACATGCAGTCCTGAGGAGGACCCCCACGACCGTACCAGCAATCTGGGAAGTGAGCGAGATGCTCGGAGTGCCCGGAGTCATCGCAGAGGCCTGGCGAGGGAAGAGGAAGCCCGCAAAGTGCCACCGATGCCAGAGCTTCCGGCACAGCAGCCATGCGTGCCACAGGACTCTGGCGTGTGTTCGCTGCGGGGGCGAGCACAGGGCGGCACAGTGCCCTCGACCGAGGGAGGAGCCAGCCACCTGCATTAACTGCGGTGGCCCTCACCCCGCCAACCACATCAACTGTCCCGTGTTCCGGAGAGAGGGCCGGAACAGGAAAGCCGGGACAGTAGCCATCACCGGAGGTAGCTCGCGCCGACAGCCCCCTGTCACCGAGAGGCCGACACCGGTAAACCCCATCCCAGAAGGGGAACAACAAACTGGAGGCTCGCTGATGGCTGCAGCAAACGACCCCACCCTCTGCGGAGCCGCGGGCAACCGCAGGAGACGCCGGGGGAGGCGAAATCGCAGGCAGAAGGCCTCACAAGCAGCAGCAGAGGGTGCGAACCCCGAAAACACCACGGGGGCAGTCGCTCCCGTAAAAGCCAACTCCCGCCCACAAGCCCCAGATGCGGTGCAAAAGGTGCAGGGAGCACTCAGCAAGCCGCCAGCCTCTTGCACGAGCGCGGACAAGGCCGCTATCATCGAGGCCGCCGTCGACGTGCTGCAGGAGGTGCTCATCGCTCTTCGTGCAGGCGAAGAGCCCATCAGCATCGTCCGTACGGTCCTCGTGGGCATCGCAAACCTGCTAGGGCAGCGTTAGCGACCACGAGGGCCGCACACCTGACATCTGCGGCCTCCACAGCCGCTCCCATGAAAACCTACGGGGTCGGTGATCGCATCAGTCGTCTCCCAGGACGCGTGTCACTCGGAGCTGGGCCTTCTCCGGGTAACCGGAGATCTCACCTGGCTCGGGTAGACTGCCCAGGGGACGTGAAGCGCGATCCCGACCCCAAATCAACAAGAAGACACCCCGCTGTTTCTCTCCTATCTTGCCGCCGCCTTCAAACTCGTCGGAATGAAAAGGGCTATATGCCCACCCCAACCACCGGCCTGTGCTCACGCAGGCTGCGATGGAGCATCTCGCCCAGGGGGCACTATGCCCAAAAGGCGATTCCGCCCGTCCCTAGGGATGGGGGCGAAGACCTCGTTGGTTGGGGGAGCGCATATTCGCTTCTTACGGCGTGGGAGGCAGTCGCGGGGTGTAATTAAGCTTACAAACTAGTATACAAAGTCGTATTTCCTATTTATACGAAGTTATGTTAGATTCTGAGCAATGCATTGTCGTAATTATATTTGTAATTATGCTTTTCAGGGAGTGTACGTTCTTTATTAAATTTGGCTCTGTTGCGTAATACTTGAGGGGCAGTGAGAAATAATGAAGCGTTTACGTTTTTAAATTGGTTATACTTGCAAACTCGATTTTACAGATAATTTTAATACAGATATGCGTGTAGACTATTAGGTGGTGAGTTGTCTTGTCTTCGTAAAGATACTGGCGCTCTTCCCTTCCTCCGCGCCCGCGCCGAGATCACGCCACCGCAACGACCAATCACAGCGCGTCCACCGCCGTGATATAAGAAGGTAGTTGCACATTGAAGGTGCACCAACAGGCTCTAACATACTTAATTACTCAGAAAACTAACTCATAACAGTAGTAAGCTATTTATCTTAGCTTAATATCAAAGTAATTACATAATTACGTTTTTAATTTACGTAAACCTAACATTTTCATAACTCATTCATTATATTTTTATTTTTATTTTTATTTTATTTTATATGATAGGTACAGAAACAGACAACAGATTGAGTGTATACACAATGTTACTACAAACTAAACAACTTTTGTAAATCTGATGTCCACTTACATCTGTACACAGCATTTCAGTGGCATCTTCGGTGCTGATTTACTAAATAATAACTAACTTAAGTATCAACTAGTAGTAGCCATACACATACCAAATTCAATGACGTAATAAAATAAAAGATGTTATTCAGGCGGCATGCCTTCACCGCGTATTATCTTTTTAAATTCATAAAAGCTATTATGAAAAATATCCAGACGAGAGCACACAGAATTATAATACTTGCACATTCTAGCGAGCGGACCATTCTGGGACACATTGTTGTTGCTTGTAGGTATTATAAATAGTTGTGGGATACGCACAGAACGCGTCGGTATCTTGATGTCAAGTTTGTCCAAAAGATAGCTGTCAAGTGAACCATTTGCTATTTTGTACAAAGTGCACAGGTCGCTCATCCACCTCCTCCTCTCAAGACTTGCCATCTGAAAGTGGGCAAGTCGCTGGTCATATTGATTTATTGTGCGCCTAAGAGCATACTTTGAGCATAAAGCTCTAAGAAACCGTCTTTGTACAGCCTCTAATCTATCTGTATGAATTTTGTATATCGGGGCCCATACAGCTAAACAGTACTCAACCATGGTTCTTACGAGAGAATTGTATAAGATGATCAAGGATTCGGCTTGCCTGAACGGTTTAGTAATTCTAAGAATAAAGGACAACATTCGGTTGGCTCTACTACAGATATGATCATAGTGAGGTCTAAATGACATAACAGAGTCGAATATTACTCCCAAGTCTCGAATCATATCAACTCTATCTATAAGAATACCCTTAACATTATAGTTATACTGGATAGGGTTCCTACTCTTTGTAAACGTTATAACCTGGCACTTCTTAATATTCAGAGCCATAGAGTTTTCATAGCACCAATCGGAGATAGTATTAATATCCGATTGAAGGGCCTCACAATCACTTTCATCTGATATACGTCTAAAGACTTTAATGTCGTCTGCATAGGCCAAACATTCACTACTAATTTTGCTTAGCAAGTCGTTCACAAACAACAAAAACAATAAAGGACCCAAATTTGACCCCTGGGGCACGCCCGATGTTACTAAAAATGGCACAGATTCATACCCACTAAGTGCAACGAGTTGTGTACGGTTCAACAGGTAAGAAGTTAACCATCTGTATAAGTTTCCATGGATTCCCACATGTTGAGCCTTCACAAGCAATGCATAATGGTCCACTCTATCGAAAGCTTTCGAAAAATCAGTATATATAGAGTCCACCTGCTTTTTATCATTGAATGATGCACATAAATATGTACTATAGCATAATAGATTAGAATTGGTTGACCTTCCAGTGACAAATCCATGCTGTCGTGGACTCAATATATGTTTGAGGTGGTTATACATATGGGTATAGATGAAACCCTCAAATATCTTGGCGAATAAGTTTAGGATACAGATAGGTCTGTAATTCAAAACATCACCCTTGTCCCCAGATTTATACACTGGTGTGACTTTGGCTATTTTCCATAGGCTAGGAAATATGCCCTCATGCAAAGACTTCTCAAATATAATTAATAACGGCTTACGCTTACTAATCTACGTGTCACTGGCACATGTGTCCATAGTCTATTTGTGTCGTGCACAGGACTACTCACACTCATTCAACTTATGCCCATAAAAAACAACCATTTTGTATGGAGACGCGTACGCAGCCTTTTATCTTCCTTCTACCATTCTGCTTGCATCATTGGATTTTTGAAAATTGAATATTCCTAGCCAGATATCGAACATGAATTTAAATAATATACACACTGTATTATTACACCATTCAATAGTGTCGCTAATAAGGAACGAATTCTGTGAAGTAATGACGAACTTAACTAACTAAAACTTACGCGTACGGAAAACGTATGCATTTTGTATATTTGAAAATTTTTCTAACTAAAAAAATTTTCATGTCATTTTGCAAAATTTTTTAACAACTAAATGATGTCAATTTCAGAAAGAAAATGTGCCGACCGATCCGTAGTCACACCTTACTACCACACTGGTGTGACTATGGTTCATTTTATTTATCCGTGGCCACACTTGTGTGACTATGGATAATTTTAATTTATCTAGTCACACCACAATAACCCAACACACGCTTGACGAAGTAAATTTTGATAAAAACCCTTTTCAGTACTCAAAAAACATCTTTAAACGCCAAAATGGTAAACTTCTTCTGACCAAAGAACAAACTTACGAACATTACAATGCAAATACAAATACAAAATGCTTAAAAATTTAATTGAATTACAAAAACACTTACGAAATACTTAAATGCAGAACACCATACAATCAACCGGAAACCCAAAGACCCCACGACCCTCTAGTACAATTCCAAGGGAATGCACCTACCATAGAGGAAATAGCGATACAAATAAAAAAGAAATCATCTAAATCGGCTCCGGGCCCTGATGGGGTTCCATATATAGTGTATAAAAAATGTCCAACAGTTCGTAAACATCTCACAAATATATTCAGTAAAATCTGGTCAGAAAAGAATATACCAGTCGCATTTGGTGAAGCGGTTTTCGTTCTCATTCCAAAAAAACATGAAGTGACCCATCCTAAAGATACTAGACCGATAGCACTAACACCATTTCAAAAATATTTTTCTCAATTCTACAAACAAAAATGTGTCATTTTATGATTAACAATAGGTATTTCGGACCTAACCACCAGAAAGGGTTTTTACCCGGCATTTCTGGTTGTCTGGAACACAATAGTCTGTTAGCGGAAAGCTTAAAAGATGCCAGAAAATACGAGAGACAGATAACGGTATGTTGGATAGACCTAGAAAATGCATTTGGCTCAATTCCACATTACCTTATGGTATAGGCGTTGCAATGGTATAACTTTCCACCCGTGGTCATAGAGATAATCGAGTCGTATTACTCGCAGCTAAAATTTGCTATAAGCTTCCAAGAAGTACACACAGGAACATTACGGTATAATGTGGGACTGTTCCAGGGATGCTGCTTGTCACCAATAGCATTTCACATAGTAATTAATATCTTAATTACCAAGTTAATACGTCACGATAAGAAATGCGGTTATCGGTTTAAAGTAAATAACATATACTCAGAGTCCATCTTAGCTTTTGCTGACGATCTCGCAATACTGACGCGTAATGCAAAACAATGTCAGGAACTATTAAAGGAAGTCGATGAGTTTTGTTCGTGGACAAATGGACTGAGGACGAAGCCCAGTAAGTGTCACTGTCTGTGTCTGGACACCAAATTTACCTCCTACGACCCGGGACTCTTCATTGGGGGTAAACCCGTTTCCATAGTCGCTGAATCGGTGCCATTTAAATTTCTTGGGAGAAAGATAGACTATAAAGGAAGCACACCATCCTTAGATGAAGTTGTCGATACGTTTATAAATGACCTAAATAAGATAGATCAGATTGACTTGGCCTTTTCTGGTGTATGAATTCGGTAAAACCTTACTGGCGAAAATAGATGCAACTGTCATAAAATCGCTAAAATCGTGGCTTGGACTAGCGCACTCTGCTGATTCCTCTGCTCTATTTAGGGATCAAAATAATTTTGGGATGAAACAAGAAACCATCGGAGCTCTATAAACACCTTAGAGTTACCAAAGCCCACATCTTAGGTAAATCCCAAGATGTCACAATCAGGGCACTCCCGAAAGATAATAACGCGTCCGAGCTTGAATCTAGACTCCTATTCCATAAACGATTTATGATCGGGGCCCAGTCGAACAGAGTGGGGTTGGGAGTAGGAGAGCCAGAAAGGGACCAGGATATACTTAAGTCCTAAGTTCTAAAACAAGACGAAAATGATAAATATCGAGTGCACGCGATGAATTTGGAAATCCAAAATGAATGGTTGACAATGGGAGAGTTCTGCATACCGATGGCCTTAAAGTGGCGCACCTTGATCTATGACTGGTCGCCGGCCCTGTTAAAATTCTATCTTAACGCCTTTCAGATGACCCTCCCAGACCAGAGTAACCTGGTAAGGTGGGGGAAGGCCACAGAAAAACAATGTTATACTTGTGGTGAGGCAATAGGGACGGCTAAACACATATTAGTAGGATGTAGGGTGCTTCTCGATAGAGGCCATTACTCACGCCGCCACGATAAGGTGCTTATCATCATACGTGAAGCAATGAGTCTGGCAGTAGCTAGAGCCCAAAAAGGATTGACTACTAACAGACGTCATATCAACTTTGTGTCTGAAGGTTCATCCATAATATCCAGGAACAAACCTTATTCAATCTTAGATACTGCCCCAGATTGGACTCTCCTAATCGACATGTATGAAAAGCACTATAAAATTCCGAAGGACGTTGGGGTTTCGTCATCTAGACCTGACATATTCCTATATTCTAAGAGGTTAAAACGTGTGGTTCTTGTGAAACTTACTGTACCGTGGGAAACAAATATACCGAAGGACCACACAATAAAGAAAAATAAATACTATGATCTCACAAACGAATTAATCAAAAACGGTTACGTGGTTAATTTGTATGCAGTGGAAGTGGGAGCGAGAGGTATACCAGCAAAATCTCTCTATAACCTACTTAAAGATCTAGGCCTATCGAGAGCTACAATAAGCTCATTACTAGGACGAATGTCTAAAGCGGCACTAGTAGGTTCGTATCAAATTTGGTTAGGCAGGGAGGGGAACTTGGGTAGTGAAGGTGAGTGTTGATGTACATCAACAAAAGGGGCCCCTTCTAAACCTACACTTGGGTCGCAAGTCCCAGGCACTGTCCCGAGTTCCCAACTCAGCAACGCGATGGACCCGGCACCCGCACGGAGAATCCATGGATTGCTAAGAATATCGGTCTCTGCTATAGAGGAGAGTTCTGCATGCTGTCACAATATTACCTTCAAAATCTTCTTGTTTCAAGTCATCATTATCTAAGACATCTGCAGTCGTCTGCATCACATCCTCCATGCTCAGGTGCACATCGGGCATTACTTGTAGGTTGACTTGCTGTAAAAACAACACCATATTTTAATAGCTCTTTCTCTCTCTGGCCTCATATCTCCTGTATGTGTAGCGCAGGACAAATGAGACCACTAGCAAATGATATAAATAAAATTCGAGTGTCTGTTAGTAATATTGAAATAACCATTTTTTACTATATGTATATGAATATATATACGGTACATGCGCCAAAATAACATTTTTTACAATTTTTGTCTGTCTGTCTGTCTGTTTGTTCTGGCTAATCTCTGAAATGGCTGGACCGATTTTGACGGGACTTTTTTTTGGCAGGTAGTTGATATAATAAGGAGTAACTTAGTCTACTTTAATTTTGAAAAAGAATAAGGGTTCCGCGCGATATAAATAAAGCACAGATCTAAGTCCACGCGAACGAAGTCGCAGGCACAGCTAGTAGTAATTAAAATTACACTTTAAAACAAAATTAATAATACAATAATAATATTCCAGGGTGCATATTGTGATTATAATCACCCAAACAAAGCAAATACACATATTCATACATACAAATATAAGCACCGAGCAGGACTTGAACCTGCAAAATCTGACTTACCCATCAAATGCTCAACTGCTACACCACTCAGGTTGTTGTGAATAAATTTGTAACCTTTATTATACTATTCCTTGTCAAATTTGCATTATTCAATGATAGCATTAAAACTGCTGAACCACTCACCATTTTGTGTCTCAGCAACTGTGTGAAAAGCTGCTCACTGCGGAGAGATCTCCTTCTCAGCTCACAGCAGGTGCCCAGCCTTGAACAACAGAGGTCACATGCCAGTGTCGGTCTGCTGTCTTTGGTAACCAACTGTTAAACATAATTACTTTACTAGTAGTTTTCAACTTTAGTGGCTTAATAAAAAGAAAGTTTGTTGTACACGATGCAAAAACCTCACACATGCACATACACCCTCCATCACTCTCACACTCACCCACGCAACACATACCCTCATACACACATCTAGATTAAGTTACATTTTAGTTAATAATTTGTTATGTAGACTCTTTTGAACTATTATGCAACTTACAAGTAGATTATTTCCTAAATACAATTATATTATTGCAAATGTTATTTGTGGGGATTGGTGCTGCATGCCGCAATACAAGTTCACACCTAGTTCGGTTGCAGATGCTACCAATTTTGAAACGTACCAAACAATATATCATTTGGTTCGCATTCATCTAAGTCATACTATTGTATTTATAATGTGATATAAATAAATAGAATACTGAGACAACAGGAAAATGTACTAGACAGGCTGATGGTCAGCTATCCTATGGCTACCATAGGATATCATTGCTTAGTTTGAGTTTAAGTGTTAGAATGTTTAGTATATCAGTTGGAATCAAGAAGACTGTCCACCGGTGTCGGAGCCATGCTTTGTCAAATCGATTCCAAAGCAAATTCCACCTTTAGATCTCTTTAGATCTAAGAAGTTCGTTGGTGCCCCACTGCAGAACCTTCCATCTGATCAGTGAGTACACGGGGCACTCAGCCAGTAGGTGAAGACTGGTGTCTTCGCTATTCATGCACTACGACTGAATAAGTTAGATAAGAGACTAATAGTTGATATGAGGTGTTTTATTGCTATATTATTGTGAGGCCGCTACAGATGCTCGTTTCAACCTTCTGTTTGTCTAATAATGGTAGGATTACTTACCGGCATCATAGTCAAAGCTTCATACATCTTCTGTAAACGAGTGTTAACCATCGAACGCAATGGAATGTCGTCCGATAAACAAATTCTACACATCGATAGCTTCGCCATATTTGCGTTTATGTTAGTTTATTGTCAGTTTAATTGGTTAGGGTCAACGAACACGAAAGTAGCATATAATAAATACGAGCAAAGGCTTTTACTTGTATTGTAATTTATTTTTGTTATTTTCAATCAGAGTAAAAATAGGTTAGGATGGCTTTCAGTAGACTCACTCAAAGAGTATATAAGAGGGAAGAGTTGGCACCTCTAACAAATAGTTGAGCTCACCGACTATCCATAGACATAGAACAATCTTCATTTCTTTTGTCTATGGTTTGAAGATGCCCTTACAAAATTCAGAAAAATGACGGCCGAACGGTGACAATGCTGCCAACATCAGGACCTTGCATTAGAGAAATAAATTGTTTTATAATAATCGACTAATGCGGATATTTCCAAATAGATTAATATGATTATTTATCGATTTAAATCTATTCGATTAGTAATGCGAGGAGGTAAAGTCTGTGGCGTAGCGGTAGTGCATTCGACTGCTACGACAGGGGGCGCGGGTTCGATTCCCGCTCAGTGCAAATATTTGTATGCATGAATATGTCTATTTGCATTGGTCTGGGTGTTTCTATGTATAATATGTATGTATTTACAACAAAAAAAGTATATAAGTATGTTTATCCGCATTCTGGAACCCATAACACAAGCTAGTTAAACTATGCTTACTTTGGGTCTAGAAAGCGCTGTGTAGAATGTCATAGAATATTTATTTATTTTAATTTTTTTTTATTTGGGAGTGAATTAAAATATCTGAACTAATCTTGATTTCTTTATTTGGCGCAAAACACATGAAATTTCTTATAAATTATGATTAATAGGTTTGAACTTAAGTACACAAATGATATGATACATTAGGTGCACAATACGACCTCTGTGGCGTAGCGGTAGTGCGTTTGACTGCTAAGTCACAGGTCGCGGGTTCGATTCCCGCTCAGTGCAAATATGTCTATTTGCATTGGTTTGGGTGTTTCTATGTATAATATGAATTTATTTACAAAAAAAAAGTATTTAAGTATGTTTATCTGCATTCTAGAACCCATATGACAAGCTCTGCTTAGTTTGGACCTAGATGGCGTTGTGTAATTTGTCCTAGAATATTTATTTATTTTATACATTATCTGGGTAAGGGTATTCCGTTGAATCAATAAGTTTCAACGTACATATTTAAGTAGGTATAAAAACTTATAATAAAAATGACACAATATATTAATTATATAAAATAAGTATGCTAACTTTTCCTATAAATTTAAATTGGAACAAATCAACATCCTTGAAGGGACTTGAACCCGTGACTTCCCTTCTATGTTAAGGATTTCCAGAACAGATCCTGGTATGTTTCTGGGAGTCCACCTGGAATGGGACTGGTTTGTGTTCCAAGTCCCGTCCTGGAAGTTGATTTTTAAGATTTAAATTTAACATGATCACACTTTAATAGCGAATTGTAATGAATATCGAAAAGTAATTTATTTTTCAGATTCCGAATATATACAATGTGAATCTGTGCATATGTATTTAGTAGACATTTTTACTAAATGTTAGTGTCAAGTTCATTTCGTTGTGACCTCAGGTACCTTTCTTTTTTCGTGCGGAAATCCCTTCGGATACCCCCCCGCCGGCCAGCGGGGGCGGTTATGTCGGGCTTGAACCGACTAAAACCGCACGCCGTCTCGGGTCTTAAAATGTCGGGGTGTAAGGTTGCCCATAGAGCATATCCCTCGCACCCCCACTGACCTTGGGCCATCTCCGGTTTCGAGATGGCCCCCTCGGGTTTGGGAACCACGGTGTCCCCGTCTTGCCCCGGTTTGAGGGAGGGGCGCTAGTCGCCCCACCGTCCGGCCTGCTTCTGCTGGGGTGACAGGCGGCTTCACCTGCCACACCCAGGCCTGCGTCCATGGAGGTCGGAGGTCGTTAATAATAATAATAATTTATTTTGAAATCAGATAATTAAAATCCATAATTTGTTAGTAGTATTAGTTACAAAATAAAGATACTATTTACCTTATTGTAATGTTAGTTGTGTTAGTAATTTGATTTTTCTAGTAGGTATACATTCAGCCCCAACAAAACAATTAACGATTAAACGATATAACGATTTACTATAAAATTAAAAATAATTGAAAATTAAATAAAATTGAAAATTATACACCTTTACCACACTAATAAATTTAATAATAATGTGATAAAAGTGTACAATTGTCACATATAATTGACACATAAGTGTCACATAATCTTATTATGTGACCGCTCCACTCGTTCGCCCAACAAGGCGATACACGGATGAGTCGTAGCTTCAGAATACTGTTGCGACTGCCACGTAGGTTGTTCAGTACGGACACCGTCTTTTTGCGCAGTACGGCAAAGAAATCCGCAGTATGGAAGTTTGCGAACATACCCGACGCACTGCAGTACCGGGGCAATCCCACCAACACTCTGAATACGTTATTGTACTGCACGCGTAGAGCATTCAGTGATTTCTGCGTGTAACTGGTCCACAAACCTCCAGAGTATAGGTTTTGACAGTAGGCCTTGAAAAGTGTAAGTTTGACTTGTACGCTACATCTCGAAAACCTGCGGGCCAGTACATTACATCTAACAGCCAGTGCTCTACGCTCCCTGTCTATGTCTATATCATCCTTAAAGTCTTCGGTAACCCAATGACCTAAGTATTTAAACTGCTTCACCCTGTTGAGTATCTCTCCATCTACAGTGATTGGTCTGCTTCCAGAGGAGACAGGATGAGCGATGCTGTTAGTGGTAAGATGGCCCAGGGTCAGTCGGGGTGCGAGGGATATGCTCTATGGGTAACCTTACACCCCGGCGTCTGAAGACCCGAGATGGCGTGCGGTTTTAGTCGGTGCAAGCCCGACATAACCGCCCCCGCTGGCCGGCGGGGGGGTATCCGAAGGGATTTCCGCACGAAAAAAAAAACAAAAAAAAAGGGTATGTGTTCGGGTATTTTACCGGCAGCTTTAAAGACCATATACACACTTTTCTGCGTGTTATAGGCCAGCCCATGTTCCCTAGAGTACTCACTACACACACGCAGCAGGTCTCTGAGGGCTCCTACCGTCGGGCTCAGCAGTACCATATCGTCAGCGTAACTAATGTTGTTTACACATACATCTCGTACGTAACAGCCGACTCGCATACTACTGAGCCCAGCGATAAGTTCATTAACATACAAGTTGAAGAGCCTAGGTGAGCTTAACCCCCCCTGCCTCACTCCACACTCCAACCTGTATGTCTCTGAGAGGGCCTGGCCCCACTTCACACAGTTAGACTGGTTACCATACCAAAACTGCAGTATACGCAACACCTCTGTAGGCACGCCTCTCTCCTCAAGCTTTCTCCAGAGCGTGTCATATGACACTAGATCGAAAGCTCTCGAGAGGTCCAAAGAGCATGCATACACAGGCGTCCGCCGCGAGGTGTAGTATTGGACGGTATGCTTGAGACTCAATATTGCGCTCTCTGTTGAAAGTTCAGGCCTGAACCCGAACTGCGCGTCATGTATCTCAATATATTTATCTAACTGGGTATCAAGCAGACCGTCCAGTACCTTCGCTATTATAGTAGCTAACGATATAGGCCTGTAGTTACTACCATCCGCCATGTCACCCGTTTTGTTTTTTGGTATGGGAACAACAATAGTTTTTAGGCAAGCCGCTGGCAGATAGGAATGACTCAGGCACAGCGAGTAAAACATTGATAAAACTCGGGGCAGATGGCAGCCCGCATTTTTAAGGTGCTCTATGCTTAGACCGTCATGACCCGGTGATTTACCTCTAGCCATCTTATTTATTCTTGTGGCCACTTCCCTCGCTGAGAATCGAAGCAGCTCCGTGCCATGACCGTCCGTGCCCATGAGCTTCCCATGTGACGTCCCCAGAGGAGACTCATTTCTGAAGCGTTGTGCAAACGCTTCAGCTATGCGTCCCACATGAGTTTCCCCGTCAACACTATCGGGTCGCTTAGGTTTCGGATTGAGCTTATTTGTGGCTTTCCAAAACTGTTTGAACCTCTTTGAAGAGTGATGAGATGCAATAAGATCCATCTTAAACTGATCCTGCTGTTTCACACACCAGCTCAATCTACTCTTAAAAATTTTACGGCTCTCTGTCATCTCTTCAAAGAGGTGGCCAGTCCCGGGTCTACCGCCTTGTAACCACACCCTATGCTTAAGTCGCGCCGTGTGGTGCGACTCCCGAACGTGTCTATTCCACCCCAGGACACGCTTACTACCTTTCCCGCGACTTAAAACAGCATAGCTCTCAGTTGCAGCTTCCGACAGAATAGAGACTACAGTATTATATAGATTATCAAGTTCCCTCATGTGCCCCTGTTCATAACAAAGCCATCGGCACATTGTCTGAACGTCTCCGGAAAATGGATCTCTCTAAGTCTGGCATTACAAGATGCTGAAAACTGCTTTATCTGTTCTGTGTTCCTATCTCCCCACACAGTCTTGTTCACGGGGATCGGATCATCTGTGACTTTAGCCCTTACACTATTTAAATTACACTCTATTGTCATAGGCATATGGTCAGACCAATAAGTATCGTAATGTATAAAGATATTAGATATACTGTTTAGTGCAGACTGAGTAACTAAGCAATGATCCAACCACGTCCTACTACCGGATGCACCGCAAACAAAAGTGTATGAGTCCGAATCAAGCCTACCAATATCGGCGCATACCCATTCCTGCTCATTACAGAAATTCATAAGTTCGCGGCCAAATAGCTTGTTAGGATGTGCGTTATAATCCCCCAACATATACACAGATTCTATTCTTTTATTAAGCGACCTCCGGCGTCTGAGTCGCCTGCGACGCACGGCGAGCATGTTGCGGGCTCGGCGGGCCGGGAGAGTTCTAAATCTCGTTTCTAATTTCGTTGTGATCCCAGGTACCTACATTCCCTCCAACCTTCCCATGGTCATTCCTGCCTCACGGCGTACTGACCGAATCACGGGAGAGCGCCCGTTGCGGTCTGCTTATAGCCTTCTCCGCGGGTGCTGTCTTGACTCCCTACAAATTCTTTATCCGTCCCCAGCCGAATTCTCCCCCAACGGGGCTGGCTTTCTACTCTTGAAAAGAAGCGTTAACCCCCTAATGGGGCTGACAAACACAGTAACGGTACTGAGCGTCCTGCGAGCCGTCGGTACACTTACGGCCCGTTTTCGAGTTCACGCCGGATGGCGTGCCAAGAATGCGCAAACGTGCGCAGTGCCAGGAAGGCATCTCTACTGCTCACCAATTCCTCGTGAAATACTGGGCCCTCTACCTCACGGCCTAGGCAGTGTATTGAGTCCAACATTTTGCACCTATCGGTGGCATACAGCCCACAGTCCCAAAGTGCGTGGTCTCGGCTCTCCTCAACGGCTTCACCACACGGGCACGTCGCAGTTTCGTTTAGTCCAAGCCTATGAAGTCGCTGCCTAAAGCATCCGTGTCCCGTGAGGATCTGCGAGGTAACATAGTCGGGTTCGACCCACCTGTATTTTAGCCTCACGACAACATTCGGGAAGAAGCTGCGTAGTTCCTGCCCATCGAGGCAGATCTCCCACCGTTCCTGCCAAAGGGAGACAACGTCACGCCTCACCGATTCCTTGAGCTGCTTACGCTCCCTGATGGCCAGCTGGTGTCCCTCCTCCGCAATTCGTCCAGCACGAAAGACCTCCAGGTCGGCAGATAGAACCCCCGCGGGGTGTGTGTTGGGTAACCTCCTCGAGTGTCGCTCCGATTCCGATCCCGCTGCAGTCCGGGGGGAGCGGAATCGGAGCGGCCGGTACACCCTGGGCGGCGGTCAATGGCTTCCCCTTCACCCCTTCATAGGGTTGGCATTGCTCGTCGGCCAATACCCAACGTGGCGGGAACACATCGCTCTCCGTACTCCTCTGCTTTCAGAGGAGACAGGATGTAAGTAAGTAAGTAAGTAAGTAAGTTCTTTATTTGTTGAATATGGTAGAAAAAAGTGATGTTTACAATATAATGTAGGATCTCATATTCTGCCGGTTCTGGCGTACAAATTTTACATTTTGATTTAATTAAATAATTATCCAATATTAGCAATACAATACAAAATAATTCAAATCAGTATAAAGAAGTTTCATTAAAAAAATCGTCAATATTATAATAGCATTTCTCATATAGCATGTCTTTTAAATTCTTTTTAAACAAGTCAGTACTTAAATTTTTCCAAGTGTTAGGTATCTTATTGTATATTTTTGGAGCTAAACAAAATATACTACTCCACATAAGACTTGTCTTAGCTTTTCGAATACATAGTGCATTTCTACGTCTGTTACGGTTTACAACATCAGACAGTTGTGGAAATAGATGAGCGTTCAACTTTACAAAGAGAGCTGCTTCAAAAATGTATAGAGACGGAAGTGTCAGAATTCTGTGTCTTTTAAAATATGGTACACAACTGTCCGTTACCCGAAGACCAAACATAGCTCTGATACACCGCTTTTGAGACTTAAAGGCTATTTCTTTATTAGTGGAATTTCCCCAGAATATCACACCATATCTTAGCACTGATGCAACAAGACCATGATACGCAGTTAGTATAGCATCTGTATTAACTACCTTAGAGAGTTTACGTAGTGCGTATGATGAACTATTCAGTCTATTTACTAGGCCATCGATATGACTTTTCCAATTGAGTTTTCTGTCAATTATTAATCCTAAAAATTTTGCGATATCTGTGTCAAGAATTATATTATTGTTATAGTGTATGTCCATTATATTTGAGGGATGTCTTTGACTGAAGTACATTATTTTTGTTTTAATTAAATTAGCTTTTAAGTTATTATTATTCATCCACGGGATGATCTGAGATAAGGTTTTATTGATTTCAAGTTCATATAACCCTATATTAGTGCATGGTATCGTTACTGTACTGTCATCAGCGAAAAGCGTTATTTTATGGTCAGTTGCTTTTGGTAAATCGTTAATATATATAATAAACAATAAGGGGCCCAGTACACTACCCTGTGGAACGCCAAAAGATACAGTGCGTTTTACTGATACATATGTAGTCTCTTGATTAGTTTTTAAATTTAATTTTGTTACCGCAGTCAATTGTATTCTTTTAGTCAGATATGCTTTAAGTAAGTCCAAAATGTTTCCCCTTATACCATAGCAATCCAGTTTATTTATCAAAATATTATGATCTACGTAGTCAAATGCCTGTGTCATATCACAGTAGACAGCACATGTCGGTGTTCTATTATCTACATTTGTCATTATGGTATTTAGAAAGTCATATATAGCTTGGTTAATTGTCATATTTTTACGAAACCCTTTTTGTTCCTTACAAAGAATGTTACATTTCTCTAGATATACGTAGATCTGATTGTAAATATACTTTTCATATATTTTTGAGAAGACTGATAGTAATGCAATAGGTCTATAATTTTGCATTTGCTGCTTGTCGTCTTTCTTAAACAAGGGTTTTAAAATGGCAACCTTAAGATTTTCAGGATAGACTCCATTACTTATACATAAATTTAAAATATGGCACATATGACCACATATCAAATCTCCTACCTGTTTTACTACATTTGTTGCTATTTCATCGTGCCCTACACTTTTAGTATTTTTTAGACCTCTTATTATCCGGAAAATATCTATCGGTATACAAGGATCCATGAACATAGTTAGCAGTTACATTATTATCTCTATTGCTACAATTTTGTCAACAAAATAATCATTAAATTTATTTGCTATAAGCTCTGGTTTTTCAATAACATCGTTCTTTATTCGAATCTTACCTATCGAGTTCTCAGGCAGATTGAAATTACGCTTATTTATTATTTGCCAGGTAGTTTTATTTTTGTTGTCTGAAGTTTTTATGTGGTAGTCATTTTGAGAGCGCTTAGTCAGATTTATAATTTTTTTATACAGCTTTGTGTAGTTTTTATATTTAAGTTTATTGAGTTGCGTAGGTTCCAGTCGAGATTTCCAAAGCAATTGTCTTTTTTTTATACTACACATTTTTAGTCCACGCGATACCCATTTCGGCTTTCTGTTTACCGTTATTCTAATACGTTTAGTAGGAAAACACAGATCGTAGAATAGCTTGAACTGGTCATAAAATATATTATACGCCTCGTTTGGATCCTCTGTCTGGTATACTTCTGAAAATGTTAGTTTTTCAATATGGCTTCTAAACCTTAAAATATTCTCATATGCATAATCCCTTTGTACCTTGTACCAGTATTTAAGCAAACATTTTCCATCTATCGGGCACCTCAGCAACTGTGCAGTGTGATCCGATAAACCAAATTCCATCACATCCGCCCTACACACCTTGTTAAAATTATGCGCAAAATTATCTATACAGGTCTTTGTAACCTAGTTGGTTTGTCTAAAGCTAATATTAAGTTATAGCGTCTCAAGAGACATTTCAGCTGCCGTGTCTCAACTTTATTGACCATTGCATTAATGTTTAGATCACCCGCTACAATAATATGCCTGTAATTTCTCCGGGATAGTAACAATAATATTTCTTCTAGTTTATCAAAAAACATATTTAGATTCCCGTTCCTGTATATACACATTATTACAATTTTGTATACAGATAATTCAATAGCACAACATTCAATGACATTAGGTAAAGAAAACTGTAGTACCTCGGTTAATTCTTTCCAAGAATAGCCAGCTCTTACTAAAATACATGAACCGCCTCGCTTGATATGCTCTCTACTGTAACATGCAGCCAAGACATAGTTAGGTACATCAAGGTGAGTTTCGTTATGTGACATAAAGTGCTCAGTTATGCACAGAACATCCACTGTTTGTTTTTTGTCAGACAATTCATTAAGACAAACAGAGAGCTCGTCGGATTTATTTATTAAGCCTGCTATATTTTGATGTAAAATATACAAATGTCTATTCACGAAAAAACGCATTATCTATTCTTTCACTGTCATCTATATCTTGGTCACAAGTTTGAGGAGCACTTGAGCAGTAAGATTTACTTTTGTCAACTAAAGTTTTACAGATGTGTGATTCCTTTTGTTTATGTTTTATATATTTATTATACTTTTGCAAATAGTGTATTTTTAAAACTTCTTTTAGTATATACCTATTAATACAATGCGGTAAGTTACGCCTATAAGGCATGTAGGTTTCATAATTCATATTTACAAATGTAACGTGGCTATGTTTGTCACATATGAATTTGACTTCGTAGTTCAACTTTTTAACATTTAATTAATTATTATAAGGAATCTGAGCTACCAGTATATTAGTATTAGTTACAGACCTAAAAAAATAGAGGAGGCTGGATAGACACTCATATGGGTTATTATCATTTGTACCCCCTAATATTACTACATAGTCACTCATTGTTAAGCACGAAATTTGACTCTTTAAAGTATTTAACACCTGTGGTAATCCAGCACCTGACTTCCAAAAGCATGTTACGATATAGTCACTCCCCACCAATTTCTGTAGATCTTTTTGTAATCCTCTGCCTTGTTCATCAGCAATTAATAATATCCTTTTCTTTTCTAGCCTTTCAATCATACCATCCTTTCTTTCCTCAATAAAAGTATTTGGGCACGGTGTGTTTTTGTCGGAAATTTTAGGTGCAATTTCTGCTGTAGATGGTTCACTAGAGATCTGAATTACTGATGTCGTTCTCTGATTGAACAGTTCCTTTTTTGAGAAATTGGGCGAAATTGCCCCCACTGTCACCGCTTTAAGACGTCGTTGATATTGGGGTGAGAAGAACTTCTTTGGTGTGGTATTTGGTTTATTTGATCGCTCCTCTATACCAACTTGCTTATACATTTTTATTTTACTTTCATATTCTAGTAATTTATCTTTTAAATTTTGATTTTCTATGTTTAAGTTATCTATTTCTGAGTGTGCCGCCTGTAACTCTAATTTTAATTTTGTTATTTCATCCTTCATTGTAGAAATATCTTCCGTATAATTCGGTAGACTTTGATAGGAAATGTCCAGGTCTAACTCACCGGCGTCGTCGCTGTAGTTACTTATGTTACTTTTTTGTCTTTTTCTCTGGGTAATATTTATATAATCGTCTTCCATCTTTCTTTATTTATTCTGTAGCGTTTTATTTAATTTAAGTATAGTGAACTGAAATTAAAACCAAATCGAACACAAAAAGTGTATGGTAGATGCCTGGCAGGATCGATCTGGCGACGCATAAATGTACAGTCGCCACATTTCCGCTTACACCACGGGTAACATTAACTGTCTAGCCCAATTAACAAGATGCTTTCAAAACTGCACGCCTATTGATTTTCTGTTTTATCGACTTGTATGTTTGATGGCCAGAAACAAAGATGTCACTAGTTATATGTAGAAATTCGATTTTTTTTTTTGCAAGTAACGGTGTTTTGATTTTACAAAAACACGGAAATCACAAAATGTTGCACTTTTTTTGTGTTTCTAGCACTTTTACGTGTTTAAATTATCAGTTTATGGCACTACTACCATGTTGGTAACTACCATGTGGTTCCATAGCACTGACCTTTCCACATGAATAACTTTTTTTTGGCGCAGTAAATTGTTTAGATAACACTGTCACTGTATATTTGGGGTATTAGAAGGCATTTAAATATATTTTCACTTCGTAATAAACTTTCCAACTAATTTTACTACAAATATTATACACAGAGCTGTTGTTGTTCGTGGTACCCGACATTTTTTTTTTAATTTTGATGAGCGATGCTGTTAGTGGTGAGATGGCCCAGGGTCAGCCGGGGTGCGAGGGATATCCTCTATGGGTAACCTTACACCCCGGCGTCTGAAGACCCGAGACGGCGTGCGGTTTTAGTCGGTGCAAGCCCGACATAACCGCCCCCGCTGGCCGGCGGGGGGTATCCGAAGGGATTTCCGCACGATAAAAAAAAAAAAAAAAAGGTAGAACCCCCGCAAGCACTGGCAGCGCTGCGGTACTACACGATCTGTAGGCCTTCGTCAATAAAATTAATGCAGGCCGCTGTGATCTAAGCAGATTTCGTTTGACCACGAAGTTGGACGAGCGTCGGTACCATACGGCCGAAGCATAGGTAAACCCAGGTACCTACAGTCAATTATCTATTATGCAGAACGTCAGGATTGAGTAGCCAAATAAAATGCGTTTATTTGCTAAAGTCACTCAGTTTTACCTTCCGCCGTAAATAGGTACTACAAATTCAAATAAACTTAGTGGTAGCGCGGTATGATTATTTTCCTTCGATTTTCGTCATAGCATCTCACCAGCTGTAGGGCACAAGGTAATAACAAGGGAGTTCATGCACCTACCTGAAGAACTTTTAGCGTCGACTCAGGGCGACTGGCGTCAATCAGCACGGTTCCACGTCACCACCAACACAACACGCAGTTGTTTTAAAGTTCTGGCGAGAGCACTCGGGGTGATTATATTGCACACCCATTTAAAGCGGTAGTCGTAAGGGATGAAAGAACGACGTCCCTATACCCATAAATAGCGGGGAACGAACAAAATGTAGGTACTGCTTACCCCGCGACGGATGATGGGTTCAGGATGATGGTGCAATCAGTTCGTAGTATGTCTATGCTTGCCCAAATATCGGAAACGAATGACCTTCTTGCAGTCAAAATGGCCGGTCACATTGGTTCGGCGCCCTTAGTCAAATGAACTACTCTTTAATTTTGAACACAGTGTTACAACATAATAAAATTAGGAAGTACTCAGTTCAGTTATTAATTATTGTATCAATATGTTTATGCTAACTATTGAAATATAACATTATATACAATAACTACTCAAGGATACGTTTTCAAAACTATTCCACGAATACTTTCCGTGTTCCGGGTGGCTCCTCAATCCAGATGTTTAGATTGAGGAGCCAATTTAACTTAGAATATAGTATATACTACAAAATATCAGAATCTTGCCTAAAAATTATCTGCTTTCCTACTAAAATAAGGAGAAGAGTTTCCTTTCAAAATCTGAAGTGGCTCCTCAATCCAAACGGACATGGTAGGCGTACAAAAACACTGATTTTTTTAATGTAACACTTTTATTACCTAGAAGTTCTCGATGTGATAGTAGGTACATAAATAGTTAAGTGATCAAAACTTACATTTAAAACAATATTTAACATCAAATTGCAAACTTTTCTAGAACAAATATCTATAGGTAAGTAAACAAATTTAAGATTTATTTTAAACCTACCTGAAACTATATGTATGTAAACTCAAATGCAACAATACTTATGCAGTCTGTAACTATGACCCACCGTTTACACAAAAACAAGTGCCGTCCTATTCTATTTATCTTAATCCTGTAGAATATTTGTAAACACACAAGTTATTTTCTAGACATCACCGTTTTGTTTCCCCCGCAATACAAGGCCCTGTTCTTTATACATGACGCAAACGATTCCGTCGTTCGCCGAACGAGCAAGGAACACAATTGTGTTGAGTGCGGCAAGCCTCTGAGGCGCCTTTGAGCATCGACAGCAACCGACAACGTCCTGAGTCCTGAGCGTCCTTAGTGTCCTCGCCTGACAGACCGAGGACTTGAGGAGAGGCTGACGCTCAGCCAGGACGCGGCCATTGTGTTTGGTGGAGAGACATGTTCATAATCTGGGGATAAAATCACGTCCTAAAAGCACTACCTATTCTCTTAGAATTATAAATGCTAAAATAATTGTCGGTTGCCTCTGCACGCCTAGACCGCTAAACAGATATGGCTCAATTTTGACACAGAGAGATAATTCAAACTTGAAGAAAATAGGATACCGTTTATGTCGAAAATAAGCAATGTTCCGCGTAGGCAGAGCTGCCGTCAGCAATTAGTACGCAATCCGAGGGGTTTTCCACACGAAAAAAAAGGTCATTCTACACAGCGCAATCCAGACCCAAAGTGGGCATAGCTTAACTAGCTTGTATTATGGGTTTTAGAATGCGAATAAATTAACATACTTGGATACATTTTTTGTAGTTACATATATATGAAACATAGAAACATTCAGCCCAATGCAAAAAACATATTGTATGGACACAAGCAGTGTTGGCATTTTTGTCTGCATACGACGACTGCGTATGCACTCGCTAGTCTCGGGATTGTCGGCTGCGAGTGCGTCGCAGTTTATGTAACTTGTAAATTGTTGGACAATGTAATTTTATAACCTCAAAACAACACGCACTTATTTATTTACATAGCCCGATCCCGTCACCTTTGAATTGTAATCGAATAATCGAACCAAAGCAAATGTAGTTTTTAATGAGCGTTTAAACGAATATGTGCTCCTAAGGTCCTCTTATCCCTTTCGGCCGCCATGGTAATCGAGGTTTGGTAATCAGTTACCTATGAAGAAATTTTGCTCTTTCCTGGTAATCCTGTTACAAACGAAGAATTTAACATAATGAAACTTGTTCTTTTTTGAAGTGGTACTCCACTAGCAGATCAGTTACCTATGAAGAATTTTTGCTTTTTCCTGGTAATCCAGTTACAAACGAAGACTTTTTAACATAATGAAACTTGTTCTTTTTTGAAGTGGTACTCCGCTAGCAGTAAATCAGATTAAATTCTCTTTACTGAATGACAATTAGTACTTCATAGATAGTCTTTCTTTTTATGAATATTACCACTTGTCATTGAATTGATACTGACATTTAATATATTCTGATTTCATTTGCGTTTAAATTTCTTTTGATTGTGTGAAAATAATTAAATTAAATAATTAAAAAATAATTTTAAAATAATAAAATAGGTAGTTGTTCAAAATCGTCGTATTTCTATAATGAGCCCACATCCAGTTAAGTTCATCTCATCACGTAGAGGTGGCGTGTTGTTGTTGTATAATGGCCGACGATTTCATAGGAGGAGGATATACCGTGATGGTAGCTCTTTTTGGCTATGCAGCAAAATCGATTGTAAAGGAAGTTTAAAGCTAAGCATTAAGAATGAAATAGTAAAAGAAGCGGAACATCATTATTGCTGCGAAGACGTGGGTGAAAATATTTTTCGGGAAAGATTGGATAAACTGAAACAAAAAACGAGTTGCAACTTCGAGCCTATTGAAAAACAATACAACAGAATGGTTTGTGATATGAAAGATGAAGGGGTCGCCTTACTACACAAAGTACCAAGCTTCAAAAACATAAAAACCGGTCTGTACAATGAACGCAATAAGGTAATTGGTGCCCCTAAATTGCGCTATCATCCCTCTGAATGCTGTAAAGTGGATGTACCAAAAAAAATCAATAACTTTCTCCTCGCAGATTACCAGAATCCGAATGATGATAAAACACGGATCCTTGTATTTTGCAACGAAGAAGTCAGAAATAATTTGGGTAATTATAATCATGTCTTAGCAGATGGAACTTTTCGATCATGCCCATCCAGCTTTAAACAACTCTATACTATACATGGATTTAATGAAGAGACCGGCAGAGTTGATCCACTAATATTCGCTCTACTTCCTGATAAGAAAATGGAGACATATATAATTTTATACCGATTAATATTTGCTACAGTTGGTGAACATTTTAAACCTGAAAAAATCACATTAGATTATGAAACCGCCGCAATAAAAGCGGTTAAAGAAGTGTTTCCGAAAATTATCACAAAAGGTTGCTACTATCATTTTAACCAATGTCTATTCCGCAAAGCTAAGAAAATAAAAACTAAAGTAAAGCAGAGGCATGTTGCACGGTGCGTCGGATTAGCTCGTTTGCCTGAAGAAAATATAGAAATAGGATATGAATATGTGATGAAGAAAAGTCCAAAAGGTCAAGATATTGAACAGTTCAATAGATATTTTAATAAAACATGGTACAATAAAGGGGCTTCTGTTTTTCAAAAAAATGTGGTTGTGAAAAAGAAAGCTTAAGAACTACAAATCACCTCGAAGGGTGGCATAATAAATAAAATAGATTCATTGGGACAAAAAACCCGAATTTGGGCCTGATATTGGAAACATTGGAGATGGAAACCAAATTATGTTATATTAACAAAAGATTCAAAAGTAACAGGAGAAATAAAAATTATGCAGAGATTGACGAAGAAATTAATGCAACTATTAATGAACTTAAGGCAAATAAAATTTCAACAGGACACTGCTTAGAAATTATTTGCCCCTTTACATTTATTTAGAGACCTAAAGCATAATTAGCTAAACATAAATGTCATATAAGAAGTTGATCTTCAGTATTATTAATAGTGGACAGGTTATTATTTTAAGTTTAAGGAAATTAATTATTTTTAGTGCCTGCCTGTTTTTAAAATTGGTTTATTTTATAATAAATTTAAATTAAAAAAAAATAGTTGTTTTTTTAAGGTTCCGTACCTCAAAACGTAAAAAAATACTCTTATAGGATCACTTATCTCTGTCTATGAGAAAAATGGTTTGCCACTTGCAAATAATAATATTTCTTCGTGGTTACGAGGGAAGAGGGCAATTTCTTCTTTGGTAATTGGTTACAGGGGAAGAGGACAAATTTTTCTTTGGTAACTGGTTACGAAAAAATTACGAAAGCAGGCGGAAAAATCTTCATTTGTAACAGGATTACCAGGAAAGAGCAAAATTTCTTCATAGGTAACTGATTACCAAACCTCGGTTACCATGGCGGCCGAAAGGCTCTTATCACGGAAACGTGCCTTGCATGCATCAGACTGATAAGATTTCGCACCTGTGTATGTACGAATGTGTCTATCTAAATGACTCTTCAGATTGAAACATTCCTTACAACCATTACACTCATAAAATTTCACATCCGTGTGAGTACAAATATTCATATATAAGTCACTCTTTGAACTGAAACATTTCTTACATACATTACACTCATATGGCTATTTTTCAACAGTGTGTGTACGCATATGAGCAACCAAACTACACTTTACACTAAAACATTTCTTACAAAAATTACACTCATATGGCTTCTCACCCGTGTGTGTACGCATATGAGCATCTAAACTACCCTTTACACTGAAACATTTCTTACATTCATTGCACGCATAAGGCTTCTCACCCGTGTGGGTACGAATATGACTTTTTAAACTACCCTTTACACTGAAACATTTCTTACATACATTACACGCATAAGGCTTCTCACCCGTGTGCGTACGAATATGACTTTTTAAACTTATCTTTTCACTGAAAAATTTCTTACAAACATTACACGCATAAGGCTTCTCACCCGTGTGCGTACGAATATGACTTTTTAAACTTATCTTTTCACTGAAAAATTTCTTACAAACATTACACGCATAAGGCTTCTCACCCGTGTGCGTACGAATATGACTTTTTAAACTACTCTTAAAACTGAAAAATTTCTTACAAACATTACACGCATAAGGCTTCTCACCCGTGTGCGTACGAATATGATTTTTTAAACTTATCTTTTGACTGAAATATTTCTTACAAACATTACACGCATAAGGCTTCTCACCCGTGTGCGTACGAATATGACTTTTTAAATTACTCTCGTGACTGAAAAATTTCTTACAAACATTACACGCATAAGGCTTCTCACCCGTGTGTGTACGAATATGTATATTTAAGTATTGCTTTGAACTGAAACATTTCTTACATTCATTACACTCATATGGATGTTTTTCGCCAGTGTGCGTACGAATATGACTTTTTAAACTACTCTTAAAACAGAAAATTTTCTTACAAACATTACACGCGTAAGGCTTCTCACCCGTGTGAGTACGAAGGTGTCGTTTTAAATGATCTTTACGTCGAAAACATTTCTGACAAGTGTCACATAACAACGATTTAAGTTTGTTGCTTGAGCTACTATTAATACTTTGGTCTGCACTGATTTTGTTTTCAGATATTTCTTTGCGAACGTCATTATGATCGGATGTGCTATTATTTTTTTTATTGTTACGGAGTTTGATGTCTATTGTGTCGCGAGGTTCCACTTTCTTATTCTGCTTAACTAGTTTGTCTTCAACAGCTCTTTCAGTCCCCCTTTTCGGTTCTTCACTCTTGCCCATTGTTTGGTGAGTTCTCTTGAGACTGTTTAAAATCGTATCTTTACGGTACTTCTGCGTGGCAAGTCGAGGAGCACCTAAATAATATATAAATCATGTTGCGTTAGTGTAACATTATGTAGGTTGGCAGAAATGTTAAGTTTCCTACAAATTGTAAAGTTGAATTTAGAAAAAGTCAAAAGTATAATACATTCGGTCCAGTCCGTCCAGTTATTTTTAGGCGCTAAACATTTTTGTCCCGATAGACATTATGGTTTGTGCTACCGACTTCACTTGAAGTCTCTTCTTCATCCGCGCGACAATTCTGGTTTCACTCAAAGCTTGCACTTTGGAGCCCGAGGTCCGCGCTCCCACTGCGTGGAAGCCGTAAAAGCCAAAATAAACCAAATAGTGGAAAGGATCCACAGTATGGTTTCTATTGGCTCTTACGGGAGCAACCCCGAGACGAAAGCCTGCGCCAGAGCCTCGTCAGTCATTCAGCTGGTGTAGCGACCTGTATGTGAAGTTGGTTTGGGCCCCGAATGTTTCAGTGAGACCCCATACCAACCCATCGTCTTCACTTAAAATAACATCTGCCAGTACGTAAGGCACCTACGTATTTCGTTAGAACCAAATTCAACCATGACAGATCGATAGATCGATAGATAACTCTCTTCAGTGTGCACCAAAAAGTTACAGTAAAGACAAATAAGTAGTATCTACGTAAACAGGGCCTGTAGACAAAGTGACATTCTACTAGCGGAATCGCTTCAAAGCGAACCTTCAAATATCCGAAACGTATAGAAGTGATATTATTTTTTACACGGGACATGTTGATAAATAATTTCTTTCCCATACATTTATTATTACCCGGACTTTCGGAAGTTCGCTTCAAAGCGATTCCACTAAAAGGATGTCCCTTTGTACAGAACCTTAGGATGGACAATAATATAACGAAAGCAAAATAATATGGTGGTGGAGATATAAGATAAATTAAGTACAAAATGAATTATACAAATTAAATCAAATTAAGAACAAAAATAGTGTTAACATAAAACAAAAACAAAATAGTTTTAACATATAAAGTATATAGTAAACACTAGTAAGAACGGAAAACGTGACGAGTGAGCATATAATGTTGACCTTCTATGGAGTACACGATCTTTCCCATTCTTTTAAAGATGTTCTTGGTTTAAACCCGTTTGATGTGTAATAACAATGCATTCCATAAGCGCACAGCCTTAACTGTGAATGACTTTCCAGCATAATCAATGGAATGCAATGACATTTTCAGCCTCAAATTTCTCGGATGAGCTCAGGCATCTCGTATGTGTTTCATGGAGGAACTTGAATCGTTCTTTGAGCTAAGAGGGAGTTGTATGATTAAACAATACATTACATAATAATGTTAGAAGCCACTTGAGTTGTTTACAAAATATTAAACGTGATCATATTTGCGTAGACCAAATATGAATCGGATGCAACAATTTTTTGAACTGTGCGGCTCAAAAAATTGTTGCTTATCAAGTTGCTCCTCAGTGAGATCGGGATAGCTGACATCGGCGTAATCGAAGACAGGAAGAAGAAGCGATTTTGCGAGCGCAATTATAGTGGCAATTGGAAGGAAGTTTCGTAGCATTCGTAAGGAACCTGCTGACGCAAAAAGTTTGCTACTGGTTCCTTGTAACTGGATATTCCAAGAAAATGTTTTATCCATGTAGATACCCAAATTCGACACTACCGCTAACTGGCACAACGACTCCCTCCACCCATAGCAATTTGCGGAAGTTGGAACCTATTTATTTGTGAAGTCAACCTTGGACAACTTTATGGTGTCCATAGTTTTTGGCTCCATTCACATATCCGCTTCAATTCCGGGTCCGGGTCTTATATGGGTTCGTTTTAACTTTTGAGGTACGGAAGCCTGAAAGTAGCGAAAAGTGAAGGAGATAGTACGCCACCCTTGGGTACATCAGTGGTCGTATTGCACCAATAAGATCGACGCGAACACGTTGCCGACGACCAAACAGCTACGAAACCACTCAATAGCCAATAATTTAATTTAACGCCCGTGTTAACACTGGCCGTGGTCACAAGCTGACGCTCGCGGAGTCAGCCTGTGACCACGGCCAGTGTTACCTGGTCGAAACGTCAGGCAATCCAAAGGTATGTATATACCTTTAAACGATCGCGTTAATTCCCGTTAAATTAAATTATTGTGTATTGTGGAACGCGAAAGTTTAAAAATTAACACTCAATAGCCGTTGGAGATATGTAAATAGAACTGAGTATAACAAACAGGATGTGGAAATCTACGGTATTAAAAGCGTTGCTAAAATCAAGTAAGGAGAGAAGTGTAAGGCGACAGACAAACAGAACGGACGCGCGTCCTAGACATGTCTTTGTAACGGGTGCTGTGGGAGGGGAAGGGGTGAGCAGAATGGTTAAGGGGTGCGCGGGGCGTTACAAAGACAAGTTTAGGACGCGCGTTCTGTTTGTTCGACGCATAAGCTTTCCACCTTCCATGCCCCGTCTTATGTCTTCCGTGATATTGACCACTGCTGTCGCAGTACTGTGCCTAGAATGGAAGCCGGATTGACGAGGGTTTAATAGTTTTTATTAAGGAAAGAGCTGAGTTGAGAGAAATGAGACGCTTTAAGGCTTTGGAAAGAAATGGTAGGATAGATACGAATATAGAACGATAGTGAGAAAACGACCAGGGCTTGGATTTCTTGGGTAATGCAATTATTTGGGCACTTTTCCAAGAAGATAGGAAAACAGCACAAGAAAAGAGCTGAGTTGAGAGTGAATGAGACGCTGTAAGGCTTTTGAAAGAAATGATTTTTTAATAACGTGTGGAAATCCCTTCGGATCGCCGGCCAGCGGGGGCGGTTATGTCGTGCATCGACTAAAACCGCACGGTGTACTGCCCAAGTGTCCATTGCCGGGCACCCCGGGTAAGCTCTCGAAAGGATAACCCAAGGGTTACCGCCGGACCTTGGCCGCCAGCGCGGCCTCGCCTGGTGGGTTTTATCCCGTGTCGGAGAGTAGGCGGGCGTATGTAGGACACAAACGACACGCCTCCGCCACGACCTGCTTCTGTAAGGACGGCGAGTCGGCCAACTGCCGTCCTCAGGCCCCGATCATGGAGATCGGTAGTCCCGGGCGTAGGCGAGTCTGCGGCGTCCTCGCCGCAGACTGCGGGACTCGGGGGGCAGGGTTCTCTCCCGCTCCCTCTCCGCCGTCTCTTTCGCGCGCATTACCTGCTCGCAGAAAGAGGCGGCGGCGTGCCACTTGCTCCCGTCGGAGACCACGGCCCTCACCATGGTCTCCAACGAGAGAACGTCCACGCCCAGGACCGCAACGAGATCCCGGCGTTGACTCGCCCACGCAGGGCACTCCACCAACGTGTGGAGCGCCGTGTCTTCGCCAGGATCCTCGCAGTGCTGGCACTGCGGCGTTGTCTCCCGGTGGATGCGCCACAGATACTTACCGAAACACCCGTGTCCGGTAAATATCTGGCACATCCGGTAGGGACCAGGGGGACCTCCCCATGGTCCCTCTCCAACCACTCCTTCATGATCGGCCTCACCGCCGCAATAGTGGATCCCCCCCACCTTGGGTACTCAAGTCGCACCCTCCATGTCAACCATGACTTCCTGGCGGAGCAGGGACCGCTGAGCCCTGATTTCTCGGGGCTCCGGCCTATGGCCCCGCTCCAGCGCCTCCTTGCGCCACTGGTACACGCAAGGGCTCTCGCTTCTAGGTCCCATGGAGGGGTCCCGGCTAGGAGACATGCCGCCTCGACGGAGATCGTGCGATACCCCCTGATGACTCTGACGGCCATGGCTTTTAACGGGCTGTTTAGGACAGCCACGTTGCGGGCCGCCAGAGTCTCCGCCCATACGGGGTCCCCGTATAGGGCCATGCGACGCACGATCCGTAGGTACAGTCTCCTAGCTTTTGACGGACTAGTATTTGACGGAGAGAGCCGTCATCTACCCAACCGTGACCGGTCTCGGTCGGCGTGAAATGTCGTGCGGTGTTCCACAGGGATCGGTCCTGGGGCCGCTCCTGTGGAACATCGGATACGACTGGGTGCTTCGCGGTGAGCTCGTAAGCGGTGCCGCCGTCACGTGCTACGCGGACGACACGCTCGTGACGGCGTGCGGGGCGACGTACCGCGAAGCGACCCGAAAGGCCACGACCGCGGTTGCCCAAGTCGTTAGGCGGATCCGGCGGCTGGGTCTCGAGGTGGCCCTGCATAAAACCGAGGCCCTGTTCTTCCATGGGCCTCGGAGCAAGCCACCCGAGGGATCCAGTCTCATCGTGGGAGGAAATCGCATCGGCATCAAGCCCCAAATGAAATATTTGGGGCTTGTGCTCGACAGCCGATGGGACTTCGGAGAGCACATCCGAAGTCTGGCCCCCAAATTGAAGGGCACAGCTCTTGCTCTGGCTCGGCTGTTGCCCAACATGAGGGGGCCCGTTGACTCCTGCAGGAGACTCTACGCGGGGATCGTGCGGTCCATGGCCCTGTATGGGTGCCCAATATGGGCGGAGGCCCTGAGGACCAGAACTGTGCAGATGCTGCGCGCTCCGCAGCGAGTTCTGGCCATCAGGGTCATCTGAGAGTACCGCACGATCTCCTTCGAGGCGGCGAGTCTCCTTGCCGGAACTCCGCCATGGGACCTGGAAGCGAGAGCCCTTTCGCAACTGTACCAGTGGCGAAAGGAGGCGCGGGAGCAGGGATGGAACCCCGAGCCTCGAGAAATCGAGGCCGTGCAGTCCCAGCTCCGCCAGGCCATCGTGGTGGAGTGGAAGGAACGACTTGGGCGACCAAGCGTAGGGCACGCCGCAATAGCGGCGGTAAGGCCCATCATGGAGGATTGGCTGGAGAGGCGACACGGAAGCCTCTCCTACCGACTGACGCAGGTGATCTCCGGGAAGGGGTGCTTCGGGGACCACCTGCATCGGATCAGGAAGGAGCCAACGCCTGAGTGTCATCACTGCGACGCGAGCGAGGACTCAGGCTGCACACGCTGGCGGACTGCCCGGCGTGGGAGGCGCCGAGGCGTGACCTCGTGGCAGCCATCGGGGTGGGAGTCCTCTCGCTCGGCAGCATGATTGCGGCAATGGTGCGGAGCGCGAGCGCGTGGGCCGCCGCCGCCTCCTTCTGCGAGCATGTAATGCTCGCGAAGGAGGTGGCGGAGCGTGCCCGGGAGAGACTTAGAACTCTCCCGGTCCGCCGAGCCCGCAACTTGCTCGCCGCGCGTCGCAGGCAACTCAGGCGCCGGAGGTCGCTTAACGACCTCCGTCCTCCATGAGCGCAGGCCTGGGGGTGGCGGGTGAGGCCACCTGTCACCCCAGCAGAAGCAGGCCGGGACGGTGGGGCGACTAGCGCCCCTCCCCCAAACCGGGGCAAGACGGGGACACCGTGGTTCCCAAACCCGAGGGGGCCATCTCGAAACCGGAGATGGCCCAGGGTCAGTCGGGGTGCGAGGGATATGCTCTATGGGCAACCTTACACCCCGGCGTCTGTAGACCCGAGACGGCGTGCGGTTTTAGTCGGTTCAAGTCCGACATAACCGCCCCCGCTGGCACGCGGGGGGGGGTATCCGAAGGGATTTCCGCACGATAAAAAAAAAAAAAAGGTACAGTCTCCTAGTGGGGGCGTTGGGTCCCTTAACGTTGGGCATCAGCCGCGATAGCGCGGCCGCAGCCCCCCTCAGTTTCGGTTGAAAGAAATGATGGGATAAATATATGAAGATAGTAGAAAAACGAACAGCGTAGAGATTTGGGCACTTTTCCAAGAAGATGGGAAAACTGCACAAGAAATGGAGTAATGAGGACGTGGCATAGGATAGGAAGAATTTGCTCTAGAATTGGTACAATCATATTGCGGCTAACGGCATCGCTACCCACAGCATTGGATGAAATCGATGAAATGCTCTTCTTAACATCACAAGCGGTTGATTGGTTGAAGACGGAAGTTGGATGATCAGGAGTTGGAATAGATAAATGATATTGAAGTGTGGTAACTTTAGTAGTTACATATCATTAAAATGGGTGTGCGTTGTTTTATAGACAATTGTTTTAAATAATTTCGTTTTACAGAAAATGTTTTGCATAATTTCGTTTCATAGAATAATCAATATATAGAATAAAAGATTTTTAAATCATTGATTTTTATTTCACATAAAGTTTAACATTAGAATAATCATATCATAGAATAACAAATCAAATATTCTTTATCATTATATTGTTTATTTAATATAAAACTTATTACCAAGAATAACATATTATCAAAGTGAGAGTTTCTAAACGTTTCAATTCATACCGTTCATTTCAGTCAAATAATTTACAGATGAAGCTATACTTTTTTTTAAATATAACGATAAGTTAATACAATAAACGATTCTGGGTGGTAATATTTCTGGGTGATTAAAAAAAAATAACCACGAAGGCTAAGGCGGGAGCTCCGCTCCGCTTCGCTCCCGCCTCAGCCTTCTAACCTAACCTATCCGAGTCAACAGTCTACTAACTTACCAGTATCGACGTCATCCGGTTCCTCCTTCACGATATCCAGAGGGACGTCACACTCCGTGTGTAAGCCTAGTGTGGTATGATACAGGTCTGGGCCATCTTGCTCTAACGGTGTATCATCTGTAAATGAGTACAATAAATAGATAGGTAAGTAGATAGGTATAATAAATAGATAGGGTGTATAGGGCCTACTTTTAATGCCCACCACGAGGATTGGCTGGGATCTCTCAGAACTAACCATGCGGGTCATACCGCCCACGCATTCGCTCTCACGCATGACTTGACACTACTGGTACTCCAGACCACCAGGATACCAGACATAGCAAGTCACGCGCCCTCTTTGCTAGACCTTCTGCTGACGACCCACCCAGCCCAGTACAGTGTTTCGGTGCGAGCCCCATTGGGTTCGTCCTAGCACAGTCTGGTCTGTGCCAACGTGCCAGTCGCTGTTCCTCCTCAACCTGTGGAGGTAAAGCGGCGATTATGGCACTATTCGTCAGCAGATTGGGACGGACTACGTGATTACTTCGCATCCGTTGCGTGGACGCAGCGCTACTTTGATGGTAGGGACCCATCGGATTGCGCTTCTGCCGTCACTGGTGAAATCAGTTTGGGTATGGAGTATTATATCCCACACACTGAAGTCACCAGTGCCCGCAGAGCCCAGCCCTGGTTCGGGCGTGAGTGCGGTGACGCTGTTCAACCAAAACAGTGGGCGTTCCGCGCCTGGGTCAGGGCAATCGCAATGTGCGATCCAAATGTGCATCACCTCAAGGCGGCGTATAACAGAGCCACAAAGGACTGCAAGAGGGCATACATTAGAGCGGATGCTCAGCGCATAGCACGGCTTGGTCAACAACTCATGTCGCATCCCGCAGGCAGCCGCGGCTACTGGCGATGGGCCAAAGCCGTGCAATCCAACTTCTGCCAGCCCTCGCTACCTCCGCTACGGTACCCTGATGGTTCACTGGCTCACGAGCCGCAAGAGCAAGCAGACATGCTGGTTAACCTCTTCGCGGCTAATTCCCGTATCGATGACTGTGGATTACAGCCACCAACGCTACCCAGCTGCGACCACTCAATGCCTGATATTCGTATCAGGCAATGCGACGTTCGACGTCCGGAAAGGCAGTGGACCTGACGGTATTCCTGCGTTGGTCCTGAAAAACTATGCAGCGGTGTTGTCTCCAACACTAACGCGGCCGTACCGCCTGTCCTATTCCTCAGGAAAAGTCCTGCGGGCTTGGAAGGAGGCGAACATACAACCGGTCCCTAAAAAGAGGGATCGTTCGGATCCGGGCAACTATCGACCCATAGCTCACCTCAGTCCTCTGCAAAGTGTTTGAGCATATCATAAATACACAGCTCATGCGTTACCTAGAAGATCACTCTTTAAATTAATGACCGGCAATATGTGTGGGATGGCTCCGCACACTACTCATTAGACGCTCTCGACAGAGCCATCCGTATCATTGGGAGTCCTGAGATTACTAACAGCTTAGAACCTCCGCAGCTGCGTAGAGACATTGCCTCTCTGGCTGTATTTTACCGCCTCTACCACGGCGTGAGTGCTGAGGAGCTCTTTCAAATAATCCCACCTTCGCCATTTCGATCCAGAACAACACGTGCTGGACTGCGATGCCATCCGCACACGGTGGAAACCATACATGCAGTCCCGAACTCAGCGGTTCGGTGCTTCCTTTCTTTGTCACACGATAAAGAGCTGGAATGCTCTGCCCGCGCACGTGTTCCCTTCATCTTACAATCCCGGGTTCTTCAAGCGGGGCGTGAAAAAGCATCTTTTGAGGCCGTCAAGGTAGGGGCTACCATTTTAGGATCGTCAGCTTCTGGGATGGTGGCCCATATCTTCTGGACTTCACAATAGCTTCTCACCATCCAGCGGGGTGCAGTCAATTGACGGAACGAATATAAAAAAACCCCCACACGCATGTTCAACCCCCTTCGGCCGCCATCGCAACTGTGATTCGCAACCAGTTGCGATGTAAGAATTTTTTGCCTTTGATGGCAACTAGTTGCGATAGAAGAATGTTTTCTCTTATTACGCAACCAGCTGCCAAGCTGTAATCCATTTTCCATCATGGTAACTAAGTTTCGCAACCAGTTAGTAAAAATATTTTAATTTTCTTGCTACGCAACCTTCATTGTAAGTAGAAAATTACAGTGGGTCATTGCCTGGAACCTCCAGGCAATGACCCACTGTAATTTCAGCCCTTTCTCTATAATGTTTTAAAAATAAAACTTAATATACTATTTTATTATGTACAGTAGAAACTCGATATGTTAAGTTATCAAGGTTTTATGTTTACGAACATTCGTAATTTAAAAAAAACTTTTATTTAAAACTGTATTTCTGTTGTCTGTAGTATAAAATTGTATGTTTATGTATAGTGAGTATCAGAATTAGTAGCTAAGGGGGCGACGTATGCCATATATGACCTACACATTCTCTTAAGAATAAAGTCGTATGTAAGTCATTGGTGGTGTGGCTGTAATTTCTAAGTCTAGTTTAATCCTAAAATATTGTGAACATCCTTGGTGATTTTGTGGAACAAAGGTAACGTGTTAACAAAGTGTAGTACAACAATACCCCATAGCTATTTTCGAAATACTCCCATATCTGATCATCATCCTCCCATTTAGACCCCTCTTATGTGTCTTTCTTTCTTATATATATATATAGTAGCTGGCCCGGAAATCGTTGTTTTGCCATGTATATTATTTCTATAGGGGTTGATTGTAGAGGGTTGAAAATTCAGGGTTGTATGTATGTTGTAATGATGTATCATAAAAAATAAAAAAATATCTAAAAATTTAAAAACCCTTAACATTTAGGGGGATGAAAAATAGATGTTGGCCGATTCTCAGACCTACCCAATATACCCAATATGCGTTTCGGAGGAGTTCAACTACAAACACCGCGACGCTAGAATTTTATATATTAGAGATATTATATATATATATATATATATATATATATATATATATATAAAATAAAATAATATACTATGTATATAATAGCCCGGTTGCGTATTAAGACTTAAAAATATTTTGTCGCAACTACACTGTTAAAAAAATTCTTAGTTCGCAACTGGTTGCGTAATAAGAGAAAAGATTCTTCCATCGCAACTACAGTCCGTCAAATCTAAGAAGTACCGTTTGACAGTTCTGACAATTGAATGATAGGCATGGGATGAAAAAATCGATTACTATAATATCCGAACTTTAAGAGATCGATTACTATAATATCCGAATTTTAAGAAATCAATTGTTATAATTAAATAAAAGAAATGTTTAGGATATTTTTTTATTCACTACTAGTACTAGTATCGTCGTCTTCGTCATCATCGTCATTTAAATTAATGACCAGTTGATTGTCCATTACATTATCAAAGTGTACGTCTCTTTCGAAGTCGTCCATTATTATTTTCTTTGTTTTTTGTACTACTTTACTCCAATCTTCCTGTGTAACTTGGGCACATGCTTCCTTTAATAAACCTTCCATTTTCTTGACACTGAAGGGTGGTTTTGTGTTGTGTCTTGCTGCATAACCTGTAAAACAATAATGTAACTATTTGATAGCAGACGAAAACCATTGTTTAAATTATAAATGTTAGAAGTACTCGTGTTATTATTATAATATTATAAAATATTACCTTTAACTTGGGCCCAAATCAGTTCAATGGCATTATATTGGCAATGGTACGGAGGAAGTCGTATGACTTTGTGCCCGTGCTCTTCGGCCAATTGGTCAATTACATATGTCGGTTTTGGTGGTTTATGCAATTTCACTAACTGTAATAATTCAGCTTTTAATAGTGACATGTCGGCATCCACTCCTTTTCTTTGCAGCCATGCCACCAAATCTGCTTTCTTATTGGCTGACGTAGGTGCTTTATCAATTTGCACAGAGTGGTATGGGGCATTATCCATTATAATTGTGCTGTTAGGAGGGATATTCTGTAATAAATTTAAGAACCACTCTCGGAACCTTACTGCGTCCATTTCTTCATGATACTCTTTAGTGCTTTTGGATTGGAAAGCTAATAAAGAGTTTTCCACGAAGCCTGTAGACGCTGACCCAGCATGGCATATTATGAGGCGTCCACCTTTTCCTATCGGCACCTTCGAGCACGAAGCTTCAGAATCATCAGTCCATGTTTTCGGCACAGAATGGTTGGAATTTAGCCAAGTTTCGTCCAAAAATATTACATTATCCCAGTTTATAATTTGTTTAACTTCGCGCAGGAATGTTAGTCGCTGCATAATTATGTCATGTCGCTCCATAACAATTTTTCGTTTGTCAACTTTTTTGTATCTGAAGCCAATTCCTGTTATTACCGTTCTCAACGACTCTATGCTTCCCTTATACAGCCCGGCATCTTTTAAAGTTGCACATAACTTTGCCAATGTTGGAAATTCGCCTCTTGTAAAATACCCGTATATATGGTTTCTAATAGCATGACTATCGAATTCATCGATGCCTGTCACAGGTTTATTTCTTTTTCGTTTTTTCGGTGTGTGAAGTACGTTACTGTCACTCCCCGAAGGCCCATATTTTTCACTTAATATTTTGCCAACGGTGCGGCTACCAATACCGAGAGCTTCACCGACGCGATCCCGAACTTGTGTAACTGGCAGTAGAAGTCCACCATTTTGAGATTCACGCTCAAAATACTCGTGTAATTTCACCACCAATTCACGAGCCTGGCTGTTCAAAGTACGTCCTCTTTTCGACATTATTAATAAACACTTGCTTAGTTCGGAGTCCAGTATAAATATTGCCAAGGTAAACGGATAAAGAATGATCAGTCCAGAAAAGTAATAGCCAAGTCACAAATTGTAAAACACAAACGAGAAAGCAAGTACGCGCACAGTCAGCTTCCAAGATGGCGAGAGACTGCTGACGCCGAACCGACCGAGCGGACCGCGTGCGCTTGTAGTTGGCAGTGTTGCCAGAAAAAAAAAATTGTAGAGACTTGGACACCTGCGATTTTGCCTATTGACCTAAAAATAATTAAATTAATTTATTTTAGGGTATCTGTGTATTCAGTGCATTATGCGGTCGCGCAGTAACGTCGTTAATTTATAACATCAGGCAACAACATTTTTGTGAATGGGTTCTACATACCTTATTTTTATTAGTTTTAGACGTAGAAATAAGACTTAGAAGAAAAAATTGTAATTGTAAAATCAATGGATGTGCTTGTTAAAAATTTGTTTATTTCTCTGTAATATGCAAACCCATACTATCATACACAAAAATAAATGTAAAAAACACTATCCCTGACTCCATTTACTATTTCGACAGCGTTAGCGCGAGAAACCCCGACTTATTTGGGCGCGAAAATCAAAAATCGACAAATCGCTTTCGACAACTTTTTAAAGAAGCAAATATATTTGATTTATAAATACGTATTTTTGGTGAATGGGTTTTATCTCATATTTTACGATTACATAACTATTTAGTTATGTAATCGTAATATGTGAGATAAATCCCATTCACATGAAAAAATATTTGTTTGGTTGTCAAGTGTAATTTGTAAATAATACATTCGATTTTTCGTATATGTAAACGATTTTTTTGCATACAAGTGTATCCGAAGAGTCGCAACACTACGTGCAGTGACCTAACTACGTAACTTTGTAATGAGGTCAAGAATATAACTATTAGAAATTATTTACTGTGTAAATATGTGTTATTTTGCTTTGTTTGAAAGTTTTCAATTACATTTAGATATTAAGAATTGTACAGTACAGATACAATAATGAAATCTTTCTAAATTCATGGTTTTATGAAAAAGGTTATCGAAACTGAATAATGTACGTATGAACAAAGTTGTTTCGGTTTGAAAAATATGAAACGTCAAACGGTACCTCTTAGATTTGATGGACTGTAGTTGCCATCAAAGGTAAAAAAATCTTCCATCGCAACTGGTTACGAATCACAGTTGCGATGGCGGCCGAAGGGGTTCAACCACAGTCTACTAACTTACCAGTGTCGACGTAGTCCGGTTCCTCCTTCACAATGTCCAGAGGTATGTCAAACTCTGTGTGTAAGCCTAGTGCGGTATGATACAGGTCTGCGTCATCTTGCTCTACCGCGGCATCATCTGCAAATGAGTTTAGTACTTCATTAATTCGTCCTACATATTAATCTGTAGTCGTATGATTGGTTCAAAGCACGCGATCTTATGCTGACGTGTAAGAGACTTGTTAAGGACCGTTGTTCATGACAGCCTATCCCTAGTACGGTTCCGAATAGACTGCCACTTCGCGGTCGCCTTCAGTGGACTGTATGTTGAGGATGTTGAGTCGAAGAATGAAACACTTGGATGGGTGGCTTGTATGACGTCAGTGAGGCATTGGATGTTCTTGGCCCAGCACTACCCTTGATGTACTACTTCCTGTTGAGCTTCCTTGTTCTGTGAGAGACTCTTGTTGTCTACTTGTTGCCCCATTGTCCATAATTTCCTACCAAATGGTCCCTGCTTTTATAGTCTTTCGTAGTGCTGGCCCGCGATCCAAATTACCTCACCTCCGCATTTCCATTTATTTATAAATCTCATGTTACACATATTAATCACATAGCATATATGTATATTGGTAGCAATAAGAGTTGCACGATAATAGGTACTTACGCCTGTACCGCGCGAGGTCGGGCTGCTGAATGACGGGCGGAATGACCCCTCAGACTTATATATGGCCCCTGCCTCCCGCGAGCTACTATATAATAAAATGGCACCAGCCGGGGGAGCGCATATTCGCTTCTTACGTCGTGGGAGGCAGTCGCGGGGTGTAATTAAGCTTACAAACTAGTATACAAAGTCGTATTTCCTATTTATACGAAGTTATGTTAGATTCTGAGCAATGCATTGTCGTAATTATATTTGTAATTATGCTTTTCAGGGAGTGTACTTTCTTTATTAAATTTGGCTCTAACATACTTAATTACTCAGAAAACTAACTCATAACAGTAGTAAGCTATTTATCTTAGCTTAATATCAAAGTAATTACATAATTACGTTTTTAATTTACGTAAACCTAACATTTTCATAATTCATTCATTATATTCACGCTTACTAATCTACTGGTCACTGGCACATGTGTCCATAGTCTATTTGTGTCGTGCACAGGACTACTCACACTCATTCAACTTATGCCCATAAAAAACAACCATTTTGTATGGAGACGTGTACGCAGCCTTTTATCTTCCTTCTACCATTCTGCTTGCATCATTGGATTTTTGAAAATTGAATATTCCTAGCCAGATATCGAACATGAATTTAAATAATATACACACTGTATTATTACACCATTCAATAGTGTCGCTAATAAGGAACGAATTCTGTGAAGTAATGACGAACTTAACTTACTAAAACTTACGCGTACGGAAAACGTATGCATTTTGTATATTTGAAAATTTTTCTAACTAAAAAAATGTTCATGTCATTTTGCAAAATTTTTTAACAACTAAATGATGTCAATTTCAGAAAGAAAATGTGCCGACCGATCCGTAGTCACACCTTACTACCACACTGGTGTGACTATGGTTCATTTTATTTATCCGTGGCCACACTAGTGTGACTATGGATAATTTTAATTTATCTAGTCACACCACAATAACCCAACACACGCTTGACGAAAAAAATAATTATACAACGTTTCTAAGAACTGACCAATTTCTAAAGTTCTATACTGCGATGTTGCTACTAAAGTGGGTTAGGTTAGGTTAGATCTGTGACCCCAACAGAGCGCGAGCCGAGCGAGCGTAGCGAGCGTGCCGCAGTAGCGGCCGGCGAAGCGCCGGGTGAAGTTATGTTATGTTTTCGCAGTATAGAACTTTCCCGTCAACGTCAATGGTGTGTAGCTATACCAATGTGACTAAAAGTAAATAAAATTATCCACAGTCACACTAGTGTGGCCACGGATAAATAAAATTAACGATAGTCACACCAGTGTGGTAGTAAGGCGTGACTACGGATCGGTTGTGGAAAATGTCTACTTTACTTTTGCCGCAGTAGCCTTCAAATCGGCATCAGTCCACAAGTCCACAAGTGCACTGGTGTACAAGTTCACTTGTGGGTCTGTGTAGCGCCTTTATCTGACAAGTACGGTGAGCCAACCAGGCTACCTACTAGGTATATCGCAACAAATAGCAAACAATTGCTATAGTTACGATAGGGCAAGGCACGAAGTAAATTTTGATAAAAACCCTTTTCAGTACTCAAAAAACATCTTTAAAAGCCAAAATGGTAAACTTCTTCTGACCAAAGAACAAACTTACGAACATTACAAAAACACTTACGAAATACTTAAATGCAGAACACCATACAATCAACCGGAAACCCAAAGACCCCACGACCCTCTAGTACAATTCCAAGGGAATGCACCTACCATAGAGGAAATAGAGATACAAATAAAAAAGAAATCATCTAAATCGGCTCCGGGCCCTGATGGGGTTCCATATATAGTGTATAAAAAATGTCCAACAGTTCGTAAACATCTCACAAATATATTCAGTAAAATCTGGTCAGAAAAGAATATACCAGTCGCATTTGGCGAAGCGGTTTTCGTTCTCATTCCAAAAAAACATGAAGTGACCCATCCTAAAGATACTAGACCGATAGCACTAACTAACACAATTTCAAAAATATTTTTCTCAATTCTACAAACAAAAATGTGTCATTTTATGATTAACAATAGGTATTTCGGACCTAACCACCAGAAAGGGTTTTTACCCGGCATTTCTGGTTGTCTGGAACACAATAGTCTGTTAGCGGAAAGCTTAGATGCCAGAAAATACGAAAGACAGATAACGGTATGTTGGATAGACCTAGAAAATGGTACATTACCTTATGGTATAGGCGTTGCAATGGTATAACTTTCCACCCGTGGTCATAGAGATAATCGAGTCGTATTACTCGCAGCAAAAATTTGCTATAAGCTTCCAAGAAGTACACACAGGACCATTACGGTATAATGTGGGACTGTTCCAGGGATGCTGCTTGTCACCAATAGCATTTAACATAGTAATTAATATCTTAATTACCAAGTTAATACGTCACGAAAAGAAATGGGGTTATCGGTTTAAAGTAAATAACATATACTCAGAGTCCATCTTAGCTTTTGCTGACGATCTCGCAATACTGACGCGTAATCCAAAACAATGTCAGGAACTATTAAAGGAAGTCGATGAGTTTTGTTCGTGGACAAATGGACTGAGGACGAAGCCCAGTAAGTGTCACTGTCTGTGTCTGGGTAGACGGGACACACGGAGAGAAATGATTTAGTTGTGGTAGCTAATCTCGCTTTGCTGAAATTTCCTTTGCTGTGGCATATAATTTCTTAGCAACTGTAACAAAGCCATGTATATAGCAACTAAAACCAGTTAGCTACCCTTGCTAACGGTATTTAGCTAAGAGGAGTTAGCTACCGCTACTAATTAATTAGCAACTATTGCTAATTTGTTTATCAGTATCAACAAAATTTAATTTGCCATTGCTGTTAGCTGTGACTGCAAAAAATTCTTAGTCCTAGTGGACAAAAACTTTGTTACTATTGCTAATTATACATGTATCAGGCAGCAAAAACATGTCTTTGTTGCATTTGATAAAAAGATTTTGCAGTCACTAACAATAGTTTTGCAACAGCAGTTAATTTTATTTTCACACTCATCTACTCATATACATATCCTTCGCCAATGTTGATAATCTTAGTCACATCAACAAATTACCGAGGCAACGGAGAGCAATAATATATTAGCAGTAATAGCAAATCAGATATAAGTGAGGCAGCTAAGAACATTTTGTGGTTGTGACTAACTTTTTCACAAACTTCAGCTAATATGCTTTGCTGCAACTGCTAAATAAAAATTCGCCGATGTTACTAAAAATCTTAGTCACACCACCGAATTTTCTATGCAATGAACAATAAGAATATATTAGCAGTAGTAGCAAATTAGATTTATGTGAGGCAGCTAAGAACATTTTGTGGTTGTGACTAACTTTTTCACAAACTTTAGCGAATATTCTTTGCTGCAACTGCTAAATAAAAATTCGCCGATGTTAGTAAAAATCTTAGTCACACCACCGAATTTTCTATGCAATGAACAATAAGAATATATTAGCAGTAGTAGCAAATTAGATTTATGTGAGGCAGCTAAGAACATTTTGTGGTTGTGACTAACTTTTTCACAAACTTTAGCTAATATTCTTTGCTGCAACTGCTAAATAAAAATTCGCCGATGTTACTAAAAATCTTAGTCACACCACCGAATTTTCTATGCAATGAACAATAAGAATATATTGGCAGTAGTAGCAAATTAGACTTATGTGAGGCAGCTAAGAACATTTTGTGGTTGTGACTAACTTTTTCACAAACTTTAGCTAATATTCTTTGCTGCAACTGCTAAATAAAAATTCGCCGATTTTACTAAAAATCTTAGTCACACCACCGAATTTTCTATGCAATGAACAATAAGAATATATTAGCAGTAGTAGCAAATTAGATTTATGTGAGGCAGCTAAGAACATTTTGTGGTTGTGACTAACTTTTTCACAAACTTTAGCTAATATTCTTTGCTGCAACTGCTAAATAAAAATTCGCCGATGTTACTAAAAAACTTAGTCACACCACCGAATTTTCTATGCAATGACAATAATAATACGTTGGCAGTAGTAGCAAATTAGATTTATGTGAGGCAGCTGAGAACATTTTTGCTGCTGTGACTAACTTTTTGAGAAATTTTAGTTAATATTCTTTGTTGCAATTGCTAAGCAATCATTTGCTAATGTTCCTAAAAATTTTTGTCACACCATCGAATTTTCTAGGCACTGAGCAGCAACAATATACTAGCAGTAGTACTAAATCAGACTTATGCAAGTTGTGGACTAGATGTCGCTAAGTGTATCAAATCGAAAATTTCAACGATATTAAACTCAGATACCTACGAACCTTTAACTTTTGTTCCTTTACAATCGTATGAGTGCAAAGATAGACCACTAGATGTCACTTCTTCGTATTTTATTTTTTCTAATAGGGAATATGCCCTACCTACCAGTTTGTTAAGTTCCCCATTTGCCATATTAGGTAGGTAGGTAGGTACTTACCTGCCCCCCTCTTTCCAGGGGCAAGACGGGGACACCGTGGTTCCCGAACCCGAGGGGGCCATCTGGAAACCGGAGATGGCCCTGGGTCAGTCGGGGTGCGAGGGAAAGACCTTATGGGCCACCTAACACCCCGGCGTCTGAAGACCCGAGACGGCGTGCGGTTTTAGTCGGTTCAAGCTCGACATAACCGCCCCCGCTGGGGGGTATCCGAAGGGATTTCCGCACGAGAAAAAAGAAAAAGGTAGGTAGGTAGGTACCTACCTACCTACAGCACGGAGCAACTAGACTTTTTTGATCACCCAACCCGCTGCAAACGTTTATTTTATAGGTAGGTATAGGTACCTACTAGGTGACAAAACCTACAGTAGGTAATCAAAACTTCTATCTAGGTAAGTACCCTACTACAAATCCTCAGACTAAAATCTTACATAAAAAGTACCTAAATTCATGAAAGTTTTAATTATAGTAGAGGAAGCTCGTGAGGTAGGTAGGAATAGGTCGCGCCAAAAATCGTGACATTTTGACCTCGACGACGCGCAACCAATCACGCAATAGTACTACGCGCGCAACCAATCACGCGAGCCCTACCTACAGAAGCAGATGGCAATCTGTTGTCAATGCCTACCCCGCAAGGAAAAAGGCGTGAGTTTATGTAGGTACCTACCTATGTATGATGTATAATTTACTTTGACTCATTCGTCAACTCGCTCACATGGATCTCGCTCATTCGAGCGAGGTTTCATGTTAGGCCTACTTCTGTCGCCGAACGTTACCAAACTCCAATCCTTACAACTTACAAACATCAATACCCTACCTTTTTTAATCACCCAGCCATTGTGACACAACCGATGTCGAACCGCTGCAAACGTATAGGTATACTTACCTAGGTAGGTAGGTACCTACCATCTCATCGCGTGTGACAAAACCTACAGTAATAAAAACCTCTATCTTTTTTTTTACGTGTGGAAACCCCCACGGGCTCCACCTCATCTTTGCCAGCGATGAGATGGTTGTGTCGGAGTCGAACCGACTAGTCCGTCCCAAGTGTCCATTGTCGGGCACTCCGGGTATTAAGCCCTCGAAAGGATAACCCCAGGGTTCCCGGCGGACTTTGGCCGCCATCGCGGCCTCGTCTACGGGAGTCGGGTTTGATCCCGCTCCGTGAACCTACCTACCTACTACAAATCTTGCATAAAAAGTACCTAAATGCATGAAAGGTTTAATGACAGTAGAGGAAGCTCGTGAGGTACTTATGTAAGGACAGAAGCAGATGGCGATCTATAGTCACTGCTGCCTACCCTGGAAGGAAAAAGGCGTGAGTTTATGTATGTATGAGTATGATGTATAATTTACTTTAATAGGTATATTGGTACCTTTTTTTTTTTTGGTATCGTGCGGAAATCCCTTCGGATATCCCCCCGCCGGCCAGCGGGGGCGGTATGTCGGGCTTGCACCGACTAAAACCGCACGCCGTCTCGGGTCTTCAGACGCCGGGGTGTAAGGTTACCCATAGAGCATATCCCTCGCACCCCGGCTGACCCTGGGCCATCTCACCACTAACAGCATCGCTCATCCTGTCTCCTCTGAAAGCAGAGGAGTACGGAGAGCGATGTGTTCCCGCCACGTTGAGTATTGGCCGACGATCAATGCCAACCCTATGAAGGGGTGAAGGGGAAGCCATTGACCGCCGCCCAGGGTGTACCGGCCGCTCCGATTCCGTTCCCCCCGGACTGCAGCGGGATCGGAATCGGAGCGACACTCGAGGAGGTTACCCAACACACACCCCAGGTATATTGGTACCTAGTATCTAATAAGAATTGATCTTACTACCTAGGTAGGTACCATTTGTTACTCTCTAATAATCATTTCATAATGATATTTTGTCTGATTCATTAATGTATGCAAGTAGCTAAGTAGGTAGGTAGGTTTCAGTGGATAGCCAAGCCTAGGAAACTACCTACTAACTTATTTAACGCGAGCGTAGCTAGGTACCTACTCGTTTATCACTTTTTTCATCCTACCTACTTATACACTTATTTATTTATTAATCCAGGTATTATAGGTACTCGGTGAATATGCGAAATACCTACCTATTATAAAAATAATCAAATTACGTAGACATACCTAGTAGGTAAGTAAATAAAAACACTTTGTTGACTTTCAGAGTTTCCAGGTAATTTAAAATAGGTACCTATGCTATCTCTGGGTAACCATTAATATCACAATAGGTACCTATAGTCTATGTATCAGCATCCGTCCGCCGCCGGCGGTCCGCGACGAGTACCTAGGTCTAGGTCCTAGGTGCTTGCCAAGTGTGCCAAGTGCTTGCTTAAGGGCGCAGCGCGCAGGTACAGTCAGCTTCTTATATAAAGTGACAGATAACATTTCCAGATACAGAGAAACTCCTAAAGTGATCAATGATATTAATACAACCAAAGTCTTCCGATTATGTATATCACCTCATACATATCACATCTTGCACAAATATCTATCCATACTATTATAAAATTGTAAATTAGCTGTTTCTGTACATTGGAGATATTTAAAAAAATACTTGGGTTAGGTATGTTTAATGATGTATGTTATGTTATGTTTTGTATGTTAGGTTGGCGTGGCGCAGTGCATATAGCGCTTGCTTCGCATACTAGTGGCTCGGGTTCAAATCTGGGTTGCCTGTTTCTTTGAAGCAGGCCGGGACGGTGGGGCGACTAGCGCCCCTCCCCCAAACCGGGGCAAGACGGGGACACCGTGGTTCCCAAACCCGAGGGGGCCATCTCGAAACCGGAGATGGCCCAGGGTCAGTCGGGGTGCGAGGGATATGCTCTATGGGCAACCTTACACCCCGGCGTCTGTAGACCCGAGACGGCGTGCGGTTTTAGTCGGTTCAAGCCCGACATAACCGCCCCCGCTGGCACGCGGGGGGGTATCCGAAGGGATTTCCGCACGAAAAAAAAAAAAAAAAAAAAAAAAAAAAGGTATGTTTAATGAGGGGTGCTTGGTTGGGGACCTCGACGCGGTGCACCCTGGGCAACGGAGACGGCAGCGCCTCTCTCCTAGGGTGGGAGAGACGCTGCCGCCTACGGCCAACTCCGACCGAGGCGAGGACGGCCCTGTTGAGGGCTGTTCGGAAGCTTTTCCACGTGTCCCTCTGATTAGCAGAGGGCACAGTGGAGAGCAAGTAAGGGGGCCATCTCGAAACCGGAGATGGCCCATGGTCAGTCGGGGTGCGAGGGATATGCTCTATGGGTAACCTTACACCCCAGCGTCTTAAGACCCGAGACGGCGTGCGGTTTTAGTCGGTGCAAGCCCGACATAACCGCCCCCGATGGAGACCCCCCGCTCTCCAGCGGGGGCGGTATACGAAGGGATTTCCGCACGAAAAACAAAAAAAAAAGGTATGTTTAATGAACGATTCTGAACGCAAAAATATTTGTTTGTCTGTTTACCTATTTCTCTGTTTGTTTGCGATGGACGCAAAAACGGAATTGAACGGATTTTGATGCGGTCTCTATTAGAAAGGTCTTGGTCAGACTTAAAATCTGGCGTATGTTTGATTGCAATTGGTTAAGTAGAACCGGAGATATGACAAAAAAACGATAACCGACCTCCACGCGGGCGGATCCGCAGGCATCAGCTAGTTATTATGTATACCTAACTTAACTTCAAATTGCGAAATTACAGACATCAACGATAAACAAAACACATGCCAATGACGTCACGCTCTAAATGAAAGGAACAACCAATGCTTTATCTCCTTCATTTTATTTTTGACAGATTAGAGTAATTTTTACGGTCGAAATCATTACCATTTCAAAGGGTACCCAATAGATGCAGCTATAAAGTTCATTTTCATATCCTCTCCTTAGTCGTTCACTCTTGACAGAGTGGTCGTGGTTGATGACGCTGCATTTTCACTGGATAAAGCAGCCCCTGCGATGCGCCTCCACTTGATGCGGTTTTCAGCTTCTCGGGAACTCTGGACTATAGAAGCTTGCGTCGTAGCTTTGATGAGGTCTGTCCAACGCGTAGGTGATCGACCGCGTGACCGCTTGCCCTCCATCTTCCCTTGGACAACGAGTCGTTCCATGGATTGCTCGTTTCGAACAACGTGACTCCGAAATAACTTTCATATACCTAGTGCATCATATTTTTGGATACTTTGAGTACTTATAAACCATTGGCGCTGTGTTACAATGTTACTGTGATTTTGACACTTTGAATGAACTCATATATTTGACACTATCCATGTTCCGATAATTTGTGCAAGATGGGTGATATACATCTTTGGTTGTATTAATATTATCACTGATCAGTTAAGGTGTGCCCATATATAAATAATAAATATGTTATTTGTCACTTTATATAAGGAGCTGACTGTACCTTTAGATTGCGTGAGGCCTCTTTGGAGAATGTCGTAGAATATCTATAGGTACCTATTTCATATTTTGTACGCTGACTGTACCTACATAATTGAAATCAATCGGACCTATGAAAGTTTATAAGATCCTTTTGTCAACTAGGAATAGGAAATGCACTACTATATAGGTAGGTATTACCTTGATTTTTCCCATTTTTTGACGCCACGGTTCAAAAGTTAGATGGGGCACACACAAAAAAATGTTTAACATTAGGAACTTTGAAGTAAAGGATAAACCCGAATATTTTAGTTAAACCAACGAATATCATATTGGCTGTAATCGCTAAAATGCATTTTGCTGTTACGACGAATAGTTTAGAGTTTCACGCGGGAAGAGCAACGTAACAGTGTTGCCACTGTCATAATACTTTCCAGTAAAGTACGTTCCCGGTTGAATCCTCAGCTGTACTGCTTCGGAGCCCGGGCAGTGGCCCGGGGTTCTCCAAATAACATGCATGCATGTTAATGGTCACCCATCATGGATGCCTTAAGATTTATTGCTGAAACAGTTACAATGATTTGGATTTAATTTTATGACCGGCCGGGTGTGTAATACACCTCTGCATACCCCTTCGGGGATACAGGCGTGAAGTTATGTCATGTTTTTTATATATAAACAAGCTTATTTTTAATCAATTACAAAATATTATAAGCGGTGATTCACTCCATCATTTTAAACATTTTTTCCCAGTAAAAGTATGTACAACTTATTTTACTTACTTCCCACTCAAATCGAAGTAGTCACGTGATCTAGTTACTATGGAAAGTGATTTTTGCCAATTTTTGGTTTACTGCACACGGCAATTTAAAAATCAGCGCTAGCAATACTGGCAACGACATATTTCAGTTAGATTTTCCGGTCGACACTTCGGCAGTTGCAGTTTAAACTTTAAATATTATATTAGAGTGTTCTGTGTTCGTTTCGTAGCTTTAGCTCATAGCATAGATTCTTTAGCTTTTGTTCTACGTCTACGGTTGAGTGAAACCTTTTAGTGAAGTGTGAAGTAAAGGTGAGTAAAATAATGAATGAAACCCGGGACATTTCCCAACTCCTGAATAGTTGGGGCTATGACGAAAAAGTTGTTGAAAAATTTAAAGGTTAGTAACTACAATAGTTTATTGTACGCTTTTTTAATTCTATTCCCTCCTACAGGGCTAGTTCTATCTGTGTGATTTGTCCGCGGCTCCAGGACCCTGAGTTCTGAAGCATCTCAGGTGAGGACGTACGGTAACACGCCTTTAAGTGAGAGACATCATATCAACAAACACACACAAAACATTCCTCTTTATAATATCAGTTTTGAGTTTCGATTTTTATAAAATTATCTTTTTTTAGATGAAGGGATTGACATTTTCCATTTGACTTTATTGACCGAATATTCGCTAGAAAAACTCTTTCCAAAGATTGGTGAGAGAGTAACATTCATGCAAAAGATTAAAACTCTGCAAAACCAGGTAAAACTTTGTTCACTTATACATTACTTAAACAATATTTTCTTTCTCCTAGTATACCTACTTATAACCACAATAACACTAATTAAAATTTCTTATCTGCTGTTGGGGCTGCATTCTGCATTCTAATATATTGCATATAAACAATTAAATGAGGAAAACAATATGCTGATACATGTATATACTTTGTAGCAATTTCACCATATACTGATAATGTGTTTTTAAACAGGAAACACCAGCAAAAAGGAGAAAATTGTCCAGCGATTCTGATATAACTAGTATGGCGTCAACATCCTCAGCCACCACGAATTTTTCATCAATAGTATGTATTCAAATTATGTTTTTTTTTTTTTTTAAAGCACCAACTCAATGCAAAATAGATATGGATGGTTATAAAAACATTACAAAATAAAAATAAAATAAATAAATATTGTAGGACAAATTATTATTTATGTTTACTTAAAAAAATTTCAGACACTTGAAGAACTTTTAAATGGACCAGATGGCAAAATGGTTTTGTCATACTACAAAATGGAAAATAAATTAAATGACTACTATAGACAAAAGCTGGCTGATGAAATTGTAAAACATGAGTTGAGACATGACATTCAGAAAGGGTTTGTAGTTTTGTTTATTGTGTAAACTATTTACTTAATTTTTAGGATCATTTTTAAATTTCATAGCTTTTGCCCACGGCTTCGCTCACGTTAACCATAAGTAGGCAATTTCCCTGATTTAAAGTTGTTACTTGCCAAGGCAATCAAATGGGCCACCACATACGAGTAATTTCTATCATCTTAAATAATCAGTATTTCATTGTGTAACATGTCTTGCACACTATAGAATTGGTCTGTTTTTCAGTTTTGCAAAAATAGTATTATAGAATATTGGTCTGACCTGATAGTTGACTTCTTCAGGGAAGAATCTTATGTAAGAGGAAAATATTGGTTTTTTTTTTGCATTTAGGCATGAGTTTTTCATATAATTTCCAGTTAGGGTTTCATGCCAGCTTTTAAAAAATGTTATTAAGTCCACATTATATATAATAGTTTTTAATATAAACTAAAAACATAAACTAACACTATTCCAAAGTTTAAAAAAGAATAGCTTTTAAAAAAGCTCTTATTTATCTGGAAATGAATGGAAGAAAATGTAGAATTAGTTGTATACTATTGTCTATTAAATAGCAGTTATTAGCTTTCTAAGAGCGCCTTCAATTTATGAGTTATTAACGCACTGCTGTGGTGCGTCATAGAAACGCATAAATTTAAGGCACCCTAACAGTTATCTTTCAAAATGTATTTCTATTATTAGCTTGTATAAAAGTAGTAAGTAGTACAGAATTTGCAATCATGAATTTGCCTTCAATAGATATTGTGCACAATTGATTATTTGACAATTGTAACAATAATATATTTAATAATTATGTTAGATACAATAACTTATAGGTTAAAAAGTACCTTTAACAATTTTATTTATCTATCCTTACCTATGTCATAAATAAATAATATAAATAAATATTCTACGACATTCTACACAATGCTCTCTAGACCCAAAGTAAGCATAGTTTAACTAGCTTGTGTTATGGGTTCTAGAATGCGGATAAACATACTTATATACTTTTTTTTTGTAAATACATAGATATTATACATAGAAACACCCAGACCAATGCAAACAGACATATTCATGCATACAAATATTTGCACTGAGCGGGAATCGAACCCGCGCCCCCTGTCGTAGCAGTCGAATGCACTACCGCTACGCCACAGAAGCCGTCAAAATTTGGATATATTGCACCGTCTGTGCATAATTTACAATCCCTAAATAAGCAGCCTATTCCATAGTTAATGTAGTTTTGAGTTTGGAAAATTATTTCATTATAAATTGTAATTAAAAAAGCATTGTAGGTAGATTACTTTATTCGTTGTAGCTTAGAGTAACTTATGATTTTTAAATTAATGAATACTCAAACAGGAAAAAAATATTTTAGGAGGTCTGGGCAGGGTGTTCCAAAGGCAGAAATAGAGACTCTTCAGCTGGTCGTGGTATACTGTTAAATAGATATTACAACTTTAGAAGAAAGCTCCTGAAAGTGGGAGCAATCTCAAAAAAAAGTCTTTCAATAGTTAACGAGGCAATTGAAAAACTCACCGATGATGAGACAGGTATCATCGCCAATGTTATATCAAGTTTTAGTTACATACCTAATATTGATGTTACATCATCAAACCACGATACAACCTCCATACACATTGGTGGTTGTTACTTTGCCTTTATATAATACATTATTTGTGTGTATGTTTGTAGAAGAAGAGCATGATGACTTGGTACGCTGGCTACAAAATACCAGATCGGTAAATCTTGTCTTTGAAAACTGGGAATGCACAACGTCAAAGAGATTATCTATGTTGAAAGGGTCAATGGAAATCCACAAATACATGGACAATTTTCCAGCTCTCAAATGTTCTGACGGGTATAGATTGGTAATTAACAACCTTACTACAGTTTATATACTCAGGGACATGGAGGAAATAGAGTATACTCTGGAAGCTTTTTATATAAGAATACCTCATCTGGCGCCCACTAGCTGAAGTATCAGTACCACTATTCGACGTTAGATGTTGGGCCGAACGCAAAGCTTATACCTTAACATTTTTTTTAAGTATGGGAGTTGTTATTATATTTATCTATTTCCTACATGTTCAGGGACAAAATTAGAGGAACTTTCATAATACAAAATGAACGATAAAAGTCACAGTTTTAATTAACACAATTACATGACATTTACAAAGCATATTGTTTTTTAAGCATGCCTCTTTTTTTTTCTGAGTAGTAGTAGTGTAGTTAATTACTGAATGCTTAATGTCTATTATATTTCAATTGTATTTTCACAGCTAGAAATGGATTTTGGTAATTTGTATCCTGACGCTTTAATGCAACTATATAGCGAGTGGCCGACGTTGTCATCTTTTATAACTAATAAAATTCCAGCAAAAGAACAGATTGCAATAAACGACTGCTGTACATCAGGTTAGTTATAAATTGTAACTTTTTAAGCTTAAACTGGACTAGAGCGACACTGCAGATGATTACTGCTGCGTGGCAGCGAAGCGGTGTGGCAAAAAATGTTTGTATGTGTATATATACACAGTGTGTTCGTTTTCGATCGAGTTTTCGAAAATCTTTGAATGCAGTTTAAATTGTTTTTAAAAACAAAATGAAGTCTCCTTTCAGTAAAATTGTCTATCTACATTACACTTTCTCTCCATGTGGCATGGCCGTGGGGCACCCTGTATATATAACCTCCTGGAGAATATTTTGTCGCGCCGCTCTGCTGCAGTGTCACTCTAGTAATTTTATGGTGAAGAGGAATGTTATTTCTAACAACAGAAAAATATTCACGCGTTTTGAAAATTGTCGTCCCTTCCCTATTCATTCATATGATATCTGTGATTCATGAATGATTGCGAGTAGCAGTACGTAAAAGTAGTTACTGTTCTGTACTATACGCGCCACACAACTTTGCGCCTACGAAGTTAGCTACTTACTCAAGGTTGCGCAGGTACCGTCGCGAACAAAAGTACTAAGTATAAAAATACATCTTAAATACTGTTTGCGTGAAATATTGGTTAAAGATTAAGTAGGTACTATAATTGTTTAGTCTAGAAACCTCATTACCGTAGTCATTCTCATCTAATTGAATTATGTTTAATATTTAATCTATTCATGTAGCAAATAACTTAAATAATTTACCTGGAGTAATTAACCTTTTTTATATATATAGATAAATATAATGAGTTCACTAATGAGGCAACTTGAAATACATAACACTAAAAAATACTTTCTTTCGTTAATAACAATATCAACGAAAACTTTTAACAATTGTGTTCACGACAGTACGTTAGAGTGAAAGCGGCGAAATTACCGAACGTCAGAGCGGGATGCACGATTAAACACCGCCTCGGCCGGCCACGTGCCGCCCCGCCCCCTTCCGCTGCGCAGCAGTTACCCCTGTGACACCTATAATTGCACCATTGCTGCGCCTTTCGCGCGAAGTTCATAGACGCAAAGTTGTGTGGCGCGTATTGTACGCATCAATGGTGTAAAAATAACGATCAAATTCTAGAAAGAGTTGTGCTGAAACAAAGGAAATGCATCTGGTGATTCCATTCTTTTTATTTGCAGATGGAAAAAAAGTCAAAACTCTGAGAGCTCTTTCATTGTTACTTCCAATAAAAAATATTGTTATGAAGAAAAAAACACAATGGAGGCCATCAAGATTGGAAACTAAAGATAGTATTATTCAATATGTAAAAGTAAGGACTTTATCATAATAAATTCACACTTAATCTTTGTGAGTTTCATCTACGTGTCTTACAAATCTTTTTAATTTTTCAGACTGCCGCTGAAGTCCTGCCAACCAACCTGCGTAATAAGGAAAACTGTTTCCAACGGGGCCTTACGTTTGGTCCTCAGTTGTATGCAGTATCGCCGGACGAAGACAACATCACTGAGTGTTTTTTGATCATAGATGACACAATGTATAACATAGACAGCCCCCTTAAAGCCTTCGACATCTTCTTTAAACTATTTCACGCTTTACATTGTTGTTATCCCAAACAAACTGAAAGAGAATTATATTTTCTGCAAAGGGCTGTATACAATATACAATGTAATTCAGATAAAAAAATACGCGACTCTAAGACCGAAGGATTAATCAACGAATATAATAGATATAAGCCTGTCTAATAATATGTTATGCCGCGCCATGGACGGGGTTAATCCCAATTCAATCAATAAACCATGGTGGCAAAGATATTTCTTCGGAAACTTGAAACTTTCGGAAATATTTTTCTGTGGTTGGGAATAACATTCCTTGTTACTATAAAAAATATCAGATTTTTCTGTCCAGTCAATTAATTGTAAAAAATCAAAATATTTTGAATCCCAATTTTAGACCCTTTGCAGCCTTACACTGCCATTTCTTTAGCCCCGCACCATGGTCGGGGTTAATCCCGATTCAATCAATAAACCATGATGGAAATTGTGTCAAAGTAATTATGATTCTGATTACGTTCCCGCTTCCCTTAGGAACCTCTTCCCGGGATAAAAGGTGTTATTCCAAACTATATTTTATCTCTGTACCAAATTTCAGCCAGATCCGTTCAGCCGTTTTTGCGTCATTGAGTAACAAACTGTCAATAAATAATGTTATACCTAGTACTAGTAATGTAACACTGTTATATATATAACACGAGCATGTTCGTGGTTAGAGCTTAGAGCCCTAAGTACAGTTATACAGTAAGACACCTCTTTGATGAAAGTTATACAGTAAGACACCTCTTTGATGAATATAATGTTATATACAATAATTTCTGCATTTGATTTTTTTCATGACCTGAAACTTACTTACGTGATGTGATGTTTTATTTAATGACACTATAACTCTTTGTAAATATGTTCTTTTTAGCAGCAGCTGTAGTAGTAAGGCCTCGTTTACGGAGACGTGGTTCGCCTGGCGACGCGCCACACGGCGTGACAAGCGACCGGAGCTCTCAAGAAGAATTGCGCCACTTCTTGAACGTCCCGGTAGCTCCAAGTCGCCTGACGCGTGGCGTCTCCGTAAACGAGGCCTAAGTTTATTTTGTAGATAGTCTTAGCTGTAGCGACCAAGTAAATTTGATACTCCATCGAATAAGTTTTTAGCTGTGTTTGTGAATTAAGTTTGTTACTTTAACTAAGTGAATTAGTTAAAGAACAAACACAGCTAAAAGCTTATTCGATAGAGTATCAAATTTACTTGGTTGCTACAGCTAAAACTACCTTCTATGCGACGAATCATTTTAGTCATATCAACTAAATAATTACATCACGCAACGAAACCCCTTCGTTAAAGTAACAAACCTAATTCGCAGCTACAGCTAAACTTTGTGTCGACTACCGCTAAGGTAATTCCATAGAGTATCAAACTGACTTAGTTGCTATAGCTAACACTATTTTCCATGGCTACGAATTATTTTAGCTGTCGCAGCTAAAGCGATTACACCTCGCAACGAAACCCCTTAGTTAAAGTAACAAATACAATTCCCAACGGCAGCTAAGATCATTGTCAAATGCCGCTAAGGTAATTTGATAGTGCATCAAACTGACTTAGTTGCTACAGCTAACACTATTTTCCATGGCTACGAATTATTTTAGCTGTGGCAGCTAAAGCGATTACACCTTGCAACTAAAACTCTTAGTTACAATAACAAATACAGTTCACAACGGCAGCTAAGATCATTTGCAAATGCCGCTAAGGTAATCTGATAGTGCATCAAACTGACTTAGTTGCTACAGCTAACACTATTTTCCATGGCTACGAATTATTTTAACTGTGGCAGCTAAAGCGATTACACCTTGCAACTAAAACTCTTAGTTACAATAACAAATACAGTTCACAACGGCAGCTAAGATCATTTGCAAATGCCGCTAAGGTAATCTGATAGTGCATCAAACTGACTTAGTTGCTACAGCTAGCACTATTTTCCATGGCTACGAATTATTTTAGCTGTCGCAGCTAAAGCGATTACACCTCACTACTAAACCTCTTAGTTACAGTAACGAACACAATTTACAGCTGCAGCTAAACTCGTTGTCAAATACCTCTAAGGTAATTCGATAGAGTATCAAACTGACTTAGTTGCTACAGCTAATTTTATTTTTCATGGCTACAAATTATTTTAGCTGTCGAAGCCAAAGTAAATAGTAGCTGCGGCTAATTTTTTAAGCAGCTATTGCTAAATATAGTATTATATTTAGTAGATACCGCTAATAAAGTTAGCAGCCACCGCTAAACTAATTTGCTGTCTCTGCTAAATATAGCTAATATAGTTAGCGGCCACAGCTAAATTAGCTAAACTAATTAGCTGTCACAGCTAAATATAGCTAATATGGTTAGCGGCCACAGCTAAATTACCTAATCTAATTAGCTGTCTCTGCTAAATACAGCTAATATAGTTAGCAGCCACAACTAAATTTAGCTAAAATAATTAGCTGTCTCTGCTAAATATAGCTAATATAGTTAGCAACCACAGCTAAATTTTGCTAATAATAATTAGCTGCCACGGCTAAGTTCAGCTAAAAATATTTTGCTGTCACAGCTAAGTTTTGGTAGCTAAAAACACTTCGCTACATTAGCTAAAAACTTCGTTGTCCCTATAGTTTCGAAGGAATTTTGCTACCATAACTAAATTTTAGTTACCACAACTAAGTATTTCTTTCCGTGCACCAAATTAACCTCCTACGACCCGGGACTCTTCATTGGGGGTAAACCAGTTTCCATAGTCGCTGAATCGGTGCCATTTAAATTTCTTGGGAGAAAGATAGACTATAAAGGACGCACACCATCCTTAGATGAAGTACGTTTATAAATGACCTAAATAAGATAGATCAGATACCACTAAACAATATCAAAAAAGCTTGGATATATGACAACTACTTAACATCACGTCTGACTTGGCCTTTTCTGGTGTATGAATTCGGTAAAACCTTACTGGCGAAAATAGATGCAACTGTCATAAAATCGCTAAAATCGTGGCTTGGACTAGCGCACTCTGCTGATTCCTCTGCTCTATTTAGGGATCAAAATAATTTTGGGATGAAACTTAAGAAACCATCGGAGCTCTATAAACACCTTAGAGTTACCAAAGCCCACATCTTAGGTAAATCCCAAGATGTCACAATCAGGGCACTCCCGAAAGATAATAACGCGTCCGAGCTTGAATCTAGACTCCTATTCCATAAACGATTTATGATAGGGGCCCAGTCGAACAGAGTGGGGTTGGGAGTAGGAGAGCCAGAAAGGAACCAGGATAAACTTAAGTCCTTTCTAAAACAAGACGAAAATGATAAATATCGAGTGCACGCGATGAATTTGGAAATCCAAAATGAATGGTTGACAATGGGAGAGTTCTGCATACCGATGGCCTTAAAGTGGCGCACCTTGATCTATGACTGGTCGCCCTGTTAAAATTCTATCTTAACGCCTTTCAGATGACCCTCCCAGACCAGAGTAACCTGGTAAGGTGGGGGAAGGCCACAGAAAAACAATGTTATACTTGTGGTGAGGCAATAGGGACGGCTAGACACATATTAGTAGGATGTAGGGTGCTTCTCGATAGAGGCCATTACTCACGCCGCCACGATAAGGTGCTTATCATCATACGTGAAGCAATGAGTCTGGCAGTAGCTAGAGCCAAAAAAGGATTGACTACTAACAGACGTCATATCAACTTTGTGTCTGAAGGTTCATCCATAATATCCAGGAACAAACCTTATTCAATCTTAGATGCTGCCCCAGATTGGACTCTCCTAATCGAATGTATGAAAAGCACTATAAAATTCCGGAGGACGTTGGGGTTTCGTCATCTAGACCTGACATATTCCTATATTCTAAGAGGTTAAAACGTGTGGTTCTTGTGGAACTTACTGTACCGTGGGAAATAAATATACCGAAGGACCACACAATAAAGAAAAATAAATACTATGATCTCACAAACGAATTAATCAAAAACGGTTACGTGGTTAATTTGTATGCAGTGGAAGTGAGAGCGAGAGGTATACCAGCAAAATCTCTCTATAACCTACTTAAAGATCTAGGCCTATCGAGAGCTACAATAAGCTCATTACTAGGACGAATGTCTAAAGCGGCACTAGTAGGTTCGTATCAAATTTGGTTAGGCAGGGAGGGGAACTTGGGTAGTGAAGGTGAGTGTTGATGTACATCAACAAAAGGGGCCCCTTCTAAACCTACACTTGGGTCGCAAGTCCCAGGCACTGTCCCGAGTTCCCAACTCAGCAACGCGATGGACCCGGCACCCGCACGGAGAATCCATGGATTGCTAAGAATCTCGGTCTCTGCTATAGAGGAGAGTTCTGCGTGCTGTCACAATATTACCTTCAAAATCTTCTTGTTTCAAGTCATCATTATCTAAGACATCTGCAGTCGTCTGCATCACATCCTCCATGCTCAGGTGCACATCGGGCATTACTTGTAGGTTGACTTGCTGTAAAAACAACACCATATTTTAATAGCTCTTTCTCTCTCTGGCCTCATATCTCCTGTATGTGTAGCGCAGGACAAATGAGACCACTAGCAAATGATAATAGTAATTAAAATTAATCTATACATATAAATAAAATTCGAGTGTCTGTTAGTAATATTGAAATAACCGTTTTTTACTATTTGTATATGAATATATATACGGTACATGCACCAAAATAACATTTTTTACAATTTTTGTCTGTCTGTCTGTCTGTTTGTTCTGGCTAATCTCTGAAATGGCTGGACCGATTTTGACGGGTCTTTTTTTGGCAGGTAGTTGATATAATAAGGAGTAACTTAGTCTACTTTAATTTTGAAAAAGAATAAGGGTTCCGCGCGATATAAATAAAGCACAGATCTAAGTCTACGCGAACGCAGTCGCGGGCACAGGTAGTAGTAATTAAAATTACACTTTAAAACAAAATTAATAATACAATAATAATATTCCAGGGTGCATATTGTGATTATAATCACCCAAACAAAGCAAATACACATATTCATACATACAAATATAAGCACCGAGCAGGACTTGAACCTGCAAAATCTGACTTACCCATCAAATGCTCAACTGCTACACCACTCAGGTTGTTGTGAATAAATTTGTAACCTTTATTATACTATTCCTTGTCAAATTTGCATTATTCAATGACAGCATTAAAACTGCTGAACCACTCACCATTTTGTGTCTCAGCAACTGTGTGAAAAGCTGCTCACTGCGGAGAGATCTCCTTCTCAGCTCACAGCAGGTGCCCAGCCTTGAACAACAGAGGTCACATGCCAGTGTCGGTCTGCTGTCTTTGGTAACCAACTGTTAAACATAATTACTTTACTAGTAGTTTTCAACTTTAGTGGCTTAATAAAAAGAAAGTTTGTTGTACACGATGCAAAAACCTCACACATGCACATACACCCTCCATCACTCTCACACTCACCCACGCAACACATACCCTCATACACACATCTAGATTAAGTTACATTTTAGTTAATAATTTGTTATGTAGACTCTTTTGAACTATTATGCAACTTACAAGTAGATTATTTCCTAAATACAATTATATTATTGCAAATGTTATTAGTGGGGATTGGTGCTGCATGCCGCGATACAAGTTCACACCTAGTTCGGTTGCAGATGCTACCAATTTTGAAACGTACCAAACAATATATCATTTGGTTCGCATTCATCTAAGTCATACTATTGTATTTATAATGTGATATAAATAAATAGAATACTGAGACAACAGGAAAATGTACTAGACAGGCTGATGGTCAGCTATCCTATGGCTACCATAGGATATCATTGCTTAGTTTGAGTTTAAGTGTTAGAATGTTTAGTATATCAGTTGGAATCAAGAAGACTGTCCACCGGTGTCGGAGCCATGCTTTGTCAAATCGATTCCAAAGCAAATTCCACCTTTAGATCTCTCAAGTTCGTTGGTGCCCCACTGCAGAACCTTCCATCTGATCAGTGAGTACACGGGGCACTCAGCCAGTAGGTGAAGACTGGTGTCTTCACTATTCATGCACTACGACTGAATAAGTTAGATAAGAGACTAATAGTTGATATGAGGTGTTTTATTGCTATATTATTGTGAGGCCGCTACAGATGCTTGTTTCAACCTTCTGTTTGTCTAATAATGGTAGGATTACTTACCGGCATCATAGTCAAAGCTTCATACATCTTCTGTAAATGCGTGTTAACCATCGAACGCAATGGAATGTCGTCCGATAAACAAATTCTACACATCGATAGCTTCGCCATATTTGCGTTTATGTTAGTTTATTGTCAGTTTATTTGGTTAGGGTCAACGAACACGAAAGTAGCATATAATAAATACGAGCAAAGGCTTTTACTTGTATTGTAATTTATTTTTGTTATTTTCAATCAGACTAAAAATAGGTTAGGATGGCTTTCAGTAGACTCAAGACCACAGAGTAAGTAATATACTACGTAAGAAGAGACCGCACTTAGAACATTCGTTTTGGAGCTCACGCACACATACACGTTTGTACTAATTTATACTACCAACTGATGCGAAGGCCATCAAATTGAAAATGACATATACGTAGTGCTACCAACCTACTCAAAAAAGTATCAGTGAAGTACCTCAACCCATCGACATCGATAGTGATGCGCCGCATTGAATCGATATCGATTAAATATTTTTGGCGGTTCCCATACAGAAATTTAAATTTAGTGTTAAAAATAAAACACCCAGCAACAACGTAAATTGTATTTATTATGATTGTTATAAAATAGGTACAAGTAGCAAGAGAATTCCTACTGTAAAAACAGCGACCGGTAACGGTTATATTCATATATATAGTGTTTTACTTCAGAAAAATTACAAATATAATTGTGTTAATTAAAAAATAGCTTCAAATTAACTTAAATAAAATAAAAGAAAGGGAGAGACTGCAACTTTATATATCAAAATATCTTGAAAGATACGTTAACGTAACGTAACGGTACGTAAGACCAGTTACTGGATTAACACAGGTACTTTTTTACCTAGGGCACGCCGCAATAGCGGCGGTAAGGCCCATCATGGAGGATTGGCTAGAGAGGCGACACGGAAGCCTCTCGTACCGACTGACGCAGGTGATCTCCGGGAAGAGGTGCTTCGGGGACCACCTGCATCGGATCAGGAAGGAGCCAACGCCTGAGTGTCATCACTGCGACGTGAGCGAGGACTCAGGGCTGCACACGCTGGCGGACTGCCCGGCGTGGGAGACGCCGAGGCGTGACCTCGTGGCAGCCATCGGGGTGGGAGTCCTCTCGCTCGGCAGCATGATTGCGGCAATGGTGCGGAGCGCGAGCGCGTGGGCCGCCGCCACCTCCTTCTGCGAGCATGTAATGCTCGCGAAGGAGATGGCGGAGCGCGCCCGGGAGAGATTTAGAACTCTCCCGGCCCGCCGAGCCCGCAACTTGCTCGCCGCGCGTCGCAGGCGACTCAGGCGCCGGAGGTCGCTTAACGACCTCCGTCCTCTATGAGCGCAGGCCTGGGGGTGACAGGTGAGGCCGCCTGTCACCCCAGCAGATGCAGGCCGGGACGGAGGGGCACCTAGCGCCCCTCCCCCAAACCGGGGCAAGACGGGGACACCGTGGTTCTCAAACTCGAGGGGGCCATCTCAAAACCGGAGATGGCCCAGGGTCAGTCGGGGTGCGAGGGATATGCTCTATGGGCAACCTTACGCCCCGGCGTCTGCAGACCCGAGACGGCGTGCGGTTTTAGTCGGTTCAAGCCCGACATAACTGCCCCCGCTGGCACGCGGGGGGGTATCCGAAGGGATTTCCGCACGAAAAAAAAAAGGCAATTTTTACCTGGTAACGTATTCCGTGGGATAACAGTTTAGGAAAATTGCTTTAATAAGCGCAATGCCGTTCGCAGATCTGACATTTTATTAATCATCATTATCTCAGCCGATTGACACATAATTGCTGTGTGTATTTTACGTATTAATTAATTTACTATAAAACTTACCGGAATGTTTTCTCATTTAGACGCAGTTTTACTCCATTGATTTATATGACCGTCCATTGAACGAGTCAAAAGTAAAGTGTTGTATCATAATATTCCTCTGGAAGTAGTTGTTTTCTGGAAGAGATAAGTAAAATTAATTTTAAACTAGTATTAGAGTACTTGAAACTAGCTGTTGCCGCGGCTACGCCCGTGTGAGTGTCGACAGAGTTACTTCCGCATTTATAATATTAGAATGAATTGATAGTATGAGTATCTTGAAACTATTAGGTATTTTGTTATATATTATTAGGGTTCTTCATTATTCTCGCAGATCTGAAAAATACTGTTTTTGTACGTACAAACTAGCTTGGATACATTGTCTGGTCTGACAATGTATCCAAGTGTGTGTCTGAACCTATCTGATGACGTCATCAGATAGGGTTAAAGCTTGGTCCAACAATGATCTGATCAGACAATGTATCCATCAGCCTAGAACAGCGAACCCGCTCGCCTTAGTAACCGCCGAAGTCGTCTAAACGAACAAAAAGTATTGGCTCAAGCTGCTGCTTGCTTCTTAAAGAAATTTCTTCCAGCAGCAATACTTCTCCCAGGAAATGAAGGACGGCATTGCAGGTTTCGTTGCCCGGGGTTTCTTAGCACCCAAAGCCAACCTCACCTGCAAGTTCAAAACCTACTAAACGACAGACAGTATCCACTTCCATGATGTTTTTAATTTATTCCTTTATAAATTATGTTACAATAATTGAATTTAGTGGAGAAGTTGAAAAACTGTTGCCAGTATATATGCCAAGATGAGGGATATTTTTTAAAATCATCATTAATGATGCTTGTTGCTGGGCATATTTTATAAATTAGTTATTTTATTAAAATAACTTACCTCTTTATTTGCCACAGGCTGAAATATTTTATTGTAAATGTTGAGTTTTATATGGAATCAAAAAGTAAGTTATCACAACATTCCTCTGGATCTAGTTGTATTTCCTCCTTTCCTCTAAAAATAGAAGCAAAGATATTTCAAAAATGTTATAGAGTTGTTATTTCAGACTTTTGATTATTATGGTTTCAAATTTATTATAATAAATAAATAATAATAAATATTCTACGACATTCTACACAGCGCTTTCTAGACCCAAAGTAAGCATAGTTTAACTAGCTTGTGTTATGGGGTCCAGAATGCGGATAAAAATACTTAAATACTTATTTTTTTGTAAATACATACATATTATACATAGAAACACACAGACCAATGCAAATAGACATATTCATGAATACAAATATTTGCACTGAGCGGGAATCGAACCCGCGCCCCCTGTCGTAGCAGTCGAATGCACTACCGCTACGCCACAGAGGCCCCGCCAGCGGGGGCGGTTATGTCGGGCTTGAACCGACTAAAACCGCACGCCGTCTCGGGTCTACAGAGGTGTAAGGTTGCCCATAGAGCATATCCCTCGCACCCCGACTGACCCTGGGCCATCTCCGGTTTCGAGAGTGCGTTTCTGTCCATAGTAAGAAAGGATCCACTTGGGCTTTGATATATATTATATATAGCGAGTGCTAATAACTTATCATCTAAATTAAAACGCCTAACTCGATATTTTTTACCGTGCTGTGTCAACTGCATATTTAGAAATGTTTGCGTTGTCACAGGCAAAGATTTGAGAACCTTGCGGAATAAAATGGTTTTAAACATTTTATGTGCTGCGTTTACCTGGTCCTTTTGTTCCTTTAATTTATTTCTTAATACAACAATCTTCTTTAACAAACTGGAAGATTGTTTAGTTTTCTTTAACATTCTTCTAGTTTATTCAGTGACTTCTTTGGATGGAATTAGCTGAAAAAGAAAGAAAAACCATAAATTAATGAGGAATTCTTTTTTGTGAAATTGAATTTTGATACATGCTTTCATTTTATTCATAGCGGCGATAGCCCAGTGGCGTACGTAACGGACTGCTGAGACGAGGTCTCGAGTTCGATCCCCAGTCGCCCCGGGCACACACCTCTGACTTTTCGTAGTTATGTGTGCATTAATAAATGTTAATCATCGCTCGCTTAATAATGTGCCCGGTAGATGGCAATAGGCTCGCCCCCTATTACATTGGGACCTCAACATAACTGGCGAATCGTGGGTGTGTAATACACCTCTGCCTACCCCTTCGGGGATACAGGCGTGAAGTTTTGTTATGTTATGTTCATTTTATGCAATACATAACAATATCTTATATTAGGTACTTAACCTAGAACCAGGTCCATGCGCTCATCCGAATCATCATAAGATGTGACTCCGTTTCTTGCTGGTCATGACCTGAAGATAAAAAAAACCTTAAGATATAAACTTCATTTAAAATTGAACTACTGCAAAATTAAAAACGTATTAGACAACTAAATATCAAGGATAACTGTGGTTGTAAACCACTTTTCCCTAGAATGTATTGTTTTGTTGGAGAAGTGGCTTACAACCTCAGTATTTTCTTGTTTAATACTTTTTAGAATGTTATTTTTCAGTATTCGGGTTTCTGTTTTGAAACCAAATTTTTATTTATATTATTTTGAAGCACGTAACAGCTAATAATTTATACATATTTAAATTAGTATTTTCAGTGGGTATATCCACATTTCGTCAACTGCTCTAACCTATGAAAATACCCTGTCGAGTGCTATACACTAGCTCCCTCTTATGTGGGCTCAAATTATAGTTAAAAGAAAAGTGGGTGTACTCTCTTTCCTTGTCAGTTCTACATAATATTCAGCCTATGTCTGACCATTGAGCTTAGATGGGGTTAGGGGGAATATGAGTTATTTACCTGGTATTAGTAGCTCTGGTACAGCTAATTTACAAAGACAACTTTTTGGGTACAGATAAACAGTCCTGAAGTGTTTGCTGCATACTCTTAAATAGTCGTAAACATATGTTTTATCCAGTTCAGGTATACTACCACCAATACGCAAAATCCATGTCATGAAAAGTTCAGGATTGACTGCTAAATTAGAGAAACGGTGAAGAGGCAAACCTAAAAAGAAAAAAAAAAGGTGTTTTTACATCGAAATATAACTCACATGAAATAATGAAACAACTGTCAACACCTAAAAGAGGGCTTTGACATATTAATTTTGAAGTGGTTTCAGTACAAAAAGGCAATTGAAGATGTCAATGGATGAAGGTGTTATCTGACAATTTCTAAATATTTCATTTGCAAATATTACTGACAGTCAGGTTAGTCCACTGTCCACAATCTAGAGAGTCTTACAATGGGCTATGGAGTGAGCTATGCTAAGGGTCAGTTTAGGAACTGTTTGACACCTATTTGTATAGGCTTAGCCCATCTTTTTGTACTGTCATCTATATAACTAGAATAAAAAGTTGCTCATTGTATTTGGTCAAGTAGTGGTTTTACAGAATAGTTATATTTTGAACCATACATCAAGCTTAAAGATCAAAAATCACAAAACTGTAGACAGCACCTTCTACCACTCTCATCTTTAATTGGTGCATGCAAAACGAAGCAACTTAAAAAGCTGCTTGCAAAAATATGTTATTAGCTTAGTGTCATTCCACATACTCAGTTAGTAATATTTTCTTGCAGTATACACTGGGAGGTGCCACATTGAAGCACCAACAACTCACCTCCTTTTTCCAAGCGGAGGAATGAGGGAGATTTCATCCTAAATTCTCAATAATTTGAGGTTATCAGTATCTCTCTGATTAGAAAAGCGTGCAGTGGAAATCCAATCCTCCTCTCCAGCAATACCGAGTTCTTCATCTTCATCCTTTGAAACTTTAGTTCGAGTTCACTTGACTAGCATTATAAGATAATTGCAAATAACTTTCAAGACCATTACTACACATATGTTTCCTTCTCCATACAGTCTCATGTCCTCTAAATGGGGTGTGAAAAATGATGACCTCATTTCTTTAAGTAAAGTTGAGGATCACCATTGTAACATTGTATGTGTCTGTCATGGTGACCCTCTTTCCTGCCTTCAGCTTACCATCAGCTGAGGTGAAGACAGATTGACGTGTCCTATTTTATAATAATAAAAAAAGAACACTTAATACATAAAATTTGTTGATGACTCAAACCATTTATACATATGATGAAGGCAAGTTAAATAAAAGCTTCTAAAAGTAAAGTTTTACAAGCTTTTATTTATCTTCTATATATATATTTTTCATCCCACTTTCATTTCCTCAAGAGTAGAATTTTCAATTATAAGATTAATATGAAAGATGTGGTGATCTATATAAGATTTACTTTGACTTTTTTATACTACATATTTAACATATTATTTATATAAAATTGCTTGTTGGACTACCAGCAATTTCAAATCAAAACACTTTGAAATTATATCTGTTATAAGTCTATATGTCTAATTTTTCTGACTAAATTCTGAATTTGATTCACTGTTGATATTACAAGAAATAAATTAATCTGATATATATTTAGTCAACGATGTTAATTATAATAATAATAAATTAAGTTGGCTACAGTATAAGGCTATTGTGAATGTTTTATTAAAAATAAATGTAACTATAAAGTACCTACCTACACAAGTCGAGTTGGTAAGAATCTCAGTAGAAATATTACCCATTGCGCAATAAGTTTACGCATTATTCGTTTGACTATTAATTAAATTTAATAAACTCACCATCATCTTTTGTGACTGCGCAGCCTGTAACACAACACTTTTTTACACGCATTTTTACTCGTACTTGATAAAAATGTCTAGAATAGATGAAAACTAAATTTCAAATTCCTAATGAGAGCCGATTGTTATGATCACGAGATACTACAAAGGGATCACTCCTAAGTATTTGTAATTAATGGATATGTCTAGGACACGGAGCAGTGAGCAAAACTGAACGTAAATCGTCGTAAATATTAGAATTCAAAAAAGAAAAGTGCTAGTACATTGAAAACATTGAAACGTGCCGGCAGAGATTTTCTTTCTGAAAAAGACTTTGACTTTGAATGCTAACGGACGCGTTGAAAAGTGTTATTATGATTTTAAATTCTACGACAATTTAACCATATTCTTAATGAATTCTAGCAAAATAGGAATTGAAACAGTATTTTTGTATTACAAAAATTTAAATAATGTTTTAGTAATTAAATATCATTAAATTAATAATATAAATTTTATAGACATGGTAATAACTTTACTACCAAACTCTTCTATCTTTCGTATAATGACAACAATTAAATAAATTAAAAAAAAAAATACTTCTTACTCCTCACGACTAGATGGGGCTGAGAATGCGTGACCACAGATTAAATTAGCACAGCAAAAATTTTAAACCAATGTATGAGAGTTGCATGCCCATGTCAAAGAGTATATAAGAGGGAAGAGTTGGCACCTCTAACAAATAGTTGAACTCACCAACTATCCATAGACATAGAACAATCTTCATTTCTTTTGTCTATGGTTTGAAGATGCCCTTACAAAATTCAGAAAAATGACGGCCGAAACGTGACAATGCTGCCAACATCAGGACCTTGCATTAGAGAAATAAATTGTTTTATAATAATCGACTAATGCGGATATTTCCAAATAGATTAATATGATTATTTATCGATTTAAATCTATTCGACTGCTACGACAGGGGGCGCGGGTTCGATTCCCGCTCAGTGCAAATATTTGTATGCATGAATATGTCTATTTGCATTGGTCTGGGTGTTTCTATGTATAATATGTATGTATTTACAACAAAAAAAAGTATATAAGTATGTTTATCCGCATTCTGGAACCCATAACACAAGCTAGTTAAACTATGCTTACTTTGGGTCTAGAAAGCGCTGTGTAGAATGTCATAGATTTTTTTTTTATTTTTTTTTTTTATTTGGGAGTGAATTAAAATATTTGCATTGGTTTGGGTGTTTCTATGTATAATATGAATTTATTTACAAAAAAAAAGTATTTAAGTATGTTTATCCGCATTCTAGAACCCATATGACAAGCTCTGCTTAGTTTGGACCTAGATAGCGTTGTGTAATTTGTCCTAGAATATTTATTTATTTTATACATTACTTGGGTAAGGGTATTCCGTTGAATCAATAAGTTTCAACGTACATATTTAAGTAGGTATAAAAACTTATAATAAAAATGACACAATATATTAATTATATAAAATAAGTATGCTAACTTTTCCTATAAATTTAAATTGGAACAAATGAACATCCTTGAAGGGACTTGAACCCGTGACTTCCCTTCTTTGTTAAGGATTTCCAGAACAGATCCTGGTATGTTTCTGGGAGTCCACCTGGAATGGGACTGGTTTGTGTTCCAAGTCCCGCCCTGGAAGTTGATTTTTAAGATTTAAATTTAACATGATCACACTTTAATAGCGAATTGTAATGAATATCGAAAAGGAATTTATTTTTCAGATTCCGAATATATACAATGTGAATCTGTGCATATGTATTTAGTAGACATTTATACTAAATGTTAGTGTCAAGTTCATTTCGTTGTGACCTCAGGTACCTTTCTTTTTTCGTGCGGAAATCCCTTCGGATACCCCCCCGCCGGCCAGCGGGGGCGGTTATGTCGGGCTTGAACCGACTAAAACCGCACGCCGTCTCGGGTCTTAAAATGTCGGGGTGTAAGGTTGCCCATAGAGCATATCCCTCGCACCCCCACTGACCTTGGGCCATCTCCGGTTTCGAGATGGCCCCCTCGGGTTTGGGAACCACGGTGTCCCCGTCTTGCCCCGGTTTGAGGGAGGGGCGCTAGTCGCCCCACCGTCCGGCCTGCTTCTGCTGGGGTGACAGGCGGCTTCACCTGCCACCCCCAGGCCTGCGTCCATGGAGGTCGGAGGTCGTTAATAATAATAATAATTTATTTTGAAATCAGATAATTAAAATCCATAATTTGTTAGTAGTATTAGTTACAAAATAAAGATACTATTTACCTTATTGTAATGTTAGTTGTGTTAGTAATTTGATTTTTCTAGTAGGTATACATTCAGCCCCAACAAAACAATTAACGATTAAACGATATAACGATTTACTATAAAATTAAAAATAATTGAAAATTAAATAAAATTGAAAATTATACACCTTTACCACACTAATAAATTTAATAATAATGTGATAAAAGTGTACAATTGTCACATATAATTGACACATAAGTGTCACATAATCTTATTATGTGACCGCTCCACTCGTTCGCCCAACAAGGTGGCGATACACGGATGAGTCGTAGCTTCAGAATACTGTTGCGACTGCCACGTAGGTTGTTCAGTACGGACACCGTCTTTTTGCGCAGTACGGCAAAGAAATCCGCAGTATGGAAGTTTGCGAACATACCCGACGCACTGCAGTACCGGGGCAATCCCACCAACACTCTGAATCCGTTATTGTACTGCACGCGTAGAGCATTCAGTGATTTCTGCGTGTAACTGGTCCACAAACCTCCAGAGTATAGGTTTTGACAGTAGGCCTTGAAAAGTGTAAGTTTGACTTGTACGCTACATCTCGAAAACCTGCGGGCCAGTACATTACATCTAACAGCCAGTGCTCTACGCTCCCTGTCTATGTCTATATCATCCTTAAAGTCTTCGGTAACCCAATGACCTAAGTATTTAAACTGCTTCACCCTGTTGAGTATCTCTCCATCTACAGTGATTGGTCTGCTTCCAGAGGAGACAGGATGAGCGATGCTGTTAGTGGTAAGATGGCCCAGGTTCAGTCGGGGTGCGAGGGATATGCTCTATGGGTAACCTTACACCCCGGCGTCTGAAGACCCCGGTTTTAGTCGGTGCAAGCCCGACATAACCGCCCCCGCTGGCCGGCGGGGGGGTATCCGAAGGGATTTCCGCACGAAAAAAAAAAACAAAAAAAAAAGGTATATGTTCGGGTATTTTACCGGCAGCTTTAAAGACCATATACACACTTTTCTGCGTGTTATAGGCCAGCCCATGTTCCCTAGAGTACTCACTACACACACGCAGCAGGTCTCTGAGGGCTCCTACCGTCGGGCTCAGCAGTACCATATCGTCAGCGTAACTAATGTTGTTTACACATACATCTCGTACGTAACAGCCGACTCGCATACTACTGAGCCCAGCGATAAGTTCATTAACATACAAGTTGAAGAGCCTAGGTGAGCTTAACCCCCCCTGCCTCACTCCACACTCCAACCTGTATGTCTCTGAGAGGGCCTGGCCCCACTTCACACAGTTAGACTGGTTACCATACCAAAACTGCAGTATACGCAACACCTCTGTAGGCACGCCTCTCTCCTCAAGCTTTCTCCAGAGCGTGTCATATGACACTAGATCGAAAGCTCTCGAGAGGTCCAAAAAGCATGCATACACAGGCGTCCGCCGCGAGGTGTAGTATTGGACGGTATGCTTGAGACTCAATATTGCGCTCTCTGTTGAAAGTTCAGGCCTGAACCCGAACTGCGCGTCATGTATCTCAATATATTTATCTAACTGGGTATCAAGCAGACCGTCCAGTACCTTCGCTATTATAGTAGCTAACGATATAGGCCTGTAGTTACTACCATCCGCCATGTCACCCGTTTTGTTTTTTGGTATGGTAACAACAATAGTTTTTAGGCAAGCCGCTGGCAGATAGGAATGACTCAGGCACAGCGAGTAAAACATTGATAAAACTCGGGGCAGATGGCAGCCCGCATTTTTAAGGTGCTCTATGCTTAGACCGTCATGACCCGGTGATTTACCTCTAGCCATCTTATTTATTCTTGTGGCCACTTCCCTCGCTGAGAATCGAAGCAGCTCCGTGCCATGACCGTCCGTGCCCATGAGCTTCCCATGTGACGTCCCCAGAGGAGACTCATTTCTGAAGCGTTGTGCAAACGCTTCAGCTATGCGTCCCACATGAGTTTCCCCGTCAACACTATCGGGTCGCTTAGGTTTCGGATTGAGCTTATTTGTGGCTTTCCAAAACTGTTTGAACCTCTTTGAAGAGTGATGAGATGCAATAAGATCCATCTTAAACTGATCCTGCTGTTTCACACACCAGCTCAATCTACTCTTAAAAATTTTACGGCTCTCTGTCATCTCTTCAAAGAGGTGGCCCAGTCCCGGGTCTACCGCCTTGTAACCACACCCTATGCTTAAGTCGCGCCGTGTGGTGCGACTCCCGAACGTGTCTATTCCACCCCAGGACACGCTTACTACCTTTCCCGCGACTTAAAACAGCATAGCTCTCAGTTGCAGCTTCCGACAGAATAGAGACTACAGTATTATATAGATTATCAAGTTCCCTCATGTGCCCCTGTTCATAACAAAGCCATCGGCACATTGTCTGAACGTCTCCGGAAAATGGATCTCTCTAAGTCTGGCATTACAAGATGCTGAAAACTGCTTTATCTGTTCTGTGTTCCTATCTCCCCACATAGTCTTGTTCACGGGGATCGGATCATCTGTGACTTTAGCCCTTACACTATTTAAATTACACTCTATTGTCATAGGCATATGGTCAGACCAATAAGTATCGTAATGTATAAAGATATTAGATATACTGTTTAGTGCAGACTGAGTAACTAAGCAATGATCCAACCACGTCCTACTACCGGATGCACCGCAAACAAAAGTGTATGAGTCCGAATCAAGCCTACCAATATCGGCGCATACCCATTCTGCTCATTACAGAAATTCATAAGTTCGCGGCCAAATAGCTTGTTAGGATGTGCGTTATAATCCCCCAACATATACACAGATTCTATTCTTTTATTAAGCGACCTCCGGCGTCCTGAGTCGCCTGCGACGCACGGCGAGCATGTTGCGGGCTCGGCGGGCCGGGAGAGTTCTAAATCTCGTTTCTAATTTCGTTGTGATCCCAGGTACCTACATTCCCTCCAACCTTCCCATGGTCATTCCTGCCTCACGGCGTACTGACCGAATCACGGGAGAGCGCCCGATGCGGTCTGCTTATAGCCTTCTCCGCGGGTGCTGTCTTGACTCCCTACAAATTCTTTATCCGTCCCCAGCCGAATTCTCCCCCAACGGGGCTGGCTTTCTACTCTTGAAAAGAAGCGTTAACCCCCTAATGGGGCTGACAAACACAGTAACGGTACTGAGCGTCCTGCGAGCCGTCGGTACACTTACGGCCCGTTTTCGAATTCACGCCGGATGGCGTGCCAAGAATGCGCAAACGTGCGCAGTGCCAGGAAGGCATCTCTACTGCTCACCAATTCCTCGTGAAATACTGGGCCCTCTACCTCACGGCCTAGGCAGTGTATTGAGTCCAACATTTTGCACCTATCGGTGGCATACAGCCCACAGTCCCAAAGTGCGTGGTCTCGGCTCTCCTCAACGGCTTCACCACACGGGCACGTCGCAGTTTCCTTTAGTCCAGGCCTATGAAGTCGCTGCCTAAAGCATCCGTGTCCCGTGAGGATCTGCGAGGTAACATAGTCGGGTTCGACCCACCTGTATTTTAGCCTCACGACAACATTCGGGAAGAAGCTGCGTAGTTCCTGCCCATCGAGGCAGATCTCCCACCGTTCCTGCCAAAGGGAGACAACGTCACGCCTCACCGATTCCTTGAGCTGCTTACGCTCCCTGATGGCCCAGCTGGTGTCCCTCCTCCGCAATTCGTCCAGCACGAAAGACCTCCAGGTCGGCAGGTAGAACCCCCGCGGGGTGTGTGTTGGGTAACCTCCTCGAGTGTCGCTCCGATTCCGATCCCGCTGCAGTACGGGGGGAGCGGAATCGGAGCGGCCGGTACACCCTGGGCGGCGGTCAATGGCTTCCCCTTCACCCCTTCATAGGGTTGGCATTGATCGTCGGCCAATACCCAACGTGGCGAGAACACATCGCTCTCCGTACTCCTCTGCTTTCAGAGGAGACAGGATGAGCGATGCTGTTAGTGGTGAGATGGCCCAGGGTCAGCCGGGGTGCGAGGGATATCCTCTATGGGTAACCTTACACCCCGGCGTCTGAAGACCCGAGACGGCGTGCGGTTTTAGTCGGTGCAAGCCCGACATAACCGCCCCCGCTGGCCGGCGGGGGGTATCCGAAGGGATTTCCGCACGATAAAAAAAAAAAAAAAGGTAGAACCCCCGCAAGCACTGGCAGCGCTGCGGTACTACACGATCTGTAGGCCTTCGTCAATAAAATTTATGCAGGCCGCTGTGATCTAAGCAGATTTCGTTTGACCACGAAGTTGGACGAGCGTCGGTACCATACGGCCGCAGCATAGGTAAACCCAGGTACCTACAGTCAATTATCTATTATGCAGAACGTCAGGGTTGAGTAGCCAAATAAAATGCGTTTATTTGCTAAAGTCACTCAGTTTTACCTTCCGCCGTAAATAGGTACTACAAATTCAAATAAACTTAGTGGTAGCGCGGTATGATTATTTTCCTTCGATTTTCGTCATAGCATCTCACCAGCTGTAGGGCACAAGGTAATAACAAGGGAGTTCGTGCACCTACCTGAAGAACTTTTAGCGTCGACTCAGGGCGACTGGCGTCAATCAGCACGGTTCCACGTCACCACCAACACAACACGCAGTTGTTTTAAAGTTCTGGCGAGAGCACTCGGGGTGATTATATTGCACACCCATTTAAAGCGGTAGTCGTAAGGGATGAAAGAACGACGTCCCTATACCCATAAATAGCGGGGAACGAACAAAATGTAGGTACTGCTTACCCCGCGACGGATGATGGGTTTAGGATGATGGTGCAATCAGTTCGTAGTATGTCTATGCTTGCCCAAATATCGGAAACGAATGACCTTCTTGCAGTCAAAATGGCCGGTTACATTGGTTCGGCGCCCTTAGTCAAATGCACTACTCTTTAATTTTGAACACAGTGTTACAACATAATAAAATTAGGAAGTACTCAGTTCAGTTATTAATTATTGTATCAATATGTTTATGCTAACTATTGAAATATAACATTATATACAATAACTACTCAAGGATACGTTTTCAAAACTATTCCACGAATACTTATCGTGTTCCGGGTGGCTCCTCAATCCAGATGTTTAGATTGAGGAGCCAATTTAACTTAGAATATAGTATATACTACAAAATATCAATCTTGCCTAAAAATTATCTGCTTTCTTACTAAAATAAGGAGAAGAGTTTCCTTTCAAAATCTGAAGTGGCTCCTCAATCCAAACGGACATGGTAGGCGTACAAAAACACTGATTTTTTTAATGTAACACTTTTATTACCTAGAAGTTCTCGATGTGATAGTAGGTACATAAATAGTTAAGTGGTCAAAACTTACATTTAAAACAATATTTAACATCAAATTGCAAACTTTTCTAGAACAAATATCTATAGGTAAGTAAACAAATTTAAGATTTATTTTAAACCTACCTGAAACTATATGTATGTAAACTCAAATGCAACAATACTTATGCTGTCTGTAACTATGACCCACCGTTTACACAAAAACAAGTGCCGTCCTATTCTATTTATCTTAATCCTGTAGAATATTTGTAAACACACAAGTTATTTTCTAGACATCACCGTTTTGTTTCCCCCGCAATACAAGGACCTGTTCTTTATACATGACGCAAACGATTCCGTCGTTCGCCGAACGAGCAAGGAACACAATTGTGTTGAGTGCGGCAAGCCTCTGAGGCGCCTTTGAGCATCGACACCAACCGACAACGTCCTGAGTCCTGAGCGTCCTTAGTGTCCTCGCCTGACAGACCGAGGACTTGAGGAGAGGCTGACGCTCAGCCAGGACGCGGCCATTGTGTTTGGTGGAGAGACATGTACATAATCTGGGGATAAAATCTCGTCCTAAAGCACTACCTATTCTCTTAGAATTATAAATGCTAAAATAATTGTCGGTTGCCTCTGCACGCCTAGACCGCTAAACAGATATGGCTCAATTTTGACACAGAGAGATAATTCAAACTTGAAGAAAATAGGATACCGTTTATGTCGAAAAATACCAATGTTCCGCGTAGGCAGAGCTGCCGTCAGCAATTAGTACGCAATACGAGGGGTTTTCCACACGAAAAAAAGGTCATTCTACACAGCACAATCCAGACCCAAAGTGGGCATAGCTTAACTAGCTTGTATTATGGGTTTTAGAATGCGAATAAATTAACATACTTGGATACATTTTTTGTAGTTACATATATATGAAACATAGAAACATTCAGCCCAATGCAAAAAACATATTGTATGGACACAAGCAGTGTTGGCATTTTTGTCTGCATACGACGACTGCGTATGCACTCGCTAGTCTCGGGATTGTCGGCTGCGAGTGCGTCGCAGTTTATGTAACTTGTAAATTGTTGGACAATGTAATTTTATAACCTCAAAACAACACGCACTTATTTATTTACATAGCCCGATCCCGTCACCTTTGAACTGTAATCGAAGAATCGAACCAAAGCAAATGTAGTTTTTAATGAGCGTTTAAACGAATATGTGCTCCTAAGGTCCTCTTATCACGGAAACGTGCCTTGCATACATCACACGCATAAGGTTTCTCACCCGTGTGTATACGAATATGTATATTTAAGGTTTGCTTAGAACTGAAACATTTCTTACATTCATTACACTCATATGGTTTTTTTTCGCCAGTGTGTGTACGCATATGAGCATCTAAATTACGCTTTACACTGAAACATTTCTTACAAACATTACACGCATAAGGCTTCTCACCCGTGTGCGTACGAATATGAATTTTTAAATTACTCTCGAGAGTGAAAAATTTCTTACAAACATTACACGCATAAGGCTTCTCACCCGTGTGCGTACGAATATGCCTTTTTAAATAACTCTTTTGAGTGAAAAATTTCTTACAAACATTACACGCATACGGCTTCTCACCCGTGTGCGTACGAATATGACTTTTTAAATTACTCTCGTGAGTGAAAAATGTTTTACAAACATTACACGCATAAGGCTTCTCACCCGTGTGCGTACGAATATGACTTTTTAAACTACTCTCTTGACTGAAAAATTTCTTACAAACATTACACGCATAAGGCTTCTCACCCGTGTGCGTACGAATATGATTTTTTAAACTACTCTCTTGACTGAAAAATTTCTTACAAACATTACACGCATAAGGCTTCTCACCCGTGTGCGTACGAATATGACTTTTTAAAGTACTCTCTTGACTGAAAAATTTCTTACAAACATTACACGCATAAGGCTTCTCACCCGTGTGCGTACGAATATGACTTTTTAAACTACTCTCTTGACTGAAAAATTTCTTACAAACATTACACGCATAAGGCTTCTCACCCGTGTGAGTACGAAGGTGTTGTTTTAAATGATCTTTACGTCTAAAACATTTCTGACAAGTGTCACATAAAAACGATTTAAGTTTGTTGCTTGAGCTACTATTAATACTTTGGTCTGCACTGATTTTGTTTTCAGATATTTCTTTGCGAACGTCATTATGATCGGATGTGCTATTATTTTTTTTATTGTTACGGAGTTTGATGTCTATTGTGTCGCGAGGTTCCACTTTCTTATTCTGATTAACTGGTTTGTCTTCAACAGCTCTTTCAGTCCCCCTTTTCGGTTCTTCACTCTTGCCCATTGTTTGGTGAGTTCTCTTGAGACTGTTTAAAATCGTATCTTTACGGTACTTCTGCGCGGCAAGTCGAGGAGCACCTAAATAATATATAAATCATGTTGCGTTAGTGTAACTTTATGGGGGTTGGCAGAAATGTTAAGTTTCCTACAAATTGTAAAGTTGAATTTAGAAAGAGTCAAAAGTATAATACATTCGGTCCAGTCCGTCCAGTTATTTTTAGGCGCTAAACATTTTTGTCCCGATAGACATTATGGTTTGTGCTACCGACTTCACTTGAAGTCTCTTCTTCATCCGCGCGACAATTCTGGTTTCACTCAAAGCTTGCACTTTGGAGCCCGAGGTCCGCGCTCCCACTGCGTGGAAGCCGTAAAAGTCAAAATAAACCAAATCGTGGAAAGGATCCACAGTATGGTTTCTATTGGCTCTTACGGGAGCAACCCCGAGACGAAAGCCTGCGCCAGAGCCTCGTCCGTCAGTCAGCAGGTGTAGCGACCCCATACCAACCCATCGTCTTCACTTAAAATAACATTAAAATAGCATCTGCCAGTGTGTAACGTATACGTAGGTGACGTATTTCGTTAGAACCAAATTCAACCATGACAGATCTATAGATCGATAGATAACTCTCTTCAGTGTGCACCAAAAAGATACAGTAAAGACAAATAAGTAGTATCTACGTAAACAGGGCCTGTAGACAAAGTGACATTCTATTAGCGGAATCGCTTCAAAGCGAACCTTCAAATATCCGAAACGTATAGAAGTGATATTATTTTTTACATGGGACATGTCGATAAATAATTTCATTCCCATACATTTATTATTACCTGGACTTTTGGAAGTTCGCTTCAAAGCGATTCCACTAATAGGATGTCACTTTGTAAAGAACCTTAGGATGGACAATAATGTAACGAAAGCAAAATAATATGGTGGTGGAGTTATAACATAAATTAAGTACAAAATGAATTATACAAATTAAATCAAATTAAGAACAAAAATAGTGTTAACATAAATTATATAAAAAAATAAAGTATATAGTAAACACTAGTAAGAACGGAAAACATGACGAGTGAACATATAATGTTGACCTTCTATGGAGTACACGATGACAGGTAATGATCTTTACCATTCTTTTAAAAATGTTCTTGGTTTAAACCCGTTTGATGTGTAATAACAATGCATTCCATAAGCGCACAGCCTTAACTGTGAATGACTTTCCAGCATAATCAATGGAATGCAATGACATTTTCAGCCTCAAATTCTCGGATGAGCTCAGGCATCTCGTATGTGTTTCGTGGAGGAACTTGAATCGTTCTTTGAGCTAAGAGGGAGTTGTATGATTAAACAATACATTACATAATAATGTTAGAAGCCACTTGAGTTGTTTACAAAATTTTAAACGTGATCATATTTGCGTAGACCAAATATGAATCGGATGCAACAATTTTGGAGCCGCACAAGCTTATCAAGTTGCTCCTCAGTGAGATCGGGATAGCTGACATCGGCGTAATCGAAGACAGGAAGAAGAAGCGATTTTGCGAGCGCAATTATAGTGGCAATTGGAAGGAAGTTTCGTAGCATTCGTAAGGAACCTGCTGACGCAAAAAGTTTGCTACTGGTTCCTTGTAACTGGATATTCCAAGAAAATGTTTTATCCATGTAGATACCCAAATTCGACACTACCGCTAACTGGCACAACGACTCCCTCCACCCATAGCAATTTGCGGAAGTTGGAACCTATTTATTTGTGAAGTCAACCTTGGACAACTTTATGGTGTCCATAGTTTTTGGCTCCATTCACATATCCGCTTCAATTCCGGGTCCGGGTCTTATATGGGTTCGTTTTAACTTTTGAGGTACGGAAGCCTGAACATAGCGAAAAGTGAAGGAGATAGAACGCCACCCTTGGGTACATCAGTGGTCGTATTGCACCAATAAGATCGACGCGAACACGTTGCCGACGACCAAACAGCTACGAAACCACTCAATAGCCAATAATTTAATTTAACGGCCGTGTTAACACTGGCCGTGGTCACAAGCTGACTCTCGCGGAGTCAGCCTGTGACCACGGCCAGTGTAACCTGGTCGAAACGTCAGGCAATCCAAAGGTATATATATATACATAAATGATCGCGTTAATTCCCGTTAAATTAAATTATTGTATATTGTGGAACGCGAAAGTTTAAAAGTTAACACTCAATAGCCGTTGGAGATATGTAAATAGAACTGAGTATAACAAACAGGATGTGGAAATCTACGGTATTAAAAGCATTGCTAAAATCAAGTAAGGTGAGAAGTGAAGTGTGTGCGACAGACAAACAGAACGGACGCGCGTCCTAGACATGTCTTTGTAACGGGAGCTGTGGGAGGGGAAGGGGTGAGCAGAATGGTTAAGGGGTGCGCGGGGCGTTACAAAGACAAGTTTAGGACGCGCGTTCTGTTTGTTCGACGCATAAGCTTTCCACCTTCCATGCCCCGTCTTATGTCTTCCGTGATATTGACCACTGCTGTCGCAGTACTGTGCCTAGAATGGAAGCCGGATTGACGAGGGTTTAATAGTTTTTATTAAGGAAAGAGCTGAGTTGAGAGAAATGAGACGCTTTAAGGCTTTGGAAAGAAATGGTAGGATAGATACGAATATAGAACGATAGTAAGAAAACGACCAGGGCTTGGATTTCTTGGGTAATGCAATTATTTGGGCACTTTTCCAAGAAGATAGGAAAACAGCACAAGAAAAGAGCTGAGTTTAGAGTGAATGAGACGCTGTAAGGCTTTTGAAAGAAATGGTTTTTTTATTAACGTGCGGAAATCCCTTCGGATCGCCGGCCAGCGGGGGCGGTTATGTCGTGCATCGAATAAAACCGCACGGTGTACTGCCCAAGTGTCCATTGCCGGGCACCCCGGGTAACCTCTCGAAAGGATAACCCAAGGGTTACCGGCGGACCTTGGCCGCCAGCGCGGCCTCGCCTGGTGGGTTTTATCATGCGTCGGAGAGTAGGCGGGCGTATGTAGGACACAAACGACACACCTCCGCCACGGCCTGCTTCTGTAAGGACGGCGAGTCGGCCAACTGCCGTCCTCAGGCCCCGATCATGGAGGTCGGTAGTCCCGGGCGTAGACGAGTCTGCGGTGTCCTCGCCGCAGACTGCGGGACTCGGGGGGCAGGGTTCTCTCCCGCTCCCTCTCCGCCGTCTCTTTCGCGCGCATTACCTGCTCGCAGAAAGAGGCGGCGGCGTGCCACTTGCTCCCGTCGGAGACCACGGCCCTCACCATGGTCTCCAACGAGAGAACGTCCACGCCCAGGACCGCAACGAGATCTCAGCGTTGACTCGCCCACGCAGGGCACTCCACCAATGTGTGGAGCGCCGTGTCTTCGCCAGGATCCTCGCAGTGCTGGCACTGCGGCGTTGTCTCCCGGTGGATGCGCCACAGATACTTACCGAAACACCCGTGTCCGGTAAATATCTGGCACATCCGGTAGGGACCATGGGGACCTCCCCATGGTCCCTCTCCAACCACTCCTTCATGATCGGCCTCACCGCCGCAATAGTGGATTCCCCCCACCTTGAGTGCTCAAGTCGCACCCTCCATGTCAACCATGACTTCCTGGCGGAGCAGGGACCGCTTAGCCCTGATTTCTCGGGGCTTCGGCCTATGGCCCCGCTCCAGCGCCTCCTTGCGCCACTGGTACACGCAAGGGCTCTCGCTTCTAGGTCCCATGGAGGGGTTCCGGCTAGGAGACATGCCGCCTCGACGGAGATCGTGCGATACCCCCTGATGACTCTGACGGCCATGGCTTTTAACGGGCTGTTTAGGACAGCCACGTTGCGGGCCGCCAGAGTCTCCGCCCATACGGGGTCCCCGTATAGGGCCATGCGACGCACGATCCGTAGGTACAGTCTCCTAGTGGGGGCGTTGGGTCCCTTAACGTTGGGCATCAGCCGCGATAGCGCGGCCGCAGCCCCCCTCAGTTTCGGTTGAAAGAAATGATGGGATAAATATATGACGATAGTAGAAAAACGAACAGCGTAGAGATTTGGGCACTTTTCCAAGAAGATGGGAAAACTGCACAAGAAATGGAGTAATGAGGACGTGGCATAGGATAGGAAGAATTTGCTCTAGAATTGGTACAATCATATTTCGGCTAACGGCATCGCTACCCACAGCATTGGATGAAATCGATGAAATGCTCTTCTTAACATCACAAGCGGTTGATTGGTTGAAGACGGAAGTTGGGTGATCAGGAGTTGGAATAGATAAATGATATTGAAGTGTGGTAACTTTAGTAGTTACATATCATTAAAATGGGTGTGCGTTGTTTTATAGACAATTGTTTTAAATAATTTCGTTTTACAGAAAATGTTTTGCATAATTTCGTTTCATAGAATAATCAATATACAGAATACATACTTTAAAGATTTTTAAATCATTGATTTTTATTTCACATAAAGTTTAACATTAGAATAATCATATCATAGAATAACAAATCAAATATTCTTTATCATTATATTGTTTATTTAATATAAAACTTATTACCAAGAATAACATATTATCAAAGTGAGAGTTTCTAAACGTTTCAATTCATACCGTTCATTTCAGTCAAATAATTTACAGGTGAAGCTATACTTTTTTTTAAATATAACGATAAGTTAATACAATAAACGATTCTGGGTGGTAATATTTCTGGGTGATTAAAAAAAAATAACCACGAAGGCTAAGGCGGGAGCTCCGCTCCGCTTCGCTCCCGCCTCAGCCTTCTAACCTAACCTATCCGAGTCGGGGTAATCTGAGTCGGGGTGTTAACTATAATGACGTTTTATTAACAATTTAATAACAAATTGATTTTATTTTATTTTACAGAAGAATTCAAGCAAACAAATTTGCAACAAAATATGCGAAAGATAAAAAATTCTATATTGATATAAAATTATTAAGAAACTAAATTACTACAAGCAATCGGAAAAATTTAAAATTGTAAATGTTGCAGTTAAAAATAAATGTGATTTGGAAAATTATAAAGGTGGTTTAATATTCTTTTAAAAATAATTCTACAGTTTGATAAGTTTGTTAAACAAAAAAATGTGATTAAAAATTCATTCAATTGTTTCTGTGAAATATGTTTCATTGTAGTAAATTGTTTTTGAAACAATAATAATCGAAATAAAAATATAAGGACCAAATATTATATGAAACATTTTCTGTGAAACGAAATTTTATGAAATTTCTTTCAGCGAAATAAGGGGCTCCCCATTAAAATTGGACGAAGCAGAGAAATGTACAGTCAACGAAAAATGTAGCTTATAAATTCTAATTTATGGATCCTCTTAGCTCTTAAACCTTTCATAGAATAATAAATAGAAATGAGTATAACAAACAGGTTGTGGAAGTTTAAGTTTTAAAAGCGTTGCTAAAATCAAGTAAGGAATTAAATATATTAACTTCGTCCACAGGAGATTATAAAACGACTTTTTTTTATACCACTTAGGTGGCAGACAAGCACACGGCCCACCTGATGGGAAGCAGTTACCGCGGCCTATGGACGTGTGCAACACGAGAGGAGTCACGTACTTATAGATCAGTTATTGGCCTATGTATTCCAATGTAAAAAGGTTTGTAAATATTTTTGTGTCCAGCCACTTTTGTCGTTGACTTAACATTATGTTAATCTAAGGTAATATTTTTAAGAATTGAGTCTTGACGAGACTTTACAACTCCAAATGTATTCAGAAATCCTCGGTTTTCTGCGCAGTCGGATAGACACCGGTCAGCTTGCTTAGAGAATAGGGACACTGTAAGTGTAGTATGTGACGGTACATGGCGAAACCTAAATATGAAAAATATCGAGGACGTGCGGGTGGATGAAGAACTTTGCACCTCACGGACTCGACGGCGAAGGACGTGCACCACTGCGCCAGTCAGCCTGTGACCACGGCCAGTGTAACCTGGTCGAAACGTCAGGCAATCCAAAGGTATGTATATACCTATACATGATCGCGTTAATTCCCGTTAAATTATTCTAAACTTTTGCTGAATCCCCGATTTCCACAGAGGTATGGATATGTTGGCGTTGTGTTTTCCTAGACACCTTGCTGAATCTATTTCTGATGGCCACAAGCTTCTCCAAATTAGCCTGGGTAGATCTGATTTTGTATCTAGCCTTGATTGTAGCTTTTTTCGACATCAGAAATAGCTGTATAGGCCATACCGCAATTGCGGGCCCGCACGAAACACGAACGAAAGAAGTGCATTTAGGTACCATGAAGCAACTTCGAATTTCGTTCTTTCAGTCGGGACCATAAAGTATCTGAATCAAGCAGGTTGTCGTTTACAATATATTTCTATTTCAAAATGAAATATTATAAACCAACATATTTCTTTCTTTCTTGTCTTTCTTTCTTTTTTCTTTATTTCTTTCTTTTCACGTCAACGAAATGTATTATGCTACAATATTATTTTAATATTGTTTTTTTTTGAGGACGAAAAATAAATATAATATCCAGACGCACGTTCCGCCACAGTCTACTAACTTACCAGTATCGACGTCATCCGGTTCCTCCTTCACGATATCCAGAGGGACGTCACACTCCGTGTGTAAGCCTAGTGTGGTATGATACAGGTATGGGCCATCTTGCTCTACCGGTGTATCATCTGTAAATGAGTACAATAAATAGATAGGTAAGTAGATAGGTATAATAAATAGATAGGGTGTATAGGGCCTACTTTTAATGCCCACCACGAGGATTGGCTGGGATCTCTCAGAACTAACCATGCGGGTCGGACCGCCCACGCATTCGCTCTCACGCATGACTTGACACTACTGGTACTCCAGACCACCAGGATACCAGACATAGCAAGTCACGCGCCCTCTTTGCTAGACCTTCTGCTGACGACCCACCCAGCCCACTACAGTGTTTCGGTGCGAGCCCCATTGGGTTCGTCCTAGCACAGTCTGGTCTGTACCAACGTGCCAGTCGCTGTTCCTCCTCAACCTGTGGAGGTAAAGCGGCGATTATGGCACTATTCGTCAGCAGATTGGGACGGACTACGTGATTACTTCGCATCCGTTGCGTGGACGCAGCGCTACTTTGATGGTAGGGACCCATCGGATTGCGCTTCTGCCGTCACTGGTGAAATCAGTTTGGGTATGGAGTATTATATCCCACACACTGAAGTCACCAGTGCCCGCAGAGCCCACCCCTGGTTCGGGCGTGAGTGCGGTGACGCTGTTCAACCAAAACAGTCGGCGTTCCGCGCCTGGGTCAGGTCAATCGCAATGTGTGATCCAAATGTGCATCACCTCAAGGCGGCGTATAACAGAGCCACAAAGGACTGCAAGAGGGCATACATTAGAGCGGATGCTCAGCGCATAGCACGGCTTGGTCAACAACTCATGTCGCATCCCGCAGGCAGCCGCGGCTACTGGCGATTGGCCAAAGCCGTGCAATCCAACTTCTGCCAGCCCTCGCTACCTCCGCTACGGTACCCTGATGGTTCACTGGCTCACGAGCCGCAAGAGCAAGCAGACATGCTGGTTAACCTCTTCGCGGCTAATTCCCGTATCGATGACTGTGGATTACAGCCACCAACGCTACCCAGCTGCGACCACTCAATGCCTGATATTCGTATCAGGCAATGTGACGTTCGACGTCCGGAAAGGCAGTGGACCTGACGGTATTCCTGCGTTGGTCCTGAAAAAATATGCAGCGGTGTTGTCTCCAACACTAACGCGGCCGTACCGCCTGTCCTATTCCTCAGGAAAAGTCCTGCGGGCTTGGAAGGAGGCGAACATACAACCGGTCCCTAAAAAGAGGGATCGTTCGGATCCGGGCAACTATCGACCCATAGCTCACCTGGGCAACTATCGACCAATAGCTCACCTCAGTCCTCTGCAAAGTGTTTGAGCATATCATAAATACACAGCTCATGCGTTACCTAGAAGATCACTCTTTAAATTAATGACCGGCAATATGTGTGGGATGGCTCCGCACACTACTCATTAGACGCTCTCGACAGAGCCATCCGTATCATTGGGAGTCCTGAGATTACTAACAGCTTAGAACCTCCGCAGCTGCGTAGAGACATTGCCTCTCTGGCTGTATTTTACCGCCTCTACCACGGCGTGAGTGCTGAGGAGCTCTTTCAACTAATCCCACCTTCGCCATTTCGATCCAGAACAACACGTGCTGGACTGCGATGCCATCCGCACACGGTGGAAACCATACATGCAGTCCCGAACTCAGCGGTTCGGTGCTTCCTTTCTTTGTCACACGATAAAGAGCTGGAATGCTCTGCCCGCGCACGTGTTCCCTTCATCTTACAATCCCGGGTTCTTCAAGCGGGGCGTGAAAAAGCATCTTTTGAGGCCGTCAAGGTAGGGGCTACCATTTTAGGATCGTCAGCTTCTGGGATGGTGGCCCATATCTTCTGGACTTCACAATAGCTTCTCACCATCCAGCGGGGTGCAGTCAATTGACGGAACGAATATAAAAAAAAAACCCCCACACGCATGTTCAACCCCCTTCGGCCGCCATCGCAACTGTGATTCGCAACCAGTTGCGATGGAAGAATTTTTTACCTTTGATGGCAACTAGTTGCGATAGAAGAATGTTTTCTCTTATTACGCAACAAGCTGCCAAGCTGTAATCCATTTTCCATCATGATAACTAAGTTTCGCAACCAGTTACTAAAAATATTTTAATTTTCTTGCTACGCAACCTTCATTGTAAGTAGAAAATTACAGTGGGTCATTGCCTGGAACCTCCAGGCAATGACCCACTGTAATTTCAGCCCTTTCTCTATAATGTTTTAAAAATAAAACTTAATATACTATTTTATTATGTACAGTAGAAACTCGATATGTTAAGTTATCAAGGTTTTATGTTTAGGAACCTTCGTAATTTAAAAAAAAAACTTTTATTTAAAACTGTATTTCTGTTGTCTGTAGTATAAAATTGTATGTTTATGTATAGTGAGTATCAGAATTAGTAGCTAAGGGGGCGACGTATGCCATATATGACCTACACATTCTCTTAAGAATAAAGTCGTATGTAGGTCATTGGTGGTGTGGCTGTAATTTCTAAGTCTAGTTTAATCCTAAAATATTGTGAACATCCTTGGTGATTTTGTGGAACAAAGGTAACGTGTTAACAAAGTGTAGTACAACAATACCCCATAGCTATTTTCGAAATACTCCCATATCTGATCATCATCCTCCCATTTAGACCCCCTCTAATGTGTCTTTCTTTCTTCTATATATATAGTAGCTGGCCCGGCAAACGTTGTTTTGCCATGTATATTATTTCTAAAGTAGTTGATTGTAGAGGGTTGAAAATTCAGGGTTGTATGTATTTTCTAATGATGTATCATAAAAAATAAAAAAATATCTAAAAATTAAAAAACCCTTAACATTTAGGCCGTTTCGGAGGAGTTCAACTACAAACACCGCGACGCTAGAATTTTATATATTAGAGATATTATATATATATATATATATATATATATATATATATATATATATATTAAAATAATATACTATGTATATAATAGACCGGTTGCGTATTAAGACTTAAAAATATTTTGTCGCAACTACACAGTTAAAAAAATTCTTAGTTCGCAACTGGTTGCGTAATAAGAGAAAACATTCTTCCATCGCAACTACAGTAGGGACAAGATAATAGGTCACTTTTGACAGATGTCAGTTTTATATTCATAGTGAGGTGACCTGCTTAAAAACATCGATTAAATGAATGAATCGAATGAATCGATACAGACTTGAAACATATGTGAATTTTAAAAATGATCATGCGAATCCCTGTCCCATTATTATTTTTTCTTTCATAAATTAAAGGAGCAAAATAAGACAAGTACCTACGTAATTTAACAAAAAAATTGCTTTTATTCACTTGAACTATCGGAACTGCTATCTTCATCACTGCTGCCAGCACTCAGAGATATTATTAATTCATTTTCAATAATATTGTCTATTCTCACATCTCGTTCAAAATCTTGTAAAATTATTTTCTTTGTCTTCTCCACGACTTTTCGCCAGTCTTCTGTAGTGACTTCTGCACATGCAGTTTGTAGCAGAGTCATCATTTTAGCAGTACTGAAGGGTGGTTCAGTATTGTTCCGCGCTGCATGACCCTTTATTTGTGCCCAAATAAGCTCGATGGCGTTATACTGGCAATGGTAGGGAGGCAATCGAATAACTTCGTGTCCATGCTCTAGGGCTAGTTCATCGATTACATAGCGGAGCTTGGACGGCTTAGTTGCTTTTACCAGATTTAACAACTCAACTTTTAATAAAGTTGGACTTGCCTCCACACCATTTCTTACCAGCCACGAGACAATTTCTTGCTTTTTATTTGCTTGAGTTGGTGGTTTATCAACTTGTACAGAATGATACGGAGCATTGTCCATTATAATTTTCGATAGGTTTTCTAAGCTGACTAGCAGCTTCTCAAACCACTTTTTAAAAACATCAAAGTTCATTTCCTCATGGTAATCTGTTGTAGTTTTAGAGGCGAATGCGAGGAGGCAGTCTGGAATAAAACCTTGAGAAGCTGATCCCGCGTGACATATAATAAGTCGGGCTCCTTTTCCCGATGGAACTTTTGAGGTGGAGGCCGCTGTATCATCGGTCCATGCCCGCGCAACCGTATGGTTCGCATTCAACCATGTTTCGTCAATAAACAAGACATTGTCCCAATCCGTAATTTTATTTACCTGACGTAAGAATGTTATTCTCTTCAAAATAATGTCGTAGCGTTCTAGCAGGATTTTCCGCTTGTCGGATTTTTTAAATCTAAAGCCAATCGATTTTAAAACCTTTGATAGAGACGATTTGCCTCCAAAAAATAAGCCTGCGCCTTTTAACGAACTCAATAGCTTTTCCCGTGTAGGATATTCTTTTCTCGAGTAATATCCATAAATGTGGTTGCGAATTGCAGCAGCATCAAAATTATCAACGTCAACAATTTTCTTCTCCCTCTTTCGTTTTTTCGGTGTACGTAAAGTATTATCTTCTGAGCCTGATGGTCCGTATTTCTCTTTCAGAATTTGAGTTACTGTCTTCTTCCCTATTCCCAATGCTTCGGCAACGCGTTCTCTCGGTGGTTTCAATGGTAAAAGAGGCCCATCGTTAACTGATTCACGTCCAAAATAATTGTACAATTTCAGCACTAGTTCGCGAGATTGACTGTTTAGAGTTTTCCCCCGTTTCGACATAGTAAGACTGTAATGTTTTTCTTGTTTAATAATCGTTAAGCAATCGGAGTCCAATTTATAGCCAGGTAAACGTAGTCAGTAAGATCAGTTTAATGAAACAGCCGGATCAGAAGAAAATAACAGAGAGCACACCAAAAACGCACAGTCACTTCGCACAACAACAAAAGACTGCGTCATCATCATGTTATGGCGACATGACATGCGTCATCGACAGGCACTGGTGTTGCCAGCAACATCCACCTAAATTGCACCCAACATCAATGACCTTTCTATTTAGTTATTTTTTTGTATTTTTATAGTTAGTTAAAAGAATAATAAATATGTATAATTAGGTTTTATTATAATCACAACGTGGTTATAAATTTATGGTGATTTTTCTTCACAAGTAATCATTGCATTCGATTCAACTTACAGTCCTATCAGCTTTCGATTTTTAGAGTAACATCCCTAGTGTTTAAAAAGAAAAAGGGTTGACTGACGCAACATTGTAACGACGTTCAGTTCTTTAGATCAGAAATTGTTTATTATGTTTAGAATGGTTTATAAAGCAAATCGTAAAATTACTCGTATCGGTCATTATTACAATAAATATGTAAACGTCATTGAAAAAAGTTAAGCAATTGTGCAGTTCTTATTTTATGCCCGCCGTTACAAGGTTACGTTGTTGAATTTTGATGAAATGTCAAAAGTGACCTATTATCTTGTCCCTACTTTAGTTGCCATCAAAGGTAAAAAATTCTTCCATCGCAACTGGTTACGAATCACAGTTGCGATGGCGGCCGAAGGGGTTCAACCACAGTCTACTAACTTACCAGTGTCGACGTAGTCCGGTTCCTCCTTCACAATGTCCAGAGGTATGTCAAACTCTGTGTGTAAGCCTAGTGCGGTATGATACAGGTCTGCGTCATCTTGCTCTACCGCGGCATCATCTGCAAATGAGTTTAGTACTTCATTCATTCGTCCTACATATTAATCTGTAGTCGTATGATTGGTTCAAAGCACGCGATCAAAACACGCTGTCAGACGGATTAGGCAGTTGACAGATGAACCTACTGCTAGGCTGGTATATTTTAGTTATTTTCATAGTTTGATGTCTTATGGAATACTACTTTGGGGGAATGCAGCAGATTTAGAAACTATATTTATACTACAAAAGAGGGCAGTTCGTGCCATTTATTGTTTAGGCAAGAGAGATTCTCTTAGGGAACGATTTAAAAAGACTAATATTTTAACTGTAGCTTCCCAATATATATTCGAGAACATACTGTATGTCAGGAAAAATATATCCAATTTTACAAAAGTAAGTGACATTACAGACAGAAATCTGCGTAATAAAAATAAACTTATCCTTCCATGTTATCGGCTTAGCAAAGTTAGTGATTCTTTTAGGGGGGAAGGTATACGCTTTTATAACAAATTGCCTGAATCGGTCCTTGGTATGCCTGACAATAAATTTAAAACCTTTGTTAAGACCACCTTATGTAAAAAAGCATACTATAGGACAGATGATTATCTTAAAGACAAAAATGTCTGGTTTGAGCATGGTGCAGGCTCCTCCTAAAATGCTAAAATGTTACAACTACAGCATAGTATTGTAGTAGGCACGCGACCTTTTTACCATATTTTAACTTTTTTCAATTATTTGAACGATTAACTTGGGTTAAATTTTATTATAACGTTTTTGTATTATATACCTTTATTTATCTTGACACGAGACAAAAATGTACATTCGTCCATATTTAGTCTTAAGAAATCACTATTATAAGCTGACGTCTCGAAAATGCCGCAGTGGAGTTTGTTGCGCCGTTTCTTCTCCACTAGCGCCTAGGAAGCGGTGGTAAACTTAGTATTAAGCAATTATTGACGTCAAAAAGATGTAACTACGTTGCACTATTTTGAAAAATAAAGACTTTGACTTTGACGATCTTCTGCTGACGTGTAAGGGACTACTCACACTCATTCAACTTATGCCCATAAAAAACAACCATTTTGTATGGAGACGCGTACGCAGCCTTTTATCTTCCTTCTACCATTCTGCTTTCGCGCCAAACAAGTGGACGAATGTGTTTTTATCATGCGAGTGCACTAGATAGAGTTCAGCGCTGTACACGGATGGTTCTCGACTCGTTGTCCACAAGTTGCGGCCTGCATAGTTCCTGCATGCATTTGATTTATTGTTATGTAATCATTATGCACGCAAGGATTGAGAGTTCGAGCGTAATTGTGGTAATTACTGTATAAGTGTGACCAAAATTGGTTAGCGAAACACGAATGGAGCTGGGTGGCCAAATCCGAAACTATAAGGGATAGCAAAAAGTACCCTCAGGCTCAATTTTTATGAAAACTAAATTTGCATCATTGGATTTTTGAAAATTTAATATTCCTAGCCAGATACCGAACATGAATTTAAATAATATACACACTATATTATTACACCATTCAATAGTGTCGCTAATAAGGAACGAATTCTGGGAAATAATGACGAACTTAACTTACTAAAACTTACGCGTACGGAAAACGTATGCATTTTGTTCGATATTTGAAAATTTTTCTAACAAAAAAAAAATTTCATGTCAGTTTGCAATTTTTTTTATAACTTAATGATGTCAATTTCAGAAAGAAAATGTGCCGACCGATCCGTAGTCACACCTTACTACCACACTGGTGTGACTATGGTTCATTTTATTTATCCGTGGCCACACTAGTGTGACTATGGATAATTTTAATTTATCTATAGTCACACCACAATAACCCAACACACGCTTGACGAAAAAAAAATGATGAAATTAGTATGTACAATGTTTCTAAGAACTGACCAATTTCTAAAGTTCTATACTGCGATGATGCTACTAAAGTGGGTTAGGTTAGGTTAGAACTGTGACCCCAACAGAGCATGAGATGAGCGAGCGAAGTGAGCGTGCCGCAGTAGCGGCCGGCGAAGCGCCGGGTGAAGTTATGTTATGTTATGTTTTCGCAGTATAGAACTTTCGCGTCAACGTCAATGGTGTGTAGCTATACCAATGTGACTACAAGTCAATAAAATTATCCACAGTCACACTAGTGTGGCCACGGATAAATAAAATGAACCATAGTCACACCAGTGTGGTAGTAAGGCGTGACTACGGATCGGTTGTGGAAAATGTCTACTTTTGCCGCAGCAGCTTTCAAATCGGCATCAGTCCACAAGTCCACAAGTGCACTGGTGTACAAGTTCACTTGTGGGTCTGTGTGGCGCCTTTATCTTACAAGTACGGTGAGCCAACCAGGCTACCATATGCTATAGAGGAGAGTTCTGCGTGCTATCACAATATTACCTTCAACATCTTGTTTCAAGTCATCATTATCTAAGCCATCTGCAGTCGTCTGCATCACATCCTGCATGCTCAGGTGCACATCGGGCATTACTTGTAGGTTGACTTGCTGTAAAAACAACACCATATTTTAATAGCTCTTTCTCTCTATGGCCTCATATCTCCTGTATGTGTAGCGCAGGACAAATGAGATCTATACATATAAATAAAATTGGAGTGTCTGTTTGTAATATTGAAATAACCGTTTTTTACTATATGTATATGAATATATATACGGTATTGTAGTGTCCGGACCTCGTTCGACACACTACGGTTCGTTTACCTGGCCATCATGTGTCAGAGTTTAAATAAAACTATTGTATTGTTTAAATAATTCAAGTTAGGAACATCATAAAACAATCGCGGCCTGGACATTCGGGATCTGAACGGGCCTAGTGGAGCCGTTCCGATTGAAGCTGAGAAAAGTATCCTGAGAAGAATCTCGCTTTAAGCCCTATCCTTGGGCCGAGTCCGCGTTATACGTCCCAATCCGCTATATAAAGTTAAAACAACCGCGTAAATCCCTAATAATATAAGTAGGAAGTGCGAGTGGTTAATAAATAAATAATATTTTTTCCTCTTAAAGTGGTATAATTTCGTCACTTCATACACGCGTGGTACCCAAACCCCAGGTACCACGCGTGTACATACACCAAAATATTTTTATTTACAATTTTTGTCTGTCTGTCTGTTTGTTCTAGCTAATCTCTGAAATGGCTGGACCGACTTTGACGGGTCTTTTTTTGGCAGGTAGCTGATATAATAAGGAGTAACTTAGTCTACTTTAATTTTGAAAAAGAATAAGGGTTCCGCGCGAAATAAATAAAGCCCAGATCTAAGTCCGCGCGAACGAAGTCGCGGGCACTGCTAGTAGTAATTAAAATTACACTTTAAAACAAAATTAAAAATACAATAATATTCCAGGGTGCATATTGTGATTATAAACACCCAAACAAAGCAAATACACATTCGTACATACAAATATAAGCACCGAGCAGGACTTGAACCTGCAAAATCTGACTTACCCATCAAATGCTCAACTGCTACACCACTCAGGTTGTCGTGAATAAATTTGTAACCTTTATTATACTATTCCTTGTCAAATTTGTATTATTCAATGATAGCATTAAAACTGCTGAACCACTCACCACTTTGTGTCTCAGCAACTGTGTGAAAAGCTCCTCACTGCGGAGAGATATCCTTCTCAGCTCACAGCAGGTGCCTAGCTCCAGCCTTGAACAACAGAGGTCACAGGCCAGTGTTGGTCTGCTGTCTTTGGTAACCAACTGTTAAACATAATTATTTACTAGTAGTTTTCAACTTTAGTGGCTTAATAAAAAGAAAGTTTGTTGTACACGATGCAAAAACCTCACACATGCACATACACCCTCCATCACTCTCACACTCACCCACTCAACACATACCCTCACACACACATTTAGATTAAGTTAAATTTTAATTAATAATTTGTTATGTAGACTCTTTTGAACTATTACGCAACTTACAAGTAGATCATTTCAATATTGTTGTGTAAATGTATCATTGCTAACGTACTACTTACCTAAATATAATTATATTATTGCAAATCTTATTTGTGGGGATTGGTGCTGCATGCCGAGATACAAGTTCACACCTAGTTCGGTTGCAGATGCTACGAATTTTGAAATTTACCAAACAATATATAATTTGGTTCGCATTCATCTAAGTCATACTATTGTATTTATAATGTAATATAAATAAATAGAATACTGAGACAACAGGAAAACGTACTAGACAGGCTAATGGTCAGCTGTAGCCATAGGATATCATTGCTTAGTTTGAGTTTAAGTGTTAGAATGTTTGGTATGACGGAAAAACCTCTAATGAGCATTTCCTGTAATAGAGAAGCAAGAAGAGGTAAGCTGCTACGTACAACTGGTGTTACTGATATCAGTTGGAATCAAGAAGGCTATAGGTGGTAGTACCAGCCACCGGTGTCGGAGCCATGCTTTGTCAAATCGATTCCAAAGCAAATTCCACCTTTAGATCTCTCAAGTTCGTTGGTGCCCCACCGCAGAACCTTCCATCTGATCAGTGAGTACACGGGGCACTCGGCCAGTAGGTGAAGACTGGTGTCTTCGCTATCCATGCACTTCGACTGAATAAGTTAGTTATGAGAGTAATAGTTGATATGAGGTGTTTTATTGCTATATTATTGTGAGGCCGCTACAGATGCTCTTTTCAACCTTCTGATTGTCTAATAATAGTAGGATTACTTACCGGCATCATAGTCAAAGCTTCATACATCTTCTGTAAATGCGTGTTAACCATCGAACGCAATGGAATGTCGTCCGATAAACAAATTCTACACATCGATAGCTTCGCCATATTTGCGTTTATGTTAGTTTATTGTCACTGTCTATTTGGTTAGGGTCAACGAACACGAAAGTAGCATATAATAAATACGAGCAAAGGCAGCCTTTTACTTGTATTGTAATTTATTTTCAATCAGAATCAGAGTAAAAATTGGTTATAGGATGGCTTTCATTTTTTTTTTTTAGTTTTTTGGCTTGGTTACAAGACCTTTAAGCCACGTCTTTATTTAGTTTTGTTTATTCACTTCACATTCACAAGTCACAATACACTGCGTTTTTTAACTTTTACGATGGTGTTTTTAATAAATTTAAATAATGAATTATAAAATTGTTTATTTTTTAATAATTCGTACAAGTGGCGGGAGGAATTATTTGCCAAAATATCACTTAATTCACTGGCGAGTATTAACCTGTGCATATTCCACTTTTGACCGCAGCAGAGGAGCACGTGTTCGATATCTTCTTGTGGCGCATTACAGTCTTTGCACCTTTTTTTTTTTTTTTTGTGCGGAAATCCCTCGGATACCACCCCGCCAGCCAGCGGGGGCGGTTATGTCGGGCTTGAAGCGACTAAAACCGCACGCCATCTCGGCTCTACAGACGCCGGGGTGTAAGGTTACCCATAGATAGAGAGATATACCTACTACGGCGTTAAAGTAAGCGGACGTGCTATCACTTTTTCCCTACTTTTAATTCCGACATCTGTGTAAAAAATAACTATTTAAAGAATTTTTACATCTATACCTAAACTTAAGTGTATAAGTGATAAAACAGTGCAAAAATAAGAGTGAAATATTTTCAAAATTACGACTTTTACCATAATAACCCTTGAAACGGTCGTCAAAATTCAAAAGATTTTTTAAAGTTGAACTTTGGACCTCATTAGTGCGATGAATACAAACTACTTGAATAAATTTAATAATCTAATAAAAGTGGGAACCAAGCACTTATTTGGCGCACACTGGTAAATGTCTTCGTGGTCCCGTGCGGAAATACACTGCCACAATAGATAAGGCGAATCGAGTTCGAATCCAGGTATATTTATCAACACTTTTGGTGAATCTTCACTATTTGTATACGTCACCTGTATAAGGTAGCCATGGAATCATCAAGTAACAACGTCACATTAAGGAAAAGAAACACACAAAGGTCACTGTCTCAGTTGTCAAATGGTTCTATAGACAGTCTATCATCGCCAAGAAGTGTAAAGAGCATGTTAGATTTATCTACACGTTACGAAAGTGATGAAGTCGTTGAATTAAGAAGTACTATACAGAATCTTCGAGACCAGCTAATGAGTGCACATACCGAAATAGAAATATTAAATGTAGAAAATCAACTACTACACAATAAATTAGACGAAGAAAGACAAAAAACTGTACAGTTTAAGAAAATGTATTTAACCAGCGTGAGCATTGGAAGGAACGCCAGTTTCAGTACAAAAAGTAAAAAATCTCTATTGAACAGGTCAACCCTATCAGCGAGAAGATTGGATTTAGATATGGATTTCCAAACTCCAAAATGTAGTTCCAATACGAAACTGCTTAGCGATAATTTACACACAGAAAATAAGTATAATTATGAACCTCGAGTAAAAGTACTATCGGAAGAAACAAAAAACATAACAGAAAATGTTATGCCCTCAGACTGTATTAGGCAACTAAAAAACAAAAAGGAACCACAAACAAACGGATCTGGGACTGACTGTAGTAGCATAATTTTACTTTCTGATGATCAAGGAAAAGGTATCGTACAAAAGTTGATTAATTGTAAGAATAAATTTATTTTAAACGATTATAAAATATGCTCAATTAGGAAGCCTGGTGCTACAACCGAAAATATTTTATGGAACTGCGGTGCTTTATCTAAGGAAATTACGGATAGAGACTCCGTTATAATTATGACTGGAATGAATGACACCAATCCATTAAAGTTTCTGACGGAAGTATCAGTAGCTCTTAAATTATTAAATAAATGTAATGTGTATCTAGTAAATGTACTCTATAATTCATTTTTAAACGAAAAAAAATTGAACTACAACCTTAGGTTATTAACGAAAAATTTCAAAAATTGTTCATTTGTAGAGGGATATGGGAGTGATGATATTGTTAAGAGAGTTATTCACGAAATTAATTCGGACCAGTACAAGAGAAAATATCTCTCTTACAAAAATAAGACATGCAATATTACTACATCTATATATAATAAAGTGTTTCCCAATATATCAAAAACCCGCAGTGGTACAGATTTGATATCTGTTGACGTCAAACCAATAAGTCCAATATTACAACCCTGCAAAGGTACAATCCCCTATTACTTTAAGATTCTGGACAAACCAAAACCAGTTATTTCTCAAACTACAAATGAACAAAGTACACAGCTTTTTCGTGAACAAAAATAAATGTATGACTAGTTTCTTCGTATTTCATCAAAATATTGCTGGCGCTTTAAATAAAATACCATACATAGATTTAGCGATCCATAATATGAACAAATCTGGTGCAGATATTGATGTTGTGTGCTTAAGTGAACATTTTGTCGTCGAAAATGAGCATAGTTACATGAAATTAAACGGTTTTAAACTGGTTGCTATGTATTCACGAGAGAAAAAACGAGGTGGCACATGCATACTGTGTAAAAATGAGTATTCTTGTACTGAATTAATTGATATAAAAAATATGAGTATTGAAAAGCATTTTGAGGTGTGTGGTATTGAAATCAAAAAATTAAATATAATTATACTTTGTTTTTACAGAACACCAGATTCAAATATAAACATTTGTTTTGAATATTTGAATAAATTACTGACGAAAATCCAACACAGAAAATGTAAAGTGGTAATAGCTGGTGACTTTAACATAAATATTCTCAATAACACTAGTGCTACCAGGGAATTTTACGAACTTATCTCTAATCATGGTATGAGCTATCATATACATGAGCCCACTCGACTAGAGCGATGTATTGATAATTTCGTGAGTAATATTTCAAATGCCATTGGGAAAACCTATAACCTTAGTTTATCAGATCATAACACCGCACAAGTTTTAAAGTTTGACATACAAAATAAAGAGATTACAACACACTATTTTACAACTAAAAACAACCTTAGTAGGGAAAATGTAAATAAATTTGTTGAATGCATAAGTGAGATGTCCTTTTCCGAAATATATGAAGTTTCTGAAGTCAATGAAGCCTTCAACAACTTTCATAAGTTATTAACGCTGTTTTATGATTTGTGTTTCCCTGTAATTAAGGTGAAAACTTGCCGTAAAGCTTCTAAATTGAAGTGGTTAACAAAAGGACTTAGAATAAGCTGTAATGTCAAAAGGAAACTCAGATTTCAATATTACAGAAGCAGAACAAATGAGCATAAATATCTGTTCCGAAGGTATTCAAGAGTACTAACAAAATGTATAAATAAGTCTCAATCATTCTGCAATCAAAAGCACATAGCCAAAGCTAGTAACAAATGTAGAGCTACATGGGATGTCGTAAAATGCTATACGGGCAATGATAATGGGCAGACAGGATATATAGATAGTTCTGGATCTGAAATTGCAAATATATTTAGCGATTTTTTTACAGAAACGGTTACAAATAACATAAGTAAGGATAGGGACAATACTTTAAATATAAATAATAAATGTAGTAATATAAATCATAGCATATTCCTGGAACCTAGAGACGCAATAGAGATTTACAATATCATGAAATCACTTAAAAATACAAAATCATCAGGTCACGATAACCTCACCACGGACCTAATAAAACTTATATCACAATATATAGCAAAGCCATTGGCTTACATTATTAACTTATCGCTAGAGCAAGGTTGTTTTCCAGAGACCCTGAAAGTATCTATCATAAAACCTCTTCATAAAAAGGGCACCAAAACAGAAAAAAATAACTATCGACCCATATCGTTGACCCCTATACTATCCAAGATCTTTGAAAAAGTTGTGAATAGAAGGGTTCTAAATTTTTTAGATAAATTTGATGTTTTGGCTAAAGAGCAATTTGGATTTAGGAAAAATAAATCAACTCAACTTTTAATAGAATTAACAAGAAAATGCCTTCCGTGGTACTTTTTTTGGATCTAAGTAAAGCGTTCGATTTTGTAAATCACAATGTACTTGCTGAAAAATTAGAAAAATGTGGAATTCGTGGTATAGCTCTAAAATGGTTTGAATCGTATTTATCTGGCAGAAAACAAATAGTTAGAGTTAAAAAGTTCAATGATATCACAAATAGTGTAGAAACCTTTGACTCCGAACCTAGACTTAATTTCCACGGAGTTCCACAAGGGAGTATCTTGGGCCCCCTGTTATTTCTTATTTATATTAATGATTTACCTAGAGCAATTCATAATCATGATTGCGTTTTGTTTGCGGATGACACCACCATTATTATTGAATGTGATAATATGAACACGTGTGAAAGTAAATTAAATATGGTTTTACAAGATGTAGGGAAATGGTTACATAGTAATGCACTAAAAATAAACATTGCAAAAACAAAAATTATTCACTTTAGGTCAACTAAAATCAAAGACATAACTTTCAATATTGAGTATGATAGCGTGACAGTCGGGAGGGTGCCTAGCACAAAGTTTCTAGGTGTTATAGTGGACGAACACCTGACATGGAAAGCACATATTGACAATGTTAGCAAAAAAATAAATAGATTTGTATTTGCTTTAAAAAAAATTAACAATGTGACTTCCAGGAAAACATCACTAATGGTATACCATGCATATGTCTGCTCTATAATTCGGTATGGTATAATAGTCTGGGGGTACTCATCTGACTTGCAGCGGGTCTCTGTTGCACAAAAGAAATGTATTCGAGCTATATTTAATATGAAATGGTCTGAATCATGTAAGCCGATTTTTACATCTGAAAATCTTTTGACTGTTCCTTGTATATATATCTACGAAGTAGCCAAATTTGTAAAATCTAACAAGGAACTATTTGAAATGTACAATAATATAAATAAGCGGAAAGTTACACAAATGCAACTAAAAATGCCAGTACCTCGACTTGAGATGTTTAGAGTGAGTTGTGTCTATATGGCACCGCTTATCTATAATGCGTTACCTGAGCATATAATTAATCTACCGTATCGTAAATTCTGTCTGGCTTTACGGAAATGGTTAATAGACGAGAGCTTCTACTCCGTCAATGATTTTCTAAAAAAGTTTGCCTTCCGCTCTTATCATTTTAAAAATGCATTGCAATAATAATATAATTCATGTTATGTAATGTAATATTAATATTGGCTATTGACATATAATTATTAGGAATTTGATAATTTGCAATTTTGCATGTGTGTCAGTTTGTATTAAGTGCTTATTGTATTTTATAATTAATTGTTAAAATTCAATCCAATTGTATGTTTGCATGCCACGAGCAATGGCAAAATGTGTCTTATGCTCATAAATTTTAATGTGTCACCTTTATACTTACCACATTTTAAGCAAATAAATCTATTATTATTATTATTATTATTATTATTATTAGAGCATATCCCTCGTACTCCGACTGACCCTGCTATCTCATTGCCAGAGATACCTTTTTTAGGTAGATTTCGATGAAATCGATCTACCTATTGGTTTCTTGACTACAGTCGAATTTTAAAAAAAAATCTTCATAGGAGGTCTAGTTATGACCCCCTGAGTCCGAAATGACCACTGGTCAAAAAGTTTATATATATATATATATGTATGGTTCCACTTCCCAAAATTTGCGGCACTCTCACGGTCGCATTTTTGCCCCGATCGCTTTCAAACTGCGGTCAAAAATTGCTTGGGTGTAAACTTAGTTTAAGTTCGTGAACGGGTGGAATCCGGCCTAAGGGGACGGTAGGGCCTCACTTTTTGTGAAATCAGTTTTTCCTCAAAATTTCACGTTCCATGAAAGATATTCGAACCGTTCTAATTTTATCCCATAGTATACATGAATACCAACAACTTTTAATTATAAACCTATAAGATTAAAACTTTAAGTAAAAGTGGAGGGAGGGGAAACCAAAATTTTTCGGGAAAAAAATCGTAACTTCTAACCGGTGAACATTCTTGCTGGGGAACATTTTTAATCGATAGGCCATTTTTAAGTCTAAAAAAATGTCTGAAAAGTTTTTCGCTAAAAGTTACCGTTTTCGAGAAAAAAAAATTAAACATGTTAACTACACGAAATATTGTTTAAAGTCCGTAGTTCTCTATATAAAATAATATTAATTGCTTCACGAAATCTACCTGTGCGTTCCCCCTGCGAGAACGGATTTTTTTTTTCGTGTTGAAATCCCTACGGATACCCCCCCGCCGGCCAGCGGGGGCGGTTATGTCGGGCTTGAACCGACTAAAACCGCTCGCCGTCTCGGGTCTACAGACGCCGGGGTGTAAGGTTGCCCATAGAGCATATCCCTCGTACCCCGACTGACCCTGGGCCATCTCCGGTTTCGAGATGGCCCCCTCGGGTTTGGGAATCACGGTGTCCTCGTCTTGCCCCGGTTTGGGGGACGGGCGCTAGTTGTCCCACCGTCCCGGCCTGCTTCTGCTGGGGTGACAGGCGGCCTTACCTGCCACCCCCAGACCTGCGCTCATGGAGGACGGAGGTCGTTAAGCGACCTTCGGCGCCTGAGTCGCCTGCGACGCGCGGCGAGCAAGTTACGGGCTCGGCGGGCCGGGTGAGTTCTAAATCTCTCCCGGGCGCGCTCCGCCACCTCCTTCGCGAGCATTACATGCTCGCAGAAGGAGGTGGCGGCGGCCCACGCGCTCGCGCTCCGCACCATTGCCGCAATCATGCTGCCGAGCGAGAGGACTCCCACCCCGATGGCTGCCACGAGGTCACGCCTCGGCGCCTCCCACGCTGGGCAATCCGCCAGCCTGAGTCCTCGCTCGCGTTGGCTCCTTCCTGATCCGACGCAGTTTATGTGAAGGTATCTACATAAAGACTACCTCTATTTCTAGTAAATGTAATTTATATATAATCTCTTTAATAAGATACAGAATATAGTTTGTTTTATAGTTAATTTTTAAATTATTTAAACCTTCTACTAGGCTTAAAGAATCTGATAGAATTAAAAAGTATTTACACGTTTTCAAATGAATTATTAATTTTAAAGCTTCTAAAACTGCATATGCCTCTGCTGTGAGTATTGAACAATTGTTATCCAAAACGAAACTTTGAGAAAAATTGGTTTGTGGATCAAACACTGCAGATCTCACATGGTCGTTGCTCTTACTACCGTCAGTGTACAAAGTATAATAATGAGGATTCTCTTCTAAGAATTGTAACATGTCAGAATTACAGGAAATTTTGTGAGTTAAAATAGTAATAGGATGAAGTATACTTTTGAACGAATGAGAATAACATGGCCATTGTGACTGTTTTCTAACATGAGTGCATTTTTCATGAATTTGCAGAAAAATTCTACATATCTGAGGAGAGATATCTCTTAACAATTCGTCTGCGGAAGTTAATGGGCCTGATATACCTACTAATAAGGTGAGGAACTATTTTATGTGTAACGTCATTATTTTCTAGTGCTAACAGTTTCAGACAATATTTTTCAATTAGTAGAATCCTCCTTAGCATAATTTTGGTTTCAACCTCCATTGCTCTAATAGGAGTAGAACACATTGCTCCAGAAATAGTTCTCAAAGCCTTGTTTTGAATCACATCTAATCTATGTACATAAGGACTATTTACATAAGCTAGAGTACTGTAATCGAAGTGACTCCTTACAATTGCTTTATATAACAGGGACAATATATTGGGGGTCTGCACCCCAAGACTAACCAGCTAACCATCTAATGATATTACCACCTTTAAGAGCATTTTGAGAAATGTATTTAATGTGTTGTTCAAAGTTTAATTTCTGATCCAAAATAACACCTAAAAATGAATGTTGATTAGCTGTATCTATTATGTCACCATTGTATATAACATCTGTACAGGGAGTCTCATCACTAAAAATCATCACACTACTTTTACCAGCATTAATTTTCAGATTTAAAATATCTTAATAGTTCTTGAGTTCATGTAAGGCTAAATTAATATTGTCTATTGCTTTAGTTATGTTGTTATCAGAACTATAAAGAACCAGATCATCTGCAAATTGCAGAATCTGTACATTTTTTTAAATTTACTTATTTACATATGTGGAGAAATTAACCAGGAGTTGAGCAAATGAAACTCCGTTTTAGTGAGACTCGCAGACGTGTAATGAAAAGTGTCATTGTACGGTAGAAAGTTGACAGACGATATTATTAAAAGCGCCTCACGTCGTTAATGAGCAATGACGTTCATACAAAATTTTGATTTATATTAAGGCGCTGACATAATTTACATAAAATTAAACATGCCCCCGGGGTTGAAAGACCAAGTCTTTCAAGAAGACTCGTCAACTACAGGCAGCGGGCAAATTTTGCTGAAGGCTCTTCGGACGACGCCAACCGCTGTCTTCACATCGGCTACTCGAGCGATCCCACGGAGCCTGGATGAAGAGCGATGATTCTCCCGAGCCTAGCTTTATTTAACAGCAAATCGTATTCTGGAAAGGATTCGCGATGACTGATTTTAATGATTAATTATAATGCCTTTTCTAATTCGTTATCACTGAGATACGCTGACGCTGTTGATTGTTTACGACATTTACTAATAAACCGCAAAACGTACGCTACAGAGCGGTTAAGCCGTAAAAAATTCGAAAAGCGTTCGAAATCAACTAACGGGATATCTTTTACTTCAGTGTGTAAAGAAACCTCAACGCGGGTTTCAGGTAGTGCGGTACATGGAGTAGGGCTCGGAGTCAAAGGCCATTGAGACATATCTAGTTTTAAAAAGTTAGGACCCGACCACCACATATCTAACGAGTTCATGGCACTAGCATGAACTCTGCGTGAAATTAAATCTGCGGGATTTTGATCCGTTTGACCGTGTCTCCAAGTACAATTGCCGGTCATATCTAAAATATCCGAGACTCGATTTCTGACAAAAGGTTGCAACTTACTTGGCATCATCTTGAGCCATCCCAACACAATGGTGGAGTCGGTCCAGAAAGTTGTACTTCTGACCGGGGCTCTAAGAGAAGCCATTACCTTTTGGTATAGGTGCATGAGCACTGACGATTGCTCCGTATAACTCCAGCCTGGGTATCGTCGTGGGTTTAATCGGACTTACACGACTTTTTCCGAGCAGCAGACGCACTAAAATTTTGTTATTTTGATCTACACTACGAACATAAACGCAAGCTCCGTACGCGCGTTCAGAAGCATCACAGAAAAGGTGTAAATCGAGCGCTAAGTAGAAATCGCATATAACATGCCGCGGAACCCGAAGTTCATTAAGTGCTGGCAAACTTGCCAACATCTCGGTCCACAGTCTCGAAATCTACAGTGAGAGCTGGTCATCCCATGACAGCTTGTGTAACCAAAGCTTTTGAAGAAGCATTTTCATGATGATTACACAGGGAGAGAGAAGGCCTAATGGGTCAAAGATCTGAGCAATCGTAGACAACATGTCACGTTTGGTATTTCCTTTGGTCTCCAGGTTGCCAATTGGAAAACACAACTCATCGGACTCTGAATGCCATCTCAAACCTAAGGTTTCACTGGGCTCATTAGTACCTATATTTAAATCGAGCGTGGATCCAGACTGTTCACTAAGAAGACGAGGCTCATTCGATTTCCGCTTCCGGAGATTCATTCCTGCAAAGTCACTTTATGGCGAATCTCTGCCACCTTTGAGATCTCATCCCCACCTGTCAGCAAATCGTCTACATAAAAATCACTAGTGATGATCTCCTTGATTTTTCCGTCATCACAATCGAGGCCGATTTGCTGGAGGCACCAAGTAGCGAGAAAAGGGGCACTTGATGTGCCGTACGAAACTGTATTTAGCTCGTGTACCAATAGTGGAGTGGACTCAGTGGCGCGCCAAATGATCTTTTGCAGGTGTCGATCATCAGGGTGTACCACAATCTGTCTATACATTTTTTCGACATCTGATGAAATAATGTATTTATGTTGCCGAAAACGAATGAGTATAGACAGAAGGTCATCTTGAACCGTAGGTCCAACCATGAGAATATTATTGAGACTCACACCGGAAGTAGAAGGGCTGCTCGCATTAAATACGACACGTAATTTTAATAATAATTGAACTTTATTTCAGATCATTGATCCATAAAATGTTAGTAGTACACAACACTTAAAAAACTATGTTAGTAACAAAATAACACAAAAAACGTACCTACACTAATTCAATTCAAATACCGGTTGCGCCTACCTGACGCACCGGGCACATGTATATGTACATGCACCCAATGCGCCATGACAGCGCAACACGGCTTCTCGCTGATGACCTTCAGAATGCCGTTAGCGCTCGCACGTACCCTTAGCATCATAGAAGATATCCTCTTTCGCAGGATGGTGTTAAAACTATCAGTGCGCGCTTCGGCAAACATTTCTGACGCACTGCAGTAACGCGGGAGCCCCAACAACATTCTGAAGGTATTGTTGTACTGTATTCGGAGAGCGTTGTATGCCTTTTGCGTATAGCGAACCCACAGGGTACAAGTGTACATGGACTGGCAGAAAGCTTTAAAAAGAGTTATTTTAATTGCCGGTGTACAACGGGCAAACCTGCGGGCCAACAAGTTGCATCTGACAGCCAACGCCCTCCGTTCTCTCTCCATATCAGCGTCATCTTGTAAGTCATCAGTGACTATGTGCCCCAGGTATTTAAAATTCGGAACCCTCTCCATGGCTACACATCCCAACATAACCGGTGGAATATATGACGGGTTCTTGCGTTTAACCCTAAACACAAGAATTTTGCTCTTTTGCACATTATACCTAAGCCCATGCGCTTCAGCATAAACCTCGCAGACTGCCAACAGCTTCCTGAGTGCGGCTACTGACGGAGTCAGCAGCACCATGTCGTCTGCATAACTAATACTATTGACACACAGACCGTCAATAGAACAGCCAACATGTGTGTTGCCGAGCTCGACAATCAGCTGGTTTATGTACAGGTTGAATAGCGTTGGAGACGTCAAACCCCCCTGTCTCACTCCGCATTCCAACCTGTACTCCTCAGATAATTCGTTGGCCCATCTAACCTGATTGATTTGGTGGCCATACCAATACCGAAATACACTAGTAATGGCGGCAGGCACTCCCACTTCACGCATCTTACACCACAATATATCATACCTCACCAGGTCAAATGCCCTGGAGAGGTCCAGGAATGCCGCGTATACCGGCGTATTTCTTTCCGTATAGTACCTGACAGTATGCTTGAGAGACAGAATAGCACACTCAGTTGATAACTGTGACCTAAATCCGAACTGCGCGTCATGTATTTTAAGACGGCCTCTGTGGGTAGCGGTAGTGCATTCGACTGCTACGTCAGGGGGCGCGGGTTCGATTCCCGCTCAGTGCAAATATTTGTATGCATGAATATGTCTATTTGCATTGGTCTGGGTGTTTCTATGTATAATATGTATGTATTTACAAAAAAAAATGTATATAAGTATGTTTATCCGCATTCTGGAACCCATAACACAAGCTAGTTAAACTATGCTTACTTTGGGTCTAGAAAGCGCTGTGTAGAATGTCGTAGAATATTTATTTATTTAAGATGGTTACTAAGCTGCCTCTCAAACACACTGTCAAGTACCTTAGCCGTGACAGTCGCTAATGAGATTGGTCTGTAATTGGCCTTGTCATCCACGTCACCAGTTTTAATTTTCAGTATTGGTACAACCACCGTTTTCATCAACTCAGCGGGTAGGTAGGAGTGCCGAATACACAATGTAAATAACAAAGCAAGCACTCGTGATAGATGTGGTCCGGCGTACTCAAAATGTTCTATACTAAGACTGTCGTGTCCCGGCGATTTACCTCGTTTCATATTTTTAATAATTAAACGTATTTGCGTCGCCGTTATGCGGTCAGGCACCTCTAACACAACAGTCTCCGCACAGGCACTGTTAACACTTGTTTTTACAAGCGGCTGTAGTTTAAAATGTTCCATAAACATGTTCGCGATCTCCCCGGGCGTGCTTACCCCGTCCACACTCACCGGAACGCTAGGCTTGGGATTTAACTTTTTGGTGTGTTTCCAAAACCCGCAAAAATCTTTGTTTTCATGTTTGGTAGCCAACATATCCATTTTAATTTGGTCTTGTCTATTTTGACATAACTTAAGTTTTTGTTTAAAGATCTTTCTGGACTCAACCATATCCTCATAAATATAACCCTCACGTGGTTTCCCATGCCAAACCCAGTCGCTAAATTTTTGCCGAGCGTCCCGGTGGGCATCCCTCACATACCAATTCCATCCCAGGATAGGTCTACCCTTCCCTATCCTCCCTCTGCCTTGGCTATCACAAGTAGACTCCGCAGCCTCCCTTAGGGACTGTATAATTTTTTGATACAAATTATCTATCACTTCCCTATGTTCTGGTTCATTGCACATATGATCACAACATTTTCTTAGTTTATTAGGAAAATCTATTTGTCTTAATTTTAAATTACACTGTTTGGTATACAATTCGATCTGACGTGTGTTACGTTCACCCCATGTAACTTTATTTACTTGTGAGTCACATAGCGGAGATGACTTGGGCCTGGCCCTCAACATATTACATTGAACCTCTAATGGGAAGTGGTCTGACCAGTAAACATCATTATGTACCCTAACAGATACAACGGACTGCCACGCAGCTTCGGGTACCAAACAATGATCTAGCCAACTGCGGCCACCGTTCGCCTCACTTACAAATGTATAGGTATCAATACCTAACTTAATTAAATCGGTACAAAATTTCTTTTCCAAAACGTTCCCCCGGGTGAGCGTTAAAATCTCCTATTAATTTGACTGTACCGTTATTCGAAGCTTATTTAATTGAGATAGGCACTTCCGTTTCCGCCTGACTATACCTTTCCTTTTCCAATATTTCTGTCTCTTTCTGACACGTCACTTCCGCCTGGCAGTGGTGGGGTAGGTACGATCACCATTTTAACTTCATTGGCGTCTTGTTTCCCGCCGTGAACGGTCGTGTGACTCTTGGCCACAAGACCATAACTATACCTTTAATATAAATTCTGATTCTTAAGAAGAATTTTTTACAAGTAGGTACCCTATATATAATATATAACGATTTTTTCTGTGTGAATAAAGTTTAATAACTTTCGATATGGAAGAATCGTGTAATAATGCCGGTGTCGCTACGATCGGACGATCTGCGAGGTTTCAGAAGTTTCCGCGAGTTCTACTCCAAAGAGGTTCTACTCAAGGTATAAATCCTACCACCTGGTAAGATCATCGATCATATGATCTATAATTCTGTTCTATATTTGAATTTGAATTTGATTCAGTTTCGTAACGTCAATAGGTGTTGTTCCAGTTGACACGTTGACAGCGCATCGTGAAGAGTCCTAAAATTCCCAAGAGTTTGTAGAAGTGTGCATGTTATCAAGTTTTCCTAAAGTATCGTACCACTATAATCGCGAGTGTGAACTGTATTTGTTTCCACGTTGGGAGCTGTAACTTGGCGTGTTCGTTACACGTTGGAAACGTAACGTGTTGGTCTGCACGTCGGAGGCCGAAAGCGCTCTGCGTGGGATAGGCGAGCTGAGAATAGACGAGCTGAGTATAGTGTTTTATTGGATCTAATGTTTGGTTTCTAGCTGACGATGTACATCTAGTTTCCTCCCTGGATTTTCATGCTGGTCCACGGAGTTTCTGGAATGTAAGGTACCGTTGTGATAGCCGACTCCGCGACAAGGTGCGTGACCTGAATGTCACGCGCTGGTCTATAAGCCACATTCATAACTTGCCGGCAGGCGTGGTACGGCGACTGGGTTCCGGGCCAGTTGCGGAGGTTTAGGGACTTTTTTTGCTACTAAATCTCGTATGAGATTCGAATTGTCCGTCAGCATATGCTTGTATTGCAGCAATGTCAAGAGGACATTGCAAGTTCACTCAAAATGTGTCTAATGGAGACATCTGTGAGATCCTAGAACCATTGCTCAGCTTATTGACGCTTGTATTGCAGCAATGTCAAGAGGACATTGCAAGTTCACTCAAAATGTGTCTAATGGAGACATCTGTGAGATCCTAGAACCATTGCTCAGCTTATTCCTTCTTGGAATAACAGATATCCTTTTGTTTACAGGTAAAAGCTAGGGAGATACGACAGATGCGACAGGAACAGCTGTAACCGCGTGCTCACCCGTATTCCCCATTTGGTGAGCCAGATTTAAGTTACTACGTTGAACCCAAGTTGCTTCGCGACTTGGTATAGATACCAGGTTGCTCGCGACATGGTATAGATGCCTAGCTCGTCGCGACAGCCGGTAAGGTTCTTAGCGATGTGCTCCCGGGTCCTTCAGCTCCGCGTAGGCAGCGAGCTCGGTCAAGCAGCTCCAGTTCTAGTAGCTCAAGCTCTGAAAGTAGCTCCTCGTCTAGCGGAGGTAATCCGAAAAGGAGTCATCGCAAGGGGAAAAAAAGTGGCCATCGTAAGCGTGTTTCTAATCGTAAGGTACGTAAATTAACGAAAGAAATACGTGACCTTCGCAAGCAATTAAATTATAAGGAAAAAGATAATGTGAGTACAAATTTTGATTACGATTCTGTCTTTATTGTCGGGTGTCAGTGAAAATAACTACGAACAAAATATTTTGAACGCTTAAAATTATAATAGTGGTTCTCATATCGATCAAGGATTTGGCTTAACATTAGAAACCAAACTAAAGGAGCCGGCAATATCTAAAACTTACGAAAAATTTTTGGAGATGTTGTGTGATTTGCAACACTTAGATAAGAGTGACTGGGATCAGATTAGGTATACCGATACTCAGGCCGGGACGATGGGGCGACTAGCGCCCCTCCCCCAAATCGGGGCAAGACGGGGACACCGTGGTTCCCAAACCCGAGGGGGCCATCTCGAAACCGGAGATGGCCCAGGGTCAGTCGGGGTGCGAGGGATATGCTCTATGGGCAACCTTACACCCCGGCCTTTAGACCCGAGACGGCGTGCGGTTTTAGTCGGTTCAAGCCCGACATAACCGCCCCCGCTGGCCGGCGGGGGGGTATCCGAAGGGATTTCCGCACGATAAGGTATACCGATACTCAAAAAATGTATAACCATTCGCCGGGTTATACAGATATCGAAATAAACGAAGAAGTTACGGCATTCGATTCTCCACGACACCTTGTATATGCTGATAAAGCGTTTGCAGCCCTGACCATGTGTGTACTGAAACAACGGGAGGGGTTACAAGAAACCCTTGCGGACCTATTGCTGTGGGCAAGGCGTTGTGATTAGCTTAATTATGATTTAATACAGATGGTTTGTGGGCATCGTGCTGAAATTATACAGATGCGTAGAGACTGTGTCACCAAACTGGCAAAGGACCCTATGTTGAAGGCCAGCTTGAAGAGAATTCCACCAACATGTACCAACCTGTTTAATGCAGAGAAGTTTACGGCTACAGTTGAGAAAGCTGGCGGAATTAGGAAATGTTTTTGGCCGTCTTCTGCCTCGCAGGCTGAAGCGAAAAAGGCTCGTGGTCCCTCGCAGGGATCCAGGTTTCACCACAAGCCCTCGCAGGGTTATTCTCATCTAGCTTCGGCTTGTCAACACAGTAATGCACAAGTGCATTGTGTTGGAAGGGTTCCGTCTTCGCAAGGTGGACACATTGTCAACACAGTAATGCACAAGTGCATTGTGTTGGAAGGGTTCCGTCTTCGCAAGGTGGACACAGCTGCTGTAAACCACCCTCTCAGGGTGTTCATAATATTCATGGTCAAGCAGCCCAGTACAGTTCGGTAGCACCGAATAGTCGTAATTTTCGAGGCCGCTCAGGTGCAAAATAAAATAATCAGCCAAGGTACGGGCAAAAGCGTGCATCTTCACCTACCCAACGGAATGACAGAAAACGACGTAAGTATTGACTCGTTTCGAGCAGGGCGTCTCCTTCAGTTTCGGGATCGATGGGAACAAATGAATGCACCAGATTATATCTTAAACATCATAACCGGGTATCGCATACCCTTTTGTCGGAAGCCACCACTTGTTCACCCAGGCGTTATGAGCTCAAATCTAAATATCCCAGAATCTGTTGCAATGACATCTGTCATAGACAACATGATAGAGCAGGGAGTTCTAGAACGAACTGTAGCTTCGCCAAGCTTCCTCTCATCGATGTTTCTCGTTCCGAAAGGCGACGGCTCGGCCCGTCCGATATTCAACCTGAAAGGACTAAACCAGTCATCAAAACAGATCGATTCAAACTAATAAATGCATATCGAATACCAGATTTTCTGCAACCACAGGATTGGCTATGCAAAATCGATCTGTCACAGGCCTATTTTCATCTATCCGTGGCTCGCAGCCACAGGCGATTCCTACGCCTCATCTATCGAAACCAATTGCTCGAGATGACTTGTTTACCTTTTGGTCTAAGCACAGCGCCCAAGACCTTCGCTGCGCTAACAAATTGGATAGCTCAGACTCTCAGACAACAAGGCATCAGGATAATAGTCTATCTCGACGATTTTTTGATAGCAAACCACGAGGGCAATCTTCGGAGTCAGGTAAATATTGTACTCAACACATTAGAAACACTAGGGTGGGTGATCAATTACCAAAAGTCTATAACCACCCCGTCGAGAAGCCTAGTGTTTTTAGGAATTCATTGGGATCCATGGTTGAACCGCAAGAGACTTCCCGACCAGAAAATATCTGGCCTGTTGGACAAAATAAGTCGCATGCTGCGGAAGCAACGAACAACTCTCAAAGAACTTCAAAGCCTCGTAGGCTTTCTCAATTTTGCGAGCTTTGCTGTTCCCAAAGGGAGACTCAATTTCCGGGCGCTTTTGAACTTCCTAAACCAAGTGTTGAGGTCAGATCACAGGATCGGGCACACTCTGCCCCTCGTAGCTCTAGACGACGTGGTGTGGTGGCATCAGAATTGCCAGAACCCGTCGGCCATACATATGCCACCTCCTTCGCACTTCCTGACTACACATGCATCGGACATAGCTTGGGGAGCCCGCCTGGACAATCTGGCTCTCTCGGGTCTGTGGTCAGAGGGGGAGAAAAACCTCCATTGCAATCAAAAGGAGATGTTGGCAATCCTAAAAGTGTTACAAAAACATTGTCAGCTCCTGAGTCACCAGACAGTATTGATTCAAAGCGACAACAAGTCTGTAGTCGCATACCTTCGTCACGAAGGAGGTACCAAGTCAGTTCCTCTCCTAGAACTGACCAACAAAGTTTGTCGAATAGCAGAGAGTTGGCACATATATATGAATGCCTTCTATATACCCGGCATATACAACAGCCACTCGGATCTCGTGTGGCGCCGGAGTGGCATCTGACTCCAGAGGCTACGAACAAAGTCTTCTCTAGATGGGGAGTTCCACTAATCGACCTGTTTGCATCCAATCGGGCTCATGTTGTGTCGAATTACGCGACTCTGAATCAGCTCGACGACAAAGTCCTGTTTTACGATGCTTTCTTCCAGAGGTGGAACTACAACCTAGCGTGGGTGTTTCTCCACCATACCTAATTCCCAAAGTATTGAGTTATCTGAATCAAGCTCAAGGAACGTACCTTCTTGTAGTTCCACGATGGGAGCGAGTGTTCTGGCGTCCCGATATCAAATCGCGTGCCCTAGCAGCTCCATTCACACTTTAGCATCTAGAAAAAAGCCTGATCGACATAATGACAGGACTACCGCCCCCGAATGTTCTAGATATGACTCTAGAGGTATGGAAATGTGGGGGTGGACTGGGTCTCTAACAGACTGGAATGATAGCCAACTCCCACTGCTAGCGAAGTCATGGCGTCCATCGACTCGTAAGGTGTATAGTGCAGCGTGGAAGAGATGGGTAGTTTGGTGTCAAAATCATCAAGTTATCCCCTCAACTCCAACATCTAGTTATTTGGCAAGATTTTTATCAGATTTACATTTAATTCACATATTATCTTATAACATTATCTTGTTACACAAATCAGTAGTATCAACCGTTTGCAATCCCGAATTATCCGGCCAATTAAGTACTAATGTGCCGGTAAAACAGGTTCTAAAATCTATAGCGTTACAGGGGCCAGTCCCTCACGCAAAGCCCCCAATTTGGAACATTAACGATTTGGCTAGTTACTTAGAAAATAATCGTATTGATGAAGCTAATTATTTCCAAGTACAAAGGCATACCGCCATTTTACTTCTTCTATGCTCTGGGAGAAGAATACATGATTTAACTTTGCTAAGCATTGATTCAAAAAATTACTCAATTCAAAATAATGCGGTAGTGTTTTGGCCAATATTTGGTTCTAAAACTGATTCTGTGGATTACAGACAATCTGGCTGGAGGTTAATTGATAATCAAGAAACTAAAAACTTGAACCCGGTTTATTGGGTTTCCAGCAAACGATTTCCCTTTTAGAGACTCGTAGAATTTCGGCGAAATCCAGTAATTTGTTTATAAGTATTAGAACTCAAAAACCCTAATTACAGGCTGGATCAAATCCCTATTGGTGGAAGCCGGCATAAAGGCCTCTCCAGGGAGTATTAGATCAGCTGTGGCCTCAAAAAATTGGGCTGATAATTACCCTATTGAGGATATACTAGCCAGAGGAAATTGGAGATCGCAAAATACTTTTTGCAAATTTTATAGACGTGAAGTTATGCCCAGTGTTAATCAATCTTCGGTAACCACATTATTTAATCCAATTGATTAGATGTTCATATGATGTATTGATTCATACTTAGTCTCACATTATGTACGCATGGAGTGGTTTACTTTAATAAATATATTTTTTACACAGCATCATATCATGTATTTTCTAAACCTATAGCTTATCTTATTACCTATCTTACATAGGTGATTTCTATTTTTTATTGCTACTATTACTTTACAGCAAATATATTTTATATAATAATTAATAGTCACATTGGCGTCCTCCGTCACTTCCACCAGGCGATAACAAACACGTCTCAATTAAATAAGCTTCGAATAACGGTACAGTCAAATTAATAGCAGCGTTTTACCTGAAAATAAAACGCATATTAATTTACTTACCTTATTCGAAGCTTATAAATAAATTCTGCCTGGTGAACAAGACTCAATGAAGTTAAAACGGTGATCGTACCTACCCCACCACTGCCAGGCGGAAGTGACGTGTCAGAAAGAGACAGAAATATTGGAAAAGGAAAGGTATAGTCAGGCGGAAACGGAAGTGCCTATCTCAATTAAATAAGCTTCGAATAAGGTAAGTAAATTAATATGCGTTTTATTTTCAGGTAAAACGCTGCTAATATTTACACATTTTCAGTATCACTACTTCCAACTATAGCCGCTATCTCACTTAAACAGTTCACAAATCCCACAACATTGTCAGGCAAGTCAACAGGCATATATACATTAAAAATCAAACTAGACCGTTCCGACATGTTTACTTTAATAGCAACAATACGGTCACTGCAACATGGAATTACAGTCACTGAGTCAAATATCGTATTGCGATGCCCCCGTATGGACGACCTTGTAATATTACACCCGGATCCATAGCAGACTTGCCAAAATAACTAAACTCTTTGTTTACTTCTCCTAAACGCGGTATCTCACTAGGCTGTAACCAAGTCTCTTGTAGTCCTATCACATCAGTATCACTACTTAACATCCTAACACATTCAAAAGATCTTTTAAAAGACTTACAGTTGAAACTAATGAGTTTAGTTGAGGTATCCTTGTCCAGGGAGAGACTTAGAACTCTCCCGGTCCGCCGAGCCCGCAACTTGCTCGCCGCGCGTCGCAGGCAACTCAGGCGCCGGGGGTCGCTTAACGACCTCCGTCCTCCATGAGCGCAGGCCTGGGGGTGGCGGGTGAGGCCACCTGTCACCCCAGCAGAAGCAGGCCGGGACGGTGGGGCGACTAGCGCCCCTCCCCCAAACCGGGGCAAGACGGGGACACCGTGGTTCCCAAACCCGAGGGGGCCATCTCGAAACCGGAGATGGCCCAGGGTCAGTCGGGGTGCGAGGGATATGCTCTATGGGCAACCTTACACTCCGGCGTCTGTAGACCCGAGACGGCGTGCGGTTTTAGTCGGTTCAAGCCCGACATAACCGCCCCCGCTGGCACGCGGGGGGGTATCCGAAGGGATTTCCGCACGATAAAAAAAAAAAAAAAAAAAGGTATCCTTGTCCATATTGTCCAGATCCATTATTTTTTTGTTCAATGTCAATACTCGTAGTTCTCCATTGGTTATAAGCATCACTATTCCACTTTTTGCTGAACGTAACATACCTTCGAAACGAGATTCCACTCGGCCATAAACTTTCATCCATAAAGCTAGACAATCTTTCCTTAGGAATCATGAACTTATACGCCTCATAGTCTTTTTTCAATTTCATATTTATTTTTTCTAATTTTACTTCTACCCCGATTTACATTTTATATATTCCATTATATCCATTGATTGGCAGTCTTTGCTTACATTGTATTATGTAAAACGGTATGTTTACATTCGCAGCTTTGAAGTTAAACTTACACTCTGCCGTAATCTCAGCAGTCCCTTTCCTGCCAATGAACTTACTTTTATTTCTCTTTCTTTGTACCACAGTCCAATCGTTGTCATTCTGCATAGCTTTTTGTGTACCGCCCACTACAGTAGCTACGGCCTCCGTGTACGTATTATTTTGGTTCTGTTCGGTTAATACAGTCGAAACCACCGTGCTGGCCTCCCCTTGCTCCGGGTTAGTTTCACTAGGTGCCCTCGTCGCTAACACGGATTGCGTACGTGATATGGCACTACGATGTAAAGGCGTAGGTTTGTGCGAAATAAAATTATTTGTGCACCGAGGTACCTGCAGAGTGGGGTGTGTGTTGGGTAACCTCCTCGAGTGTCGCTCCGATTCCGATCCCGCTGCAGTCCGGGGGGAACGGAATCGGAGCGGCCGGTACACCCTGGGCGGCGGTCAATGGCTTCCCCTTCACCCCTTCATAGGGTTGGCATTGATCGTCGGCCAATACCCAACGTGGCGGGAACACATCGCTCTCTGTACTCCTCTGCTTTCAGAGGAGACAGGATGAGCGATGCTGTTAGTGGTGAGATGGCCCAGGGTCAGCCGGGGTGCGAGGGATATGCTCTATGGGTAACCTTACACCCCGGCGTCTGAAGACCCGAGACGGCGTGCGGTTTTGGTCGGTGCAAGCCCGACATAACCGCCCCCGCTGGCCGGCGGGGGGGTATCCGAAGGGATTTCCGCACGATAAAAAAAAAAAAAAAAGGTTTAGGAGATGATGATGTCAGCATATCTTTAGTCACATAATTTTCTTTTATATCGGTTACCTCACGCTGCAAAATTATTATATCCTTAAGCAGCCTCGTAGCATCTAAATGGTCAAAGGCGGCAAAAAATGGCGGCAGACGATGGAGGTCTCTTGCAACATAGACCGGCAAGTTTCGCGGGTCGGTCTCTTTTATAAGAGATAAAATTTTGTCGTGGAGCTGCTGTTCGCGTAGAACTCCATGATGAGGAATAAAATAACCTTTTTTATGCTCTGAGACAGGCTTACCTTCAGACATATGACCCAGAGCTTCGTACTCTGCCATAAAGTCATAAACTTAATAATTTATTATTATTAATTTAATTTATTTACTTAATAATTTATTAAACGCAGGCTTAGTTTTAATTCTACACTCTAATGACAGCATGCAATGTTTTGCGCGTTGATATGAGTCACATAAGGCGCTTTCACTTTGTTTAGGGTTTCACTTAACAGGGTATCCCCCAAAACAATCATGGACTTACAACTGACACACACTCACACACATAACCAATTAAATAATAGAACAAAAGGTGCAAAAAATCACAACTAAACACACCAAAAAATAACAAAAAATCGAAAATACTTACATACTATGAACCACTGTAACATATAACATATTAGGTCTTTACCTATGAAATTGCCGTATGTATGAAAAAAAGTAAACGATTTTTTTTCATGTATTTTGTATTTGTATTAATCGAAGTAATTACCCATGCAATCAATGCATCTTTGCCAACGCAGCGGCAGTTTATTGATGCCCTTCTTAAAGAAATCAGCTGGACGGGAGGCAACAAATTCTTCAAAGGCATTTTGTACTGCCTCTCGGGTATTGGATTTCTTTCCCGCCAAGAAGTTATCCAAATTCTGGAAAAAGTAGTAGTCTAGTAGTAGGCGCAAGGTCTGGTGAGTATGGCGGATGACGGCGAGCTTCCAACCCCAGTTCTTGCAACTTGGAGACCGTCTGCTGTGCCGTATGAGGTCGCGCATTGTCGTGCAGGAGCAGCGGAGACGAGCGATTGACCAATGCTGGTTGGATATGTGCCAGCTTCTCCATCATTGTGTTCAGTTCTTCACAGTACACATCTGCAGTGCTCACCCCGTATGGTAAGAAGCTGTGATGAATCACACCGGCGTTAGGCCACCAAACAGTGACCATCACTTTTCTAGGGGTAAGTTTTCGTTTCGGGTATTGTTTAGGTGCTGAACCAGGATCCAACCAACTTGCTGAGCGCTTGCAGTTATCAAACAGAATCCATTTTTCATCGCAAGTAACAATGCGTTTCAAAATCCCTTCATTTGTGTGTCTGTTCAGCAATGCAAGGCATGTCTCGAGGCGTACTTCGCGCTGGCGATCATTGAGTTCGTGGGGCACCCATTTGTCAAGCTTTTTTACCTTGCCAATTTGACGCAAATGGACCAATATTGTTTTGACGCTAACGTCGACAGCTGCTGCTAATTCAGCCGTAGACTGTGTATCATCGGCTTCCACAATCGCCTTTAATTCGTCATTGTCGACCAAAGTCTTCGGAAGACCGCGAGGTTCATTTTTCAGGTCGAAATTTCCAGAACGGAATCGAGCAAACCAATCACAAGCGATGCGTTATTTTGTAGTGCTAGCTCCGTGAACGTCGTCGCTGTTGCGGGCCGCTTGTGCCGCGTTGCTGCCACGACGATACTCATATTCCATAATTACTCGAATTTTTAACGTATGCATAATGAAGAAAAAGATTGAAATGCGATGAAAACGTAATACTAATCAATAAACAAATGACTACTTTTGGAAAATGAATTCCATGTTTATTAAATAAAATTAATTTGAAATTAGAATTCTTAGCCAAACAATAATTATTTTGATTTGAAATGGCCAGTACTGCAGAACGGCAATTGCATAGGTCATAGACATAGGTATAGACCTATTATAAAGGCACCCTAGCGTGCTCACTCCATTGGCCAGCGAAAATGTCAATTCTGTCTCTAATTTCGATGATCACTTCAATTAAATTTTTAAGCATTTTGTATGCTTACTTTTTATAAAGATTTAGATCGGAAAAAGAGAACATCTAGGACGGGACTTCAACCATCTTCAGACCTTGCATATCATGTTGCACCAGAAACTTCATCAAGACAAAACAAATGAGCCCAAACTCGATTGGCTTATCTTGTTTAGTTTAGGAGTTCCTATAGACACCTTCCAACTCCATCACCAGACCCTGAATACCATGTAACACGAGAGTTTGTCACGACAAATGAGCCCAAACTCGATAGGCTTATCTTGTTTAGTTTAGGAGTTCCTATAGACACCTTCCAACTCCATCACCAGACCCTGAATACCATGTAACACGAGACTTTGTCACGAGCCCAAACTCGATAGGCTTATCTTGTTTAGTTTAGGAGTTCCCATAGACACCTTCCAACTCCATCACCAGACCCTGAATACCATGTAACACGAGAGTTTGTCACGACAAATGAGCCCAAACTCGATAGGCTTATCTTGTTTAGTTTAGGAGTTCCCATAGACACCTTCCAACTCCATCACCAGACCCTGAATACCATGTAACCCGAGAGTTTGTCACGACAAATGAGCCCAAACTCGATAGGCTTATCTTGTTTAGTTTAGGAGTTCCTATAGACACCTTCCAACTCCATCACCAGACCCTGAATACCATGTAACACGAGAGTTTGTCACGACAAATGAGCCCAAACTCGATAGGCTTATCTTGTTTAGTTTAGGAGTTCCTATAGACACCTTCCAACTCCATCACCAGACCCTGAATACCATGTAACACGAGAGTTTGTCACGACAAATGAGCCCAAACTCGACAGGCTTATCTTGTTTAGTTTAGGAGTTCCTATAGACACCTTCCAACTCCATCACCAGACCCTGAATACCATGTAACACGAGAGTTTGTCACGACAAATGAGCCCAAACTCGACAGGCTTATCTTGTTTAGTTTAGGAGTTCCTATAGACACCTTCCAACTCCATCACCAGACCCTGAATACCATGTAACACGAGAGTTTGTCACGACAAATGAGCCCAAACTCGATAGGCTTATCTTGTTTAGTTTAGGAGTTCCTATAGACACCTTCCAACTCCATCACCAGACCCTGAATACCATGTAACACGAGAGTTTGTCACGACAAATGAGCCCAAACTCGATAGGCTTATCTTGTTTAGTTTAGGAGTTCCTATAGACACCTTCCAACTCCATCACCAGACCCTGAATACCATGTAACACGAGAGTTTGTCACGACAAATGAGCCCAAACTCGATAGGCTTATCTTGTTTAGTTTAGGAGTTCCCATAGACACCTTCCAACTCCATCACCAGACCCTGAATACCATGTAACCCGAGAGTATGTCACGACAAATGAGCCCAAACTCGATAGGCTTATCTTGTTTAGTTTAGGAGTTCCTATAGACACCTTCCAACTCCATCACCAGACCCTGAATACCATGTAACACGAGAGTTTGTCACGACAAATGAGCCCAAACTCGACAGGCTTATCTTGTTTAGTTTAGGAGTTCCTATAGACACCTTCCAACTCCATCACCAGACCCTGAATACCATGTAACACGAGAGTTTGTCACGACAAATGAGCCCAAACTCGATAGGCTTATCTTGTTTAGTTTAGGAGTTCCTATAGACACCTTCCAACTCCATCACCAGACCCTGAATACCATGTAACACGAGAGTTCGTCACGACAAATGAACCCAAACTCGATAGGTTTATCTTGTTTAGGTTAGGAGTTCCTATGGGCACCTTCCAACTCCATCACCAGACCACTTCTACCATAAAATGAACACTGGAACTTCAGAGGCCGATTGGAGGACGCGGCCTCTGTGGCATAGCGGTAGTGCATTCGACTGCTAGGACAGTGCAAATATTTGTATTCATTAGTATGTCTATTGACATTGGTCTGGGTGTTTCATGTATGTTTTCAGAAAAAGGATATAAGTATGTTTGCATTCTAGAACCCATAACAAGCTAGTTAAACTATGCTTATTTTGGGTCTAGAAAGCGCTGTGTAGGATGTCGTAGAATATTTATATATATTCAAAACTAGCTGTTGCCCGCGGCTCCGCTGGAATAGGTTCCATGGGAACCTATATTCCCGGGATAAAAAGTAGCCTTTGTGTTATTCCGGACTATCATCTATCCCTGTGCCAAATTTCAGCCAGATCCGTTCAGGTGTCCGTTATGTTAGCGTACACATGAGCTATTTCGAGTTGGTTACTATGCCATTAAACTCTGTGTAAATACTGACTAATTAGTAGTAGTAGTAGTAGAGTAGTAAAAAAACTCTTCCTCTTTATTCTAGGAAATAAACACAATTTTCACTGTGTACGCTGGCGTCACGATCAAGCTAGCGTACACATGGCCGTACTCGAAAACGGCTAATTGTAAAGCAACAGAGTTTACACTAAAAAATAGTGCTCCAATACTTCTCCCGCTATGCAAAATATCATAACGATTGCTCTTGTAGAAACAGAGATATTGAACAAGACTTTTCAATGACATTCGGAGCTGCCGTTATGGCAGCGTACACATAATAGTTCTTATAGAAAGGAAACTTTTCTTTTAATAAATGCTATATGTATAAATAGTGCGTGAAATTCTGCCTCTATTAGTGTAAATAATTTATGTGAATTCGCAGTGTAATAATTAAGAAATCCATGTTAATTACTTTTCATAGTACAGGTACAGATATGCTCAAAAGTGATTTGTCAAGTCTTTTAAAATACAGAACTAAAACTGAAACGAAAACTGAAAGTGAACGACCATAAGAGCTGCCATAAGACGTGCAAGCGCGAGGGAGAAAGTATTATAGTCTATTCCATTCCACACAAACCAACTTTTTACAGTCAAGCACATAAATAGGTAATCATTTTAATTTTATGTATGTCAAAACACATTATGCTAACTTATATTAGAAAATAACGCTATATCTCTGTTTATAATTTCACTAATAATTCATTTTGTTCGCGACTGTACGTCAATACATTTGTTCCTAGAACTTAACATACATTTTTTTATTCCACTGCGAATTCGCATAAAGCATTTACACTAATAGAGGCAGAATTTCACGCACTATTTATACATATAGCATTTATTAGAAGAAAAGTTCCCTTTCTATAAGAACTATTATGTGTACGCTGCCATAACGGCAGCTCCGAATGTCATTGAAGATTCTTGTTCAATATCTCTGTTCCTACAAGAGCAGTCGTTATGAAATTTTGCGTAGTGGGGGAAGTATTAGAGCACTATTTTTGTGTGTAAACTCTGTTGCTTTACAATTAGCAGTTTTCGAGTACGGCCATGTGTACGCTAGCTTGATCGTGACGCCAGCGTACACAGTGAAATTGGTGTTTATTTCCTAGACTAAAGAGGAAGTTTTTTTTATTTTTACACTAATTAGGCAGTATTTACACAGAGTTTAATGGCATAGTAACCAACTCAATACAGCTCTTGTGTACGCTAACATAACGGACACTCCGTTCAGCCGTTTTTGCATGAAAGACTAACAAACATCCATCCATCCATATAAGCCCCGTAAGTTGATATTGCGACGGAACCGTGTCAAAATAACAGCTATGTGACGTCCTTCGCTGCATAAAAGGACAGATAGCAAAAAAAATTGGTGATAAAAAGTAAATAAGCTAGGTTTATGGGTTTATATGCATTTTATAATTTTATTAATTACAATGCAAAGTTTAAACTCTTTATACCTCACCATATTTTGACAAATAAACTTTCAATATTAATTTCGTCACAGTATTTTTTGCAACGCCTGTAGCACAAGCCACACGGTCCGTGACTTTGGCAGAATTTTGCAAAATATTCAAAATGTCTATTACTAGTTGCTTGGACATTAAAATGTCCTCAGTATTGTCCGAAGCACTTTTTAGGGCACGGTTTATATTTTGAATGACTAACTTAGAGTCCTCTTTCTCTTTTACAAAAAAATTATCCACTTTAATGATCATTTCACGAGTACGACTGTTAATTAATTTCTTACTCATTTTAACAGGTAACAGGTAACAAAACTAAACAACAAAACTTAACAACAACAATAAAATAGGATAACAAAAACGCGCGGGCTGACCTTGCGAACGGTACTGACGGTGCGACGTCGACTACGTCACCAAGATGGCCGCCAATCGCAATATCAACTTGCGGGGCTTATACTTAGAAACTTTCGCGTTTATAATATTAGTAGGATTAAACACGGATTTGGAAAGATTGTTACTGACAAACCTGTGCGGGTTTCAAGGCAATGCTCCAATTGCACACGGAGAGGTAAATACGCCGCCGGGTAAAAGTATCCTTTTTTTTCGTGCGGAAATCCCCTCGGATACCCCCCCGCCGGCCAGCGGGGGCGGTTATGTTGGGCTTGAACCGACTAATACCGTACGCCGTCTCGGGTCTTAAGACGCCGGAATGTAAGGTTGCCTATAAAGCATAACCCTCGCACCCCGACTGACCCTGGGCCATCTCAGGTTTCGAGATGGCCTCCTCGGGTTTGGGAACCACGTTTTTGTAATCTTTTTTTATCATTGGTCCGTCAATTGAGTGCACCCAAGTTGGTGGCACTGGTAAGTTCAGGTATCCAAAGAGTGGGGTGCGACTGGTTGGATCACCTCCAAGTTTGGTGCACCCTGGACAACGTGGGTGATGACGCATCATTGATTGCTCCTCTGGAGTAGCTGGTGTCAACGTCAACGGCCAAGAGTCTGACCAACCGGTCCTTTTCAGGGCCAGCTGACCCCATTGCACGAGGGGGTCGGGGTATGGCGGGCCTGCAAGGCCCGCGGGAGGGTGGTCGCTCCAGGTACCCCTCTGCTGTTATCAGAGGGGACACTGCGAATGGCTCAGGGTCAGTCGGAGTGCGAGGGATATGATCTATGGGTAACCTTACACCCCGGCGTCTGTAGACCCGAGACGGCGTGCGGTTTTAGTCGGTTCAAGCCCGACATAATCACCCCCGCTGGCCGGCGGGGGGGTATCCGAAGGGATTTCCGCACAAAAAAAAAGTATCCAAAGAGTAGTGGCCACTAGTCCAGATGCTGTCCCTAGAACTTTGGTCCCTCCTTTAATCCTCGATAGATGCTTTTTCACGCCCCGCTTAAAGAACCCGGGATTGTAGCAAGAAATCGCTTAAAAAAAACTTTAAACGAATAAACTAGCAGCCCGTGGGATGGTCGAAATTCGAACTTAATTCTGTTACAATTTTATATCGGAACAAGAGAACATCCAGGACTTGAATCCGCGACCGGTGACTTACAGAGGGAATACTCTGACCAACTGAGCTACCTAGACACGTCCCAGATATTCGAAATTCTCCGATATATTATATACGTCTCGGGGAGAAGCTAGAGCCATCTACCGATTGCTATGCTAATACTTTTTGTTCCTAAAAAAGAGAACAGAGTTTTCTCTTCACGTATTTATATATAGATAAATGAATAAGTAAACAAATTGTAACAAATTTATTGTATTTAATATCAAATAAAACCATGATTACAAAATATTTTGTGATCTTTTTATACTTATATTAGTGCATCTAGTTTCAAGACTTTTACAAAACATGTAGAAAATTCGGCTTTGTTCGGCATGTCGTCGGGAAGTAGAGAGAGAGATCGCATGCTTCGGTTTTGTGAAACGATCTTAGCCGAACTCTTTCTCCTGCCCGACGTACAAAATCAAATGCCGACTACTGTACAGTCTACACCTTTCAAACGAGTACAGTCTTAATCAGTTGACAATTAACTTAAAGTTCGTGAAGTATATAAGGACAGAATTGAAACACATAGCGGGCTGTTATCTCTGCCTACCCCAGAGGGAAAAAGGCGTGAGTATATGTAATTTAATTAGTATTTCGAATTAAAATAAGTTATATTTCTATAACGAGAATAAAACGACGCTTTTGAAGCACAGAGCATACACAGAGAGGAATAAAAGGGCGCGTGACACTTTGCGGGGGTGAGGGTGCGGTAAGAGGGGTTAGATCCCACCTACTTCTACGTTTTTCATCTACCGGTCAATAGCAAAACTATTTGCTACAGTCTACTCGATGTTACTACGCAGCTGAGCGAAGCTCGTCAGGACTTTGCTCTCTTTTAGACGACTCATGTATTTCGTTAGAGCATCTTCTCCTTCCAAACAGCTGAACCGATTCTAATGAAATTTCACACAAGCAAAGATGTTACGGATGGGAAGGACATAGGCTATGTAATTAAAAAATTATGTGTACCACGGAGGAATAATCACCAGAAAATAAAATTAAAATCTGATTTCTCAATGAACAAAAAAACCTCATTCACGCGATTGGTATTAAATTAAGTAATTTGTGCATATACAAAAGTCAAAAAAAGAAAAACGAAAATCGGACTAGCCATTGAGGAATTATCATCGTTAGAAAAAGTCCTGGTGCAAGGGCGGTAAGTTAGTCCGAGGCCGAATTCGCTGTTGCCAATGTCCACTACAGCCTTATCCAAAGTAAGTCCTTGAGACTTGTGGATGGTAATGGCATAAGGCACTAAATTGATGTATACCAGTCGGAGAGCTTCGCTCAAACAAACAGCAGAAGCATTGCAGACCTAGTATAACTATCTCACACTAGATGTCACTAAATGTAACTGACTTATTCAGATATAAAGTGTCGCCATCTAGCATCGAGTAGAATGAATTATATTTGGAGTCACTGTGGCTAAGGGCTGCTTTCCACTTTGATTAGTGCGAGTGCATAAGTAAGTGCGATAAGGTGTGTGGTGGTTATTTGCGCGTGGGTGCGAGTAGTCGGCCGCAGAAGCGCGGGCAATACTCGCCCGTACTTACTGAACATATGGCACAGTATGGCGAATGCGCGGATGGCGATCGGGGCGCGCTCGACCGCAGGGATGCTGCCGTAACTTTGTGAGTTCTTGTTGCTTGTGTGAATCGTCATTCTTTTATAACTATTATATTTCAGTGGTTAAATGAAATATACCATTTTTTAATTGTAATTCTAAAAATTGTAATGCCTAAACTAAGCTTACAGTGACTTAAATCTGTGTTTTATACAAGTGTAAAAGGATATAAATAGTTATGTATGTATGTATGTAGTTTTGTATCTATTCTGCAGAAAATTGTTTTCTATAAGGACTTTGCAACCTGTAAAACGTATGTATATAATTTATTACTATAAATTAATAGGATGAGAATGTACACTATTACTTTATATTTCCTGATTATTGTAAGTGATTAGTTCAAGTGTGTAGCGTGAGTAGTGTCCAATAAATGTTTAGTTGCAACGCTTAGTTAACTGTCCACTTTGTTATTTTTGACGTGACAACGTTTTATAATTCGATGGAGCCGGCTGCACGCACGAAAAAACATGACGTATGCGGCGTTACCTCGCTCTGAGGTGTTCCATTTAAGGCTTGAAGTGCAAGCGAGAGCGCGGAACGAGCGACAAAGAGGCACAATCGGCCTCCGCGTTCGGCAGCGTTCGACAATGCAAATGCAACCATTCCATCAGTATTTTCTTATGACGTTGTCACGTTCGACTATCCTCAGTAAACCGACTTTACAGACAACCGTTTTACAAAACACTAGCTACTAAACAAACATGTCCAAACGTGTTTAGTAGCGGGCATGCTGCGAGTGAAGGGGAAGGAAGGGCGCGCGGGACGTGGTTACTCGCAAAAAAATAGAACACGCTTCTATCCACTTTACTACGCTGGTTACTAACCACTCGCATTAGTCAACTGCGGTCCAAACGTGCTTTGTACTAATCACCAGCACTCGCACTAATCATAGTGGAAAGTAGCCTTAAGAGAGCTGTGCACGGGACGAACGCCGTACTGGGCCTGTAGACAAAGTCACATTCTACTAGTGGAATCGCAACGAAGCGAACCTTCAAAAGACCGAAATGTATGGGAGAGACAACATTTGTCGACATGTCACGTGTAACAAATAATGTCACTTCCATACATATTGAACATTTGAAGGTTCGCTTCGAAGCGATTCCACTAGTAGAATGTGACTTTGTCTACAGGCCCTGTTATGACGTCACGACTTAGTTCAGAACCCTCTCTGCATCTGCTCTGTCTTATAGAAAAAATGTTGTATCTACAAATTGGAATGAGGCGTGACTGTTTGTACGTACGAGCGAATACATGAGTGTCTGAACTGAAGTATGAAACACGAAATTCAATATAAGGTGTCACAAAATTAGGTCTCTAAATTTGGTGAGATGACTTGGTATCCACAAAATATGTATTTGAAACAAAAAAAAATATCGAGAAAAAAAAAACTAAAAATTAAAAAAAAAACAACACGTCACGTGACGCGACGAGCACACGTGACGCTGGTTGCGATTTAGCTTGGAGAATACTGCGAGGAGAAGGACTGCACGCCTACCACGTGCGTCACGGGCTCGTCGCGTCACGTGACGCTGGCCGCTGGTGGTGTTCTTTTTTTCATTTTTATATATATTTTTTCATATTTTTTATTTTTATTTTACCCGATATTTTTTTTTTGTTTCAAATACATATTTTGTCGATACCAAGTCATCTCACCAAATTCAGAGACCTAATTTTGTGACACCTGATATAAATACAGCCCTATGTTTGATTGCAGTTGGTTGAGTAGAACCGGAGATATGATCAAAAATACAATCGTTCAAGTTGGATTCCTTGTTCCTGTTGAATTAGCTTTAGTCACGATAACCAAGATACAAGGCATCGGCTGGTAACGTATAAAAGTATTGGATTTTGTGTAATCTATTCTACTTACAACCTGTACCTTATAAATAATTCTCCCAATACCCTATTTCACAACATGGACGTAGCCAGGGTTTGGGGTGAAATCCCTCCCCTGAAATTCAAAATATCTAATAATCCTCCATCTGTTATTTTTGACATGCATAATGATGTCACTCCTTGCATATTTTTGTGGTTTTGATTTCATAACCCCCTTTGCCCCAATCTAATTCATCCCACATCGTATTAATTTCTCACCCCCCCCCCATCATACCAAAAACCCCCTAGATCGTACACCCTCTACTAGTGTGTTGTCTTCAATCCCCCCTATTATGTTGATTTCTAAACCCCCCCCCCTCCCTCCCCATAAAACTTGGCTACGGCCATGTTTTCACATCTACACTTAAATCTAAAATAACATATTACAATTCCCAAATAACATACAAGAAAGTAACTTTCACAAAACCAAAAAAAAAAATTGTGCCACCTCGTTTGTTTAGTTTTAATACATCTATTAATTAAGTGACCTAGTGACCATAAATCACCGATAGTGACCGACAGTAACAAAGTAACCGAAGTGACCTAGTGACCGTAAATCACCGATAGTGACCTACGGTAACAAAGTAACCGAAGTGACCTAGTGACCGTAAATCACCGATAGTGACCGACGGTAACAAAGTAACTAAAGTGACCTAGTGACCATAAATCACCGATAGTGACCGACGGTAACTAAGTAACCGAAGTGACCTAGTGACCGTAAATCACCGATCGTGACCGACAGTAACAAAGTAACCGAAGTGACCTAGTGACCGTAAATCACCGATAGTGACCGACGGTAACTAAGTAACCGAAGTGACCTAGTGACCGTAAATCACCGATAGTGACCGACGGTAACTAAGTAACCGAAGTGACCTAGTGCCCGAACTGACCTACAGCTCCACTTCGTGACCTACAACATCTTTCTGATCATGTAGTTAAGGATGCCACCGTTGCGGAAGTACGTCAGGTCCACTTCCGTATCGAAACGGACTTTCACTTGGAATGATTTGCCGTTGTCCACCTGTGGGCAAAAAAACAGTTAAACCTAAATGGAAGGAACGAAACTTTGAAACAAGTAGTATGCGTACTTTCTTATACATTTACACTAGCTGTGCCCGCGAATTCGTCCGCGTGGATTACGATTTTTTGGGGCTTTAGTTTTTTTGCGCGGAACCCTATTTTTTTTTTCTGAAATTAAAGTAACGTAGCGGTGGAGCTTGCTCTGACTGCTAAGTCAGAGGTCGCGGGTTCGATTCCCGCTCATTGCAAAATGTATATTTGCATTGGTCTGGGTGTTTCTATGTATAATATGTATTTATTTACAAAAAAAAAGTATCTAAGTATGTTTATCCGCATTCTAGAACCTATATGACAAGCTCTGCTGAGTTTGGGTCTAGAAGGCACTGTGTAATATGTCCTAGAATATTTATATTTATTTATTATCTATCTGCCAATAAAAGTTCCGTCAAAATCAGCCGGCGGTAACTTATTCTAACGATATCGAAGGCCATCTGCCCAACTCTCACCTCAACATTAATGTGGGCTCCAGGAGTCAAGTCTTCCGGTAAATTGATGGAGTACGTCTCGCTGCCGGTCAGCCCGAAGGTGTCAGCGTTCTCCCCCTCGAGGAACTGCAGGGGAATGATGCCCATGCCCACTAGGTTTGAACGGTGGATGCGCTCAAAGGACTCGGCGATTACTGCTTTGATGCCCTGAGAAGCGAAAATAAATTATCAATTTAAAAACAAGCTTTCTAGTAAGTGCATAACACGATAAATGAAATGAGCCCAAATACGACGGGTTTACCTTGTTTAGTTCAGAAGTTCCTATGACCTACCGTCTCCATCTTCAGACCTTGGGTACCATGTAGCATCAGAGTATTTGCCAACACAAAGCAAATGAGCCCATTCTCGATTTGTTTATCTTATTTAGCTGAGGAGTTTCTATGGACACCTTCCGACTCCATCATCAGACCAGCTTCATAGTACTATATTTGTTTTCTATAGCTCTAGATCGGCAAAAGACTTGAACCCGCGACCAGTCCCTTACAAGTACTTACAATACTCTGACCAACTGAGCTACCTAGCCACGTCGCAAACATTCGAATTTCTTCGATATATAATATACGTCTCGAGGCGACGCTGGAGCCATCTACCGTAATCCTTGTGAACTACGGAAAGCATATTGTCGCAATTTCACCGAAGATACGCATGTATACGTCGTTGGGGATGGTCTTTTGAACTCATAGGGCACGTATTTTCAGTAGGTTCCAACAATAAGCAAGAATTATAAAAAAATAATTTTAAACAACGTTTAAAATATCACTCAATCACTAGACTAGGTACATAAACTAGACGGAGAAATATTCGAACAGACACGTCCACTCGGCGCGAGCTCCAATTACAGAATGCCCGCTCGCCGCATCGGCGTTATCTAAGTGTGACGTCACGCTTGCGTCCGGTAGTGGGGACTATTCTACGACATATACTTACCAAGAGATAGGGTCCTTTCGCAGCCCAATCGCGACTGGAGCCCGAGCCGTAGTCCTTGCCCACCACGGCGATCAGGGGTACGTTCTCTGCCGCATACCTGGACGGCAAATAGATTCATAGTTTATAAATCTTTAGGCTTTCACGGCCGGCGTTGCATGTAGAATATACTGCTTCCGGGCTGTTTGGCCGTGGTCCATCGGAAACTTGTATTCCAGACGTTTCGTCGATCACTGCGGTCGAAATCTTCAGTGGTTCATCTTCTGCATCTCCGCACTCGACGGCGTCCAGGCTTGGGACGCCGTCGAGTACGGAGAACCTTCCTCGGCGGTGACTTCTCTGGGACTGATGTAGAGGCCTGAGTCACTGGCGTGTTTATAGGCGCAGTTGGAGTGGGGAAACGAAGTGATTGATTCTGATTGGTCGAGAGCTGCGGGAGCAGTATATTCTACAAAACTCTGTTTTTTTGTCACTTTTTTTATAATTATATTATTATTATAGATTCTCGGAGCCGCATTGAGAAGTATGACCGCTGCGAGGATGATGAAATAAAGGAATAAGCAGAGCTCTATTTGAGGATAAGGTTGGACGACCTCTGTGGTGTAGCGGTAGTGCATTCGACTGCCAAATCCGAAGTCGCGGGTTCGATTCCCGCTCAGTGCAAATATATAAATGTGGTCTGGGTGTTTCTATGTATAATATGTATTTATTTAAAAAATAAAAAAAAGTATTTAAGTATGTTTATACGCATTCTAGAACCCATATGACAGGCTCTGCTTAGTTTGGGTCTAAATGGCATTGTGTACTTTGTCCTACAATATTTATTATAAGGCTGACCTGTCCGCCGCGTCGAAGATGTCCATGGCGTCCCCGCTGGGCTGGTGCGTGGTGCGGGGGCCGGGGGCGGCCGCCATCTTGTTGACGAGGCGGATGTTGGCGAACGTGCCGCGCGACATGATGGCGTCGTTGCCGCGCCGGGAGCCGTACGAGTTGAACTCTCGGGGGGTTAGCCTGGGGACACACTGGGATTAGCTGACTGCATTTTATATGTATGTGTGGCGATACCACGTGTACCCAGCGCCATCTAGCAACAGCAAGCTGAACTACTTCAATACTGCTACAGAACTACCGGTCCTGAATCGCGAGTGTGAAGTTCTCGCTCTGGTATAACATATACAACATACCGACGACAACCGTTGGGCCGCGGCCCGCTAGACGTGATCACTTTGCCTGTTGGTCGATAATCCTCCACATATTTATAAAAAGGAACGTATCTAAGTATGTTTATCTGCATTCTAGAACCCATATTACAAGCTATGCTTAGTTAGGGTATAGATAGCGCGACATATTTTGTTCAAGAATATTTGAATAAATAAATAAGTACTCTAATACATACACAGCGTTCCTTAAAAAACAAATTGTGTCCAGGAATCGTGCATTTAACATGACTCCAGTTTTTTTTAAATATATCCAATGTACAGACAACTAATTTACTATTTTATAATAGTACAGATTCTTCTGTACGTATGTTTGATACGTAACTCCTCCTAAACGGCTGGACCTGGTTTGGTTGAAATTTTGTGTGTGCATTTCAATGGTTTTTTTTTATATTTAGGACACGTCAATTTGACTTGACCTCGCCTGATGGTAAGCTGATGGGCAAAGTCTCAGGAAAGAGGGTCACCATTACATACACGTACCAAGTTAACAATGGTGGCACTCAGCTTGACGGCCTCATCAGAAGAGGATTGTCGTCGCAGCACCGCGTGACACCCCCCGGTCGCACTAGTGCTGCGACCACAACCCCCCTGCCCGGCTATGCACTTGCTGACCCCTGAACGCAATCAAAACGAAATTGGATTACTATGGAGGGTTTTTCGCAATCGTGCACGGTGGTACCCACCCGGCCGAATTTTGTGACAAATTTTGTGTCATCAAATTTCTACCACCAGTTCCTGGATGGTTTGAAAACACAATTGGATAAGGTAGGTGGCGCTGCTGTTGCTATATGATCAAATACTTTGCCGGGCAGGACGACGTCTCGCGGTCCGCTAGTAATAAATGAATAATGTATATGCTTACCCCCTTCTTTTAACGTGTAGCAACCCTCACGGGCTTCACGCCATCGGTGCCAAAGATAGGGTGGACATGTCAGAATCGAACCAACTAAAACCACACGGTGTCCTCCCCAAGTGTCCATAACCGGGCACTCCGGGTAAGCCCTCGAAAGGATAACCCCAGGGCTACCGGCGGACCTAACCTATTTTGTGCAAAACTATTTGACAGACAGGAAACAAGTTACTACTCTAAGTAAAGTCTGTATGGAATCCAAAACAGAAGTAAAATACGTCTCAGATCAAAGAGTAACAAAATATGGTGTACCACAAGGGAGTATTTTGGGGCCCCTATTATTTCTCCTGTACATAAATGATATGCCTAAAGTTACACGTCACAAAATGATCTTGTTTGCTGATGATTGCACTATACTTTTTAGTGCAGAAAATATTCAAATAATAGAAAACAATATGAACGAGTGTCTAAGGGCACTTAATAATTGGTTAAAGGCAAACAATTTAAAATTAAATTTTGACAAAACTAAAATTATGACATTTGAACAAAGGACTAATCACATAAAACCTAACATAGGATACGGCACTAAAATAATTGAAGAAATAGATTCTACAAAGTTTTTGGGCATAACACTAGACCGAGATATGTCTTGGCAAACTCATAGTGAGAGTGTTTGTAAACGGCTGAGTCAATATTCGTATGCGTTGTATAACCTCTCCAAAATAGTCAACCAGACAACTGCGCTTACCGCATATCATGCTTTTGTAACATCATCTCTAAGATATGGAGTCATATATTGGGGTAATTCCACCAACACAGAAATGGTTTTTAAAGCGCAGAAAAGATGTGTTAGAGCTATATGTGGCATAAAAAGTACCGACAGCTGTAAACCTCATTTTTTGAACCTTGGAATTTTAACATTACCTTGTTTATATATATTTGAAATGGCGACATTCTAAAAAATAATTTTTATCTATTCGATACTCTGAATAGTTCACGGTATAGTTATAAAATTAGATGTATACAACATAAAAAAACTGTATTCAATCAAAATTTTCTTGGAATGGCGCCTAAAATATATAATAAGGTACCAAAATCTATTCTTCAAATTACAGATATTGTGTTGTTTAAAAGAGAACTAAGAAAAATGTTAATAAACAAGGTGTACTATACAATAAAGGAGTATCTTGAAGATAAAACATTATTATAAAATTATTTTTGACATTGTGAATTATCTTGGACATTATGACTATATTATTATTATTGCCTGTTGACATCCTATTATGACTATGATTATTCTATGAAATTTTGTATTGTAGTCTAATTTTATTCTTATAATAATTGTGTCTCAATTTTGTTTTGCATGGAAGAAATTAAATATAACTTAAGCTAATATTTGCATGCCACTGAATGGTAGATGTGCGGAACTGTATTATCTTTATGTAACATCATGTATGACCACATTTCTGCAAGTAAATGAATAAATAAAAAAAATAAAGGTAAGTCTTAATAAGACAGACAGCTTACCCCCTGGCTGCTAAAAATCTTGCAGCAGGAGAGTTCCTCGCGATGGAGCCGGCGGGTGAGATGTGATCTGTCGTCACAGAATCCCCCAGGAGCAGCAGGCAGCGCGCGTTATGGATGCCTTGGCGCGGCTTCAGTTCCTGTAGCAATGATAATCCTCGATCAACATCTCAAGAGGCTCGCGTTAGGCAGTTGGGTCAAGGGCTTGATGCAGAAGGCAGTGCTCCTCGACACGGCTCGTATTGTGAGGAGATTCCTCTCTCTGAAGCCCTAACCACCGGTAGCTTGGTCCCTGTACCCGAAGCCGGTGGGTTTTTATATTATACACCTCTGCCTGGGTAGGGGTCTTCGGGGATACAGGTGTGAAGTTATGTTTTATGTATTTAAAAATATAATTAATGTATTTTAAATGTAATAAAGGAAATAATAATAATATTTTATTCAAGTAATCATTGTACAGTAAATTTACGTTTCTTAATCTATCATGCAATTATAATTAGTGCATATGTCTTAGATATATATTTATATATAAGGTGTCACAGAAGTCTTCGACGTCAAAAACACAAATAAATGATTTTTTAGGGACAATTTGTATGGTAGGTACATGAAACCTTGAACGTACAAACCCCAAAACCTAATCAGTTCTTCCCATTAACCAAACAAGATGATTGGCGAAAGAATTTTTTTTTATAAATCTTAAGGCTTTCACGGCCGGCGTTGCATGTAGAATATACTGCTTCCGGGCTGTTTGGCCGTGGTCCATCGGTAACTTGTATTCCACTCCGCACTCGACGGCGTCCCGACGTGTACCACAGAAGATGTCGACCGCAGTGATCGACGAAACGTCTGGAATACAAGTTTCCGATGGACCACGGCCAAACAGCCCGGAAGCAGTATATTCTACAAGAATTTTTTTTGCTTAATTAGACTTAGAATCATGTGAAACGTCGAGAAAAGTGATAAAAAATGGAAGATTTTTTTTTTTTTGCGTGATTTTAAGATTTCGGTGTCCACCTGGTTGGTGGCCCGAAGTAATTGAATTACAGGCTTAAGATCAATAGCCACTTAAAGAGTAGCAGTCTGCGGCATACGGAATTTACTACTAAAAGTAGTTGTGAGAAGACTCGTATAGCCTTTGAATGACTATGAACTTTAATACAAGTAGATAAGATTCAAAATGGGTCGTAATATTTTGCCTGAAAATGCCGCTAGCAGCCGCTGCTCTTGGGGTAATTGACTCTTAGTGACAGCAACAGGATAAAAGCGGCCAAGTGCGAGTCGGCCTCGCCCATGAAGGGTTCCGTAGCAGCTAATTCTTATATTTGAGTTGATTGAATGAAAGATAAATTGCGGTTTACGATTTATGACGTATTAAAAAAAACTACTTACTAGAACTCGTTCAAACCAAATTTCGGTAGAAATTGGTATACATGGTAATGTATATCATATATTTTTTTTTAGTTTTATCATTCTCTTATTTTAAAAGTTACAGTTGGGGGCAACACATTTTACCACTTTGGGAAGTGTCTCTCGTGCAAACTATTCAGTTTAGAAAAAAATGATATTAGAAACCTAAATATCATTTTTGAAGACCTATCCATAGATACCACACACGTATGGGTTTGATGAAATAAATATTTTTGAGTTTCAGTTCAAGTATGGGGACCCTCAAAATTTATTTCTCTTTTCTATTTTTGTGTGAAAACCTTAATGCGGTTCACAGAATACATCTACTTACCAAGTTTCAACAGCATAGTTCTTATAGTTTCGGAGAAAAGTGACTGTGACATACGGACGGACAGACACACAGACATGACGAATCTATAAGGGTTCCGTTTTTTGCCATTTGGCAACGGAACCCTAAAAATCCCGTTGCTTCAACCAAGATTGGAGTAATGGTAAAAAAAAATCTCATTTATTGGGGACTTTTCCCGGTTTTAAATTATTAGAACTCACCCTGGTCATGCCATCGAAGAACGGTGGTCTCTTGATGTAAGTGGAGTTAGGGTCCCAGGCGTACAGCTTGCCCTGCGGCACGTCCAGAGCTTGCCAGGAAGCAGAGCCTTGTTCGATCTTCTCGTAGACCTGCAATACACAAATCCATATATTAATAATACATACGTGAAGGGAAAATTTTACATCCGTTTTTAAGAAAATTGCGCGGGCGCAGGTGTGTGAGATTTGGCATAGTTATAACTTACATGGAGGAGAAGTCCCCCACAACCCATTCCGGGCATAAAATGTAGCCTATGTGTTATTATAATAATAAATCTTCATTTTTCTTCTAAAATTTCCATTAATGTAGCCAGACACGGCGGCCTAAAACACTTAAGTCCATTTTTGGTCAACATTAACTCAAATTAGGCATAATTTTATACGTTATATCCGGGGAACTTATCCGTAAGTCTAGTAACCCTCGTAAGTGTTGTTGGCCGCAGTGGACTTAAGTGTTTTTGGCCGCCAATTAATATTATCTCTTAATCGACTTAAGTGTTTTTGTTATTGTTATATATGTATATAAAGGTGGATCGTTTAGCAGAAAGGCACATCGATCGAATTAGAAGGTCTCGTGGTTAGACGTCTGGGTTGTACCCCGACGTCTAACCACGAAACCAGCTGGTATTCAGATGCTTTTCCGGACGATCAGCCCGATATCACCGACAGCCAGTCATCACCTAATGGTGATGGACACCAAGCATCCACTATCGGTAATGATGAAGTCGAGCGGACCGACCAGAGCAATGAGTCGGATCTGGTCATCATAGGTACTCCTCCCCAGGGGTGCTTGGTTGGGGACCTCCACGCGGTGCACCCTGGGCAACGGAGACGGCAGCGCCTCTCTCCTAGGGCGGGAGAGACGCTGCCGCCTACGGCCAACTCCGACCGAGGCGAGGACGGCCCTGTTGAGGGCTGTTTGGAAGCTTTCCACGTGTCCCTCTGATTAGCAGATGGCACAGTGGAGAGCAAGTATGGGGGCCATCTCGAAACCGGAGATGGCCCAGGGTCAGTCGGGATGCGAGGGATATGCTCTATGGGTAACCTTACACCCCGGCGTCTTAAGACCCGAGACGGCGTGCGGTTTTAGTCGGTTCAAGCCCGACATAACCGCCCCCGCGGGTATCCGAAGGGATTTCCGCACGATAAAAAAAAAAAAGGTACTCCTCCCCCCAGGAAGTGTGACCATTTCACCACCTAGTAGCAGCACACCGATCGTAGAGGGAGATAACTTTACTCCTTAGTTATAGTTTAGTTATAATAAATATATATAAATAATAAATAAATAAATGTTCTACGACATTCTACACAGCGCTTTCTAGACCCAAAGTAAGCATAGTTTAACTAGCTTGTGTTATGGGTTCCAGCATGCGGATAAACATACTTATATACTTTTTTTTTGTAAATACATACATATTATACATAGAAACACCCAGACCAATGCAAATAGACATATTCATGCATACAAATATTTGCACCGAGCGGGAATCGAACCCGCGCCCCCTGTCGTAGCAGTCGAATGCACTACCGCTACGCCACAGAGGCCGTCAAATATATATAGCTATAAAGTTTATTGCTTCTCTTATGTAACAAGGAATTCTGTTAATTTAAGGTTATCTAGGTATATGTAGGTACCGCGGTTGCGCCCCGGTAGAATACCGGGGGGTTGTGTTCGCAGCACTAGTGGGACCGGTGGGTTCACGCGGTGCTGCGACGACAATCCTCTTCTGATGAGGCCGTCAAGCTGAGTGCCACCATTGTTAACATGGTACGTGTATGTAATGGTGACCCTCTTTCCTGAGACTTTACCTTCAGCTTACCATCAGGCGAAGTGAAGTCAAATTGACGAGTCCCAAATATAAATAAAAAAAACCTGTTTTGAAATAAATGTGTCATTAACTAGCGTGTTTGACTGTCGCCCCTATCCCGAGTATCTAACAGGTATCCGTGTTTTTGGCCGCAGTGTATTATTAGTTTATATTGCACCAATTCATATAAACAACCACCTGCGTAGAGTTCTGTTGCCATTCCCGCTTCCCATGGCAACCTATTCAAAAATGGTGAGAGGACTTCTAAAATAGGTGTGAACCTGTATTACAGATCACCAGAATCAACTCGTGCAGGAACATGGAATTATTTGGGACTATAATCTATCCATCTACATAATTATCCGTGGTGTAGCGGTAATGCGTTCGACTGCTAAGCCAGAGGTCGCGGGTTCGATTCCCGCTCAGTGCAATGTATGTTTCCATTGGTCCGGGTGTTTCTATGTATAATATGTATTTATTTACACACACATTTATTTACAAAAAGGCGATAGCCCAGTGGCGTACGTAACGGACTGCCGAGACGAGGTCTCGAGTTCGATCCCCAGTCGCCCCGGGCACACACCTCTGACTTTTCGTAGTTATGTGTGCATTAAAAATGTTAATTATCGCTCCCTTAGTAATGTGCCCGGTAGATGGCAATAGGCTCGCCCCCTATTACACTGGGACCTAAACAGGCGTGAAGTTATGTTATGTTATTTACAAAATAAAAAGTATTTAAGTATATTTATACGCATTCTAGAACTCATATGACAAGCTCTGCTAGTTTGGGTCTAGATGGCGTTGTGTACTTTGTCCTACAGTATTTATTATTTTATTATTTTTAATAAAAAAAAAAATTAGAAACAACTTAGGTCGGTTAATTTAGACCATCTATATAGTCTTTGTTGAAGGAGCAAAATTTGATACTTCTAGGTAAAAGAGAAACTTTTTTTCACATTATAGACATTTAACTAAAAAATAACAACATTTATATTAAACACTGACAAAAACAAACAAAATAGCGTGGAGCAGTGTAAGCGCCGCCATATTGGCCTTGGCTGCTATGACGAGCGCCTTTCACTTTATCCCTACTCCGCGGCCGACCGTCACGCGACATGCAACACAGACGAAAAAGTTTGAGACGATGTAATAAAAGTATTACTTAAAAAAAATCTTTACCTCTTTGAACATCCCTGGGATGACATGCTTATTCTCAACCTCCTGTATCTCGGCCCTCGTGGGCCAGATGTCACGTAGGAACACCGGCGTGCCGTCAGCGCGAGTGCCTGCAAACAAATTGAAGAATATCAACGTCGCTCTTAGTACGTATGTCTAGTATTTGAGCTACCCGGTACGGGCACAGGTAGCTCTGTTGTTAACGAGTCATCGTCATCCGATTGCCAATCCCAGTTGCAAGAACATCAACGTTGCTCTAAGTACGTATGTCTAATATTTGAGCTATCCGGTACGGGTACAAGTAGCTCAGTTGTTAACGAGTCATCGTCATCTGATTGCCAATTCCAGTTGCAAGAATATCAACGTTGCCCTAAGTTCGTATGTCTAGTATTTGAGCTATCCGATACAGGTGCAGGTAGCTCAGTTGTTAACGAGTCATCGTCATCCGATTGCCAATTCCAGTTCCAAGAATATCAACGTTGCCCTAAGTACGTATGTCTAGTATTTGAGTTATCCGATACAGGTGCAGGTAGCTCAGTTGTTAAAGAGTCATCGTCATCCGATTGCCAATCCCAGTTGCAAGAACATCAACGTTGCTCTAAGTACGTATGTCTAATATTTGAGCTATCCGGCACGGGTACAAGTAGCTCATTTGTTAAGACGCATCATCGTCCGAGCACCAATCCAGGGTGCATTCAAACTTGCGTTTCAGACTACAATATGGAGATCTTCAAGAAGGTTTGTACAGGGTCGGCAGCGCGAGTGTGACGCCCCTGGTGTTGCACACGTCCAAAGGCCGCGGTAACCGCTTCACTTCAGGTGGGTCGAGTGTTTGTATGCCACCTACGTGGTATAAAAAACAGCCTGTGGTCCATTTTCCTACTCTTTTTTTTTTAAAAAGAATATTAGTAACCTAAATTACCAGTATTCTAACCCCTCCTACCCAATGTATGTATGTACTGCTATACCAATCTGTGACTGTCAAGCGACAAATGAGCTGCTCATGTCCGCTTGGCAGTCAACGTCTTTCTCTTCCTAAAAATCTTTTACACACCTAATCAATAAAATAAATCAATGAAAAGGATCCTGCTCTTCACGGCAGGAGCATTCCTGAATAGTCTTGCTAGAATATTGATTCTAGCGGGACTTCACAAAAAAAAAACCCTCCTACCAGTATTCCCCCCTAACCCCTCCTACCTTATACACTCAGGTCAGGAGGTCTTGATCGCAAGTCCTGCTTTAGACTAGCGCCCCTCCCTCAAACCAGGGCAAGACGGGGACACCGTGGTTCCCAAACCCAAGGGGGCCATCTCGAAACCGGAGATGGCGCAGGGTCGTTCGGGGTGCGAGGGATATGCTCTATGGGCAACCTTACACCCCGGCGTCTGTAGACCAGAGACGGAGTACGGTTTTAGTCGGTCCAAGCCCGACATAACCACCCCCGCTAGCCGGCGGGGGGGTATCCGAAGGGAATTTCGCACGAAAAAAAAAGGTAAATCCCATCTGGGGGTTGGAAGATCAGAGGTCAATCGCTCCCATAAACCAAACCAAAGGGACTTGAATAACCAGATCCTGACCTGACCTGAACATAACAGTTTCACGTTGGAGGTCTGTATCCCTGAACGCGTAGGCAAAGATGTATTATTTTTTTATACCACTAAGGTGGCAGACAAGCACACGGCCCACCTGATGGTAAGCGGTTACCGCGGCCTATGGACGTGTGCAACACCAGTGGCGTCACATTTGCGCTGCCAACCCTGTAAAGGAAAGGGGATGGGAAAGGAGTTTGGGAGGGGATGGGAAAGGAGTTCGGGAGGGGATGGAAAAGGAGTTTGGGCTCCGGCACTCTCACTCACCAAACGGAACGCAACAGTTCAAATACTGTTACTTGGCGTCGATATTCTGTGAGAGGGTGGTGCTTCCCTGGTCGAGTCGGCCCATTCATGCAACCACACCCACGATTCGCCAGTTATGTTAGCTCCCAATGTAATAAGGGGCGAGCCTATTGCCATCTACCGGGCAAATTACTAAGCGAGCGACAATCAACCTTTTTAATACACACATTACTACGAAAAGTCAGGTGTGTGCCCGGGGCGACTGGGGATCGAACTCGAGACTTCGTCTCGGTAGTCCGTTACGTACGCAACTGGGCTATCGTGAAACCCTAGGGATAAGTTCATGACGATGACTTACCCAAAGCTTGCTTTTCAAAATCGATGTCTACAGTGCCGGCCAGCGCGTACGCTATGACCAGTAGGGGGGATGCTAGGTAGTTCGCTCTGGTGTTAGGGTGGATCCTCCCCTCGAAGTTCCTATTCCCTGATAGGACTCCGCAGCAGACCAGCTCGTTCTGAAATAAATATAAATGAAATTAAGTGATGTGGCGGTATAGCTTTCGATTGCTACTTCGGAGGTCATGGGTTCGATTCCCGCTCATTCTGTCTGGGTGTTTCTTTGTATAATATGTATTCATTTGCAAAAAAAAACAGTATCTAAGTACGTGTGACACTCAGAAAGTTTTGCGAAAATAAAAAAAAAGTGTTCTATAGGTAAATATTTTTTTATTAAATCTTTTCAAAGTACTCTCCACCAGCCTCTATACAAAGTTTCATGCGTTTGAACCAGTTTTCAAAACACTTTTTCCAATCCGCCGCAGATACCTCGTTTACAGCCTGCTCAAACGTTGACAGCGCATCTTCCGGCGACGAAAATTGTATCCCTTTGAGCTGATTTTTTATTTTCGGGAATAAAAAGTAGTCGCACGGTGCAAGGTCAGGGCTGTAAGGAGGGTGACCTAGGAGTTTAACCGGAGTGCTGTCCAGGAAGTCCCTCGTTTTAAGCGCGGTGTGTGCGGGCGCGTTGTCATGGTGGAGTAGTATCCCGCGGAGCCCTGTGTTTGGTCGCTTGTAGCTCACTACAGAGAAAACTTCTGCCAAGCATTTGGTAGTGTACCATTCAGCGTTCTTTGATTTCGTAAAGGGATTGATAACAAGTAGCCAGACAAATTGAAAAAACTCGCGATCAAAATCTTCCCTCTGCTTCTAGATCGCTTCACTTTGGTAGGTGTTGATTCGTTTTGAAACACCCAAACCGTCGACTGGCGTTTTGTTTCTGGATCATACTGATAAATCCACGACTCATCACCTGTAATGATGTCATAAACACGCCGAGACGCGCCTGCTTCAAACTTGTTTATCATATCACGACACCATTCCACCCGGGCCTGCTTCTGAGCATCGGTGAGATTGTGCGGCACCCAGCGTGAAACTATCCTTCTCACACGAAGATGCACGTGTAGAATCTCGTGAAGGCTTCCCGATCCAATCTGAAGAATGTGCTGAATCTCTTGATATGTGACTCGTCTATTATCTTGGATTAAATTTTTCACTGCTAGCACGTTTTCTTCCGTAACAGCCGTCAAAGGGCGACCACTTCTTTCTTCATCCTCCAAAGTCAGTCGACCGCGCTTGAATTCGTTATACCAACGATACACGGTCGCCTTGGAAGGGCCTTCATCCATGAATGCCATTTGAAGTCTATCGTATTATATATCGATTCGTCTGGTTTCAGGCGACACTTGAAATCGTAGAAAATCATAGCGCGAAAATGTTCCCGACGCAGATCCATTTTTCAATGAGACACAATAATTGAAATTATCTTGCAATAAATGCAGAGAGAAATTTTGAAATTGGAACGTACTTATTTTTACTCATAAATAATCATATTTTAGGAATAGATTATAACTGACCAGTCTCTCATATATAAAAACTTTTTTTCGCAATACTTTCTGAGTGGCCTGGTATGTTTATTACAACCACCCATATGCCAAGCTCTGCTTAGTTTGGAACTAGATGGCGCTGTGTAATATGTCCTAGAATATTTATTTCCTTTAGGCGACGATAGCCCAGTGGCATACGTAACGGACTGCTGAGACGAGGTCTCGAGTTCGATCCCCAGTCGCCCCGGGCACATACCTCTGACTTTTAGTAGTTATGTGTGCATTAATAAAGGGTAATTATCGCTCGCTTAGTATTGTGCCCGGTAGATGGCAATAGGCTCGCCCCCTATTACATTGGGACCTTAACATAACTGGTGAATCGTGGGTGTGTAATACACCTCTGCCTACCCCTTCGGGGATACAGGCGTGAAGTTATGTTATGATATTATTTCCTTTAACTATAAATACCTACATATACATTTTTTATTTAATTATTATCTCGACTGTGTATTCCAGGTATGAATGTTTTGTTTGGTGTACAATATAAACTTCATTTCTATTCTATTGTGTCCTTACCTTCTCGATGGTATTGGCAATATTATCGTCAATGGGCCCGGAGTTCCCGATACAAGTCATACACCCGTAGCCGACTATGTCGAAGCCCAGCTGCTCAAGGTACGGAACCACACCCGACTCCTGTGAAGATATAAATATGTTAGTTTTAGGAAGACCATTTTTTTTATCATGTGTCACCTAAAAAAGATGTCTCGGGTTTGAATCCTGGCCATTATATGTCGTCATTTAACGTGACAAAGACAAAGGTCTTTAATCAGTGCGTGTTACCAGTGATGACCCACGGTGCCGAGACGTGGTCTCTCACTATGGGCCTCATAAGGAAGCTCGGGGTCACACAGCGAGCTATGGAACGGGCTATGCTTGGGGTTTCTCTACGAGATCGAATCAGAAATGAGGAGATCCGTAGACGAACCAGAGTTACCTACATAGCAGAGCGAGTCAGCAAGCTGAAGAGGCAGTGGGCAGGGCATATAGCTCGGAGAACCGATGGCCGGTGGGGCAGAAAGGTTCTTGAGGGGAGACCACGTGATGACAAGTGAAGCGGAGGAGGGCCTCCCGCAAGATGGATAGACGACCTGGTAAAGAGCGCAGGGACTCGGTGGACGCAGGCCGCTACAGACCGGTCGAAATGGAAGTCAATGGGGGAGGCCTATGTTCAGCAGTGGACTTCCTACGGCTGATATGATTTAACGTGAACCCACTCCTAACACAAGCAATTTAGCTGAGGCAGAGAAAATAAATAATTTTAGAAAAAGCATTTTTATCCAGTGCTCGATAATATTACGTTTTCTTTTCAGATCATATAATTATTCCGACTTCATTATTTTTTTATATTTAGGACACGCACAACAAAAAAACATGGTACCTTGTTGATTGTATCAACTATATTTTTAATCTTTACGTGTCAGTTTTACCGCAATTGAAGTGCAACACATTTTAAGATATAAAAATTCATACCTAAAATGTACTTCGTAACTTCTAAAATAGCTGGTAATCGTTTTAAAAAATAGGTCGCTTACGCACGTACAAGGTCGTACTGGACTGAGAAAAAGATAGATGTTTTATTTTTTGTATTTTTTTTTTATATTTAGGATACGTCAATTTGACTTCACTTCGCCTGATGGTAAGCTGAAGGTAAAGTCTCAGGAAAGAGGGTCACCATTACATACACGTACCATGTTAACAATGGTGGCACTCAGCTTGACGGCCTCATCAGAAGAGGATCGTCGTCGCAGCACCGCGTGACACCCACCGGTCCCACTAGTGCTGCGACCACAACCCCCCTGCCCGGCTATGCACTTGCTGACCCCTGAACGCAATCAAACCGAAATTGGATTACTATGGAGGGTTCGCAATCGTGCACGGTGGTACCTACCCGGCCGAATTTTGTGACAAATTTGTGTCATCAAATTTCTACCACCAGTAACTTAACGCAGAACCTAAACTACTGGGGTTCCAGACTTGAAATTTTGACATTTTGAAAGATTTTCGGGAATTACGCCCCTAAGGGTGGTGGTGGTAAATAATCGGGGAACCGTTTCATGGAAATTAATCATTTTCAAAATTAGAATCAAGAAGTTTCACACATCTGATTCTAGTAAGAAATAAAGGTATAAGCGGTTTTTAGAATTTCGCCCTTAAGTGAAGGGCAAATAAAATATTTTATGAAAGTACTTTTTTTTTTCAGTTTTCCATGTTAAAGAATTAGCAAGCTAAAATGGCAGTAGGCCGGCCATATCTCGCGAAGAACCGATAACCGCAGGGGTAAACGTGTTCTTGAGTGGAGACCGCGACTCGGCAAACGTAGTGTAGGACGCCGTCCGGCAGGTGGGGTGACGATCTGCGGAAGACTGCGGGCAGATGCTGGATGCGGCAAGCTGGAGACAGGGCGCTATGCCGCTCATTAGGGGAGACCTATGTCCAGCAGTGGACTAGTAAAAGTTGATGATGATGATGAAAAGTTTCTAAATAATACACTCATGAGTTTAGATTAAAAAACATATATGTATCAACAATCACTGACGTATTGAGAACCTTCATTTTCTTTGAAGTAGGTTTATAAAAAAAGCGGCGATAGCCCAGTGGCGTACGTAACGGACTACTGAGACGAGGTCTCGACTCCGATCCCCGGTCGCCCCGGGCACACAGCTATGAGTTTTCGTAGTTATGTGTGCATTCATAAATGTTAATTACCTATCGTTCGCTTAATAATGTGCCCGGTAGATGGCAATAGGCTCACCCCCTATTACATTGGGACCTTAACATAACTGGCGAATCGTGGGTGTGTAATACAACTCTGCCTACCCCATCGGGGATACAGGCGTGAGGTTATTTTATGTTATGTAATGTTAGGTTTATAATACTGTCTTACCCTGAGATAGTATGTGACCACTCCAGACCCTGGCGACAGGGAGGTCTTGATGTACGGCAGAACACTGAGACCATTTTCTACTGCCTTCTTCGCCAGAAGACCTGGAAAGATATAATGATCATGGTAATACATACTTTTTAGGGTTCCATTGCCAAATGGCAAAAAAAGGAAACCTTATAAATTCGTTTTTTTATACCACTACGGTGGCAGACAAGCACACGGCCCACCTGATGGGAAGCGGTTACCGCGGCCTATGGACGTGTGCAACACCAGTGGCGTCACACTCGCGCTGCCAACCCTGTAAAGGAAAAGAGTTTGGGAGGGGATGGGAAAGGAGTTTGGGTTCCGGCACTCTCACTCACCAAACGGAACGCAACAGTTCAAATACTGTTACTTGGCGTCGATATTCTGTGAGAGAGTGTGCTTCCCCGGTCAAGTCAGCCCATTCATGCAACGGCCAAAATGACTGTTGCTTGACTCTACCACTACTCATGTCTGTCTGCCTGTCCGTCCGTATGTGACAGCCACTTTGTTCCGAAACTATAAGAACTATGCTGTTGAAACTTGGTAAGTAGATGTATTCTGTGAACCGCATTAAGGGTTTCACACAAAAATAGAAAAAAAACAATAAATTTTGGGGGCTCCCCATTTTTTTTTACGTGCGGAAATCCCTTCGGATACCCTCCCGCCGGCCAGCCAGAGTATATCCGTACTCAATAAAACTGTATAGCTTCGTAACTGGTTTAATACTGCTCTTACCCTCTGTTACATACTAGTAAGTATTAATATATATACAGTACAAGGTCACTTTAGGAAGACGTGTGTCGTTTAGGTGGTAGAGTCAAGCAACAGTCATTTTGGCCGTTGCATGAATGGGCCGACTCGACCGGGGAAGCACCACCCTCTCACAGAATATCGACGCCAAGTAACAGTATTTGAACTGTTGCGTTCCGTTTGGTGAGTGAGAGTGCCGGAGCCCAAACTCCTTTCCCATCCCCTCCCAAACTCCTTTCCCATCCCCTCCCAAACTCCTTTCCCATCCCCTTTCCTTTACAGGGTCGGCAGCGCGAGTGTGACGCCACTGGTGTTGCACACGTCCATAGGCCGCGGTAACCGCTTCCCATCAGGTGGGCCGTGTGCTTGTCTGCCACCTTAGTGGTGTATAAAAAAAAAACGTGTTTCCTACACGTGTGCTGGTAAAGAATTCAAAGTCTTTATAGAAAGGCAAAGAAAAGACCCTTGGTTCTTGATGGAACTGCTTGCACCGTGTAAGGGTTATAGCTTTTTTTTTTTTGTGCGGAAATCCCTTCAGATACGCCCGCGCCAGCCAGCGGGGGCGGTTATGTCGGGCTTGAACCTACTAAAACCGCACGCCGTCTCGGGTCTACAGACGCCGGAGTGTAAGGTTACCCATAGAGCATATTCCTCGCACTCCGACTGACCCTGGGCCATTCGCAGTGTCCCCTCTGATAAGAGCAGAGGGGAACCTGGAGCGACCACACTGCCGCGGGCCTTGCAGGGCCGCCATACCCCGACCCCCACGTGCAATGGGGTCATCTGGCCCTGAAAAGGGCCGATTGGTCAGACTCTTGGCCGTTGACGTTGACGCCAGCTACTCCAGAGGAGCAATCAATGATGCGTCATCGCCCACGTTGCCCAGGGTGCACCAAACTTGGAGGTGATCCAACCAGTCGCACCCCCGTGTAAGGGTTATACCTCAGCCTTGCACGTTCTGTATAGGAAAGAAGAGAGTGGAACTAATTGGAAGAGCTCATTGGAACACTCCCCATGGTAGAGGCGGTAAAGTACTCAAGTGCTCACCAGCTCCCAGCATCACGCTTGGGTTGGAGGTGTTCGTGCAAGAGGTGATAGCTGCGATGATGACTGAGCCGTGGGTGATGGAGTAGGTCTTCCCATCGGAGTAGCTGAAGCTCCCTGTTGTCTGCATCTGGGCTGGCGAGAGACCGTACCCTTTGAAGCCGACCTGCGGAAGATATTACAGTGTTAAAAGATAGATCCCCGTGGCGTAGCGGTAGCGCATTCAACTGCTAACTCAGAGGTTGCGGGTTCGATTCCCGCTCATTGCAAATATGTATATTTCTGGGTGTTTATATGTATAATATGTATTTGTTTACAAAAAATAGTAAGTATGTTTATCCGCATTCTAGAACCCATATGACGAGCTCTGCTTACTTTGGGTCTAGATGGCGCTTTTTTTACGTGTGTAACCCCCTCGGGCTTCACCTCATCGGTGCTAACGATGGGATGGGCGTGTCGGAATCGGACTGACTAAAACCATACAGTGTCCTCCCCAAGTGTCCATTGCCGGGCAGCCCGGGTAAGCCCTCGAAAGGATAACAACAGGGTGTGTAATGTATTAGAGTATTTATTTATTTATAGAGTTTAGGTAAGTTTGAAGAGTTTGTTTGTTTAGGTGAACGCGCTAATCTCAGGAACTACTGGTCCGAATTGAAAAAATATTTTTGTGTTAGATAGCCCATTTATCGATGAAGGTTATATGATATATACCATCACGCTAGTACACAGGAGAGCGGAGCAGTAACCATAAATGACAACAAATCGGGTCATTTTCCATAAATTATTGTAGAACGAATAAATTACGGACATGTTTGGGATGCCACAGGGGCGAAGTATGCCACAGGCGAAGCCGCGGGGGACAGCTAGTATTATGACATAACATAAACTCACGCCTATATCCCCGAAGGGGTAGGCAGAGGTGCTAGCACCCACTTTTCGCCAGTTTATGTTTAGGTCCCAATGTAATAGGTGGCGAGCCTATTGCCATTAACCGGGCACTTATAAACCTGCGATAAATACACACATAACTTCGAAAAGCATCGAAAAGTCATTGGTGTGTGCCATGGTAATACCTGGGATCGAACCCGAGACTTCGTCTCAGCAGTCCATTACCCATACCACTAGGCTACCGCGGCTTAGTATTATGATAAAGCACTAAAAGCGAAAGGTGTCTGCCAGGATAGTAGCAAGTGGAAACGTGTGGTCTCTGCCTACCCCAATAAGAGGCGTAAATATATTATGTTTGTACGTAAAAGATAGAAAACATGTTTTTACACGTAGCGTTCCGATACTATTTTTAGGGTTCCGTAACCAAATGGCAAAAAACAGAACCCGTATAGAGTCATCATGTCTGGTGTTCAATCCGTCCGTAGGTCACAGCCACTTTTCACCGAAACTATAAGAACTATGCTGTTGAAACTTGGTGAGTAGATGTATTCTGTGAACCGCATTAAGATTTTTACACATTTTGGGGTTCCCCATACTTAAAACAGAAACTCATAATTTTTTTTTCATCAAGGCCATACTTGAATAGGTCTTCAAAAATGATATTGAGGTTTCTTATATGATTTTTTCTTGACTGAATAGTTTGCGCGACAGACACTTCCAAAGTGGTAACATGTGTGTGCTTCCCCCCCCCCCCCCGTAACTTCTAAAATAAGAGAATGATACAAATAAAAAAAATATACGATTTACATTACCATGTAAACTTCCACCGAAAGAAAATTAGTTTGAACGAGATTTAGTAAGGAGTTTTTTTTATTACGTCATAAATCGTAAACCGCAATGTACCTTTTTTTCGTGCGGAAATCACTTCGGAAAAAAGGTACCTTCGGATACCCCCCCGCCGGCCAGCGGCGGGGTATCCGAAGGTACCGCTTTTTTTTTTATTGTGCGGAAATCCCTTCGGATATCCCCCCGCCGGCCAGCGGGGGCGGTTATGTCGGGCTTGAACCGACTAAAACCGCACGCCGTCTTTTTTTTTGTCGTGCGGAAATCCCTTTCATTCAATCAACTCAAATATCAAAAAAATTAATTGCTGTACGGGACTTGCAGGCTAGGCCGGTTTTTTCTAGCTGATGACATCACAATTACAAGCGTGATGTGTGTGATAAACAGTAATAATATTTCCGCTTCGTAAGCCAATCGTCACACTGTCCACGGCCTTGCTAAGTCAGCAATTATTTAATAAGCAAGTTATTAAAAACAAATTATATTAATACACGACAAGCTGCGTGCCCTGGCTTCGTCCCGGTGCAATTATAGCACCTTACACGTTGCCTTTCTAAATATTTTCATCGATACAAACCATAGACTGATAATAGCGAACACAAAAAAAGCGGCCAAGTGCGAGTCGGACTCGCCCATGGAGGGTTCCGTAGCAGCAAGTAATTTTTTTTATTTGAGTTTAAATGAAAGGTAAATTGCAGTTTACGATTTAAGACGTATTAAAAAAAAACTACTCACTAGATCTGGTTCAAACCAATTATTGGTGGAAGTTTACATGGTAATGTACATCATATATTTCTTTTAGTTTAATGACTCTCTTATTTTAGAAGTTACAGGGGGGGGGGACACATTTTACCACTTTGGAAGTGTCTCTCGTGCAAACTATTCAGTTTAGAAAAAAATGATATTAGAAACCTCAATATCATTTTTGAAGACCTATCCATAGATACCACACATGAGTGGGTTCGACGAAAAAATTTTTTTTGGATTTCCGTTCCAAGTATGGGGACCCCCAAAATTTATTGTTTTTTTTTCTATTATTGTATGAAAATCTTAATGCGGTTCATAGAATACATCTACTTACCAAGTTTCAATAGCATCGTTCTTATAGTTTCGGAGAAAAGTGGCTGTGACATACGGACGGACAGACAGACAGACATGACGAATCTATAAGGGTTCCGTTTTTTGCCATTTGGCAACGGCACGGTTTTTTTTTTTTTTACGTGCGGAAATCCCTTCGGATACCCCCCCGCTGGCCAGCGGGGGTGGTTATGTCGTGTCTCGACTAAAACGGAACGGAACCCTGAAAAAGAAATATTTAATTTGGTGGAGTCGTTAATTATGCACGTACATATGTTTCGGCGATTCAATTTAATTTACATAATACCAGCAACCCGCCCGCCTCGTTCGTTTTGCTTCGGTTTATATGAGTATTTTTAATTCAAACCACTGTTACTTACATATAATATCAAACTACAAGCGGGCGGAGCCGCGAACAGCAGCTAGTTTAATATATAATAACAAAAAAATATTAAAAAAACATATCTAATATATACAATTCTCGTTTTGTTTGTAGTTAAACTCCTCCGAAACGGCTTGACCAATTCTCATGAAATTTTGTGTACATATTGGGTAGGTCTGAGAATCGGACAACATCTATTTTTCATCCCCCTGGTAGTCTGCTATCACCCCAAAATTTTTATTTTTTATATTTAGTTTTTTTTTAACCTTTTTTTGTGATACTTACAGCATTAGAAAGTACATACATCCCTGAATTTTCAACCCTCTACGACCAACCCCTATAGGAATAATATACATGGCAAAACAACGTTTGCCGGGTCAGCTATACTACTTTATAATATTGTATTTGAGCTGAGTGACGCGAAGTCGAGCGAAAGCTCCTCATACCAGACTTCAGGATTTTCTTTGTCACAGGTCTCCTCCTAAACTACTAATCCAATCAGAACCAAATTTGGCTTGATTAAAGAGGTCAATCAGGGGAAGGTTTATGGATAAATTTTGAAAAAATTAATGCTACCACAGAGGAATGATCACCGTTAAAAAAATTCAGATTAGAGATTAGACCTTGGGAAAGGACATAGGCTATGTTTTGTCGCGATAACCGACATCTACGCGAGCGGAGCCGCGGGCAAAAGCTAGTAATAAATAAATATTTTACGACATTCTACACAGCGCTTTCTAGACCCAAAGTAAGCATAGTTTAACTAGCTTGTGTTATGGGTTCCAGAATGCGGGTAAACATACTTATGTACTGTTTTTTTTTGTAAATACATACATATTATATATAGAAACACCTAGACCAATGCAAATGGACATATTCATGGATACAAATATTAACACTGAGCGAGAATCGAACCCGCACCCCTTGTCGTAGCAGTCGAATGCACTACCGCTATGCCACAGATGGCGTCATGATGTTGATCATGCCATTTGTGTGACGACCTCTGTGGCGTAGCGGTAGTGCGTTCGACTGCTAAGCCAGAGGTCGCGGATTCGATTCCCGCTCAGTGAAAATACGTATATTTGCATTGGTCCGGGTGCTTCTATGTATAATATGTATGTATTTACAAAAAAAAAAGTATGTTTATCTGCATTCTAGAACCCATATGACAAGCTCTGCTTAGTTTGGGTCTAGATGGCGTTGTGTACTTTGTCCCACAATATTTATTTATTTACCGTCACGGCATATGATGAATATGAATATGTCTATTGGCATTGGTCTGGGTGTTTCTATGTATAATATATATATGTATTTACAAAAAAAAAAAGTATATAAGTACGTTTATCCGCATTCTGGAAGCCATAACACAAGCTAGTTAAACTATGCTTACTTTGGGTCTAGAAAGCGCTGTGTATAATGCCGTAGAATATTATTATTATTATTATTATTTGGATTATGGACGAGCAGCAAACTGCTGATGTGTCCACGTCACTGGTGTTGGAGTATAGTTCGATCATTGTTAACAGTCCATAGCACTTTTATTGTTTTTGATTCACCAAAAGCCACTTATCCAGGCGACACTTAAAAGAGTTTAGCGTTGCAGCTGACACTACCTCTTCAGGCAACTTGTTCCACAGTTGCACAACTCGGTTGTTGAGGGAATGGTAAGCTGTCAAGGAATGTGCGCGGAATTTATATTTATATATATATATATTATATAATTATAACGGCTTTCAAAATCTTTCAATGTACAGACAAACAATTACAATCGTATGTTATAAACATAATTTTAAAACAACACGGGTATGAACAAAAACGCTGACGACAACTTTCGTTGTGATTAATACGAGTATAAACAATATGATTCACGTGACACAAATTAGTTATTCATAATAATTGTGCCTAAAAGTATCGGTTTTATTGTTAAGTGTAGACAAAATTATATATTTTATTTTCGTTTTTTGATCATATCTCGTGTAGACAGAATTATATTTTTTTTTTATCGTTTTTTGATCATATCTCGTGTAGACAAAATTACATATTTTTTTAATCGTTTTTTGATCGTATCTCGTGTAGACAGAATTATATTTTTTTATCGTTTTTTGATTATAACTCGTGTAGACAGAACTATATTTTTTTTATCGTTTTTTGATTATATCTCGTGTAGACAATTTTTTTTTTATAGTTTTTTGATCATATCTCCGTGTCTACTTAATCAATTGCGATCAAACATACGGCAGATTTTAAGGCTGACCAAGGCCTTTTTTTTTTTTTTTTTTTACGTGCGGAAATCCCTTCGGATACCCCCCCGCTGGCCAGCGGGGGTGGTTATGTCGTGTCTCGACTAAAACCGCACGGTGTCCTCCTCAAGTGTCCGTTGCCGGGTACACCGGGTAAGCCCTCGAAAGGATAACCCCAGGGTTGCCGGCGGCCTCGCCTGGTGGGGTCGGGTTTTATCCCGCTTCGGTGAGTTGGCAGGCGTGTGCAGGGCACACACGACACGCCTCCGCCACGGCCTTATCTTCGGTTTTACTTAACCAATTGCAATCAAACATACGGCAGCTTTTAAGACTGACCAAGACCTTTCTAATAACCATAACACATCAAAATCCGTTCATCGCAAAATATATATTTGTGTTCATCATTTACCATTTTTTTTCAAATATCTCCAATGTACAGCCAGAAAAAATGTAAAATTTTAAAATAGTATAAAAACCGACTTCAAAAATCCGTAATTGAGCCCGCAAATGTTAAACCGACTTCAAAAGGGCTAGAGGTTTTTAGTAATACGTTCGGTTTCGGCGTCTTAAACTGGTTTAGTTCAAGTTTATTATTTATAGTGTTAATATTATCCATAAGATGTGAAAATTGTGACTCAATTTTAACAAGCTCAGTTGTGACAGTTTAATGAAAATCAATCGAGAATAGCTGAATTCAAAGGTATGAAACTTATATTTTTTTAAATATTGAGTAAATATTGGTGTGAAGATAAAAATTGACTGTAAAGACACAAAAAAAAATTAAAATTATCAACTCTTATACCCGGCATAGCCGTTTGTTGGTGGCTGAACTCCTCCGTAACCACTCGCGCGATCTTGACCAAATTTACCACGTATCACCGTGGTAAATTTGATATTTGATAAATTATTTTTATTTATTTATTTATTATTTTATAAATGAATGAAGTGTAAAATCATCCAAAGTGTAAAAACTAGGAATTCAGTGCGGGGTGTGACTGAAATAAATTGAGCTGAGCGAGCAGGACTCTTACTTGAAAATAAGACATCTTACAACTGTAACTCGTAAAACTGTTTTCCGATGATTATTCCTCAATGGTACATCGGACATGAACCATCTCGCTTCAAAACACTCCTCAGCGTCCACACTATTACCGAGGTAAATTTGGTCAAGATCGCGCGAGTGGTTACGGAGGAGTTCAGCCACCAACAAACGGCTATGCCGCGTATAAGTAAAATGTGCCACGACCAATTTGGTTACGTATGAAAAGCACTTTTCTAGAATTCATATTTGTTTTAATTATGTACATTTATAAAATATAAAATATCCCTAGAAAATGTTGATATGTGTTTTTTTACGTGCGGAAATCCCTTCGGATACCCCCTCCGGCCAGCGGGGGTGGTTATGTCGTGCATCGACTAAAACCGCACGGTGTCCTGCCCAAGTGTCCATTGCCGGGCACCCCGGGTAAGCCCTCCGAATAACTTTTACATATTCCTCGTTAAACGATTATATATTTATTAATTTGAAAACAATTAGTGAATATAGTTAAATATGTTTTAGAATGTCATTTGGGAGTGTGATTACTGTCATAAAGAAGTAATTAATGTCTCATTAATAAAATGTGCACTTAGACAGTTAGTCCCCTTTAGTTAATGATCTTTATTCTTGTCATTTAATAATAGAGTTGTCCTAATAATCTTATAAACAAAAACTTATGGTAATTTTCTGAATTTAATTTTTATTTTGTAATTTAAAAAAAAACACTGATCAAATTAATGGGGTATTGATAAAAGGGCTTAACGACGTTTAAGCTCTTGAAGTGTGTAAGGACAGAAGCCGATGGCGGTTGTCTCTGCCTACCCCAGAGGGAAAAAAGCGTTAGTATATGTATAATTTTTTTTTTAATATTTATTCCGTCAAATTGACTGCACCCCGCCTGATGGTAAGCTGAGGTGAAGTTCAAAAAGTACTGGCCATCATTCTCTCTTTTTTAGAGTTCCGTTGCCAAATGGCAAAAAACGGAACCCTTATAGATTCGTCATGTCTGTCTGTCGGTCCGTCCGTATGTCAAAGCAACTTTTTTCGCAGCTACTAGCGCCCCCCCTCCCTTTCCGGGGCAAGATGGGGACACCGTGGTTCCCAAACCCGAGGGGGCCATTATGAAACCGGAGATGGTCTAGGGTCAATCGTGGTGCGAGGGAAATGCTTTATGAGCTACCTTACACCCTGGCGTCTGAAGACCCGAGACGGCGTGCGGTTTTGATCGGTTGAAGCCCGACATAACCACCCCCGCTGGCCGGCGAGGGTACCCGAGGGATTTCCCACACGAAAAAAAAAAGTTAGTATATTTATAACAGCGACGATAGCCCAGTGGTGTACGTAACGGACTGCCGAGACGAGGTCTCGCGTTCGATCCCCAGTCGCCCCGGGCACACACCTCTGACTTTTCGTAGTTATGTGTGTATTAAAAATGTAAATTATCGCTCCCTTAATAATGTGCCCGGTAGATGGCAATAAGCTCGCCCCCTATTACATTGGGACCTAAACATAACCGGCGAATCGTGTGTGTGTAATACTCCTCTGCATACCCCTTCGGGGATACAGGCGTGAAGTTATGTTGTCATATAAGCCGAAGCGGAGCAAGGGCGAGTTGCTAGTCCACACAAATAAATAAAATTGGAGTGTCTGTTTGTAATATTTAAATAACATGTTTTTAATGAATGCACATTAATGTATACACGGTATTTATAACAAAAAAGCAATCATTTCCTTTTATCTTTCTGTTTGAATTAGGTAATCTCTAGAACGGCTTGACCGATTTTAACGGAGCTTTCAATGGTAGATAGTTGATATAATAAGGCGTAACAAAACAGAGGTGGAACACAATACATAAATAATTTGTTGCTTTCTCATTGTCCATCTCACAAAACATTGTCATTAAAGTTTGTAATATGTACCATAATATCTTTAAGTATCATATCATAAAACTATCCTCTTTGTTTATATAAAAGTCTCCAGCAATCCACTGAATTCTAAAATACAGGTCTATACCTAGTTTGGAATTCAGAGTACTCTAATCTAATGTAAACTCTAGTAAACATCGGCAAACTATTATAGTGCATCATGTAATCAGTTTAGTGAAATAAAGATTTTTATTATTATTCTCTTTATTACACTTAAATACATATTACATTATATTTTTAAATACATTCTATACAAAAAAAAAGACAAATATATTTAAAAATATAAAAAATAGTGGCCCACCGGCATCGGGTACAGGGACCAAGCTACCGGTGGTTAGGGCTCCAGAGAGAGGAATCTCCTCACGATACGTGCCGTGTCGAGGAGCACTGCCTTCTGCATCAAGCCCTTGACCCAACTGCCTAACGCGAGCCTCTTGAGATGTTGATCGAGGCTCTTGGCAATCAGTCCGTGAACCGAAACAACTATCGGGACAATAATTGCCGAATCAACACTCCACATGCCGACAACCTCGTGAGCCAAATCCAAATATTTCATTTGTTTTTCTTTTTCGGCTTTTACAAGATTGTCGTCATGTGGAATGGTGATATCGATAATTATTGCGCGGCGCTCTGATCGATCTATCAACACTATATCAGGTTTATTAGCTACAATAGTCCTGTCAGTGATGATAGATCGATCCCAGTACAACGTGATGTGCCCATTTTCGAGAACTGCGTCGGGCACATACCTATAGTACGGTACCTCTGATTCTAATAGGTTATACTTTAGAGCAAGCTGTTGATGGACAATCCTGGCTACTTGGTTATGTCTATGCAAATACTCGCCGTTGGCAAGACGAGAACAACCAGAAATTATATGTCTAAGGGATTCTCCGGGACGGTGGCACGCCCGACATATGTCAACCGTACCATCCTTTAGAATATACTTCCGATAGTTATTCGTCATCACTACTTCGTCCATAATTGCAAAGACAAAACCTTCGGTTTCCCCAAATAGGTCACCGAAGCGTAGCCAAGACACAGATGCTGGTAAATCTATATCAGGCCCATGGAGAGCCCGATAGAAACGTCCATGCAACTCTTTGCTCTTCCATACATCCATACGATCATTAATACTTAGTACGACAGGTTTGCGCCAGTTCTCTCTAGCCAACGCAAGAGGGGTTAAGCCATAATCCGATGCGATCACATCACGGTGCATATCTGTATTTGTTTGAAGGAAATATTCTCTAAGGTTGTATATCTCGCGGTTATGAAGGGTCTTAGCATTTAGAAAGCCACGACCCCCCAGTTTCCGTGGGATATACAACCTCATTACAGATGATCGTGGGTGGTGCATCCGAAATGTGGTCATCAGCGAACGAACTCTTCTATCTAGGGCATCCAGTTCGGTCTGAGTCCATCTAAGTATGCCAAAGGAGTACATTAGGACTGGCATGACCCAACCATTGCAGGCACGCACCTTGTTGCCACCCGATAGAAAGCTTTTCAGAACTTTTTTCAGGCGGCCAAAGAAGCGCTCCTGCAATGCCTGCTTCATGCCAGACTCGGGAATTCCTAATGCCTGTGACATACCTAGATATTTGTAGGTTTCGGTTGTAGATAGAGATTTAAGTTTAATGGAATCCGAAAGTATCACGCCTTCGGATTCCACTATACCACCTCTTTCCACATGCATGACCGCACACTTGTCTAAACCAAATTCCATCTTGATAGAGCTACTAAAGTTTTCAGTCATCTTTAATAGCTCCATCAATTGTAGATTATTGGTAGCAAAAAGTTTGAGGTCATCCATGTATAGGAGGTGGGATATAGCTCGACCCTCTCTCCGCAACCGATAGCCTAGCCCTGAATTCTCCAATATTGTACTAAGAGGATTCAGTGCTAGACAGAACCACAGGGGACTCAGACTATCGCCCTGAAATATACCCCTCTCGATTCTTATCGGTGCATCGTTTGTCTGGCAACATCCTGGATAGCGAAGAACCGTGGTCCATTGCCCCATACATGACCTCAAGAAGGTAGATAGAGTTGTATCAACTTTATACAACTCTAGCACCCTCAGAAGCCATGTATGTGGAACAGAATCATAAGCCTTTTTATAATCTATCCAACATGTCGCCAGATTTTTACGGTTACGACGCACCTGTTGGCTAATGGCCATATCAACTAGAAGGAGCTCTTTAGTGCCACGGGCCCCGCTCCTACATCCATTCTGAGAGATAGAGATGATCGATTTTTTTTCTAAATGTGCAGTAATTTTGACTCTCAGAATGGAAGTTAGGAGTTTATAGACCGTCGGTAGGCAGGTAATAGGCCTATAGTTTCTGGGGTCCGTAGCACTACCAGACTTATAGAGTAGGTGGGTTACTCCAGTTGTTAGGAAATTAGGGAGGGAACCCGAGTTTAGGCATGATTGGAATTGAGTTGCTAAACGAGCATGTGAGTTACGGAGCCACTTCAACCAAAAGTTGTGCAGTCCGTCCGGTCCTGCTGACTTCCAGTTCGATAACGAACGGACTGCAATTGCAACATCTTCAGGTAAAATGATAATTGGCTCCATAATCTGTAAATTCTCACATGCTCGTTCAACCTCTCTCATCCAATCACCTTCTGAATGTATGACTGGCGTCGACCAGATGCTACCCCAGAAAGTATTCGTAGCATCAGCATCCGGCCGAGTACCGTCATTTACACCTGACTCGGGTTGTTCCCATTTCCGATAAACCCACCGCTCATCCTTTTGGAAAATGCGATTCTGATTATACCTATCTACGCGCTTTTTGTAGCGTCGTATCCGATTTGCCCATGCATAAACTTTCTGCTTCAGAAAGTCAATGCGCTCTGTGACACATGAAGCGTATTGTTGAGGACTAACGTTAGTCCCCAAGAATGCCTGTGTCACAAAGCGCATCACCCTCGGGCGGGTATTGCCTGATCTGAAGCAGGTTAGCTTACCGATGAGTGTCCTAGCCTCAGCAATACGACGTTCAATCCTGTACTGCCAGGCAGGCACAGCAGGTTTGGGTCGAGTAGCAGTTTTATTTACAATAAATTTTACTCCAGCTACTCGACATGCTGCGACGGCCGCACAGTACAAAATCGAATGTGTATCACTAAGGTCTTCGCTATTTTCTAAATACTCAGGTAATAGCGAATCTAGGGCACAAACCAGCGCTATATTCCTTTTATGCATGGGCAAATGGGGTAAGCGAGGTCTTTTGCTTGGTATCATAGATCGATATTCTAGCATCGCATCCCCCAAAGTGCTCCTTAATCGTTCATTATACTGGGTACTTACGGATATAGTCTCACTTTCCACACCCTCATTAGTGTGATCGAGCTGTGGCGGGTTTACACTCGCGGTTACGCTAGACTCCACCGGAGGTACAGCATTCAATGAAGTGGGGATAGTAAGACTATTCTGCACGTCAGAGTATAGCCTCTCAAGTACGGTACCATCCAACATATTACAACGTTGAATAGCCCGCACCTGGTCCGATAATCGTTGCGCTGATACGTTGACAGTCGGTTCGAGTTCCTGGAACAGAGACAGTAAACGACCACGGTATGCAGTGAGGTTGGTTCCTAGCTCCGTAGCCATATAATATGCCCGCATGACGCTTTCATTTATTGAAGAAGACCATTTCATGCGGCGCACATCACCACCGGCGGCGGGGGCCCTGTTCGAGGACGGTTGTCTTCGGGGTCCTAGGCACGTCGGTATTATTATTATTATTAATTAAAACCCAGATATAAGTCCTAGCAGTTGAAGTCGCGCGCACAGCCTGTCTCTGATAAAAGCCGATAATTTGACCACAGTCCAATCAGTTGTCACTCTTATCAGCTTGACCACAAGCTCCACTACCATTAAACAGAAATAACATTATATACAGCAGAGGCGACATATGAATACTTACAATCTTACACTCTCATCAAGATTTTTAGGGATTTTCTTTAGAAAAGCCCTATTGCTATCGAGTTGTCGTCGACGTCGTCGTCGTTGCCAATTTTCTGTCACGGTTTCGGGTACGAAGGAGATGAGCTATCGAGTTGCTGTTTTCGGTAATAGATTCGTGCTGGGGTGAACCATTGCAAGATAAAGAAAAAATCGCAAAAAATCGCAATCCCTTGTATTCGGCTAAGCTCGTCTCAGAAATTCAACTTGTTTATTATTATTTCCTTTATTAAACTTAAATACATATTAAATTATATTTTTAAATACATTCTATACAAAAAAAAAACAAATATATTTAAAAATAAGTCTACCATATTTTTTTATTTGTTATTATTTTATGTCTGGTTACTAAAACAGCAACCCGTGCACTGGACGAGAGACCCTGTAGCCTGTGATACAGTTTTTTAACTAGTACAGGAGACAGTAGATCTTTTCTACTGTAAAATTACTTGTAACTATTTGTATGTACCTATCTATGTAAAACAGTGGAAAATCAAATTGTAACACATTTAATCAGATTAATAAATTATACTACTATTATAATATAAAAAATAGCGGCCCACCGGCATCGGGTACAGGGACCAAGCTACCGGTGGTTAGGGCTCCAGAGAGAGGAATCTCCTCACGATACGTGCCGTGTCGAGGAGCACTGCCTTCTGCATCAAGCCCTTGACCCAACTGCCTAACGCGAGCCTCTTGAGATGTTGATCGAGGCTCTTGACAATCAGTCCGTGAACCGAAACAACTATCGGGACAATAATTGCCGAATCAACACTCCACATGTCGACAACCTCGTGAGCCAAATCCAAATATTTCATTTGTTTTTCTTTTTCGGCTTTCACAAGATTGTCGTCATGTGGAATGGTGATATCGATAATTATTGCGCGGCGCTCTGATCGATCTATCAACACTATATCAGGTTTATTAGCTACAATAGTCCTGTCATTTTTTTTTTACTTTTTTTTTTTTTTTTTTTACTATATAAATTGGATAAATAATGGCGTTGAGGGTCTGTATACCCAACGATATATCACTCTCATCAAAATGGCGGAAAACATATCAACGTTTTTCAATCATTTTTACAATTAAACTGTTCTATAAATATTTGTAACCAGCTGTGCCCTTGATGTTGCCCGCGTGGAGTTTGATTTAGGTTGTACAATTTTGGCGCGGAACCCTAATTCTTACTAACATAAAAATAGTCTATGGTACCGCCTTGTAATATCAGCTATCTAGCAGTGAAAAGTCCCCTTCAAAATCGGCCAATCCGTTCCAGAAATTACGTAAATTCAAGATAAACCAAACAGACAGGCATACAAAAAAATTTTTTTTTTTTGTTTAAAGTACCGTGTACACATACATTCATATGCATTCATTAAAAAACTGTTATTTTAACGTTACAAACAGCCCATATTTTTTTTTTGTATAGATTAATAAATTACCCTCAAGTCAAAAAAAAACATATAATCTGTTGATCCATAGATAAAAAGAGGAAAGATTTGATTGTTTGTATTGAACAGGCTCCGAAATTACTGGAGCTTATGGTTTTTTTTTTTTACGTGCGGAAATCCCTTCGGATACCCCCCCCCCCCACCGGCCCGCGGGGGTGGTTATGTCGTGTCTCGACTAAAACCGCACGGTGTCCTCCCCAAGTGTCCGTTGCCGGGCACCCCGGGTAAGCCCTCGAAAGGATAACGCCAGGGTACCATTAAAATGCTACATTATCCATGATTAATATAGGCTAATTTATATCCCGATAATCCCACGGGATCAGGACTTACGCGGGTGAAACCGATGCTGGTGTTAAATCAATTAATTATATTAATTTTACTTCATATGAAGCCTCACTTTGGAGCAAGGACAATAGAAGTACTACTCTTCTTGTTATAATGTTGTTTATTTTCGCTTTTACGGGAGTGAATGGCGTCTGACCTCCCAACCCCGAGAGGTGCGCCTGCGCTGGAACTTCGACCGTCAATCAGCAGGTGTACCAACTTGCAGGTGAGTTTGGCTTCACTCCGAAGGTCTCACTATATATATTGCCAGTACAAATTACCGCGGTAGCCTAGTGGTATGGGTAAAGGACTGCTGAGACGAGGTCTCGGGTTCGATCCCAGGTATTACCGGGGTGCGAGGGATATGCTCTATGGCCAACCTTACACCCCGGCGTCTGTAGACCCGAGACGGCGTGCGGTTTTAGTCGGTTCAAGCTCGACATAACCGCCCCCGCTGGCACGCGGGGGGGTATCCGAAGGGATTTCCGCACGATAAAAAAAAAAAACAGGTATTACCATGGCACACACCAATGACTTTTCGATGCTTTTCGAAGTTATGTGTGTATTTATCGCAGGTTTATAAGTGCCCGGTTAATGGCAATAGGCTCGCCACCTATTACATTGGGACCTAAACATAAACTGGCGAAATGTGGGTGCTAGCACCTCTGCCTACCCCTTCGGGGATATAGGCGTGAGTTTATGTTATATAAAAAAATAATCATACTGTATTTATTGAGAAACCACAAACCGATAAAAACGTAATAAGCATCATATATATGGTCCGACAGCAGAAGTATTTGTGATATTAATAGCCGTTGTCTGGTAGGCGTATAAATTGGTAAGTATAGCAGAGGTCGGGTATCGTATTTTTTTTCTTTCTTTTTTTTTATACCACTAAGGTGGCAGACAAGCACACGGCCCACCTGATGGGAAGCGGTTACCGCGGCCTATGGACGTCTGCAACACCAGTGGCGTCACACTCGCGCTGCCGACCCTGTAAAGGAAAGGGGATGGGAAAGGAGTTTGGGCTTCGGCACTCTCACTCAACAAACGGAACGCAACAGTTCAAATACTGTTACTTGGCGTCGATATTCTGTGAGAGGGTGGTGCTTCCCCGGTCGAGTCGGCCCATTCATGCAACGGCCAAAATGACTGTTGCTTGACTCTACCACTTCATCACTTCACTATCGTATTTTGGTGATATCTCCGGTTCTACTTAAACAATTGCAATCAAACATACGGCAGATTTTTAATCTGACCAAGACCTTTCTAATAGCGATAGTAGTACATTCAGTAGTATTTGCATCCATCGCGAACAGAAAAACAAAAGAACAGACAAGAATCCCAAAAAAATATGTTTTTGTATTCAGATTTGTTCATTTAACATAAACTTTTTTTTTTCGTGTGGAAATCCCTTCGGATACACCCCCCCCCCCCGGCCAGCGGGGGCGGTTATCTACGTTTTTTTTAGATCTCCAATGTACAGACACAACTAACTTATAATATTTTATAATAGTACAGACTTCTTTTGATTTCGTCCGCTGGGTGATAGCACGCCTTTTTTTAATTTCATTTATATGTTACTTCGTTACCCGTGTTACCACTAACTGCTGCAGCAGTAACACGGGACAATTTTCGTTACCCGTGTTACTACCAATCACTACCAGTAGTAGCTACATTAATTACTTTTATGAAAATAAAATAAAAGTATAAAAGTATACTAAAACCTTCTCTAGAATGTAACAAACACTTTTCTGAAAACCGCATCAAAATCGGTTCAACTGAACGGGAGAAAATCACGGACAAACATAACATGCAACATACAGGTCGAACAGGGAACCATTTTTTATTTATTTCTGGAAATTACGCTTACAGATTATGAAAGAAAACATTTGGAAACAGTTCCTATCCAAATAAAGCATACACAACGTCGGTGCGGCGAGCGGCGATAGCCCAGTGGCGTACGTAACGGACTGACGAGACGAGGTCTCGAGTTCGATCCCCAGTCGCCCCGGGCACACACCTCTGACTATTCGTAGTTATGTGTGCATTGATAAATGTTAATTATCGCTCGCTTAATAACGTGCCCGGTAGATGGCAATAGGCTCGCCCCCTATTACATTGGGACCTTAACATAACTGGCGAATCGTGGGTGTGTAACACAACACATCTCTGCCTACCCCTTCGGGGATACAGGCGTGAAGTTATTTTATGTTTACAACATAGGTTAAAAAGTGCCACATTGTTGCAGGTCATGTAGTGGTCTTTCGCGATACAAAATTTTTTGTTCCTCACAGCCAGTCTAGTAAACGTCAGTGTCAATTTATCAGGTTTTTATTTCAGCAAATGACGTATGCACGGTAATGTGATTTGGTGACTTAGCTTATGACGTGGAAATAAGTTTCTCATAAAGCTAAATCACTAAATAATAATGCTGTGCAATTACAACGGACTTCAAAACTAAACTGTCGGCATTCAAAACTCAACTGTCGGACTTCAAAACTCAACTGTCGGATATCAAAATTGAACTGTCGGATTCTTGTGACTCTATTGTGCATGTGCGAAGATATTTTACGATAAAATAAATTAATGTGTATTGTTTTTTTTTTGCTCATTTTGTTTGCTACGAAATTATTTTAAAAAAATTAAGAAAAAAGTAATTTTTGTTTTTTTTTTTACCTTGGATTTTGGGTGGTTTCTTGCGGTGAGAAGATATAAAAGTAATATTGTACGAAAGGTTGTTGCAAAGTATTAATGTAGACATCTCTAGGAGCAGACGCTGGCCCGAAAAAATATACATAAATAAAATATTCTAGGACATTCTACACAGCGCTATCTAAACCAAAGTAAGCTTAGTTTAACTATATTGTGTTATGGGTTCTAGACTGCGGATAACATACTTACATATATTTTTTCTTGTAAATACATACATATTATACATAGAAAGACTCAGACCAATGCAAATATACAGATACATATTTGCAGTATTTGCACAGAGCGGGAATCGAACCCGCGACCTCTAACTTAGCAGTTGCGCGTTTTACCGCTACGCCACAGAGGGCAAGGTAAGAAACGAAGTGACCATAGTCAGGGGTATAAAAAGGGCATACGGTACTTTAATCCAGAAAAAAAGTTTTAATAATTTTTTTTTTTAACAAACCACTGTCACTGTAAAAATGATATTTAATTTTTAGACTTTATCAATAAACTATTAAAGTCTAAAATTGAATGAAGAGAGTTCATCACACATTTTCATTCGCTCCACAAAATGCTTTATTGTTTTTAGACTTTATTTTTATGACGTTAAAGTCTAAACTCAAATGGCATTTTATTCAGAGTGTCAGTCGAATGCCAGTGGTTTGCTTGAACACAAAATAGCAGAATTGCGGACCTTTTACTTAGCCATAAGAAAACAAAGAAGTAAATAATATAATATAATAGTAAGTGATAAGTGGTAATAATGTAATGGGAGCTTAGCGGTTAAGGAGTCGACCCTACGATCGAGAGGTCCCTGGTCCGAATCCTGGCCATTCGCTACCGAGATGAACCCACTCCTAACACAAGCAATTAAGCTTAGCTTATGGGGTTAGGTGAAATATTAGTAATTTCGGTTACTAACATTCATTAAAAAAAAATGGTATGTGTTCTGAAGATTTGTTCGATATGATGCCCACGGCCACATTGTATCATCGCACCGCTCGCCACAGATAGGGAATTCATCCTCACACCTTGCAACCGGAAACAAACCCTGCGCACAGTCAGGTATGAAAGAAACTTCATTCCGCGCATGCTCAAACTGTGGAATCATCTCTCTTATGTGGTGTTCCCAAGCGCTTACAATATCGGGTTCTTCAATAAGGGCATTCGAAGGTTTGTACAGGGTCAGCAGAGCGAGTGTCACGCCACTGGTCTGACTGGAACTGACGGCCTCTGTGGCGTAGCGGTAGTGCATTCGACTGCTACGAGAGGGGGCGCGGGTGCGATCCTCGCTCAGTGCAAATATTTGTATGCATGAATATGTCTATTTGCATTGGTCTGGGTGTTTCTATCTATAATATGTATTTACAAAAAAAAAGTATATAAGTATGTTTATCCGCATTCTGGAAGCCATAACACAAGCTAGTTAAAATATACTTAATTTGGGTCTAGAAAGCGCTGTGTAGAATATTTATTTACTATTTATTTATTTATTATTTACTGGTGTTGCAAAAGTCCATAACTCATGGTAACCGCTTTCTATCAGGTGGGTCGTGTGCTTGTCTGCCACCTGAGTGGTATAAAAAAAAACCTATTTCTGTTTCTGAAATCACCATCAACAGTCTCCTAGCGATATACCAGTTGCATCCAAGTGTACTTTAGATATTTCGGGTTTACCGGGAGCGACTGATATCTTGCCTCCCAACCCTTAGAGGTGCGCCTGCGCCAGGGCCTCGTCCGTAATTAAGTAAACCGGAGATGGCCCAGGGTCAGCCGGGGTGCGAGGGATATGCTCTATGGGTAACCTTACACCCCGGCGTCTGAAGACCCGAGACGGCGTGCGGTTTTAGTCGGTGCAAGCCCGACATAACCACCCTCGCTGGTTGTTGGGGGGGTATTCGAAGGGATTAACGCAAGAAAGAAAAAAATGGTGCACCTTTTTTTTTTTTTTATCGTGCGGAAATCCCTTCGGATACCCCCCCGCCGGCCAGCGGGGGCGGTTATGTCGGGCTTGCACCGACTAAAACCGCACGCCGTCTCGGGTCTTGAGACGCCGGGGTGTAAGGTTACCCATATCCCTCGCACCCCGGCTGACCCTGGGCCATCTCACCACTAACAGCATCGCTCATCCTGTCTCCTCTGAAAGCAGAGGAGTACGGAGAGCGATGTGTTCCCGCCACGTTGGGTATTGGCCAACGATCGATGCCAACCCTATGAAGGGGTGAAGGGGAAGCCATTGACCGCCGCCCAGGGTGTACCGGCCGCTCCGATTCCGTTCCCCCCGGACAGCAGCGGGATCGGAATCGGAGCGACACTCGAGGAGGTTACCCAACACACACCCCAAAATGGTGCACCTACGAGCAGATTTGCTTGCCTTGGGCCTAAAGGATGTTGCTAAGGCCTACCTACTCTTTCTGAAACTAAAATATACAGTCGTATTATGTAAATAAATGTTTTGGCACATATTATTCAGCTTCATCTAGACTTAAACTAAGCAAAGCTCGTCATATGGGTTCTAGACTGAGAATAAATATACATAAACATAAACATAACATCACGTCTGTATCCCCGAAGGGGTAGGCAGAGGTGTATTACACACCCACAATTCGCCAGTTATGTTTAGGTCCCAATGTAATAGGGGGCGAGCCTATTGCCATCTACCGGGCACATTACTAAGCGAGCGATAATCAACATTTTTAATACACACACATAACTACGAATAGTCAGAGGTGTGTGCCCGGGGCGACTGGGGGATCGAACGCGAGACCTCCTCTCGGCAGTCCGTTACGTACGCCACTGGGCTATTGCCGCTGTTATAAATATACATAGACTCAGTAACTTATTTTTTTTTTAGTGGGAACCCCCTCGGATACCCTCAGCGGCCAGCGGGGGTGGTTATGTCGGGCTTGAACCGATTAAAACCGCACGTCGTCTCGGGTCTTCAGACGCCAGGGTGTAAGGTGGCCCATAAAGCATTTCCCTCGCACCACGATTGACCCTAGGCCATCTCCGGTTTCATAATGACCCCCATTGGAACCACGGTGTCCCCATCTTGCCCCGGAAAGGGAGGGGGGCGCTAGTCGCCCCACAGCCGGATACTCTCTTCTTCCCGACGTACCACATCAAAAGTACTGCACATTTTATAGGTCATAGGAACTCCTAAACTAAACAAGATAAAGCCATCTTGTTTGGGCTGATACGATTTGTCTTGTTCTGAACTTACTAGAAAGCTTGTTCTTAAATTCATGTTTTTTTTTATACCACTCAGGTGGCAGACAAGCTCACGGCCCACCTGATGAAAAGCGGTTACCGCGGCCTATGGACGTGTGCAACACCAGGGGCGTCACACTCGCGCTGCCGACCCTGTAAAAACCTTCTAATGCCCTTCTTGAAGAACCCCATATTGTAGTCGCTTGGGAAAACCACAGCAGGGAGATCATTCCACAGCCTGAGGGTGCGCGGAATGAAGTGCCTTTCATATCTAACTGTACGTACATACATACATATAAATAGAATATATAGAAACACTCAGACCAATGCGAATATACATATTCACGGATAAAAATCAAACGCAACTAAATCCGCGATCTCTGGCATAAACCTGCTAGTATTTCCTACCCATCAGTATCGCAAGATGAAGTACCCAAAAGGTTGGCCGTATTACCTACCTACCACTTTGAGTAATTATCATGACCAAAGATTTAGTTGTATTGTGATTTAGTGGTATGGGTAAAGGACTGCTGAGACGAGGTCTCGGGTTCGATCCCAGGTATTACCATGGCACACACCAATGACTTTTCGATGCTTTTCGAAGTTATGTGTGTATTTATCGCAGGTTTATAAGTGCCCGGTTAATGGCAATAGGCTCGCCACCTATTACATTGGGACCTAAAACATGAACTGGCGAAACGTGGGTGCTAGCACCTCTGCCTACCCCTTCGGGGATATAGGCGTGAGTTTATGTTATGTTATGTTATGTTAAAGATTTTTTTTCTGCGCGGATGCGGTTAAGGGGCGTCCATTAATTACGTGAGGTAAATTTGGCAATTATTCGACTCCCCCTCTCCCCTTGGTGAGATGTCGTGAGATTTTGCTCGAGCCCCTCCCCCATCACTTAATCTCACGTGAGATCTTTGAAAATGCATATTTTTTTACGTAAATGTGTAAATCTGTGCTCGTTTGCGTTGGATATAATTATTAAAAAAAAAACAATTCGCTCGTAATTTTGTTTAGCGAAATTTTTTAGCGAAAATATCGCGTCGTTTCTTTACAATAATAGGTTATAACATTATTTGTTTATTATTGATCTTTAAATCGCATGTATGTAAACAAGTTAAGTATATTACAATATATCTTGCTTAAAAAAAATACGAGAGATTTGTCGAGACCACCCTCTACCCCACGTGAGATTGGGTGAGGTTTGGGTTGCCCCCCCCCCCCCGCTAAACGCCTCACGTAATTAATGGACGCCCCCTTACCGCTGCCTATGGACGTGTGCAACTCCAGGGGTGTCACAATCGCGCTGCCGACCCTATAACCTATGCTATAACCCTTCTTGAAGAACCCCATAGTGTAGTCACTTGGGAAAACCACAGCAAGGAGATTATTCCACAGTTTGAGCGTGCGCGGAATAAAATTCCTCCCATACCACACGGTACGCACCGTTGCCGGTTGCAACGTGTGAGGATGAATTCCCTGTCTGTGGCGGGCGGTGCGATGATAGAATACGGCTGTGGGCATCATATCGAACAATTCATCTGAACACACACCATTATATAGTCGAAATAACACAAACAGAGAAGCAAAATCTCTCCTAACAATCACTGAAATCGGATAACGACGACAATCTGATAAAATTATTAACAACAAAATTACCGCTGAACTTACACAAATAAAATCGAATCCTTGTTAGAAATCGCTTAGTATGGTAATGAGAAAAAGTTAATGTGCTATTCTAAAGATAATATTATTAGTAATTGATTCCAAATATATTAGTTTAAAATGACAAAAAAACATTAATGGTAATGACAATTTACTAATTAGTGATTATCTAATGATAATGGTTAGTTTATGTGGTTAGGCTGAGTTAACCATAAACACTTGCATATAAATAGGCCTATCACCTCCCTTTTCAATCAGTTTACATTTAGGATTGAATGCAGTAACATCTGCTAAAAGTCTAAGTGATTCAGTAGTGATACATTTCACTGTATGTAATCATACAGTGATACACTTTACTGTGACAGTGAACTTGAAACACAGTGAAAAGTGACAACGTTAAATAACTGTTTAGTAGTGTCTTTACATGGAAGTAGAAACTGCTTTGTGGCCGAGGGTGAATTTCTTAAATACTCGAATTAATGCACCGTCGTGTTATGTGTTACCAAATTACTTATTACTAACGACTGTGTTACCCGCGTCCTGTTCCTGTCCTGATTCCATGGGAATATCGGGGTAAAGTAAAATATCTAAATAACTAGCTTAGACTTAGACAATCTTTTGACGTATGATAAACAACAATAGCCGATAAACCATGTACGTAAGTGAAGTATGTGTAATATTTTGTGTCGTTGCGTCTAAAAAATGGAAGCATTCTTACTACTGCAAAATAGTGCGTGCAGTTTTAATTCGTAATACCTAAAAAGTGTAGATAACAGTGATCGGTATTATTTATACTTATTAAAAGCCTTCAAGTGTTGTGAAGTGTTGTACGAATTCATTAGATCAACACTTCAGGAGAGGAATTATATTTCATGTAAGTAATTTGATAGTTTAATTAAAATGCAAAAATATTTCATTCCAACTTCAGTTTAGATATTTGGTAAGTGGTAACTGGTGATACATTTCACTGTACTGTGCCTTGGTATCATCTTGAAGACCTACCCTTTTTACATTGAAAATAGTCAGAACGAATTGTTTAAGAGTATTGTATACCGATGAACTTTGAAGAAATGATTTCTCAGCAACAGTGATCACTCACTCAGCAGATATGTTTATAATAATCTATCGCCGGATGATATGATAACTGCTGCTGAGGGACTAGAACATCGAGCCTTGATTTCTTGAAGACTTTTTTATACCAATGACACTGTTTCTTAGCTAAAGTGATCACTCACTCAGTAGATATGTTTACAATTCTATCACTGGGATTGTGATAACTGCTGCTGAGGTACTAGAACATCGAGCCTTGATCTTGAAGACTTTTCTGTAACAATGACACTGTTTCTTAGCTTAAGTGATCACTCACTCAGTAGATATGTTTACAATTCTATCACTGGGTGCTGTGATGACTGTTGCTGAGGGACTACAGCGGCGGGATATGATCTGTGTCTAACGTTACTTGTTTTTTTATTTAGATGGATTATATAAAATTATTTCTTAGCAACAGTAATCACTCACTCAGTAGATGTGTTCACAACTCTATCACTGGGTTTGTGATAACTGCCGCTCAGGGACTGGCTGAGCCGTGATGGAGACTATTTTAAGTTTTTTTTTATCCCGGAGATAGTTACATAAAATTGTTTCTCAGTAGCAGTAATCACTCACTCAGTAGATATGTTTACAATTCTATCACTGGGGTTGTGATAACTGCTGCTGAGGTACTAGAACATCGAGCCTTGATCTACGTTTCTTGAAGACTGTTTTGTACCAATGACACTGTTTCTTAGCTTCAGTGATCACTCACTCAGTAGATATGTTTACAATTCTATCACTGGGTTTATGATGACTGCTGCTGAGGTACTAGAACACCGAGCCGTGATCTACGTTTCTTGAAGACTTTTTTATACCAATGACACTGTTTCTTAGCTTCAGTGATTACTCACTCAGTAGATATGATTACAATTCTATCACTGGGTGCTGTGATAACTGTTGCTGAGGGACTACAGCGGCGAGATATGATCTGTGTCTGACGTTACTTGCTTTTTCATTTTGATGGATTGTATTAAATTGTTTCTTAGCAACAGTAATCACTCACTCAGTAGATATGTTCACAACTCTATCACTGGGTTTGTGATAACTGCTGCTCAGGAACTGCCCGAGCCGTGATGGAGACTATTTGAAGATTTTTTTTATTCCGAAGGTAGTTACATAAAATTGTTTCTCAGTAGCAGTAATCACTCACTCAGTAGATATGTTGACAATTCTATCACTGGGGTTGTGATAACTGCTGCTGAGGTACTAGAACATCGAGCCTTGATTTCTTGAAGACTTTTTTATACCAATGACACTGTTTCTTAGCTAAAGTGATCACTCACTCAGTAGATATGTTTACAATTCTATCACTGGGTTTATGATGACTGCTGCTGAGGTACTAGAACACCGAGCCGTGACCTACGTTTCTTGAAGACTTTTTTATACCAATGACACTGTTTCTTAGCTTCAGTGATTACTCACTCAGTAGATATGATTACAATTCTATCACTGGGTGCTGTGATAACTGTTGCTGAGGGACTACAGCGGCGAGATATGATCTGTGTCTAACGTTACTTGTTTTTTTATTTAGATGGATTATATAAAATTATTTCTTAGCAACAGTAATCACTCACTCAGTAGATGTGTTCCAAACTCTATCACTGGGTTTGTGATAACTGCCGCTCAGGGACTGGCCGAGCCGTGATGGAGACTATTTGAAGTTTTTTTTTATCCCGAAGGTAGTTACATAAAATTGTTTCTCAGTAGCAGTAATCACTCACTCAGTAGATATGTTTACAATTCTATCACTGGAGTTGTGATAACTGCTGCTGAGGTACTAGAACATCGAGTCTTGATCTACATTTCTTGAAGACTGTTTTGTACCAATGACACTGTTTCTTAGCTTCAGTGATCACTCACTCAGTAGATATGTTTACAATTCTATCACTGGGATTATGATGACTGCTACTGAGCAAATACAACGCCAAGGTGGCGAAGTGTTTTTTTTGAACTTGGGATGATTTTGAAAAATCTGTTTCTTAGCATCAGCAATCACTCACTCAGTAGATATGTTTACAATTCTATCACTGGGATTGTGATGACTGCTGCTGACGTACTGGAACACCGAGCCTTGATCTACGTTTCTTGAAGACTTTTTTTATACCAATGACACTGTTTCTTAGCTTCAGTGATCACTCACTCAGTAGATATGTTTACAATTCTATCACTGGGTGCTGTGATACCTGTTGCTGAGGGACTACAGCGGCGAGATATGATCTGTGTCTAACGTTACTTGCTTTTTCATTGAGATGGATTATATTAAATTGTTTCTTAGCAACAGTAATCACTCACTCAGTAGATATGTTCACAACTCTATCACTGGGTTTGTGATAACTGCCGCTCAGAGACTGTCCGAGCCGTGATGGAGACTGTTTGAAGATTTTTTTTTATTTCGAAGGTAGTTACATAAAATTGTTTCTCAGTAGCAGTAATCACTCACTCAGTAGATATGTTGACAATTCTATCACTGGGGTTGTGATAACTGCTGCTGAGGTACTAGAACATCGAGCCTTGATTTCTTAAAGACTTTTTTATACCAATGACACTGTTTCTTAGCTAAAGTGATCACTCACTCAGTTGATATGTTTACAATTCTATCACTGGGGTTGTGATAACTGCTGCTGAGGTACTAGAACATCGAGTCTTGTTCTACGTTTCTTGAAGACTTTTTTGTACAAATGACACTGTTTCTTAGCTTCAGTGATCACTCACTCAGTAGATATGTTTACAATTCTATCACTGGGTGCTGTGATAACTGTTGCTGAGGGACTACAGCGGCGAGATATGATCTGTATCTAACGTTACTTGCTTTTTTATTTAGATGGATTATATTAAATTGTTTCTTAGCAACAGTAATCACTCACTCAGTAGATATGTTCACAACTCTATCACTGGGTTTGTGATAACTGTTGCTCAGGAACTGCCTGAGCCGTGATGGAGACTATTTGAAGATTTTTTTATAAAGAAGGTAGTTACATAAAATTGTTTCTCAGTAGCAGTAATCACTCACTCAGTAGATATGTTTACAATTCTATCACTGGGGTTGTGATAACTGCTGCTGAGGTACTAGAACATCGAGTCCTGATCTACGTTTCTTGAAGACTTTTTTGTACCAATGACACTGTTTCTTAGTTAAAGTGATCACTCACTCAGTAGATATATTTACAATTCTATCACTGGGTGATGTGATGATTGTTGCTGAGGGACTACAGCGGCGAGATATGATCTGTGTCTAACGTTAATTGTTTTTTTATTCAGATGGATTATATAAAATTATTTCTTAGCTAAAGTGATCACTCACTCAGTTGATATGTTTACAATTCTTTCACTGGGGTTGTGATGAGTGCTTTCCGCACGAAAAAAAAAAAAATGTACTAGAACACCGAACCTTGATCTACGTTTTTTGAAGACTTTTGTACTAATGACACTGTTTCTTAGCTTCAGTGATCACTAACTCAGTAGATATGTTTACAATTTTATCACTGGGTTTATGACGATTGCTGCTGAGGTACTAGAACACCGAGCCGTGATCTACGTTTCTTGAAGACTTTTTTGTACCAATGACACTGTTTCTTAGCTTCAGTGATCACTCACTCAGTAGATATGTTTACAATTCTATCACTGGGTGCTGTGATAACTGTTGCTGAGGGACTACAGCGGCGAGATATGATCTGTGTCTAACGTTACTTGCTTTTTTATTTAGATCGATTATATAAAATTATTTCTTAGCAACAGTAATCACTAACTCAGTAGATATGTTCACAACTCTACCACTGGGTTTGTGATAACTGCCGCTCAGGGACTGCCCGAGCCGTGATGGAGACTGTTTGAAGATTTTTTTTTATTCCGTAGGTAGTTACATAAAATTGTTTCTCAGTAGCAGTAATCACTCACTCAGTAGATATGTTGACAATTCTATCACTGGGGTTGTGATGACTGCTGCTGAGGTACTAGAACATCGAGTCCTGATCTACGTTTCTTGAAGACTTTTTTGTACCAATGACACTGTTTCTTAGCTTCAGTGATCACTCACTCAGTAGATATGTTTACAATTCTATCACTGGGTGCTGTGATAACTGTTGCTGAGGCACTAAAGCGGCGAGATATGATCTGTGTCTAACGTTACTTGCATTTTTCATTTAGATGGATTATATTAAATTGTTTCTTAGCAACAGTAATCACTCACTCAGTAGATATGTTCACAACTCTATCACTGGGTTTGTGATAACTGCTGCTCAGGAACTGCCTGAGCCGTGATGGAGACTATTTGAAGATTTTTTTATAAAGAAGGTAGTTACATAAAATTGTTTCTCAGTAGCAGTAATCACTCACTCAGTAGATATGTTTACAATTCTATCACTGGGGTTGTGATAACTGCTGCTGAGGTACTAGAACATCGAGTCCTGATCTACGTTTCTTGAAGACTTTTTTGTACCAATGACACCGTTTCTTAGTTAACACTCAGTAGATATGTTTACAATTCTATCACTGGGTTTGTGATAACTGCTGCTGAGGTACCAGAACTTCGAGCCTTGATTTCTTGAAGACTTTTTTATACCAATGACACTGTTTCTTAGCTAAAGTGATCACTCACTCAGTAGATATGTTGACAATTCTATCACTGGGTGCTGTGATACCTGTTGCTGAGGGACTACAGCAACGAGATATGATCTGTGTCTGACGTTACTTGCTTTTTCATTTTGATGGATTGTATTAAATTGTTTCTTAGCAACAGTAATCACTCACTCAGTAGATATGTTCACAACTCTATCACTGGGGTTTTGATAACTGCCACTGAGGGACTGGCCGAGCCGTGATGGAGATTATTTGAAGATTTTTCTTATTCCGAAGGTAGTCACATAAAATTGTTTCTCAGTAGCAGTAATCACTCACTCAGTAGATATGTTTACAATTCTATCGCTGGGGTTGTGATAACTGCTGCTGAGGTACTAGAACAACGAGCCTTGATCTACGTTGCTTGAAGAATTTTTTATACCAATGACACTGTTTCTTAGCTTCCGTGATAACTCACTCAGTAGATATGTTTACAATTCTATCACTGGGTGCTGTGATGACTGTTGCTGAGGGACTACAGCGGCGAAATATGATCTGTGTCTAACGTTAATTGTTTTTTTATTTAGATGGATTATATAAAATTATTTCTTAGCTAAAGTGATCACTCACTCAGTTGATATGTTTACAATTCGATGAGTGCTTTCCGCACGAAAAAAAAAAAAAAGGTACTAGAACAACCTTGATCTACGTTTCTTGAAGACTTTTGTACTAATGACACTGTTTCTTAGCTTCAGTGATCACTCACTCAGTAGATATGTTTACAATTCTATCACTGGGTTTATGATGACTGCTGCTGAGGTACTAGAACACCGAGCCGTGATCTACGTTTCTTGAAGACTTTTTTGTACCAATGACACTGTTTCTTAGCTTCAGTGATCACTCACTCAGTAGATATGATTACAATTCTATCACTGGGTGCTGTGATGACTGTTGCTGAGGGACTACAGCGGCGAGATATGATCTGTGTCTAACGTTACTTGTTTTTTCATTTAGATGGATTATGTAAAATTATTTCTTAGCGACAGTAATCACTCACTCAGTAGATATGTTCACAACTCAATCACTGGGTTTGTGATAACTACCACTGAGGGACAGCCCGAGCCATGATGGAGACTATTTTTTTATTCCGAAGGTAGTTACATAAACCTGTTTGACCCCTAAATGACACTGTTTCTCAGCTAAAGTGATCACTCAGTAGATATGTTTACAATTCTATCACTGGGTTTATGATGACTGCTGCTGAGCAACTACAACGCCAAGGTGACGAAGTGTTTTTTTTGAACTTCGGATGATTTTGAAAAATCTGTTTCTTAGCATCAGTAATCACTCACTCAGTAGATATGTTTACAATTCTATCACTGGGGTTGTGATAACTGCTGCTGAGGTACTAGAACATCGAGCCTTGATCTACGTTGCTTGAAGAATTTTTTATACCAATGACACTTTTTCTTAGCTTCAGTGATCACTCACTCAGTAGATATGTTTACAATTCTATCACTGGGTGCTGTGATAACTGTTGCTGAGGGACTACAGCGGCGAGATATGATCTGTGTCTAACGTTAATTGTTTTTTTATTTAGACGTATTATATTAAATTGTTTCTTAGCAACAGTAATCACTCACTCAGTAGATATGTTCACAATTCTATCACTGGGTTAGTGATAACTGCTGCTCAGGAACTACCTGAGCCGTGATGGAGACTATTTGAAGATTTTTTTATACCGAAGGTAGTTACATAAAATTGTTTCTCAGTAGCAGTAATCACTCACTCAGTAGATATGTTTACAATTCTATCACTGGGTTTATGATGACTGCTGCTGAGGGACTAGAACACCGAGCCGTGATCTACGTTTCTTGAAGACTTTTTTATACCAATGACACTGTTTCTTAGCTTCAGTGATCACTCACTCAGTAGATATGATTACAATTCTATCACTGGGTGCTGTGATAACTGTTGCTGAGGGACTACAGCGGCGAAATATGATCTGTGTCTAACGTTACTTGTTTTTTCATTTAGATGGATTATGTAAAATTATTTCTTAGCTAAAGTGATCACTCACTCAGTAGATATATTTACAATTCTATCACTGGGTGCTGTGATGACTGTTGCTGAGGGACTACAGCGGCGAGATATGATCTGTGTCTAACGTTAATTGTTTTTTTATTTAGATGGATTATATAAAATTATTTCTTAGCTAAAGTGATCACTCACTCAGTAGATATATTTACAATTCTATCACTGGGTGCTGTGATGACTGTTGCTGAGGGACTACAGCGGCGGGATATGATCTGTGTCTAACGTTAATTGTTTTTTTATTTAGATGGATTATATAAAATTATTTCTTAGCTAAAGTGATCACTCACTCAGTAGATATGTTTACAATACTATCACTGGGGTTGTGATAATTGCTGCTGAGGTACTAGAACATCGAGCCTTGATCTACGTGTCTTGAAGACTTTTTTGTACCAATGACACTGTTTCTTAGCTTCAGTGATCACTCACTCAGTAGATATGTTTACAATTCAATCACTGGGTGCTGTGATAACTGTTGCTGAGGGACTAAAGCGGCGAGATATGATCTGTGTCTAACGTTACTTGTTTTTTTATTTAGATGGATTGTATTAAATTGTTTCTTAGCAACAGTAATCACTCACTCAGTAGATATGTTCACAACTCTAACACTGGGTTTGTGATAACGGCTGCTCAGGAACTGCCCGAGCCGTGATGGAGACTATTTGAAGATTTCTTTTATTCCGAAGGTAGTTACCTAAAATTGTTTCTCAGTAGCAGTAATCACTCACTCAGTAGATATGTTTACAATTCTATCACTGGGGTTGTGATAACTACTGCTGAGGTACTAGAACATCGAGCCTTGATCTACGTTTCTTGAAGACTTTTTTGTACCAATGACACTGTTTCTTAGCTTCAGGTCACTCACTCAGCAGATATGTTTACAATTCTATCACTGGGTGCTGTGATAACTGTTGCTGAGGCACTAAAGCGGCGAGATATGATCTGTGTCTAACGGTACTTGCTTTTTCATTTAGATGGATTATATTAAATTGTTTCTTAGCAACAGTAATCACTCACTCAGTAGATATGTTCACAACTCTATCACTGGGTTTGTGATAACGGCTGCTCAGGAACTGCCCGAGCCGTGATGGAGACTATTTGAAGATTTCTTTTATTCCGAAGGTAGTTACCTAAAATTGTTTCTCAGTAGCAGTAATCACTCACTCAGTAGATATGTTTACAATTCTATCACTGGGGTTGTGATAACTACTGCTGAGGTACTAGAACATCGAGCCTTGATCTACGTTTCTTGAAGACTTTTTTATACCAATGACACTGTTTCTTAGCTTCAGTTATCACTCACTCACTAGATATGTTTACAATTCTATCACTGGGTTTATGATGACTGCTGCTGAGGTACTAGAACACCGAGCCGTGATCTACGTTTCTTGAAGACTTTTTTATACCAATGACACTGTTTCTTAGCTTCAGTGATCACTCACTCAGTAGATATGATTACAATTCTATCACTGGGTGCTGTGATAACTGTTGCTGAGGGACTACAGCGGCGAGATATGATCTGTGTCTAACGTTACTTGTTTTTTTATTTAGATGGATTATATAAAATTATTTCTTAGCTTCATAGATCAATCACTCAGTAGATATGTTTACAATTCTATCACTGGGTTTATGATGACTGCTGCTGAGGTACTAGAACATCGAGCCGTGATCTACGTTTCTTGAAGACTTTTTTATACCAATGACACCGTTTCTTAGCTTCCGTGATAACTCACTCAGTAGATATGTTTACAATTCAATCACTGGGTGCTGTGATAACTGTTGCTGAGGGACTACAGCGGCGAAATATGATCTGTGTCTAACGTTACTTGTTTTTTATTTAGATGGATTGTATTAAATTGTTTCTTAGCAACAGTAATCACTCACTCAGTAGATTTGTTCACAACTCTATCACTGGGTTTGTGATAACGGCTGCTCAGGAACTGCCCGAGCCGTGATGGAGACTATTTGAAGATTTTTTTTATCCCGAAGGTAGTTATATAAAATTGTTTCTCAGTAGCAGTAATCACTCACTCAGTAGATATGTTTACAATTCTATCACTGGGGTTGTGATAACTACTGCTGAGGTACTAGAACATCGAGCCTTGATCTACGTTTCTTGAAGACTTTTTTGTACCAATGACACTGTTTCTTAGCTTCAGTGGTCACTCACTCAGTAGATATGTTTACAATTCTATCACTGGGGTTGTGATAACTGCTGCTGAGGTACTAGAACATCGAGCCTTGATCTACGTTGCTTGAAGACTTTTTTGTACCAATGACACTGTTTCTTAGCTTCAGTGATCACTCACTCAGTAGATATGTTTACAATTCTATCACTGGGATTATGATGACTGCTGCTGAGCAACTACAACGCCAAGGTGACGAAGTATTTTTTTTTGAACTTGGGATGATTTTGAACAATCTGTTTCTTAGCATCAGTAATCACTCACTCAGTTGATATGTTTGCAATTCTATCACTGGGGGCTGTGATAACTGCCGCTGAGGGACTGCAACATCGAGCCGTGATCTACATTTCTGGAAGACTCTGTCTATTCCGAAGATAGTTACACCAAATTGTTTCTTAGCAACTGTCATCACAAGTTCAGGATATGTTTTTCATTCTATCTGGTGTTTTGATGACTGCCGCTGAGGGACTACAACTGCGAGATATGATCTGTGTTTTACATTAACCGATTATTTAAGTAAATAGATTCTGAAGAAACTGTTTCTCAGCAGGACTAATCACTTACTAAGTAGATATGTTTACAATTCTATCACTGGGTGATGTGATAACTACTGTTGTGTTACAACAACACCAAGCGTGATCTACGCTTTTTGAAGATTCTTTTTATTCCGATGACACTGTTTCTTAGTATCAGTAATCACTCACTCAGTAAATATGTTTATAATGCTATCACTGGGTGCTGTAATGACTGCTGTTGACGGACCACAACAGCGAGATGTCATCTGTGTTAAGCATTAAGTGATTATTTTCATTTGAATGAACTGAGCAGAAAATGGATTTAATTACGAAGACTGCAGATAGAGTTTCTCAGCTGCAGTTTCCACTCACTCAGTAGATATGTTTACAATTCTATCACTGGGTGCTGTGATAACTGTCGCTGAGGTACTACAGCAGCGAAATATGATCTGTGTCTAACGAAAAAATTTCTGGATTTTTCTATTTAGATGGATTCTGAAGAAATTGTTTCTTACCAACAGTCAGCACTCACTCAGTGAACCTGTTTATAATTCTATCACTGGGTGTTAGAGGACACTCACTGACAGACAACAACACGAGCAATGGTCAAGACTACTTGAAGTAAAATAGTTATAATTTTTTCTCAGTAATCCCTCACTCTGTGGATATGTTTACAACTATATAACTGAAGTTGTGACAATTGCTACTAAGGCACCCCAACACCTAGCCGTGATTTACATTTCTTGAAAACCCGTTTTTTATTCCGAAGATAGTTACACCGAATTGTTTCTTAGTAACTGTCATCACCACTTCTGGGTGATATGTTTACAATTCTATCACCGGTGTTGTGATGACTGCCACTGAGGGACTACAACTGCAAGATGATCTGTGTTTACCGTTAAGTGTATTCTTTGATGTCGATGATGTTTTCTTTATGAAGATAAATTTGAAGAAACTGGTTCTCAGCATCAGTGATCACTCATTCAGTTAATATGTTTACAATTTTATCACTGGGGTTGTGATAACTGATGCTGTGGTATTAGAACACCGAGCTGTGATCTACGCTTCCAGAAGACTTTCGCAACAGGTGATCAGTGTTTAACATATTATTTGAATGTACCTTTTTTTCTGATATCTGAAGAAACTATTACTCAGCATCAGTGATCACTCACACAGTTGATATGTTTACAATTATATCACTGGTTGATGTGAGAACTGCCGCTGAGGGAATGTAACAGCGAGATATGATATTTATCTAATGTTGACTGATTTTTTGTACAGATTGATTCTGAAGAAACTGTTACTCAGCATCAGTGATCACTCACACAGCAGATATGTTTACAATTCTATCACTGGGTACTGTGACGACTGCAGCTGAGGGACATCAACAACGAGTGAGAGATATAATCTGTGTCTGACGTGAAGCTATTTTTTATTTAGATGCATTCCGAAGATTTTGTTTCTTAGCGTCAGTAATCACTCACTCAGTAGATATGTTTATTAGTCAATCACTGGGTGACGGATTGACAGTCGTTGAAAGCAAACAATACCAAGAAACAGCACCAAGCCATGGTCAAAACTACTTCAAGTCAAGTAGTTACAAGTTTTTCTCAGCATCAGTTATCACTCAGTCAGTAGATATGTTTACAATTCTATCACTGGGTGCTGTGATGATTGCCGCTGTGGGACTACAATAGCGAGATGTGATAGGTGTCTAAGGCTAAACGATTTTTTATTTAGATGGATTTTCAGACATACTTTTTTCAGCAACAGTCAGCACTCACTCAGTGGACGACAGGAGACAACAACACCGAGCTATGGTCAAGACTGCTTGAATTAAAATAGTTCTGAACAACAGGACTCACTCTCTCAGTAGATATGTTTCTAATTCTATCACTGGGGTTGTGATGACTACCACTGAGGAACTACAACAGCGAGATGCGACCTGATATGCATTTTTAAATTCGGATGATTTTTAAGAAACTGTGTCTCAGCATTAGTGATCACTCACTCAGTAGATATGTTAAAAATTCAATCACTGGTTGCTGTGATAACAGCCGCTGAGAACTGACCGAGCCATGATCAAGAATATTTTAAGACTGTTTTTATTCCGAAAATAGTAAAACTAAATAGTTTCTCAGCAGCAGTAATCACTCGCTTAGTTGATATGTTTACAATTCTATCACTGGGTGATGTGAGAACTGCCACTAAGGGACTATAACAGCGAGATATGATCTTTATCTAATGTGGAAAGATTTTTTGTACAGATGGATTCTGAAGAAACTGTTACTCAGCATCAGTGATCACTCAATCAGTAGATATGTTCACAACTCTATCACTGGGTGCTGTGATGACAGCCGCTGAGGGACTACAACAGCGAGGTGTCATCTGTGTTGAGCGTGAAGTGGTTATTTTTATTTGACTAGATTCAACAAAAAATATTTTTATTTCGAAGGTTCAACAGATTTTGTTTTTCAGCATCAGTAATCACTCACTCAGAAGGTATGTTTACAATTCTATCACTGGGTGCTGTGATGACTACCGCTGAGGGACTAATACTGCGAGCCGTGATCTGCCCTCCTTGAAGACTCTTGTTATATCAGACATAGTTACATCACTGTTTTTCAGCATCAGTGATCACTCATTCAGTGGATATGTTTATCATTCTATCACTGACTGCTGTGATGGCTGCCACTGAGAGACTATAGCAGCGAGAGGTGATATTTGTCTCACGTGAAATTATGTTTTTATTACGATGGATTTTGTAAAATTTGTTTCACAGCAGCAGTAATCACTCACTCGGTAGATATTTTTATAATTCAATCACTGGGTGCTGTGATGACTAGCGCCAAGTGACTCCAACAGCTAGATAATAGTGATTTTTAAAATTGGGATGATTTGCAAGAAACTGTGTTTCGGCATCAGTGATCACTCACTCAGTAGATATGTTTATCATTCTATCACTGGGTGCTGTGATGACTAGGGCCGAGTGACTAGAACAGCGAGATAATAATTATTTTTAAAATTGGGATGATTTGCAAGAAACTGTGTTTCGGCATCAGTGATCACTCACTCAGTAGATATGTTTATCATTCTATCACTGGGTGCTGTGATGACTAGGGCCGAGTGACTAGAACAGCGAGATAATAATAATTTTTAAAATTGGGATGATTTTGAAGAAACTGTTTCTCGGCATCAGTGATCACTCACTCAGTAGATATGTTTATCATTCTATCACTGGGTGCTATGATGACTAGAGCCGAGGGACCACAACACCAACATAATATAGTGATTTTTTAAATAGGGATGATTTTGAAGAAACTTTTTCTCGGCATCAGTGATCACTTACTTCAGTAGATATGTTTATCATTCTATCACTGGGTGCTGTGATGACTGGCGCCGAGTGACTACAACAGCTAGATAATAGTGATTTTTAAAATTGGGATGATTTTGAAGAAACTGTGTCTAGGCATCAGTGATCACTCACTCAGTAGATATTTTTATCATTCTACCACTGGGTGCTGTGATGACTAGGGCCGAGTGACTAGAACAGCGAGATAATAATAATTTTTAAAATTGGGATGATTTTGAAGAAACTGTTTCTCGGCATCAGTGATCACTCACTCAGTAGATATGTTTATCATTCTATCACTGGGTGCTATGATGACTAGCGCCGAGGGACTACAACCCCAAGATGATATAGTGATTTTTTAAACATGTATGACTTGGAAGAAACTGTGTCTCGGCATCAGTGATCACTCACTCAGTAGATATGTTTATCATTCTGTCACTGGGTGCTGTGATGACTAGCCACGTGGAACTACAACACCAAGATGATCTAGTGATTATTTAAATAGGGATGATTTTGAAGAAACTTTCTCGGCATCAGTGATCACTCACTCAGTAGATATGTTTATCATTCTATCACTGGGTGCTATGATGACTAGCGCCGAGGGACTACAACACCAAGATGATATAGTGATTTTTTAAACATGTATGACTTGGAAGAAACTTTTCTCGGCATCAGTGATCACTCACTTAGTAGATATTATGTTTATCATTCTAGCACTGGGTGCTGTGATGACTAGCGCCGAGTGACTACAACAGCGAGATAATAGTGATTTTTAAGATTGGGATGATTTTACAGTAAATATTTCTAGGCATCAGTGATCATTTACTCTGTAGATATGTATATCATTTTATCACTGGGTGCTGTGATGACTAGCGCCGAGTGACTACAACAGCAAGATAATAGTGATTTTTAGAATTGGGATGATTTGAAGAAACTGTTTCTCGGCATCAGTGAGCACTCACTCAGTAGATATGTTTATCATTATATCACTGGGCGCTGTGATGGCTAGCGCTGAGGAACTAACACAGCGAGATGATGAAGTGATTTTTAAAATTGGTATGATTTTGAAGAAACTGTTTCTCGGCATCAGTGATCACTCACCAGTAGATATGTTTATCATCCTATCACTGGGTGGTGTGATGACTAGCGCCGAGGGAGACTACAGTAGTGACACTACATTATGGTATTTATTCTGTTGGTTTTGGAAGAAATTGTGTTGCAGCATAAAGAGAAATGAAAATTAAAAATCATAACATACCGTGTGTTTTTTTAACCCCCGTCACAAAAATCACAGGGTGTTATAAGTTTGACGTGTCTGTGAGTGTGTAAGTCTGCCTGTGGTATCATAGCTCCCGAACGGAGGAACCGACTTTGATTTTGTTGTTTTTCGTTTGAAAGGTGAATTAGTCAGTAAGGCTCTTAGCTATGTCGTAATTTTTTTTAATAAGTTTTTTTTTACTCCTTCCGCCAGTCTATGGCCATTGTCCAGTCTCAAGGGAAAGAGGGAGTCAGTGAGGGAGGGAGTTATTAAAAAATACACAAGTAATTTTCAAGTTTTCACTTCTGTATTCTTCATTTTTCTAAACTGAATAGTTTGCGTGACACTTCCAAAGTGGTAAAATGTGTCCCACCCCCCCCCCTGTAACTTCTAAAATAAGATAATTATAAAACTAAAAAAATGTATGATGTACATTACCATGTAAACTTCCACCGGAAATTGGTTTGAATGAGATCTAGTAAGTAGTATTTTTAATACGTCATAAATAGTAAACCGCAATTTACCTTTTATTCAATCAACTCAAATTTAAAAATTTAAAAAAATACATTATTATGTTACTTGCTGCTACGCCCTTCATGGGCGAGTCCGACTCGCACTTGGCCGCTTTTTAGGGATTTTCTTTAGAAAAGCCCTATTGCTAAGGAGTTGTCGTCGACGTCGTCGTCGTCGTTGCCAATTTTCTGTCACGGTTTTGGGTATGAAGGAGATGAGCTATCGAGTTGCTGTTTTCGGTAATAGATTCGTGCTGGGGTGAACCATTGCAAGATAAAAAAAAACGCAAAAAATCGCAAAAAAAAAAAAACTAAAAAAAATCGCAAAATCGAAAATCCCTTGTATTCGGCTGAGCTCGTCTCAGAAATTCAACTTGTTTATTAAAGTGACGAGCCTGAGGCATAAACGTAGACTTTAGCTTTAATTTTTTTTTATTAACGGCCCGAGAGTCTCGGATTGGGACCTATAACCTGAACAGACTACATATTGTCACCCCAGCAGAAGCAGGCCGGGACGGTGGGGCGACTAGCACCCCTCCCCCAAACCGGGGCAAGACGGGGACACCGTGGTTCCCAAACCCGAGGGGGCCATCTCGAAACCGGAGATGGCCCAGGGTCAGTCGGGGTGCGAGGGATATGCTCTATGGGCAACCTTACACCCCGGCGTCTGTAGACCCGAGACGGCGTGCGGTTTTAGTCGGTTCAAGCCCGACATAACCGCCCCCGCTGGCCCGCGGGGGGGTATCCGAAGGGATTTACGTACGAAAGAAAAAAAAATGCTCCACGATATACTGGCAAAACCTCGATGCGAAGCAGCTACCAGTTTGTTTGGGTTATTTGGTCCCCATCAGGGAAAGTTGAATTTTTCTATTGTTATACAGTGTAAGCCTGTCTACTGTTTTAAGCTACGATGGGATTGACATATTCTTAACGGATAAAAATCCCTGAAAAAAAGAGGAAAAAAAAAGAAATAATAAAAAATTAATAATAATTAATTCTTCTGTGACCCACGCCGAGCGCATTTTTAACGTGTTTAATTATTTTTTCTCGAAAACGGTAACTTTTAGCGAAAAACTTTTCAGACATTTATTTTAGACTTAAAAATGGGCTATCGATGAAAAATGTTTCCGACACCAAGAATGTTCACCGGTTAGAAGTTATGATTTTTTTCCCGAAAAATTTTGGTTTTTCCCCCCTCCACTTTTAGTTAAAGTTTTAATCTTATAGGTTTATAATTAAAAGTTGTTGGTATTCATGTATACTATGGGATAAAATTAAAACGGTTCGAATATCTTTCATGGAACGTGAAATTTTGAGGAAAAACTGATTTCACAAAAAGTGAGGCCCTACCGTCCCCTTAGGCCGGATTCCACCCGTTCACGAACTAAAACTAAGTTTACACCCAAGCAATTTTTGACCGCAGTTTGAAAGCGATCGGGGCAAAAATGCGACCGTGAGAGTGCCGCAAATTTTGGGAAGTGGACTTTTTGACCAGTGGTCATTTCGGACTCAGGGGGTCATAACTAGACCTCCTATGAAGAATTTTTTTTTAAATTCGACAGTAGTCAAGAAACCAATAGGTAGATCGATTTCATCGAAATCTACCTAAAATTATATGGATATGCTCACCTTTGACCATTATCTCACCTCAAGTGACGATGTGGTCAACGATGAAACACGTAACGGTAAGATGATTATAAAGGACTTACCTTGTTGGTGAGACAGTCTTGGAAGTCTTTCTGCATGACGGACACAGAGACACGGTCGTGGGGTCTCTTGGGCCCACTCACTGACGTCACTACTGTAGACAGGTCCAGCTCCACCACCTGAGAACATTTTGTTTTAAATGTATACTATTATGAAATTGTAAATTAGTTCATATTGAAACAAATGTATATCTTGTACTTTTTCCACAATTATATTTATTAATTACATCTGAACGAAGCTCTTATACGTGGCTAAGCCGTTTGGTCGAGACTGTACTCCTCCGGAACCACAATACCGATCTAGACCAAATTTGCCATGGTGATAGTGTAGACACCGCTGAGTGTTTAGAGGGGTCAACTGTTCAAATACAATGTACTGTAGTGTGCGACCTCGTTCGACACACTACGGTTCGTTTACCTGGCCATCATGTGTCAGAGTTTAATAATAATTATTTAAATACTTTGAATTGCTTGGAGCTGCATTCGGCTGTGCGGCTGACAGCGGGCGACTTGACGCGCCGCCCGGGTCCGCCGGCCGAAGAGAAGATATAAGTGTATTAAATTTAGGCTCAGTCCTTGAGCGGAGATCGCGATTCCCTAGTTCGTTTAAATATAAATATATACGCGTAAAAACCTCCCTAAACTCGATATAGGAAGCTTTGTTGAATTAATAAATAAATGAGATATAATTAACTTTCCTTGTGTTTATCTTTCATCAACACGAGGTATTGTGGCGTCCAACCCCCGGACGCTACAGTACCATTGACGAATAATCATCGAAAAACAGTTTGACATGCCTTGCCTTGAGATGCCTTATTTTTCAAGTGCGAGTCCTGCTCGCTCAGCTCAATTTATTTCAGTCGCACCCTGCACTGAATTCCTAGTTTAATATTTATTTACATGTTACAGTCACCAAGTATGAGTGACTCTCAGATGTAAGAACTTAAAAAAAAACAATAATGTTTATAATGTCGGTCAACAGTACAGTACAGTGTCAACAGTATCAATCAATCAATCAATCAATCAATCAATCAATTAGCCTATTGCAGTCCACTGCTGGACATAGGCCTCTCCCATAACAGTAAAATAGTCAACAGTATAAATAGTGTAAATTAGTTGTCTGTACATTGCAGGTATTTGAAAAAAATAAACTCATGCGTTATGAGATTGTCGGACGTTTACGCGAATTTCACATATTGAAATAATAGTAGTTTATGCAACTGTCATATAAGAAGGGGTGTTAAAACACGAGAGTCTGTTTATCGATTGCGATAATAGGTTGACTCGAGTGTTTTAATACCTTTTTTTTTTTATCGTGCGGAAATCCCTTCGGATACCCCTCCGCCGGCCAGCGGGGGCGGTTATGTCGGGCTTGCACCGACTAAAACCGCACGCCGTCTCGGGTCTTCAGAGGCCGTGGTGTAAGGTTACCCATAGAGCATATCCCTCGCACCCCGGCTGACTTTGGGCCATCTCACCACTAACAGCATCGCTCATCCTGTCTCCTCTGAAAGCAGAGGAGTACGGAGAGCGATGTGTTTCCGCCACGTTGGGTATTGGCCGACGATCAATGCTAACCCTATGAAGGGGTGAAGGGGAAGCCATTGACCGCCGCCCAGGGTGTACCGGCCGCTCCGATTCCGTTCCCCCCGGACTGCAGCGGGATCGGAATCGGAGCGACACTCGAGGAGGTTACCCAACACACACCCCAGTGTTTTAATACCTAAGTTATATGCAGTTTCATACACTACTTTATCTTCACTCATAGGAAAAATTGAAATTAAACAAAGTAGGTAAGTTACAAGGAAGTAATTTAGGGTGAGCCATTTTTCTCACAGTTCGAACTGCGCATGCGTGTGCTTTTTTTCATATTCAGCCCAAAACCTTACGACTAGTTTAATGAATAAAAAAGATAGCAGTGCTATAATGAGTTTTATGATACAGTTGGCGGTACTATAATAAGTTTTATGTTTAATTTTATGTATATGCGTTTATAAAGTGCGTATGTATAGAATCGTCTTTGAATTCGTAATTCGAATTTTTCGATATGGGTGTAGATAAAACTATTTTTTAACGGATTCCATCGCGATTTATTTGATGTTATTTTATAATTTACACTGAACCCGACGTTTCGGTTGCTATTCAGCAGCCATGGTCACGGGGAGACCGGGTTATGTTAAATGAAGAATTCAGAACATAAAATATAGTTTTGGAATTAATCAATAATAATAATTAATAAATATTCTACCAAAGTGAGTATAGTTTAACTAGCTTGTGTTATGGGTTCTACTTATATACTCTGTCACGTGACGCGACGAGCACACGTGACGCTGGTCGCGATTTAGGTATTTCCCACTCATCCGCTTGGAGAATACTGCGAGGAGAAGGACTGCACGCCTACCACGTGCGTCACGGGCTCGTCTCGTCACGTGATGCTGGTCGCTGGTGGTGTTTTCTTTTGCATTTTTTTTTTTATATTTTTTTTATTTTACACGATTTTTTTTTGTGTCAAATACATATTTTGTCGATACCAAGTCATCTCACCAAATTCAGAGATCTAATTTTGTGACACCTTATATATTGGAATTATTAAATAATATCATTTTTTTTTTTGCTTAATAGGAAATAAAAAAATGAATAAATTACATACTTAGTCGTTAATAAATTAGAAATCAATTAATTCAAATTCGGTCCAGTCAATTTTTTTTTGAGCTGAGTGAGACGAAGTCGAGCGAAAGCTCCTCATACCAGACTTCAGGATTTTCTTTCTCACAGGTCTCCTCCTGAACTACTAATCCAATCAGAACCAAATTTGGCATGATTAAAGAGGTCAATCAGAGGAAGGTTTATGGATATATTTTGAAAAAAAAAATAATGCTACCACAGAGGGATGATCACCGTTAAAAAAAATCCAGATGGAATTACATAATAACCGCTCGAGACATTGTGACCAAACTTTACACGCTCAGAAAGCATGTCCAGAGTTGTGGCTTCCAAAAAGAATTTTCAAAATCGGACTTGCCACGGAGGAATGATCACTGTTCAAAATTTTCAAAATCACGATGTCTCACTCAGCTCAATATTGCAAGCAGCGATTCGCCTTGCAGACCTAGTTATTATTTATATTTGAGATATTCATCCACTGAGTAAATTCACAAGTAGTTGCCCTAAACAGTCCGACAGCTGGTCTGGCTACAGAACTTCGATGTCGCCAGTGGGTTGTGGAGGTAGATGCAGTCGCTTCACGGGACAAATTTGACTTCACCTCGCCTGATGGTAAGCTGAAGGTAAAGTCTCAGGAAAGAGGGTCACCATTACATACACGTACCATGTTAACAATGGTGGCACTCAGCTTGACGGCCTCATCAAAAGAGGATTGTCGTCGCAGCACCGCGTGACACCCCCCGGTCCCACTAGTGCTGCGACCACAACCCCCCTGCCCGGCTATGCACTTGCTGACCCCTGAACGCAATCAAACCGAAATTGGATTACTATGGAGGGTTTTTCGCAATCGTGCACGGTGGTACCTACCCGGCCGAATTTTGTGACAAATTTGTGTCATCAAATTTCTACCACCAGCCGGAGCTCGGAGTATGAGTCGCGTAGTCCTATAATCTTACCTTTTTTTTTTATCGTGCGGAAATCCCTTCGGATACCCCCCGCGTGCCAGCGGGGACGGTTATGGCTGGCTTGAACCGACTAAAACCGCACGCCGTCTCGGGTCTACAGACGCCGGGGTGTAAGGTTGCCCATAGAGCATATCCCTCGCACTCCGACTGACCCTGGGCCATCTCCGGTTTCGAGATGGCCCCCTCGGGTTTGGGAACCACGGTGTCCCCGTCTTGCCCCGGTTTGGGGGGGCGCTAGTCGCCCCACCGTCCCGGCCTGCTTCTGCTGGGGTCTATAATCTTACCTCAGAGAAGATGGGATCCTCTGCGGGGTTGTTGTAGTTTCTGAACTGTTTAGTGGCGCGAAGATACGCTTCGATGATATCAATCTTTTCCTTTGAGCGATCTGTGAATGTATAGATAGTAGTTTTGGATATGAACCACAGATATGTCATCTTCATCGCGGTAGATGGCAATAAATAAATAAATAAATAAATATTCTACGACATTCTACACAGCGCTTTCTAGACCCAAGGTAAGCATAGTTTACATAGCTTGTGTTATGGGTTCCAGAATGCGGATAAACATACTTATATACCTTTTTTTGTTTGTAAATACATACATATTATACATAGAAACACCCAGACCAATGCAAATAGACATATTCATGCATACAAATATTTGCACTGAGCGGGAATCGAACCCACGCCCCTGTCGTAGCAGTCGAATGCACTACCGCTACGCCACAGAGGCCGTCAATAGGCTCGCCCCCTATTACATTGGGACCTTAACATAACTGGCGAATCGTGGGTGTGTAGTGTAATACACCTCTGCCTACCCCTTCGGGGATTCAGCGCTAAGCCTGGTTGCATCTTGCTTTTTGGAGTCCACTACTTGCTTTCTTGCTTCTACTTATTGGTTTGTTCTGGCTTTTATTTTTATTTTTATAGAAGGCTTACAGGCTACTTAACAACTTAAATATTAGCAAATTGCTATTTACAACTCTCCACATAAAGGTAAAAAAAAATATCGATATAAAATTAGGTATTTGAGTAAGTACTAAGTAAGTACCGTCCAACTGAGCAGTCCGACTGGGGAAGTACCTCCGCCCTACAGAATACCGCGGCCATAATAACCTCGTGTTGTGTTCCCGGCGGTGAGTAGGGTAGCCAGAGCTCACTGAGAGTATTTGTGCTGTCAGAGGGAAGAGTCTTCCTTCTGACAGCACAAAAACTAAAAAAGAAGGGAGGGGCGGGAGTAGCTTTTGGTCTTCCCGGAAGACTAAAGGCTATTCCTGCTTTGCAATTTCTTTTTTTTAGGGTCGGCAGCGCGAGTGTGACGCCCCTGGTGTTGCACACGTCCATAGGCCACGAGGACCGCTTCCCATCAGGTGGGCCGTGAGCTTGTCTGCCACCTGAGTGGTATAAAAAAAAAAAAAGTAAAGAAACAAAATGGGTGTGTCGGAATCGAACCGACTAAACCACACAGTGTCCTCCCCAAGTGTCCATTGCCGAGCAACCCGGGCAAGCACTCGAAAGGATAACCCCAGGGTAATAGCGGCCTCGCCTTTGGGGTCGGGTTTGATCCCGCGAAGGTAATTTGGCAAGCGTGTGTAGGGTACACAAGACACGCCTACGTCTCGGACTGCTTCTGTTATCGCGCGAACTTCATTTTCGCGATGCAGGATCTGTAGTTCTGTAGTAGTATCGAAGTAGTTCCGCTTGCTGTCGCTAGATGGCGCTGGATACACTTGGTAACGTCGCATACTCACTGGTCTGGCTCAGGTACTGCAGCGAGCGGCCATCGACAGGGAAGTGCGCGACCGTGGCACCGAACTCGGGACACATGTTGGCGACGGTGGCGCGGTCGGCGATGCTGAGCGCGCTGACGCCGGGCCCGTAGAACTCCACGAACTTACCCACCACGCCCAGCGCCCGCAGGTGCTGGGGGGGGGGGGCTCATTTATTACGTCATTAAAATAGAGAGTAGGATGTAAACTCTAATTGTAAACCCAAAAAGTGAAGGGGGGGGATGCCTAAAGTCAAAAATATTTTTGACCAATTGTTAACCTACATTAAGCGAAAGGTCCCGGGTAAGACTCCTTTCAAGACCCCAGGCTGGTTGGCGGTAACATTTGCAAACCAATATTTATAAGGGGGGGTGCAATTGACATAGTGTAACGGCCGAGGGGGGGGGGGAGTTTGGACAACCCCGTCCCATCAGATGTGCTTATCCGGCATCTTACCTTAGTAATAGTTAGAACCAAGTCGGTGGACGTCACCAGGGGATTCAGTGCCCCCACCAGCTTGTACCCCACCACTTTGGGTAACAGCATGCTGATAGCTTGTCCCAACATCACGGCCTCGGCTTCGATTCCTGGGCAAGACACAATGGATTGAAATTCAGTAACTACGTAAATTATACTGTCGGAAGTATACACGAATATCACACATTGAAATAAAACTATTTTTAAAGGATTCTATAGCGATTTATTTTATGTTATAATATTATTTACATTTAACCCCGACGTTTCGGTTGCTTTTCAGCAGCCATGGTCACGGGGAGACTAAAGATGGTTGTTGTCTTGTAGTTTGAGGTGTAAGTTATCTCAAAGTACCCGAACTATGTTGAATTGTTGGTGTTACTATTTACGCAGAATGAGCTCGCAGTGTCATGAAGTCTTGGTGTATTTAGATTTTTAGTGAAATGAATTAAGTGAATGACTGGGTCCCAAGCTGGTGGTACATTCCAACCATATTCTCTATAAAAATTGTAAATAATAATGTATTTATGTATGTAAATCCTACTAATATTAGGTCGTTACATATGAAATTGCCGTTTTTCTTGAAGAAATTGGAGGAAACCCAATTTTCAGTACTAACATTTTTGCATTTTTATTAGGAATGACAAATCCAAATTTTACGATTTTTTTTGTGTATGAATGAGACAACATTAAGCTAACAAACAGCAACTTTTATTACATTTTTGAAAAGTGACAGCTGTTAAGTAATACGAAATTTATCATCAAAATGGATAGCATTTAGGGAGTACTGTTTTTGAAGATCGAATTAATTTATCAAGCGGCCAATAAAAACAAAATTTAATACAGAGTTGTCAAATCTTGAAATCAACTTTCAAACAAAATATAAATAATGGAAATAGCTATTAAATTACAGGAATAACGAACATTTCGGCAATTTCATAGGTAAAGACCTATTATTATAAACGCGAAAGTTTGTAAGTATGGATGGATAGATGTTTGTTACTCGTTCACGCAAAAACGGCTGAACGGATCGGACTGAAATTTGGCACAGGGATAGATTATAGTCGAGAATAACACATAGGCTACTTTTTATCCCGGCAATAGCTTCCCATGGGTTACGGGAACGGGATCAGAACTCTACGCGGGCGGAGCCGCGGGCAACAGCTGCTAATGAAATGATATCAAATAAATCGCGATTCGGATTCTCCGTTAAAAATAGTTTTATTTCAATACAACGAGCATTTTAGGTTAGGTTTAGATATTCTTCTCTGGTTCATCGTCATCGTCTTAGCGGTCCTCCCGGTCGCATCCGAGGGTATCACCACGGAGCCCGGGCTCCGCTTAATCCTTCCATCCTGCCATTTAGCATGGCTTATACGATATTTGTTTTGATATTAGCAACTGAAATTACTAGTATCCTCCAGTTAAGCTAAATTGGGAGGAGTGTTCGTCGGTACAGTAGGGACAAGATAATAGGTCACTTTTGACAGATGTCAGTTTTATATTCATAGTGAGGTGACCTGCTTAAAAACATCGATTAAATGAATGAATCGAATGAATCGATACAGACTTGAAACATATGTGAATTTTAAAAATGATCATGCGAATCCCTGTCCCATTATTATTTTTTCTTTCATAAATTAAAGGAGCAAAATAAGACAAGTACCTACGTAATTTAACAAAAAAATTGCTTTTATTCACTTGAACTATCGGAACTGCTATCTTCATCACTGCTGTCAGCACTCAGAGATATTATTAATTCATTTTCAATAATATTGTCTATTCTCACATCTCGTTCAAAATCTTGTAAAATTATTTTCTTTGTCTTCTCCACGACTTTTCGCCAGTCTTCTGTAGTGACTTCTGCACATGCAGTTTGTAGCAGAGTCATCATTTTAGCAGTACTGAAGGGTGGTTCAGTATTGTTCCGCGCTGCATGACCCTTTATTTGTGCCCAAATAAGCTCGATGGCGTTGGTACTGGACTGGCAATGTTAGGGAGGCAATCGAATAACTTCGTGTCCATGCTCTAGGGCTAGTTCATCGATTACATAGCGGAGCTTGGCCGGCTTAGTTGCTTTTACCAGATTTAACAACTCAACTTTTAATAAAGTTGGACTTGCCTCCACACCATTTCTTACCAGCCACGAGACAATTTCTTGCTTTTTATTTGCTTGAGTTGGTGGTTTATCAACTTGTACAGAATGATACGGAGCATTGTCCATTATAATTTTCGATGGGTTTTCTAAGCTGACTAGCAGCTTCTCAAACCACTTTTTAAAAACATCAAAGTTCATTTCCTCATGGTAATCTGTTGTAGTTTTAGAGGCGAATGCGAGGAGGCAGTCTGGAATAAAACCTTGAGAAGCTGATCCCGCGTGACATATAATAAGTCGGGCTCCTTTTCCCGATGGAACTTTTGAGGTGGAGGCCGCTGTATCATCGGTCCATGTCCGCGCAACCGTATGGTTCGCATTCAACCATGTTTCGTCAATAAACACGACATTGTCCCAATCCGTAATTTTATTTACCTGACGTAAGAATGTTATTCTCTTCAAAATAATGTCGTAGCGTTCTAGCAGGATTTTCCGCTTGTCGGATTTTTTAAATCTAAAGCCAATCGATTTTAAAACCTTTGATAGAGACGATTTGCCTCCAAAAAATAAGCCTGCGCCTTTTAACGAACTCAATAGCTTTTCCCGTGTAGGATATTCTTTTCTCGAGTAATATCCATAAATGTGGTTGCGAATTGCAGCAGCATCAAAATTATCAACGTCAACAATTTTCTTCTCCCTCTTTCGTTTTTTCGGTGTACGTAAAGTATTATCTTCTGAGCCTGATGGTCCGTATTTCTCTTTCAGAATTTGAGTTACTGTCTTCTTCCCTATTCCCAATGCTTCGGCAACGCGTTCTCTCGGTGGTTTCAATGGTAAAAGAGGCCCATCGTTAACTGATTCACGTCCAAAATAATTGTACAATTTCAGCACTAGTTCGCGAGATTGACTGTTTAGAGTTTTCCCCCGTTTCGACATAGTAAGACTGTAATGTTTTTCTTGTTTAATAATCGTTAAGCAATCGGAGTCCAATTTATAGCCAGGTAAACGTAGTCAGTAAGATCAGTTCAATGAAAAAGCCGGATCAGAAGAAAATAACAGAGAGCACACCAAAAACGCACAGTCACTTCGCACAACAACAAAAGACTGCGTCATCATCATGTTATGGTGACATGACATGCGTCATCGACAGGCACTGGTGTTGCCAGCAACATCCACCTAAATTGCACCCAACATCAATGACCTTTCTATTTAGTTATTTTTTTGTATTTTTATAGTTAGTTAAAAGAATAATAAATATGTATAATTAGGTTTTATTATAATCACAACGTGGTTATAAATTTATGGTGATTTTTCTTCACAAGTAATCATTGCATTCGATTCAAGTTACAGTCCTATCAGCTTTCGATTTTTAGAGTAACATCCCTAGTGTTTAAAAAGAAAAAGGGTTGACTGACGCAACATTGTAACGACGTTCAGTTCTTTAGATCAGAAATTGTTTATTATGTTTAGAATGGTTTATTAGTGAAAGCAAATCGTAAAATTACTCGTATCGGTCATTATTACAATAAATATGTAAACGTCATTGAAAAAAGTTAAGCAATTGTGCAGTTCTTATTTTATGCCCGCCGTTACAAGGTTACGTTGTTGAATTTTGATGAAATGTCAAAAGTGACCTATTATCTTGTCCCTACTTTAGTAATCAGGATTCCAACTGCTTTCTAACCCTCAAACCCCAGAGGAAATCCAGCGTCAGAGCCTCGTCTGAACTGACTGTAACCGCACACTATCTCGGGACTTCAGATGCAGGAGGCAGCAGTTGTCCTCAGCGCCAGCGTGTGCAGCGCTGAGTCCTCGCTTGCGCCATAGCAAAGGCACTCAGACGTTGGCTCCTTCCTGATCTGACAGAGGTGGCCCCGAAGCTCTCCTTCCTAGAGATCACCTGCGTCAGCCGTAACGAGGGGCTCAGACTCTGGGCTCCCCTACGATGCAACCAACACCCACGCTAAGTAGATGAATGATCTTAACTAAAACCTACCTCCAACCCCCCAACCAACCACTCCGAGTCCGTTAATCATGGTGGTGTGGGAGTCAGTTCCCACCACGGAGTCGGGGTACAGGAGATCCCCTGCGAAGACCACGCGCGCTAAGTACTCCAGGTTTACCTGAAAAAAGTTTCAAATATTCCATTTGAAGACCTGCTGTTCAGTAAAGAGAGCCAGAAAATTACCATCCTTTTTTATAATGGTCACGTCAATACGACTTCATGTGGAATATACTGTTTACGGGCTGTCTGTCCGTGGTCTATAGGACCCCCTCCAACTGCGCCTACAAATACGCCAGTGTCTCGGGCCTCTACATCAGTCGCAGAGAAGTCGCCGCCAAGGAGAGTTCTCCGCACTCGTCGGCGCCCGGACTTTACCACTGAAGATGTCGACCGCAGTGAGTGACGAAACGTTTGGAACACAAGTTTCCTATGGACCACGGCCAAACAGCCTGGTAGCAGTATATTCTACATGCAACGCCGGCCGTGAAAGCCTTAAGATTTATAAAATATGACTTTACTTCGCCTGATGGTGAGCTAAAGGGAAAATCTCAGGAATGAGGGACTTACGGACTGAATTTAGATAGTACAATACTTCAACATGTAGCGAACTTCGAAAAGACATAGATCGACAAGTCATTGCTTCGACAGACAACTATTAGACAACACACACCTTCGAATTACCACTACTTCAACAGACGATTATTCGACAGACAATACTTAGGCAAGACACGTCTTCGAATGACCACTATTTCGACAGATTTTTTCATTCCGGACTAGTGGTTCCGGCGCTCTGTTGGGGTCACAGTTCTAACCTAACCTAGCCCAGAAGCTATATTGAATATAAAAAACCTGTCAAACTAGTGGTCATTCGAAGATGTGTCTTGTCTAAGTATTGTCTGTCGAAGCAATGACTTTTCGATCTATGTGTTTTCGAAGTTCGCTACATGTCGAAGTATTGTACTGTCTAAATTCAGTCCGTAAGTGGGAATGAGGGTCACCATTACAGACATCGATGATGCTACAGTGATAGTCCTCAGCTTGACGGCCTCTTCATATGCTATTACACGCTCCGCTTAAAGGACCCGGGACTGTGGGAAGAAGGAAACACGTGTGCTGATGAAGTATTCCAAGTGTTTACTCCATGAGCGCAGGCTTGGGGGTGGCAGGTGAGACCGCTTGTCACCCCATCAGAAGCAGGTCGGGAAGGTGGGGCGACTAGCGCCCCTCCCCCAAACTGGGGCAAGACGGGGAAACCGTGGTTCCCAAACCCGAGGGGGCCATCTCGAAACCGGAGATGGCCCAGGGTCAGTCGGGGTGCGAGGGATATGCTCTATGGGCAACCTTACACCCCGGCGTCTGTAGACCCGAGACGGCGTGCGGTTTTAGTCGGTTCAAGCCCGACATAACCGCCCTCGCTAGCCGGCGGGGGGGAAACGAAGGGATTGAGCATGGTTTGAGCATGGTGCAGGCTCCTCCTAAAATGCTAAAATGTTACAACTACAGCATAATATTGTAGTAGGCATGCGACCTTTTTACCATATTTAAACTTTTTTCAATTATTTGAACGATTAACTTGGGTTAAATTTTATTATAACGTTTTTTTTTAATATACCTTTATTTATCTTGACACGAGACAAAAATGTACATTCGTCCATATTTAGTCTTAAGAAATCACTATTATAAGCTGACGATGTCTTGAAAATGCCGCAGTAGAGTTTGTTGCGCCGTTTCTTCTCCACTAGCGCCTAAGAAGCGGTGGTAAACTTAGTATTAAGCAGTTATTGACGTCAAAAAGATGTAATTACGTTGCACTATTTTGAAAAATAAAGACTTTGACTTTGACTTTTGACCATTACCGCACGAAAAAAAAAAAAAAAAAAAAGTATTTATGGTGCGAAAAAAAGGGAATCATTATACTCCAAGCCTTTTTCCCAACTCAGTTCGGTCGGCTTCCAGTCTGACTACGAAGCAGTTGAACTTCGACATGTCCCGTGAAGCGACTGCATCTACCTCCACAACCCACTGGCGACATCGAAGTTCTGTAGCCAGACCAGCTGTCGGACTGTTTAGGGCTCCAACTGCCCGTAACGACTGTCATAGATGTTCGCATGGCAACTGGGACCAACCGCTTAACGTGCTCGCCGAAGCACGGAAGGGTCTCAATATATTGAAGTAAATGTATCACTTGTACAATACGCGCCACGTAACTTTGCGCCTATGAACTTCGCGCGGAAGGCGCAGCAATGATGCATTTATAGGTGTCACAGGGGTAACTACTGCGCAGGTGAAGTGGGCGGGGCGGCACGTGGCCGGCCGACGCGTTGCACCTGCATGTTTAGTCGTGCATCCCGCTCTGACGCGTTCGGTAATTTCGCCGCTTTCACTCTTACGTACTGTCGTGAACATAATTCTTGTTAAAAGTTTTCGTTAATATTGTTGTTAGATTTTATCTATCTTCTGGGAATTTAGAGCTGAATAATACCCGATGTATTGCAGCACTATCTAGGTATATAGTTCTATTCAAAACATATGTGTAGGTACTGGAAATAACTGGGGTGTATGTTGGGTAACCTCCTCGAGTGTCGCTCCGATTCCGATCCCGCTGCAGTCCGGGGGGAACGGAATCGGAGCGGCCGGTAAACCCTGGGCGGCGGTCAATGGCTTCCCCTTCACCCCTTCATAGGGTTGGCATTGATCGTCGGCCAATACCCAACGTGGCGGGAACACATCGCTCTCCGTACTCCTCTGCTTTCAGAGGAGACAGGATGAGCGATGCTGTTAGTGGTGAGATGGCCCAGGGTCAGCCGGGGTGCGAGGGATATGCTCTATGGGTAACCTTACACCCCGGCGTCTGAAGACCCGAGACGGCGTGCGGTTTTAGTCGGTGCAAGCCCGACATAACCGCCCCCGCTGGCCGGCGGGGGGGGGGGTATCCGAAGGGATTTCCGCACGATAAAAAAAAAAAAAAAGGTACTGGAAATAACTCCAGGTAAATTATTTATTTCTATGCTACCTTAATAGATTATTATATTATTAAACATAATTTAATTACATTAGAATGACTACGGTACTGAGGAGGTATATTGTATAGTACCTTTTTTTTTTTTTAATCGTTAATCAATATTTCACGAAAATAGTATTAGATATTTAGTATAAGATATATTTTTATATTTAGTACTTTTGTTCGCGACGGTAGGTACCTTTTTTTTTTTCTTTTTTTTCGTGCGGAAATCCCTTCGGATACCGCTTCCGCTGGAGAGCGGGGGTCTCCAGCGGGGGCGGTTATGTCGGGCTTGAACCGACTAAAACCGCACGCCGTCTCGGGCCTGAAGACGCCGGGGTGTAAGGTTACCCATAGAGCATATCCCTCGCACCCCGACTGACCCTGGGCCATCTCCGGTTTCGAGATGGCCCCCTTACTTGCTCTCCACTGTGCCATCTGCTAATCAGAGGGACACGTGGAAAGCTTCCGAACAGCCCTGAACAGGGCCGTCCTCGCCTCGGTCGGAGTTAGCCGTAGGCGGCAGCGTCTCCCCCGCCCTAGGAGAGAGGCGCTGCCGTCTCCGTTGCCCAGGGTGCACCGCGTGGAGGTCCCCAACCAAGCAGCCCGCGACGGTAGGTACCTGCGCAACCTTGAACATTTAGCTAACTTCATAGGCGCAAAGTTGCGCAAACGTGGCGCATATTGTACTTTTCCACTATTATACTTAACTAGCGACCCGCCCCGGCTTCGCACGGGTCCAATGGATGTTATTATACATATAAAACTTCCTCTTCAATCACTCTATCTATTAAAAAAAAGCGGCCAAGTGCGAGTCGGACTCGCCCATGAAGGGTTCCGTAGCAGCAAGTAAAATTTTTATATTTGAGTTGTTTAAATGAAAGGTAAATTGCATTTTACGATTTAAGACGTATTAAAAAAAAACTACTTACTAGATCTGGTTCAAACCAATTATCGGTGGAAGTTTACATGGTAATGTACATCATATATTTTTTTTAGTTCTATCACTCTCTTATTTTAGAAGTTACAGGGAGGGGAGACACATTTTACCACTTTGGAAGTGTCTCTCGTGCAAACTATTCAGTTTAGAATTTTTTTTTCTTAGAAACCTCAATATAATTTTTGAAGACCTATACATAGATACCACGCACGAATGGGTTTGATTAAAAAAAAATTTTTGAGTTTCAGTTTTAGGTATGGGGAAACCCCCAAAATTTAATGTTTTTTTCTATTTTTGTGTGAAAATCTTAATGCGGTTCACAGAATACATCTACTTACCAAGTTTCAACAGCATAGTTCTTATAGTTTCGGAAAAAAATGGCTGTGACATACGGACGGACAGACAGACAGACATGACGAATCTATAAGGGTTCCGTTTTTTGCCATTTGGCAACGGAACCCTAAAAACCGCATCAAAATCCGTTGCGTAGTTTCAAAGCTTTAAGCATACATAGGGATATGGGGACAGAGAAAGCGACTTCGTTTTATACTATGTAGAGATAGATTACACCTGACCAGTTTCGCCTCAAGGCATTCTCAAAGGTTTTGTATGTTTATTTACACGTTACAGTCACCAACAGTTACGTTTTGGTAGGTGGTAGAGTCAAGCAACAGTAATTTTGGCCGTTGCGTTGCATGAGTGGGCCGACTCGACCGGGGAAGCACCACCCTCTCACAGAATATCGACGCCAAGTAACAGTATTTGAACTGTTGCGTTCCGTTTGGTGAGTGAGAGTGCCGGAGCCCAAACTCCTTTCCCATCCCCTCCCAAACTCCTTTCCCATTCCCTTTCCTTTACAGGGTCGGCAGCGCGAGTGTGACGCCACTGGTGTTGCTCACGTCCATTGGCCGCGGTAACCGCTTTCCATCAGGCGGTCCGTGTGCTTGTCTGCCACCTTAGTGGCATAAAAAAAAAAACCCAAGCATAGTGAACCTCCTTCTGCGAGCATGTAATGCTCGCGAAGGAGGTGGCGGAGCGCGCCCGGGAGAGACTTAGAACTCTCCCGGTCCGCCGAGCCCGCAACTTGCTCGCCGCGCGTCGCAGGCAACTCAGGCGCCGGAGGTCGCTTAACGACCTCCGTCCTCCATGAGCGCAGGCCTGGGGGTGGCGGGTGAGGCCACCTGTCACCCCAGCAGAAGCAGGCCGGGACGGTGGGGCGACTAGCGCCCCTCCCCCAAACCGGGGCAAGACGGGGACACCGTGGTTCCCAAACCCGAGGGGGCCATCTCGAAACCGGAGATGGCCCAGGGTCAGTCGGGGTGCGAGGGATATGCTCTATGGGCAACCTTACACCCCGGCGTCTGTAGACCCGAGACGGCGTGCGGTTTTAGTCGGTTCAAGTCCGACATAACCGCCCCCGCTGGCACGCGGGGGGGTATCCGAAGGGATTTCCGCACGATAAAAAAAAAAAAAAAAGGGTCTGATGTTCACTATACTTGGTGACTAGTGGAAAAGTACAAGTGATATCATTCAACAGTATAAAAAGGGTCTCAATGTGTTAAGAATGGTCACCAATCTTTAGATTGAACTGGTTAGTATCCCTTAACTTTGCAATGTGGTAACCTGCTAGGTTCCCACTTAGCCACGAGCCCCTCGCTTAATATAAATAAATATTGTAGAACAAATTACACAGCAGCACAATCTAGACCCATACTAAGCATAACGTGTTATGTGGGTTCTAGAACACGAATAAACATACTTATATATTTTTTGACGTGTGTTTGTGAGTATCTGACGGCCTCTGTGGCGTAGTGGTAGTGCATTCGACTGCTACGACAGGGGGCGCGGGTTCGATCCCCGCTCAGAGTAAATATTTAAATGCATGAATATGTCTATTTGTATTGGTCTGGGTGTTTCTATGTATAATATGTATGTATTTACAAAAACAATGTATATAATAAAAAAAAATACACCACCAGCGACCAGCGTCACGTGACGCGACGAGCACACGTGACGCTGGTCGCGATTTAGGTATTTCCCACACATCCGCTTGGAGAATACTGCGAGGAGAAGGACTGCACGTCTGCCACGTGCGTCACGGGCTCGTCGCGTCATGTGACGCTGGCCGCTGGTGGTGTTTTTTTTTTTCATTTTTATTTTATATTATTTATTTTTATTTTACCCGATATATTTCTTTTTGTTTCAAATACCTACATATTTTGTCGATACCAAATCATCTCACCAAATTCAGAGACCTAATTTTGTGACACCTTATATAAGTATGTTTATCCGCTTTCTGGAAGCCATAACACAAGCTAGTTAAACTATGCCTACTTTGGGTCTAGAAAGCGCTGTGTAGAATGTCGTAGAATATTTATTATTATTATTTGCTAATATATCATCAACCTATTCTAGTCCACTGCTGGACATAGGTCTCCCCTAATGAGCGCCATAGCGCCCTGTCTTCAGCTTGCCGTATCCAGCATCTGCCCGCCGTCTTTCGCAGATCGTCACCCCACCTGGCCGGAGGGCGTCCTACACTACGTTTGCCGAGTCGCGGTCTCCACTCAAGAACCCGTGTACCCCAGCGGTTGTCGGTTCTTCGCGAGATATGGCCGGCCCGCTGCCACTTCAGCTTGACTATTCTTTGAGCTATGTCGATAACCTTGGTTCTCTGTCGGATGTATTCGTTACGAATCCTATCCTTCAGAGAAACTCCGAGAGCATAGCTCTTTCCATAGCTCGCTGAGCGACTTTGAACTGGTGGACCCGTGGTGCTAATACATGCATATTAAAATTAATCATTAAGCGTCGGTAGCTTAGTGGTTAAGGAGTCGACTCTACGATCGAGAGGTCCCGGGTTCGAATCCTGGGCATTACACTACCGACGTGAACCCACTCCTAACACAAGCAATTTAGCTTAGCTGGAGGGGTTAGGGGGAATATTAGTAATTTCGGTTACTAATATTCTTAAAAAAAAAAGTAAAAAAAAAAAAACTTACTTGATGTACAATTCCCGATCCAGGGGGCACGATTAACATGTTGTCGAAGGCCTGAGCTCCCCACTGCAAATGAAATAATTACATAACATAACATAAAATAACATAAACTAACGCCTATATCCCCGAATGGGTAGGCAGAGGGGCTAGCACCCACGTTTCCCCAGTTTATGTTTTAGGTCCCAATGTAATAGGTGGCGAGCCTATTGCCATTAACCGGGCACTTATAAACCTGCGATAAATACACACATAACTTCGAAAAGCATCGAAAAGTCATTGGTGTGTGCCATGATAAAACCTGGGATCGAACCCGAGACCTCGTCTCAGCAGTCCATTACCCATACCACTAGGCTACCGCGGTTTTTACAATATACAATATGTACCATAACCAGTGTCCGATCCGTGAAGGTCTATATAGGTATCAATGTTAGGTTCTGTTTATGTAATCCTTTTGGGAAAATGATTTAAACTAGGAATTCAGTGCAGGGTGCGACTGAAATAAATTGAGCTGAGCGAGCAGGACTCGCACTTGAAAATAAGACATCTTACTACGGTCGCGCGCTCAGCTAAGGCTGCGCGCTCGTGGAACTGTTTTTCGGTGATTATTCCTCAATGGTACATCGGACATGAACCATCTCGCTTCGAAACGCTCCTCAGTGTCCACACTATCACCGTGGTACATTTGGTACAGATCGCACGAGTGGTTACGGAGGAGTTCAGCCACCAACAAACGGCTATACCGCGTATAAGAGCTTCGCCCCCTCAGCTCAAAAAATTTGCCCACAAAAATTGAGGTCGATGCGAAAACTTAAAAGGTATGAAAAATAATCACAAAGAGAAAAAATAACGAAATTAAAAAAAACACATGAAGGCGCGGCGGTATAGCCAGTGGGGAGCGATGTTGTGGGCCACCGTTAAATATTATTGGATATGTACCATGTGGTGTTGTCACATTCTTAGATTTTGGGGAGACATTGTTGTGTGTGTGTTTGTGCGTGTGTGTGTGTGTGTGTGTGTGTGTGTGTGTGTGTGTGTGTGGGTGTGTGTGTGCGTGTGTGTGTGTGTATGTGTAAGTGTAATTTACTTTCAATAATATATTATTTTTAATTTCATAATAATATAACATAACTTCACGCCTGTATCCCCGAAGGGTAGGCAGAGGTGTATTACGCACCCACGATTCGCCAGTTATGTTTAGGTCCCAATGTAATAGGGGGCGAGCCTATTGCATAGGTCCCATATGTACCTAGAACTTTCCCATTTGGAATAGTCGTCAGATAATTCCACAGTATGTATCAAAACTAGTGTCCGATCAATACATAACAATATTATGAAATGGTGTACGTAACGGACTGCCGAGACGAGGTCTCGAGTTCGATCCCCAGTCGCTCTGGGCACACACCTCTCACTTTTCGTAGTTATGTGTTTATTAAAAATGTTTTATCACTCGCTTAGTAATGTGCCCGGTAGATGGCAATAGGCTCGCCTCCTAATACATTGGGACCTAAACATAACTGGCGAATCGTGGGTGTGTAATACACCTCTGCCTACCTCTTCGGGGATACACGCGTGAAGTTATGTTATGTCAAGTCTTATCCTGTATATTGCCTTTTTCGACTTTAATTTTACAAAATGTATTGTAAAAAAAAGAAAATCTGGTTCATACCTTCAAGAACTGGAATCTCTCCTTGTTTCTTACGAATTCGAGCTCTTGGTTCTTGTTCAAAGCATCAGGGCTGAAAACAAAAACATCTAATTGAAATAAAACTGTTTTTAACGGATTCAATAGTGATTTCTTATGGGGAAAAGGGCCCGCCCAAATTGTCCTATTGCCCAAACATCAGAATAATAATAAATATTCTACGACACTCTACACAGCGCTTTCTAGACCCAAAGTAAGCATAGTTTAACTAGCTTGTGTTATGGCTTCCACAATGCGGATAAACATACTTTTATACTTTTTTTTTGTAAATACATACATATTATACTTAGAAATACCCAGACCAATGCAAATAGACATATTCATGCATACAAATATTTGCACTGAGCGGGAATCGAACCCGCGCCCCCTGTCGTAGCAGTCGAATGCACTACCGCTACGCCACAGAGACCGTCAAATCATCTGTTGGGTGAGTGTGTCCGAACATGGTGTGCGAGGGATATGCTCTATGGGCAACCTTACACCCCGGCGTCTGAAGACCCGAGACGGCGTGCGGTTATAGTCAGTTCAAGCCCGACATAACACTGGCTGGCAGGGGGGGTATCCGAAGGGATTTCCGCACGAAAAAAAAAGGGTATCAAGAGCAGCTTTATTGGAACTTGTTGACATGCAATCGATGGGTATTGGGAGATTCAATAGCATTCTGGCCAAACCTCTGTCTGGAGCTGCCATTCAAATTTTTTTTTTTTAACATAAACATAAACTCACGCCTATATCCCCGAAGGGGTAGGCAGAGGTGCTAGCACCCACATTTCGCCAGTTTATGTTTAGGTCCCAATGTAATAATAGGTAATAATAATAGGTGGCGAGCCTATTGCCATTAACCGGGCACTTATAAGCCTGCGATAAATACACACATAACTTCGAAAAGCATCGAAAAGTCATTGGTGTGTGCCATGGTAAAACCTGGGATCGAACCCGAGACCTCGTCTCAGCAGGCCATTACCCATAGCACTAGGCTACCGCGGCTTTTTTTTTTAAAGAATATTAGTAACCGAAATTACTTTTTCCCCCCTAACCCCTCCAGCTAAGCTAAATTGCTTGTTTTAGGAGTGGGTTCACGTCGGTAATGGCCAGGATTCGAACCTGGGACCTCTCGATCGTAAGGTTGACTCCTTAACCACTAAGCTACCGACGCTTCAAAGCGTAGTGTGCATGTAGATTGAATAATTTTAAGTCATATGTAAGCTCAGGGTACCATGGAGCTGGCATGACCTCTTAGGCCGAAATCTCCTAAACAAATGAAGATTAAAAGAAATAAAAATAGTAATTACATTGGTGTTTATTAAGCGTAGCGAGCCGAAGGCGAGCGAAGCGCCTTTGGTTTCAAAGTTGCATTTCAAACAAATGATACTCCTCCGAGACCGTTTGACCGATCTCGACCAAATTTGCCACGGTGATCAAGTAGACAAGTAATCAACCGCGGTAGCCTAGTGGTATGGGTAATGGACTACTAAGACGAGGTCTCGGATTCGATCCCAGGTTTCACTATGGCACACACCAATGACTTTTCGATGCTTTTCGAAGTTATGTGTGTATTTATCGCAGGTTTATAAGTGCCCGGTTATAATGGCAATAGGCTCGCCACCTATTGCATTGGGACCTAACCATAAACTGGCGAAATGTGGGTGCTAGCACCTCTGCCTATCCCTTCGGGGACATAGGCGTGAGTTTCTGTTATGTTATGTTATGATCAAGTAGACATTACTGAGTGTCGTAAGGGGTCGAATGTCCAGATCGGTCTTACCATCGAGGAATAATCACCGAAAAACCAAATCAATGGAAAAAGTCGACCGGTCACGTTGACCTATTGTTGGATAGGCAAATCTCGCTACGCTTAAGTTTGGGTTGATTGCCAACCTGGCAACCGTCCTAGTTTATTTGAAAAAGAAAAAAACTTGAGTTATGTTAAGCGAACGATTCTGAACACAAAAATATTTTTACTAGCTTTTGCCCGCGGCTCCGCCCACGTAGATGTCGATTATCGCGACAAAACATAGCCTATGTCCTTTCCCAAGGTCTAATCTACCCCTGTACCAAATTTCAGCAAAATCAGTTCAGTGGCTTAGGCGTGAAAGCGTAACAGACAGACAGACAGAGTTACTTTCACATTTATATATTAGTAAGGATTTTTATCTGTTTATCTGTTTGTTCGCAATGGACGCAAATACTACTGAGTGGATTTTGATGCGGTTTTTTCTAATAATAGGGTGTTAGTAATTTAAAATCTGCCGTATGTTTGATTGCAATTGGTTAAGTAGAACCGGAGATATGACCAGAGAACAATACTGGCGTCCTCAAGCTAAAAGTGACTTCTGGACAATTACATCTTAACTTTGAACAAATATTTTTTATATATTAGGCCGTTACATATGAGGGATGTGTGTTGGGTAACCTCCTCGAGTGTCGCTCCGATTCCGATCCGGCTGCAGTCCGGGGTGAACGGAATCGGAGCGGCCGGTACACCCTGGGCGGCGGTCAATGGCTTCCCCTTCACCCCTTCATAGGGTTGGCATTGATCGTCGGCCAATACCCAACGTGGCGGGAACACATCGCTCTCCGTACTCCTCTGCTTTCAGAGGAGACAGGATGAGCGATGCTGTTAGTGGTGAGATGGCCCAGGGTCAGCCAGGGTGCGAGGGATATGCTCTATGGGTAACCTTACACCCCGGCGTCTGAAGACCCGAGACGGCGTGCGGTTTTAGTCGGTGCAAGCCCGACATAACCGCCCCCGCTGGCCGGCGGGGGGGTATCCGAAGGGGGTATCCGCACGATAAAAAAAAAAAAAAAGGTCGTTACATATGAAATTGTCGTTTTTCTTGAAGAAATTGGAGGAAACCCAATTTTCAGTACTAACATTTTGCATTTTTTTAGGAATGACAAATCCAAATTGTATAATCTTTAGGGATTTTCTTTAGAAAAGCCCTATTGCTATCGAGTTGTCGTCGACGTCGTCGTTGCCAATTTTCTGTCACGGTTTTGGGTATGAAGGAGATGAGCTATCGAGTTGCTGTTTTCGGTAATAGATTCGTGCTGGGGTGAACCATTGCAAGATAAAAAAAAACGCAAAAAATAGCAAAAAAAATAAAAAAATAACGCTAAATCGAAAATCCCTTGTATTCGGCTGAGCTCGTCTCAGGAATTCAACTTGTTTTGTGTATGAATGGGACAACATTAAGCTAACAAACAGCAACTTTTATTACATTTTTGAAAAGTGACAGCTGTTAAGTAATACGAAATTTATCATCAAAATGGATAGCATTTAGGAACTACTGTTTTTGAAGATCGAATTAATTTATCAAGCGGCCAATAAAAACAAAATTTTATACAGAGTTGTAAAATCTTGAAATCAACTTTCAAACAAAATATAAATAATGGAAATAGCTATTAAATTACAGGAATAACGAACTCATGAATTTGTAGGAAAATTTCGGCAATGTCATGTCACCTATTATTTCAATAACAACTTTATTCTCGTAAATGCTCACAGAAATATATCCATCCACTGTTAAAATGACAATCTAATTGTAGACTTATAGAACATACTTTTCTTTTTACGTGCGAAAATCCCTTCGGCCAGCGGGGTATATGTCGTGTATCGACTAAAACCGCACGGTGTCCTCCCCAAGTGTCCGTTGCCGGGCACCCCGGGTAAGCCCTCGAAAGGATAACCCCAGGGTTATAGAACATACTAGCATAGGTTTTAAAATATGCCCTCATTTGTATTAGAGTTAACGGGATATTTACCATGTGTTTCTAAGAGTGTCGAGTGCCGAAATATCGGACACTCTTAGAAACACATGATAAATATCCCGTTAACTCTAATACTAATGTTAGTGACCATGATAGTTTAAATACCTATAGGGCCGGGACTCCACCAAAGCGGAGACGAGACGAGCGGAGAGGAGATGTTTTTTAAACAACCAATAGAAATGCGTTATTGATACGTCTCCTCTCCGCTTAGCTTCAATGGAGATCGCTATGCGGAGATGTGGAATATTTGTATGGCGCGATGGAAGCGGAGATGTGAGTTGCGCGCGGACGACGCGCAGCGCAGACGAGAGATGTGAGCGGTGTGCTGTGAGCGATGTAAATTACGTAGTTCGTAGAATATATTCCTCGGTATTCTGTAGGACTTGGTAAAACTTTCATCATCTAACTCATTAAACAGAGTAAAAAAATCTCCATGACTGGTATGGTAATTCAAGTGACTTCTTCTCCAAAACCGATGTTTTCTTTGGTTTAGGTGGTATAAAGCTATCAATTCTGCTTCTTCAGACAGTAGTTCTTCTTCAAGTAAAAGAAGATCCTTTTTTTGTAATAATAGCGACATCGTCTACCTTTCGTGTCAGAATGCGTACTGAGCACTCAACACACCGCACATCTCTTCTCGCATAGCACACAGCACGCCGCCCACCTCTCCGCTTTGGTGGAGTCCCCCGAGCTGAAAAATATCTCTTCTCGCACAGCACGCAGCACACTGCACACATCTCCGCTTTGGAGTCCCGTCCTATAATATGCCCTCATTTTTCGAAATTTGACGACCTTTGAGTGGTAGAGTCATGCAACAGTCATTTTGGCCGTTGCATGAATGGGCCGACTCGACCGGGGAAGCACCACCCTCTCACAGAATATCGACGCCAAGTAACAGTATTTGAACTGTTGCGTTCCGTTTGGTGAGTGAGAGTGCCGGAGCCCAAACTCCTTTTCCATCCCCTCCCAAACTCCTTTCCCATCCCCTTTCCTTTTCAGGGTCGGCATCGCGAGTGTGACGCAACTGGTGTTGCACACGTCCATAGGCCGCGGTAACCGCTTCCCATCAGGTGGGCCGTGTGCTTGTCTGCCACCTTAGTGGTATAAAAAAAAAGAAAAAAAAACCTCTGTGGTGTAAGGGAGTGAATTCGACCGCTAAGCCAAAGGCTGCGGGTTCGATTCTGGACTCAGGTTCGATTGGTCTGTGTGTTTCTATGTATAATATGTATTCATTTGCAAATAAAGTATTTAAGTATGTTTATCAGCGTTCTAGAACCCATATGACAAGCTCTGCTTAGTTTGGGTCTAGATGGGGTTGTGTACTTTGGCTTACAATATTTATTTATTTAATTTGCTTTTTCATTTAACCGCTTATTAGTTTGAGGACGGCAGAATAACCGACCTCGTGCGGGCGGAGCGGCGGTCATAGTTCGTATAATTTTTTATTTTTTTATTTAACACTGGAATTCAAAATGATGCTATAATTTAGTTTTAGGAGCTGATCTGATGATGGAACCAGGATGTGGAAGTGCAACTCTTCAACGGCTTGCATATCGAATTTAGACTCAATTGGTTCGTTTTAAAAAGTCCCATACATTTAATATAGAGGTTCGGCTCAAAATCGTGTCTTCAGTATTTATAATACACTTTTTTTCGTGCGGAAATCCCCTCAGATCCGCCGGCCGGCGGGTGAGGTTATGTCGGGCTTGAACCGACTAAAACCGCACGCCATCTCGGGTCTTAAAACGCCGGGGTGTAAGGTTGCCCATAGAGCATATCCCTCGCACCCCGACTGACTCTGGGCCATCTCCGGTTTCGAGATGGCCCCCTCGGGTTTTGGAACCACGGTGCCCCGTCTTGCCCCGGTTTGGCGGAGGGGCGCTAGTCGCCCCACCGTGCCGCGGAGATTTTTTATAGTGCCTACACATTTTTTTCTAAAGATTTAGATCGGAAAAAGAGAACATTTAGGACGGGACTTGAACCCGCGACCAGTCCCTTACAGGGGGAATGCTCTGACCAACTGAGCCACCTAGACACGTCCCAGATATTCGGAATTCTCCGATACATTAATACGTCTGAAGGCGACGTTGGAGCCATCTACCGTAATTCTTGCGAACTACGGAAACAATGAATAACTTTAAAGTCATTTTTAAAAGGAGAATTCCGAATATCTGGGACGTGTCTAGGTGGCTCAGTTGGTCAGAGCATTCCCCCTGTAAGGGACTGGTCGCGGGTTCAAGTCCCGTCCTAGATGTTCTCTTTTTCCGATCTAAATCTTTAGAAAAAAGCAAGCATACAAAATGCTTAAAAATTTAATTGAAGTACCTACACATTTTTATTAGGAAACATATATTGTGTACACATCTTTTTTTCAAAAACTCGTTTTACTCACACTCTAGCGAAATCCACTTGCACAGAATGGTCGATGACCAGGTCAGCTGGACATATAGGGTTTATCTTCTGAGGATCACCGCCAAGTTCTTTGACTGCATCACGCATGGCCGCGAAATCTACCACGGCCGGGACTCCTGTAAGATCCTGATGAGAAACAAAAATATATATCGGATCGGTATCTGATGTTCGCTCACTCCTTTTTCTCCTTTTGATTTGGTTTTTACGGGAGCGACTGGCGTCTGGACTACCAAAAACAATACGGAAACCTGCGCCAGCGTCTCGTCTTTCAAACAGCAGATGTAGTAGTAAATCTCTTTATTGTATGTACACAAGAAGTATCCAAACAGAACATAAGCTGGTACAGTTTTGAGGCATATACAATTGGCGGCCTTATCGCACAAGGCGATCTCTTACAAGCAACCATTGGATGGAGAAAAAACAGTTAATAGAAGATATAGGGCAGTTTCTGGTGTACTCTGACATTTAAATATAAAATTATAAATACATAAACCATAAAGTATGGGGAACCCCCAAAATTTATTGTTTTTTTTTTATTGTGTGAAAATCTTAATGCGGTTCACAGAATACATCTACTTACCAAGTTTCAACAGCATAGTTCTTATAGATTCGGAGAAAAGTGGCTGTGACATACGGACGGACAGACAGACAGACATGAAGAATCTATAAGGGTTCCGTTTCTTGCCATTTGGCAACGGAACCTTAATAAAGGAACTGACAAATTAATAAATACAAGAGTAAAAGAATGGTGGAACGCGAAGTAATAAATGAATGATAAATGTATGAAAAAATGAATGATTTATAATTTACGTAACATAACTTCGCGCCTGTTTCCCCGAAGTTGTAGGCAGAGGTGTATTATACACCCACGATTCGCCAGTTATGTTTAGGTCCCAATGTAATAGGGGGCGAGCCTATTGCCATCTACCAGACACATTATTAAGCGAGCGATAATCAACATTTTTAATACACACATAACTTCGAAAAGTCAGAGGTGTTTGCCCGGGGCGATTGGGGATCGAACCCGAGACCTCGTCTCGGCAGTCTGTTACGTACACCACTGGGCTATTTTTAATTTGTTTGTTATATTACCTGTAGAATAACCCTGGCCGGCTTGAAGGCGATCTCCACTCCCCCCTCAACGGATTGGTTCTTCTCCCAATCCAGCACATTCTGAACATCCTTCTCCAACACCTGGAAGTTGTCGCAGTTTCTCACGCAGGACTCCAGGAGAACCCTCACGCTGTAAGGCAGGCGGTCTGTAAAAAAAAATATACTACATTATATAATAGGTCTATACCAACGTTTCCCAAAGTGGGCGATAACGCCCCCTTGTGGGCGCTGTAGGCCTAAAGGGGGGCGGTAAGAGACCCAGAAAAAAAATAGGGCGTTGTGTAGGCTTCGGGGGGCGATTTGTAATTTCATTTAGCTAGGAGGACTCTTAGACACCGACAGAGCTCTCGACTCTCGGCTACAACTTGTGAACATCAACTAATATTAATTAAGAGATTGCTCAAACTCGGTTCGATATTTCTCTCCGCGTAGTTCATGTATCTGTCCTGTTTTATTCAATAAATAGAAGAAAAATCATGTCAATCGGTCGCTCCGTTTCGAAATGAAAGTAGACACAAACAAACAAATAAAAAGGCAATAGACACACTTTCGCATTTTAATAGTTATTAGTATTCCTAGATAGACAATTTTCGTAGATAATAGACCGCGGGCAATCATGTTTTAACAAGTTTTTGTTAAATAACCCGATTTGTGCATTCCTGTATCAATCGGCTGATTCATAGAATACTTGTTCTTATTTGTTGAGTACAATTGAGCGTCGAATGAGATAAACGAGTTATTGCATGTTTGTCTTATTCCTGTCGGTGCGTGCTGCTTATGCAATCCTATATAAACAATGGAATATTTATTTTATTTTCATTTGCGGTTTCGCGCGTAATAGATAAGCAGTACTTAAGTTCAACACTTACTTACGTATTTCTTAAAACAAAACTATGTCGGAAGTAAAAAAGAAGAGACGGCAATACTCTGTGGAATATATTAAATTCGGATTCATTGAAACGTGAAACGTGACGCCACTGGTGTTGCACACGTCCATAGGCCGCGGTAACCGCTTCCCATCAGAAGGACCGTGTGCTTGTCTGCCACCTTAGTGGTATAAAAAAAAAAAAAAACCACAAACCCATCGTCGCCTCAGTGCCTTCTATGTCTAAAAACATTTTCGAATCAAGCAATGAAGCCTTCAAGACTGCAAGATCATTTGAATAAAATGCATCCAGATAAGAAAGACAAGAATGTAGAATATTTTCAAGACCTAGAGATGAAGCATAATACTCAGCCAAGTGTAGCAAAACTATTCTCGGCAGCTGCTAAGCAAGATGACGACGGACTTCGAGCTTCGTACAATATCTCTTTGTTAATTGCTCAAAAAGGCAAACCACACAACATCGGAGAAGAGTTCATTTTGCCAGCAATAAAGGAAGTAATAACTACTGTTGCTTCATAAACCGGCCGCAGATATTACCCGAAAAATTCCTTTGAGTAATAATTCTGTGCAAAGACGAATTGATGAAATGGCTGAAAACATTGAAGGATCATTGTGTAATCATCTGAAGACTAGTCAATTCTCAATTCAGCTCGATGAGTCCATTTACCTACTAATGAAGCATTGTTGCTGTCTTACGTGAGGTTTATTAAACATGAGAAAATATGTGAAGAACTATTGTTTGCTAGAAATTTAGAGACCGATACAAAAGGCGAAACCATATTCAAATCATTGGAAAAGTTTTGTGATGAGAAAGAGATTCCCTTGAAAAATATTATATCAGTTGCTACGGATGGCGCTCCGGCTATGACAGGGTGCCATAAAGGCTTCATAGAGTACTTAAAAAATAAAATTCCAGATGTACTTGCTGTACATTGCGTTAATCATAGACAACATTTGGTTGCTAGAAACTTAAGTGAACGACTATTTCAATCACGGCAATATGTCATCAAAGTAGTCAATAAAATCCGTACTAGCTCTTTAAATGATAGATTATTTCATCATGCAGCTTTGTGTTACTAATGATGAAGATTCCAACCATGTGTTGCTTCATATTGAGGTTCTTTGGTTATCAAGAGGCAATTGTCTGACTCGATTTTACAACCTGTTTGACTCTGTGATAGAGTTCTTGGAAACTAAAGATACAGAATTGCGCAACAAGCTCATTACATCAAAAAATGATATAGCTTACATGACAGACCTGTATAAATTGTTCAACGACATGAATCTCCAACTGCAAGGCGATGAACTAAATTTAATTAAAACAAAAAATGTCGTTGCTGCTTTCGCAGCCAAACTGCTTCTACACAAAAAGAATATGGGTAGACGTAAGTTTCACAATTTTAAAATTTTAAAAGAAATAAGCGGACCCCGGCCAAAAATCCAGGTGAAAGCCTCGGATGCTGATGATGATAGTCTTTTAATAAGCTTTTATTTAGCTTCACCGGTCAAGATGTTTGTCATCGAATCTCACCTTCATTAAATAACCCCATTCACACGCATACTATCACCAATATAGCTGTGCACATGCGCACACGCCCACTCACACACACACACACACACACACACACACACGCACGCACGCACGCACGCACGCACGCACTTACTTGTACACACCCTCCCTTACACACATAAACACACCCTCACCGTCTCTCTAACTCATGCATACACACACACATATTTGTATATTTTATTGTATTTTAATATATTATATATATAAAAGCGGCGATGGCCCAGTGGCGTACGTAACGGACTGCTGAGACGAGGTCTCGACTTCGATCCCCAGTCGCCCCGGGCATTAATAAATGGTAATTATCGCTCGCTTAATAATGAGCCCGGTAGATGGCAATAGGCTCGCCCCCTATTACATTGGGACCTTAACATAACTGGCGAATCGTGGGTGTGTAATACACGTCAGCCTACCCCTTCGGCGATACAGGCGTGAAGTTATGTTATATATACATTTTATTTTCGAAACCTTATTCTTTATAAATAATGTCCGATCGAAAAATGCGACTTAACTCCGTCTACTTCTTGTACATCATTTAAAGCACTATTAGGACGAACACTGTTTTTTTTTTATACCACTAAGGTGGCAGACAAGCACACGGCCCACCTGATGGGAAGCGGTTACCGCGGCCTATGGACGTGTGCAACACCAGTGGCGTCACACTCGCGCTGCCGACCCTGTAAAGGAAAGGGGATGGGAAAGAAGTTTGGGCTCCGGCACTCTCACTCACCAAACGGAACGCAACAGTTCAAATACTGTTACTTGGCGTTGATATTCTGTGAGAGGGTGGTGCTTCCCCGGTCGAGTCGGCCCATTCATGCAACGGCCAAAATGACCGACACAAATACAGGCTCTGAGCCTAGTTTAGGTAACAGGGGGGATTAGGGGGAATATTAGAAATTTCGGTTACATGTTTTAAAAAAAAAAAACTTGTACTATTTCTCCTCCTTAAGCAACATTAACAGCAACTCGATAGCTCACCTTCATAACCAAAACCGTGACAGAAAATTGGCAAGCCAACTTGGCTTGTGGCAAGTGGAACCCAGAACACCATTTATAATTTTACTAGCTGTTGCCCGTGGCTGCGCCCGCGTAGAATACTGATCCCGTTCCCACAACCCATGGGAACCTATTCCCGGGATAAAAAGTAGCCTATGTGTTATTCCGGACTATAATGTATCCGTGTGCCAAATTTCAGCCAGATCCGTTTAGCCGTTTTTGCGTGAAAGAGCAACAAAGATACATACATACATACTCCCAAACTTTCGCGTTTATAATATCAGTAGGATAAACCTTTCTAATATAAAGAAACACATAAAAATCCGTTCAGTAGTTTTTGCGTCCATAGCGAACTAACAGACAAGAATTTAAACAAGTTGAATTCCTGAGACGAGCTCAGCCGAATACAAGGGATTTTCGATTTTCCGATTTTTTTTTCTTGCGATTTTTTCTTTATCTTGCAATGGTTCACCCCAGCACGAATCTATTACCGAAAACAGCAACTCGATAGCTCATCTCCTTCATACCCAAAACCGTGACAGAAAATTGGCAACGACGACGACGTCGACGACAACTCCATAGCAATATGGCTTTTCTAAAGAAAATCCCTAAAAAATGTATCCAGAATTGTTCATTTAACATGACACTAGGAATTCAGTGCAGGGTGCGACTGAAATAAATTGAGCTGAGCGAACAGGACTCGCACTTGACAATAAGACACCTTACTACGGTCGCGCGCTTAGCTAAGGCCGCGCGCTCGTGAAACTGTTTTTCGGTGATTATTCCTTAACGGTACATCGGACATGAACTATATCGCTTCAAAACACTCATCAGTGTCGACACTATCACCGTGGTAAATTTGGTCAAGATCGCGCGAGTGGTTACGGAGGAGTTCAGCCGCCAACAAACGGCTATGCCGCGTATAAGAGCTTCGCTCGCTCAGCTCAATAACCCAAGTTTTTAAAAAAAAAAACTCCAATATATACACACACAACTAATTTACAATTTTAAAATAGTATAGATTATATATGTCTGAAGCACAATAGAAATTAAATAACCAACGCAAATAGACATAGTATTCATGAATATTAATATTTGCACCGAGCGAGAACCGAACACGTCATAGGTCGCGCCTCTGACGTGACACTGCCGTTATGTACACGTATACATACAAAACGCACAGTCGAGCCTCCTCCTTTTGGTTCGGCTTTTATGGCAGCGACTGCCGTTTGACCCAAACCTGAACCAGCAGGTGTACCAGCTTGGTGGAGGTCCCGAAGACAATAGTGGGGTTCCAAATGCAAACATCATTATGAAGGTAGTACCGTTTGATCCCCCCCCCCAACCTGAACCAACAGGTGTATCAGCATGGTCCCGAAGACATTGGTGGGGCTTCAAATGTACACGTACAAAACGCACAGCCGAGCCTCCTCCTTGTGGTTTGGTTTTATGGCAGCGACTGCCGTTGGACCCCCCCCCCCCCCAACCTGAACCTTGGTCTAGATCCCGAAGACAATGGTGGGGCTCCAAATGCACATAATATTGTTACAACGATCGTCGATATCTCGAAAACTACTGATAAAATCTTCTGGAAATTAAAACGCATTGTTAGTGTCGAAGTCCTCTACCGAACAGTGTAGAAGAATCTAGAAAAGTCAACACAAAACCACAAGTACTTCAAATACCTATACCTACTTTACCTACAAATCTTGATTACAAGGTCAGTCACCTCGACCGTCGGCGTGTGATTGTAGCTACTAAGTAGCTCTTCTCTCAGCCATCGGGGTGGGAGTCCTCTCGCTCGGCAGCATGTTTGCGGCAATGGTGCTGAGCGTAGGCGCGTGGGCCGCCACCACCTCCTTCTGCGAGCATGTAATGCTCGCGAAGGAGATGGCGGAGCGCGCCCGGGAGAGATTTAGAACACTCGCGGCCCGCCGAGCCCGCAACATGCTCGCCGCGCGGCGCAGGCGACTTAGGCGCCGGAGGTCGCTTAACGACCTCCGTCCTCCATGAGCGCAGGCCTGGGGGTGGCAGGTTAGGCCGCCTGTCACCCCAGCAGAAGCAGGCCGGGACGGTGGGGCCACTAGCGCCCGTCCCCCAAACCGGGGCAAGACGGGGATACCGTGGTTCTCAAACCCGAGGGGGCCATCTCGAAACCGGAGATGGCCCAGGGTCAGCCGGGGTACGAGGGAAATGCTTTATGGGCAACCTTACACCTGTCTGTAGACCCGAGACAGCGTGCGGTATTGGTCGCTTCAAGCCCGACGTAACCACCCCCGTTGGCCGGCGGGGGGGTATTCGAAGCAATTTCCGCACGAAAAAAAATAAAGGGTACGTGGCTAGGCGCCAGAGGCCGCAACTCGCCGTCTTGGGTCTTTAATACTGGGATTCAAGGAGACATTCACGAAAGAAATTCAGCTGATAAGGTAACCAATATATAAAGCTGAACAAAGTTAGCCGGGTCTGCTATTTAGAATTGATATCAAAAAAATCGGTTGTCTGTAAAGTCGGTTTACTGAGGATAGTTACAGTTACGTGACAACGTCATAAGAAAATACTGCTGGAATGGTTGCATTTTTCAAAAGAAAATTTTAATTTTATTTGTTTAACCACTAAGATCGGTTATAAGAATTCACTGCACTTCATACTTGACGAAAACATGTAAATGTATTATTGTATAGCAGCTGTCCACGCGGACGCATCGCTCACTCAAGTAGGAGAGAGACAGATGTCGAACGCTGCCGAACGCGGAGGCCGATTGTGCCTCTTTGTCGATCGTTCCGCGATCTCGCTTGCACTTCAAGCCTTAAATGGAACGCCTCAGAGCGAGGTAACGCCGCATATGTCATGTTTTTTCGTGCGTGCAGCCGGCTCCTTCCAATTATAAGACGTTGTCACGTCAAAATGATGACAATTGCGCACTCCTTATCTGTGGTTCTCTATGGTGGGGTGCGCGGGGCGGACGGCGCATCTATCAACCAATCATAGATTATTAATTGAAATTAAAAAAGTCAAAATCGTTCAAAGGGCTCGCGTCATCGATCAGTGCTTTAAAGGTTTTTTGATTGGCCAGTAAGTGTACATACGCGAGATTTTTCAAGATTTTTGGAACATACTATAGAAAGATTGGCGACCTGTGTGGCGTAGCGGTAGTGCATTCGACTGCTAGGACAAGGGGCGCGGGTTCGATTCCCGCTCAGTGCAATTATTTGTATGCATGAATATGTCTATTTGCATTGGTCTGGGTATTTCTATGTATAATATGTATGTATTTACAAAAAAAAAAGTATATAAGTATGTTTATCCGCATTCTGGAACCCATAACACAAGCTAGTTTGGGTCTAGAAAGCGCTGTGTAGAATGTCGTAGAATATTTATTAATTTATTTATTGAGCTGAGCGTAGCGAAGCTCTTATACGTGGCTAAGCCGTTGGGTCGAGACTGTACTCCTCCGGAACCACAATACCGATCTTGACCAAATTTGCCATGGTGATAGTGTAGACACCGCTGAGTGTTTAGAGGGGTCAACTGTTCAAATACAATGTACCATTGAGGAATAATCATCGAAAAACAGTTTCACGAGCGCGCGGCCTTAGCTAAGCGCGCGACCGTAGTAAGATGCCTTTTTTTTTCAAGTAAGAGTCCTGCTCGCTCAGCTCAATTTATTTCAGTCGCACCCTGCACTGAATTCCTAGTATTATATTTAAAGAAAGAAAAAGCAAGAAAGAAACGTTTATTTGATGCATGTAGGTCACATTAAAAATTCCAATTAACACATATAGGTACCGTAACATTTAGCTAAAAAATCACAGGGCGCGGTTACTTCGCCCATAAACGTCATACGTCATAAATTTGTTGATAACTCGGTCACAATATCGTCTTTATCGTGCAAACATTGCTACATCTTGACATGACCTTGATCTTGTTGTCAATATCTTGGCGAGATACTGTTGACATTTCTAGGAGAATTTTGTAACTAAGTACACCTACCTTTTCTTTTTTTTTTTCGTGCGGAAATCACTCGGGTCTACAGACCGGGCGGGGTGTAAGGTTGCCCATAGAGCATATCCCTCGCACCCCGACTGACCCTGGGCCATCTCCGGTTTGGGTTTGGGAACCACGGTGTCCCCGTCTTGCCCCGGTTTGGGGGAGGGGCGTTAGTCGCCCCACCGTCCCGTCCTGCTTCTGCTGGGGTGACAGGCGGCCTTACCTGCCACCCCCAGGCCTGCGCTCATGGAGGACGGAGGTCGTTCTTTCACGCAAAAATCTTGAACAAACGTCACAGAGTATTCTTTTTTCCTTCTTTGGCAAATATGTAATGAATGCAAGTGTCAAATAATTAGATAAATCAAGTCATTTGCATATGAATTCAATACAATGCAGCGTTTTTGTCAATTTGACTAATTGTCAAAAACGCTGCATTGTATTGAATCAAGAATCAAGTAAAGTCCATCATGGACATAGTATTTTATTTTGCAGTAACATGGTTAAGTACATAGATCTTAGATACATTTAAATTATTTTCCAGCACGTTTCGCCGTTTTACCAGCATGCAAATGTAAAATTAAATACAAATACAACAATTAAATAAAACAGAATACAAAAACCGCGGTAGCCTAGTGGTATGGGTAAAGGACTGCTGAGACGAGGTCTCGGGTTCGATCCCAGGTATTACCATGGCACACACCAATGACTTTTCGAAGTTATGTGTGTATTTATCGCAGGTTTATAAGTGTCCGGTTAATGGCAATAGGCTCGCCACCTATTACATTGGGACCTAAACATAAACTGGCGAAATGTGGGTGCTAACACCTCTGCCTACCCCTTCGGGGATATAGGCGTGAGTTTATGTTATGTTTAGAATACATGCAATGATTTTACACAATATTAAGTAGACAGTTAAGATATAGACTGATACAACGATGTCTTTTATATATGATACGATGTCATTTTAATAATTATTACTATTAAACTAAAATAATATAGTAGTAATTTAAAGTCCTACCCTTTTTTTTTTTTTACGTGCGGAAATCCCTTCGGATACTCGCCCGCCGGCCAGCGGTGGTGATGTCGTGTCTCCACTAAAACCGCACGGTGTCCTCCCCAAGTCTCCGTTGCCGGGCACCCCGGGTAAGCCCTCGAAAAGACAAACCCAGGGTTAAAGTCCTACCCTAGTAAAGTAGTGGGAGGCTTTACTAGAGGCTTCTTTGGACTTTTGGAAACAACACGGAAAATCACAATTCACGGTAAATATGCCACTTGCCTACACTTGTGCGTGTTGTCGAAGACGTTATGTCTAAAAACCCACCGTTTTTGAGCTGAGTGAGACGAAGTCGAGCGAAAGCTCCTCATACCAGACTTCAGGATTTTCTTTGTCACAGGTCTCCTCCTAAACTACTAATCCAATCAGAACCAAATTTGGCATGATTAAAGAGGTCAATCAGAGGAAGGTTTATGGATATGGATATTTTGAAAAAATTAATGCTACCACAGAGAAATGATCACCGTTAAAAAAAATCCAGATGGAATTACATAATAACCGCTCGAGACACTGTGAACAAACTTTACACGCTCAGAAAGCATGTCCAGAGTTGTGAGGAATGATCACTGTTCAAATTTTTCAAAATCTGATTCACGATGTCTCACTCAGCTCAACATTGCAAGCAGCGATTCGCCTTGCAGACCTAGTTACACATTAAAACTCGAAATTACACAAATTTTAGAAAATGAAACACTGTTTCGATGTGACTTTTCCCGCGTTCTAGCTACAAGCGGGATGATTTATAATGCGAACGTTAACCATGTCTGAGTTCTATTGAACTGCAGAATTCCCTGATGGTCTGATTTAGATATATAGAATTATATATAATTAAGAAATGATAAATAATAGGTTTGATCGATTTTATCCTGCTGCTCCGATCACACTTATAATACCGTGATCATATATAGCGCAAACCATACCTTAACCTAGAAAAATGTTCATACAAAATTTCAGCTGAATCCTGTACAGCAGTTTTCAAGTGATGCTCGGACATCGATAATAAAAGCAGACAAACAGGCAAAAATTCTAAAAATCACATTTTTGCCATAGGTATCCTTCCTAGAACAAATAGTAATTATTTATTTGAAAAAATATTCAATGTACAGTTTTCACATCTTTACGATTTTATTATTTGTATATAGATAAATAATTTAATAAGGATTGGTTATCGATTTACGTTTAGTGATTGTCATATGTCTGTCTTTATCTCAGTCCAGTACGATCTTGTACGTGCGTAAGCGACCTATTTTTTAAAACGATTAGGTACCAGCTATTTAGGGCGCGCCGCAATAGCGGCGGTAAGGCCCATCATGGAGGATTGGCTAGAGAGGCGACACGGAAGCCTCTCGTACCGACTGACGCAGGTGATCTCCGGGAAGGGGTGCTTCGGGGACCACCTGCATCGGATCAGGAAGGAGCCAACGCCTGAGTGTCATCATTGCGACGCGAGCGAGGACTCAGGGCTGCACACGCTGGCGGACTGCCCGGCGTGGGAGGCGCCGAAGCGTGACCTCGTGGCAGCCATCGGGGTGGGAGTCCTCTCGCTCAGCAGCATGATTGCGGCAATGGTGCGGAGCGTGAGCGCGTGGGGGCCGCCACCTCCTTCTGCGAGCATGTAATGCTCGCGAAGGAGAAAGCGGAGCGCGCCCGGGATAGATTTAGAACTCTCCCGGCCCGCCGAGCCCGCAACTTGCTAGCCGCGCGTCGCAGGCGACTCAGGCGCCGGAGGTCGCTTAACGACCTCCGTCCTCCATGAGCGCAGGCCTGGAGGTGGCAGGTGAGGCCGCCTGTCACCCCAGCAGAAGCAGGCCGGGACGGTGGGGCCACTAGCGCCCCTCCCCCAAACCGGGGCAAGACGGGGACACCGTGGTTCCCAAACCCAAGGGGGCCATCTCGAAACCGGATATGGCCCAGGGTCAGTCGGGGTACGAGAGATATGCACTATGGGCAACCTTACACCCCGGCGTCTGTAGACCCGAGACGGCGTGCGGTTTTAGTCGGTTCAAGCCCGACATAACCGACCCCGCTGCCCGGCGGGGGGGTATCCGAAGGGATTTCCGCACGAAAAAAAAAAGAAAAAAAGGTACCAGGTATTTTAGAAGTTACAAAGTACATTTTAGGTATGAATTTTTATATCTTATAATGTGTTGCATTTCAATTGCGGTAAAACTGACACGTAAAGAATTAAAATATAGTTGATACAAAATAAAATTGTTAACACTTGTTCAAAGTTACTTCGTCGATTACGTAGCGATCTATCAGTCATCAATCTATGTTGAATGGACTACAGTTTCACCGTAGCAAGTCTATCGTCCAAACATTTACTTAAAATTTGGCTAACGTACATTATATTACCGATTTGCCTCAGAGGTCAGCTCATTTAAAATTGAAATGAACTATTGTTCGCGTTCAGAATGACGTGGAGTAATATTGAATAGTTTTGTGATTGGAAAAAAAAGTTTTATACATATTGTCTTTGATTGTAAAGTTAACCAATATGCACATATCAACACTGTCTAGGGATATTGTACATTTATAGACGTAGGTACATAATTAAAATAATTTTGAATTCTAGAAAAATGTTTTTCATCATCATCATCATCATGTCAGCCAAACGACGCCCACTGCTGGGCATAGGCCTCCCCCAAGGATCTCCACAACGATCGGTCCTGCGCTGCCCGCATCCAGCGGCTTCCTGCGACTTTGGCTAGATCGTCAAAATGTTATTAATTAATGTTTTTAAAGGTGGTAGAGTCAAGCAACAGTAATTTTGGCCGTTGCATGAATGGGCCGACTCGACCGGGGAAGCACCACCCTCTCACAGAATATCGACGCCAAGTAACAGTATTTGAACTGTTGCGTTCCGTTTGGTGAGTGAGAGTGCCGGAGCCCAAACTCCTTTCCTATCTCCTCCCAAACTCCTTTCCCATTCCCTCCCAAACTCCTATCCCATCCCCTTTCCCTAACAGGGTCGGCAGCGCGAGGGGTGCGACTGGTTGGATCACCTCCAAGTTTGGTGTACCCTGGGCAACGTGGGCGATGACGCATCATTGATTGCTCCTCTGGAGTAGCTGGCGTCAACGTCAACGGCCAAGAGTCTGACCAACCGGCCCTTTTCAGGGCCAGCTGACCCCATTGCACGAGGGGGTCGGGGCATGGCGGGCCTGCAAGGCCCGCGGGGGTGAGAGCCGCTCCAGGTACCCCTCTGCTGTTATCAGAGGGGACACTGCGAATGACTCAGGGTCAGTTGGAGTGCGAGGGATATGCTCTATGGGTAACCTTACACCCCGGCGGCGGTTTTAGTCGATTCAAGCCTGACATCCCGCCCCCGCTGGCTGGCGGGGGGGTATCCGAAGGGATTTCCGCACGAAAAAAAAAAAAAAGGTACATTACCACGTAAACTGCCACCGAAAATTGGTTTGAACGAGATTAAGTATAGATTTTTTAATACGTCATAAATCGTAAACCGCAATTTACCTTTCATTCAATCAACTCAAATATAAAAACTAAAAAGAAAAACATTATTATGTTACTTGCTGCTACGGAACCCTTAATGGGCGAGTCCGACTTGCACTTGGCCGCTTTTTCACTGAAATGAACCGGTAAGCTATATCCAGTGGGTTGTGGTGATCAGCTGGCAATAGCTTCACAGAACATATCGGAGTTCAGCTGTTTCGTAGTCAGACTTAATACCAACTGAGCTGGTATTAAGTCTGACTACGAGGATGATATTGCACTTTCTGTGATCATCATATCAGCCGTAGGAACTCCACTGCTGAACATATACCTCCCCCATCGACTTCCATTTCGACCGGTCTGTAGCGGCCTGCGTCCACCGAGTCCCTGCGCTCTTTGCTAGGTCGTCTGTCCACCTTGCGGGAGGCCTTCCTACGCTGCGTTTGCCGTTACGTGGTCTCCACTCAAGAACCTTTCTGCCCCACCGGCCATCGGTTCTCTGAGCTATGTACCCTGCCCACTGCCACTTCAGCTTGCAGACTGGCTCTGCTATGTTGGTAACTTTAGTTCGTCTACGGATCTCCTCATTTCTGATTCGATCTCGTAGAGAAACCCCAAGCATAGCCCGTTCCATAGCTCGCTGTGGGACCCCGAGCTTCCTTATGAGGCCCATAGTGAGAGACCACGTCTCGGCACCGTAGGCCATCACTGACTACTACCATTCTGTGATAGTTTTTTTTTTGAAGTGAATCTTTTTTAGAATCGTTGTGATTTCAAAGTTCAAACTCGATAAAACGAAAAAATAAGTCCGTAGTTTTTTTTTTAATCAGGGACTTTTCAGAAGTTTCACTTCTACCGTGAGGGTAAAAAGGGGAATTGTGTAAAGGGTAAAAAGGGAAATGGGTCAAGGATAAAAACGGGAAATGTGAAAAAGGGTAAAAAGGGGAAATGCGGAAAGCGTAAAAACGGGAAATATAGAAAGGGTAAAAAGGGGAAAAGTGGCAAGGGTAAAAAGGAAAATGTGACGAGGGTAAAAAGGACAAATGAGGCAGGGTTAAAAAACGGGAAATGTGAAAAAGGGGGAAGGTGGAAAGGGTAAAAAGGGTAAATGTGGCAAGGGTAAAAAGAGGAAAAGAGGCAAGGTTAATTGTTTTTATACGTGTGACTTACCATACTTCTCGCCAAGAGCAGTCACGTCGAAATACTTGTAGTGTTTTCCATTGACTTCGATGTTCTTCACCAGGTTGCTGTACGGGTTGTTGGTTGCTGAAACAAATATTTCTAAGTTAAATAAATAAATAGTCTAGGACATATTACACAGCGCCATCTAGACCCAAACTAAGCAAAGCTTGTCATATTGGGTCTAGAATGCGGATAAACATACTCAGATAATTTTTTTTTGTAATTAATACATAATAAAATTATACATATAAACACCCAGACCAATGCAAATATACATATTTGCAATGAGCGGGAATCGAACCCGCGACCTCTGACTTAGCAGTATATAATATGACCTCTGTGGCGTAGCGGTAGAACATTCGTCTACCGCTACGCCACAGAGGTCATATTATAAAGAGAGAGTTCGAATTTTGTGATTTTGTTTATGTGTTAGGGGTAATCTTTCGGAACTACTGCACTTATTGGACAAATTCTTTCACCATTTGAAAAGTATATTATAATGTCTGTCTTCTCTCTGTCTGTTTAAATTAAGTAATCTCTGGAACGGCTGGGCTGATATTAACGAGACTTTTATTGGTAGACAGCTAATATTACATGCATACATACATACATATTACTATGCGCCACATAGGCTACTTTAATTTTAGAAAAAGAATTAGGGTAATGAGCAAAACAATTAAAACCTTAAAAATTTTAATCCATGCATACAAAGTCGCGTGCACAGTTAGTAAGTTACAAAAATACTGAATTACATGTAAATTAGTGATGTGCCGGATATCCGTATCCGCGGATATATGAGGGAGAAGAAATATTCGTATCCGAATCCGTTACTTTTATGGCGGATCTTTAACGAATCTTCGATGTAATTCTAGATAATTAGGCAGCTATCATAAACTTCAATTCCATTCAAATAAGTATTTTCAATCGAAATCAAATATTCAAAACGCATGCAAAGCAGCAAGTGACTTCAGCAATCGTTCCAAGGTCACGCGCACTGTCACCGATTGAATAAAAAAGTTAAGATCCGTGTCCGTGTCCGTGACAAGTCAGCGGTTGCGGAACACACCCAGGAGGATGGTAATCATACCATCAAATTTCAGAACACCAAGGTTCTAGCCACCACTTCACAATTCTTCCCATGGCTATGTCGAGAAGCCATCGAAATATTCAAGAATCCCAACAATTTTATTAGAAAAAACGAAGGTTTTCATCTTCAAAAAGATTGGTATGCAGCACAGAGCCGCGCGTCATCACAATTCAAACATGACGAAGCCGCCACCATTCCCGGTATCGGGAAGCCCCATCCCCTTGCTTATCCTCGACCAATCAGGATCGAGCGCATCGGTTGCGCAGCTCTCAACCAATCAGGAGCGATCACGTCGTTTGCCCCCTCAACTGCACCTATAAATACGCCAGTGACTCGGGCCTTTACATCAGTCGCACCGAGTTCGCCACCGAGGAAGGTTCTCCGCACTCGACGGCGTCCTGACGTGTACCACTGAAGTAGTCGACCGCGGTGATCGACGAAACGTCTGGAATACAAGTTTCCGATGGACCACGGCCAAACAGCCCGGAAGCAGTATATTCTACATGCAACGCCGGCCGTGAAAGCCTTAAGATTTACAATCCAATATTGTGATCCGGTGTAAGGACCCACATTTACACCGGATCATGATATTGGATCGCGATATGTATTGCCTGTCTCCACGCGACCTAACCGCGGATATACATTACCAATACCTGTTTATCGAATGCTGCTTTAAATTTAAAATATGAACTTGATATAAAACTCCTATCATATCAGGGGGATGGTCCTGTTTCTCCTTAACACAGGCTACTTATAACCTATCTAGGAGAGCAGTAACTCACCCTAAATAGTATTGTAGAACAACCGGTATTTTTTTAAGTATGCAACATTTGCTTGTAAAGCTACAATTTGATTTATGAATAAATGAATTATTATAAAGAATTATACATTTGTAACGATCCGGCACTTCACTAATGTAAATTTATAACGAAAGACGCAAAGTTTATGAATACCGACTTAAATTATAATATTTTTTTTTGGCGGGCTGTTAAAATTCAGAACTATGCGTTTCGGGTCGTTTCTGGGGGGGTTTAGGTCGAAAGAACTGTCACGTGCCGTCTTCGGGCCCGATTGCGGGATAAGTACGTTTCATTTTTTTTTATTACCACTCAGGTGGCAGACAAGCTCACGGCCCACCTGATGGGAAGCGGTTACCGTGGCCTATGGACGTGCGCAACACCAGGGGCGTCACACTCGCACTGCCGACCCTGTAAAAACCTTCTTGACGAACCCCATATTGTAATACGTAGCTAGCGTGCGCCAAAACGTAGCCTATAACCATAAATACTGATTAAAAAAATAAAACTGAAAATCGAACAAGACACGGAGGAATAATCACCGTACAAAAAATTCAAAAGCTGATTTCTCGAAAACTACAATTTGCTAAACCTGAATTTTGGCGCCAAAATGTGGTCCATGGTCATACGTACGGATCAGAGAAAGAACATGGGCACTCTCAGCTCAACATTGCAAGAGCTACTGCCTGGCGGACCTAGTTTATATAGAAGTGAGGGCCTGAACCTTGACAGAATTCTTATTCTAAACAGCTTGTATAGTAAGTCATTTAGCAGATCTGGTAATAAAAACTCATGGCCACTCTTTTTTAATTACCAGTTATTGATTGTTAGAAGGATATTAATTGATTGCCTAGAGAATAAACATACTTGGATAAAATTTTTTTTAAGAACTATGCTGTTGAAACTTGGTAAGTAGATGTATTCTGTGAACCGCATTAAGATTTTCAAAAATAGAAAAAATACCGCTAAATTTCCCCATACTTCGATAATTTTTTCTAAACTGAATAGTTTGCGCGAGAGACACTTCCGAAGTGGTAAAATGTGTGTGTGCGTGTGTGTGTGTGTGTGTGTGTGTGTGTGTGTGTGTGTGTGTGTGTGTGTGTGTGGGTGTGTGTGTGTGTGTGTTCATAACTTCTAAAATAAGAGAATGATAAAACTAAAAAAATATATGATGTACATTACCATGTAAACTTCCACCGGAAATTGGTTTGAACAAGATCTAGTAAGTAGTTTTTTTTTAATACGTCATAAATCAACACACATATAAAAATTTTACTCGCTGCTACGGAACCCTTCATGGGCGAGTCCGACTCGCACTTGGCCGGTTTTTTTATGTAGTACATAATATATTTTATTAAATGTTCAAAATTCTTTTCAATTATTTTTTTTGCAACCTTTACATACTGTTCCTATAGATTTAGATCGGAAAAAGAGAACATCTGGGACGGGACTTGAACCCGCGACCAGTTCCTTACAGGGGGAATGCTCTGACCAACTGAGCCACCTAGACACGTCCCAGATATTCGAAATTCTCCGATATGTTATATACGTCTCGGGGCGACGCTGGAGCCATCTACCTACGACTATTCTTGCGAACTACGGAAACAAGATATTTACATACCATGCTTAATTTTTTCAATTTTATGTTGATACTGATGCCCCACTAAGCAACAACCAGTATTTTAGGAATAAATACATTTTACACATAATATTATACACAAGCTGTGTTTGAGACTATGTCCAGTGTAATTTTTTTAAGATCGACGCAAAGTTGCAGGCCTATCGGTTTTTTACCGGATGCATTTCGGAGAGTGTGCGCTGGAATTGCACAACTTGATACCTCCAAGCCCTTTCCACCAACGAACGACCAGACGCACAGCGACACGCCACCGCTTGATGGTGGATATTCCACTCATACGCACGAAACGTTTCGGCGACACATTTATTATGCGTACAGCTAAGGAGTGGAATTGCCTACCTGAGTCTGTTTCCGGAAAGCTATAACCTCGGAATCTTCAAGTCTCAAGTGAATAAGTTCCTTCTAGGCAAACGTAATCTATCGTAGACCACATCGTCACTTACGATCAGGTGAGATAGAGGTCAAACGTGAGCCTATCATTAAAAAAAAAATATATTCGAAGCCACAACAACACCCTTAAATCCTAAGAAAAATTGATGGAATATGTGAAAGAGGATATGGCAAGGAAATGAGTGACTGAGGAGATGACATCTGATACTTATGTATGGGGAGAATGACATTTAATTGGGACAAGGCAACTATTCTTACAATAGTTAGGACCATAATTTCCATGAACTGAAGGATACACATCACAAATACCTAGAAACCTTTATAAACAATTAAATCTACTCTCCACCTTGATGTTGGCAGAATCATCGGTACCTAAACAACCAATGCAAGGTGCCACCTTAATAAAAAAAAAAGAAGAAGAAGGTAATAGACAGTTTTTAGAAGAGGTTTTAAGCTAAGGTTGAGATTACAACAATAATGTTAACAGGAAACTCAAATAAACTTAAATAGCTATAATGTGCAAAGGTTAAGCACGTAATTTACGTTTTTACTACACTCAAATTTAAGTAAACACTCATACATATATGCACATATTAATGTTTACGGAGATTCAATATGACACTCCATTATCATAGCAAATACCTAGATAGATAACATACTAATTTAGATGATATTCTTGATAATGTGTAGTACTACTGAGATGAATTTGTTTGATAATATTAATTTATGTGTGAGATTTGATAAAGAAAATAGAATATAACCTAAAAAGTTTAAGAATTAGCAAGTGAAACTTAGAAATATATTATGATTGGACTGAAAACATCTTATGAGTCGATGAACTTTGAGTATTTAGCAATTATAATTTTTATAATGTCTTGGTTAAATAGCTACTTATTAATTCATTAAGACCTAAGAATCTTAAAAACATTTTTAATAATATTTCCCGTTGGCCAGAGAATCGAACGAATTCGTATCAATATACCCATTGGTCATTACTCAATTTCGAAGAAGTTGAATCTTCAGCTTATAAGAAAATATTCTTTTTAAGAAAAAGTAAACATTGCACACACCTGCCATGACGTGGAGCCTAATTGGACAGCTGTCAATTTTTTTATACACTAGAGATAGAAAAACAAAATGTACTCCCGAACGACTGACGAATTGGGAACCCGAATAGAAAAATTATTTCCTGCGTCACGTAGCGATTTCAGTGCGATCACTATCACATCACACACGTTGACAAACGACACCAACTTTTGACTTTTGATTGTTCTTTTGAGTTTGACCGGTTTGACGTTTTACTTACGACAGTTATCACTCATGTGTGACCATGTGTGACAGCAATACTCAAAGGTGACAGCAAAAAATAGAAAATAGTATTACAAGATGCTAAAATATATCATGACTAGCTATTTATTGCTCGTGGCTCTGCACGCGTGATATATTAGTGTGTGTTATCCACGGAACAGAAAAAAAACTGTTTTTTTTCTGTTCCGTAGTGTTATCCCAGATTATAATCTATCATAAACTCATAAACTCATATCAGCTGTTTTTGCGTGAAAGAGTAACAAAAAATAAAGACACATACATCTGTCCATCCATCCTCACAAACTTTCACGTTTATAATATTAGTAGGATATAATTATGGCAATAGGCTCGCCACCTATTACATTGGGACCTAAACATAAACTGGCGAAATGTGGGTGCTAGCACCTCTGCCTACCCCTTCGGGGATATAGGCGTGAGTTTATGTTTTATGTGATATAATTATGATATAACTGTACTCTGCAAGTACGCAGTATTTGTTTATCAAATAATCATCATGAACTTAGATATTAATATTGATTAGACCGTGAACTTAAAGACTTATGATTTTATGACAACAGACCGAATATTTCTGATTTATTTTGACGCCAAATTTACCACATACATTCGCAATGTAGCTGAGACGGGGCTGAACTAAGGCTAACAACCTCTACGAATAACTGCGTAACTGCATCATTTTCAAAATTGTTATATTTCTTACTTGTTACCATGGCGACTATATCCTCCATATTTTTGCATCTGTATGAGTATGTGAATCTATGAGTATGTGTACGTACAGGGCAAAGAAAAGGATAGCGCATATTACCAAGTGACTAGAAAGGAAAAGATCGTGCGTCAAAGCCAAAATACTAGGGGCGGGGTGCAATGCATTCTGCTGTTGCAATGTTGAGCTGAGAGTGATTACATGATTACCTACAATTCACGCGCAAATGTTTTTCAATTAAATACCATTTAATTGTTTTTTTGGTGATTATTCCTCCGTTACCTGACCAATTTTCAATTTTCTTTTTCTGTCTTAAGCCAATAGTTAAATTGCACATTTTGGTGCCAAAATCGAGGTCTCAGCATTGATCATTTTGGAGAAATCAGATTGTGAAATTACTTCGGGCCACCAACCAGGTGGACACCGAAGTCTTAAAATCACGCAAAAAAATCAAAATCGACGTTTCACATGATTCTAAGTCTAATTAGGCAAAAAAAATTTTTTTGTCGGTCTGTCTGTTGGTCTGGATGTCTGGATGTCTGTTTACGCAATAACTCAAGAACCACTTATCCGATTTAAAAAAATCTTTCTCCAATAAAACTAATTAGATTTTGGGGTTTGTACGTTCAAGGTTTCGGGTACCTACCATACAAATTGTCCCTAAAAAATCTAAGTTTGGCCCGAAGTTTGACAATCACTGTGTGATTTCTGCCCCACTAGTTTTTTAAATTTAAATTTTTGTGAGGGTAATTATTCCTCCATGGTATGTTCGATTTTCAATTTTACTTGTTCTAAACCTTCCGGATATCAAGTTGTATTTACATGACAAGTTTGGTCAAATTTGGTCCGTTAGTTTAGGAGGAGTAGCACTGAAATACACCGAGTGGAGTATAGAAAACTTTTCACTCGACTTCGTCTCACTCTCAGCTCAACAAATGTAGTATTCCGTCCGTTATCATAATCATAATCATAAGTCTGTGTCATGAACTGATATCCACGCGGGCGGAACCGCGGGCTATAGCTAGTACTTATTATTTTCAGACCTCGGCGTAACCTTTGATTTATATGTATACAAAGCCCTAGTCGTAACTAATTATAATGTGACAAATAAAATGTGTGCAGAACAACTAGTATATAAGCTTATTTTGTTAGTACATAAGTAATAGTGTATATAATTAAACTGATTTAACAAAAAATTGTAGGAATAATCGTGTATAATAGTTATAAGTTTGCGACGAAGAAATCGTCATTGTTTACCGATCTATAAGTGTAAATTGTATCTTATTTCGTGTCACCTTATTTCTACTACCTATTAGAATACATAATACGGTATATAAACCATTGTAAATAGAAAATAAACACATAATGTAAGATTGACCGATCGACCATTAGGGTATATCCGCGAAAAGTCGTTAAGCCGCGGTGTCACTAACGAGCCGCGAGAGTTCGATCGGCCAATAAGAAAATTCGAATTAATTGGATTAAGAGTATAAAAAACCACTGTAAATTGACTCGACACCTCAGTCGGCAAGTAGAAAGTCAAGCGAGAAGTGCTCTCTCCTCTTCACAAGGAATAAATGAAGATACATGTAAAAATCTCTCTTTAATTCTGGAAAATTCAAGTACTCTTCGAGGCTGCCCATAATAAGTGTTCCGCTTAAGACCAGCACCGTGCCGACATCCACATACCAGCTCACCCCCCAAACTACACACCCATTGCGGCGAAATCGTGCTGAAGAGCAGAAAAAGTCTCATCGACGGAATTGGCTTTGGGTTGTGTACTTTTTGGTCCTATCGAAGCCGGATTTGGAGTCAACATTGAAGAAAACCTTAAGTGGAACACGAGGGTGGTCTCGAAGAGTGCGTGCCTGAATTTTCCACTGTGAAGAATTGAAAAATTGAAGATGCCGACTACGAGGTCAGAAGAAAGAAGCCGTAAAGCCGCCTCCGTTCAGGGTCCATCAGACACCGAGGGGACCGCCGAATCCGGGACAACCACGGAAACATCCACCTCGGAGAACACCACAACGGAGGGAACTACGAGCACCGAGACGGTGACTACCATCGAGCCACCATCAGCTACAGCACCAGGTCCGAAAGCAACGGCACCTGGAACAGAGAAGATAGGGAAGAATAGCAAGTCACAGCCGCCTCATCCACAACCATCCAAGAAAGGGGTAAAGGGGGGTTCATCTGTGCATTCGAAGAGCAAAGCCGCGAAGATCGCAAAAGCAAAAGAAGAATTACTTCGTCTTAAAATAGAACTGGCAGCAGCGAAGATCGCCGCCCTGGAAGAAGATGAAGACGAAGATCAAGAAATAGAAGAATTGAATCAAGAAGAAGTGTCGGCGGCAGCTGAGGAGAAGGTCGGCGAGTGGTTCAGCCGTCACGAATCACCACCTCCTCCCATGTTGGCCATCGCCGATACACCACATCAGGGGCCAGGTGAACCAACGCCGACAGCAGCGCCACCAGCCCAGCAGCAGAACTTCAACGAACTGGCTACCGCCATCACTCAAGCGATCAAGGCAGCCCAGCGACCGAAGTTCATCGAGCTACCAATCTTCAGTGGAAGTCACCAGGAATGGCTGCCGTTCAAGGCAGCTTACTCCGAAACAGAAGATGGCTACACCGCCGTGGAAAACCTCAACAGGCTACGAAGAAACCTCAAGGGGAAGGCGAGGGAGGCAGTCGAGAGTCTCCTCATCACCAACTTGCAGCCTGCTGATATCATCAGAACATTAGAATCAAGATTCGGGAGGCCTGAAGCAATAGCAACTACAGAAATGGAAGTGCTTCGAGGACTACCAAGACTGAGCGAATCACCAAGGGACATATGCATCTTCTCAACGAGGGTCACCAACGCCGTGGCAACACTCAAGGCGCTGAATTGCATCCACTACCTATACAACCCAGAAGTCTCAAGATCAATGGTTGAGAAACTTACACCTGTTCTCAAGTATAGGTACTACGACTTCGCAGCAGCTCAGCCGAGGAAAATAGCGGACCTCTTGAAGTTCGAGAAGTTCATGAGAAGAGAAGCAGATCTATGCGGACCCAACGCTCAACCTGAAAACCTAGCAGTCCAGCACACCACTCATCAACAGAAGCGCCCCCAGAGGATCAACACGGTGATGGAAGCCCAGCAGCAGGTCAAGACATGCACCATCTGCAACGAGCAACACCCCATCTACAAGTGTGAGCAGTTCAAGACAGCTGACGTCAACGCAAGATGGGACTTAGCCAAGGAACACAGGCTGTGTTTCCGATGTCTACAGAAGATGGAGAAGAAACACACCTGCAGAGAACGACGCTGCGGCATCGACGGCTGCAAGCTACTGCACAACACCCTGCTGCACTACAGAGGAAAAAGGGACTCCACAGAAGAAGAAAGCACGAACACGGCCGAAACGATCAACTCGGCGTGGACGGGAAAGAAGACCACTTTCCTGAAGATACTGCCGGTCCAACTGACGGGGCCAGCAGGGATGGTCAACACCTTCGCGCTCATAGACGACGGGTCAACAGTCACACTACTCGACGACACCGTAGCAGAAAAGATCGGCGCGACGGGACCTATCGACCCACTGCGGGTCGAGACCATCAACAGTACGAAGACAGCTGATCAACAATCAAGAAGAGTCTCATTGAAAATACGAGGCATTAAGAATCCAGCTGAAGAAGAAGTTCAAACCAGAACAGTGAAGAACTTTAAAGTATCATCTCAACGGGTCACCTATAGACAGTTACGAGGGTGCAGTCATCTCGAAGATATCACCAACGACCTCACCTATGAAGAAGCAAGACCTAAGATCCTCATCGGTCAAGATAACTGGCACCTGCTGGTGACGTCCGAGACCAGAACGGGCGAACCAGACCAGCCAGTAGCATCCCGAACACCCTTAGGCTGGGTGCTCCACGGCAGCGACTCTAGGACCCTAGGACACCGCATCGAGTACGTCACCCACGCGATTGAAGATTCAGAAGACGATCGACTCGAACAGCTGGTGAAAGAACACTTCGAGACTGACAATCTGCTCCTCAACCCTCGGAAGCCGAAGACAGATCCAGATGAGCAAGCATCTCGCATCCTGGAAGAACATACAGTCCGCAACGAAGATGGAAGATACGAGACTGGCCTGCTATGGAAACATGAAGAAACTTCGCTTCCGAACAACTACGAGAACTCGTTGAAGAGACTTCACAACATAGAAAAGAAATTGGATCGTGACCCGAGCTTCAAGGGAAAATACAACGAACAGATGGAAGCCTTAATATCAAAAGGATATGCTGAGTTGGCGCCGCCGAGCAAGAACAAGAAGAGAACCTGGTACCTGCCACACTTCGCGGTGATCAACCCTATGAAGCCGGGAAAAATACGAGTCGTGCACGATGCCGCTGCCAAGACGAGAGGAGTATCTCTCAACGATACTCTTCTAAAGGGCCCAGACCTACTCCAGTCGTTACCAGGTGTAGTGATGCGCTTCAGACAACACGCCATAGCAGTGACAGCAGACATCGCAGAAATGTTTCTTCAAGTGAAAATCAAAGAAGAAGATCGAGACGCACTTAGGTACTTGTGGCGTGGCGACCGTCGTGACAACCAACCCCCAGAAGAATACAGGATGACATCACTCATCTTCGGGGCGTCAAGTTCACCATCTACGGCAATATACGTGAAGAACTCCAATGCTGAGAAGTATAGCGCCACGCACCCATAAGCAGTCTCCGCAATAGTGAAGAAACACTACGTTGATGACTACCTGGATAGCTTCGAGACGCTGGAAGACGCCATCAAGATCGCCTCCGACGTCCGAAACCTACACCGGGAAGCCAAGTTCGAGTTAAAACAATGGAAATCTAACTCACCTCAACTGCTGGAAGCCCTCGGTGTCACACAAGAAGACACTGACACGGAGCTGTACAAGAACGAAGAACAAACTGAACGAGTACTAGGCTTGATCTGGAAGCCGGGCACCGATGAACTCACCTTCAACCTCAATCTCACTCGCATCCCGACGGCACTCTGCGACAAGAAGACACCCACCAAGAGATAAGCTCTTCGGATCGTCATGTCTCTATTCGATCCGCTAGGCTTCGCCTCACCAGTCACCATCTGGGCCAAGCAGCTGCTTCAAGAAATATGGAGACACGGCACACAGTGGGATGAAGAGGTCAATGAAGACATAGCAGTGAAATGGGAGGACTGGATAGAACACCTGAAGAATCTAGCCAACATCTCCATACCTAGAAGATACCTACACTACAGTGACAGCAAGTCCCTCCAGCTTCACATCTTCACGGACGCCAGCGAGTCAGCCTACTCAGCAGTACTGTTTTGGAGAACCGAAGACATGAACGGGGCAGTCAACATATCGCTCATCGTTGCAAAGGCGAAGGTAGCACCGTTGAAGCTCACATCAATACCTCGATTGGAGCTTCAAGCCGCCGTGATGGGCACCAGACTCGCCGAGACCGTCATAGAAGAGCACGAGAGAAAACCTGACTCGAAGACCTTCTGGACGGATAGCAGAACGGTACTCACATGGATCAAGACAGGTTCGCGTTCATACAAGCCCTACGTAGCTCACCGACTAGCTGCAATAGAAGATAGCTCAACAGTGAACGAATGGCGATGGGTCCCCACGAAGATGAACGTGGCAGACGACGCCACCCGAGACGTACCTACGGACTTCAGCCAGAAGCATCGCTGGTACAGAGGCCCTGACTTCCTCTACTCATCAGAAGAATCATGGCCACGAGATACATCGCGACAAGACAAGTCCGAAGATATAGAAGAAAGGGTACACACTATAAGTACCAAGAAGAAAGAAAAATTATCTGAAGCCCTGCCCGTAGTCACCCGATTCTCTAACTGGGACCGACTACGCTACGCTACAGCTCGAGTCTTACAGTTCATTCAATTGTGCAGACGAAAATCGGAACGAGTCAACTACAAACGGACTAAGAAAAACCCTAAGACAGATCCAGACTGGAAGAAGGCACCACAGAAGAATACAGCATCACCTTCCGTACTGAAAAGGACTTCAAGCGCCGATAGGAAGTACATACCTATCACCGCCGAGCTCCTACGGTCAGCCGAAGACCTCCTCATGCGAGCATCACAAGAAGACTCCTTCAGCAGCGAGATTGAAGTTCTGCAACGAGGAAGAGTGATCCCGAAAGAAAGTCGCCTTCATCAATTGAGCACCGTATCTGTCAACGGAGTGCTGCACTTGAGAAGCCGCATACAAGCCGTTCGAGACGTATCCGACGACATCAAGACGCCTGTGATATTAGACGGAGATCACCCTACGGTCAAGCTGTGGATTCAACACACCCACAAGAAGTTGCATCACTCGGGAGTTGAAGCCACTATCAACGAGTGCAAACAGCAATACTGGGTTGTACGCCTACGCCCAGTAACACGCTCACTACTACGACAGTGTCTACATTGCCGCATCAAGACTCAAGCGCCACCGTACCCGAGGACCGGTGATCTACCTGAGTGTCGCCTGGCTCATCACAAGCGACCCTTCACACACACAGGGGTTGACTACTTCGGCCCACTCACAGTGACAGTCGGACGTACCAATCAGAAGAGGTACGTCGCGATATTCACGTGTCTCACAACACGTGCCATACATCTCGAGATAGCAAACTCGTTAAGCACCGACTCCGCTATCTCCGCTCTCCGACGCATGATGGCAAGAAGAGGATGTCCTGAAGAAATCTGGTCTGACAATGGGACCAACCTGAAGGGAGCCGACCGCGAGCTGCGACGAGCCATCGACGAAGCAACTTCGCAAGAAGCAGCCAAGAAGAAGACATCGTGGCGCTTCATTCCACCCGGCGCTCCTTTCATGGGGGAAACCTGGGAGAGGATGGTGCGCTCAGTAAAGACAGCACTCACCGCCACACTGCACGAGCGACGGCCCTCCGAGGAAGTTCTATCTACTCTGCTTGTCGAAGTAGAGTACACCGTCAACAGTCGCCCACTGACGCATGTGTCAGTGAACCCGGAGGACCCTGAAGCCCTAACTCCCAACCACTTTCTGCTGGGAGGACCCGGTGGAGTACAGCAGCCGGGCGTCTTCATTGAAAAGGACGCCGCATCGAGATCCAGCTGGAGAGCGGCACAGCGCCTGGCCGACCTCTTCTGGACCAGGTGGCTCTGCGAGTACCTGCCGGAGCTCCAACACCGACGCATGCCGCACGGACGAGGACCCCCAGTAAGCCTACATGACTTGGTCTTACTGGTGGACCCCAACGCACCCCGCAACCTCTGGATCCGAGGACGAGTCATCGCAACGTACCCCGGGCCTGACAACGTGACACGCACCGTGGACATCCAGACCAAGGGAGGAGTGCTGCGCCGGCCGGTGAGGAAGCTGATCGTCCTGCTGACCGAAGACACGAGTTCTGCACGCGAAGAAGTGTGACTGCGTCTCAGGGGGGGAGAATGTGCAGAACAACTAGTATATAAGCTTATTTTGTTAGTACATAAGTAATAGTGTATATAATTAAACTGATTTAACAAAATTTTTTAGGAATAATCGTGTATAATAGTTATAAGTTTGCGACGAAGCAATCGTCATTGTTTACCGATCTATAAGTGTAAATTGTATCTTATTTCGTGTCACCTTATTTCTACTACCTATTAGAATACATAATACGGTATATAAACCATTGTAAATAGAAAATAAACACATAATGTAAGATTGACCGATCGACCATTAGGGTATATCCGCGAAAAGTCGTTAAGCCGCGGTGTCACTAACGAGCCGCGAGAGTTCGATCGGCCAATTAGAAAATTCGAATTAATTGGATTAAGAGTATAAAAAACCGCTGTAAATTGACTCGACACCTCAGTCGGCAAGTAGAAAGTCCAGCGAGAAGTGCTCTCTCCTCTTCACAAGGAATAAATGAAGATACATGAAAAAATCTCTCTTTAATTCTGGAAAATTCAAGTACTCTTCGAGGCTGCCCATAATAAGTGTTCCGCTTAAGACCAGCACCGTGCCGACATCCACATACCAGCTCACCCCCCAAATTACACACCCATTGCGGCGAAGTCGTGCTGAAGAGCAGAAAAAGTATTGGCTTTGGGTTGTGTACAAAATGTATCCGGTTACTCCGGTTCCGCCCCATTGATAATCGATGCCAGCGCGGCGTAAGAATGAATGAAACGCTGTTTTTGACAGTTAAATAGCTGACACTTAAAAAAATTCTAATCGACGGCCATTCCGACGCGTCGCTTTGAAGTGTCATTTCATTGCGGCACCTCATGAGCTGTCGTTTTGAATATTATTTTCTTTTCCGACGGTTGATTACGATGCCGATTGCACCTAACACTGGGCTACTATGGATTTTATGGGTGCGACTGCTGACGAGTGGGTTCTGCCCTCCTATTGCACCTAACACTGGGCTACTATGGCTTTTATGGGGGCGACTGGGTTCTGCCCTCCTATTGCACCTAACACTGGGCTACTGTGGCTTTTATTTGGGCGACTGGGTTCTGCCCTCCTATTGCACCTAACACTGGGCTACTATGGCTTTTATGGGGGCGACTGGGTTCTGCCCTCCTATTGTACCTAACACTGGGCTACTATGGCTTTTATGGGGGCGACTGACTTCGAGTGGGTTCTGCCCTCCTATTGTACCTAACACTGGGCTACTATGCCTTTTATGGGGGCGACTGGGTTCTGCCCTCCTATTGCACCTAACACTGGGCTACTATGGCTTTTATGGGGGCGACTGGGTTCTGCCCTCCTATTGCACCAAACACTGGGCTACTATGGCTTTTATGGGGGCGGTAGAATCATCGGTACCTAAACGGTACCGATGATTCTGCCAACCACAGACTACTAAGGGAAACAACATCAAGGTGGAGAGTAGATTTAATCGTTTATAGAGGTTTCTAGGTATTTGTAAATTAAACAACATCAAACAACATGTCGTTGCTGCTCACTCAACACAAGTGTTAGTAATTGTTAGTTACCATAAAGAATTTATTTAGGTATGGGCAGTAAACTTACTAGTCTATGGGTATGGGCATTAAAAAATCATTTTTCATTTTCATGACAATGGTGTTCCAGGTTTCAGATAACTCAATGTTTGAAGCAAGTCAAAAGCATTTTATTGCATATGGCTCTTTCTAATTTCATATATTAAAAAAGACAAAGTCAAATGTGCTACGCTTGGTTACCGAACCGAATGCCAAACAGGCCAAACAGCCAAAAACGAAAAATTGAAAAAAGGCCGTTGCTTGTGATTATTTACGTGTTTTGTTTAAATTTAATTTATTTTACTAGATAAAGTTGCAAAATGTCGTTATTCGATTTTAACTCAATAAATGCAGCGCTTACCGATTCCGGTAGGCCTATTAGTGGCGTTGATTTTTCTGGAAAATCCTTAAAATTGGACACAGCTCAAGATGGTATGTGTCGCTTTTATAAATTTCTTAAACTTACCATTTGCTTGTGATGTTGTTTGTTCTTATTAACCATTATATAGCACCCGTAGTTTACCATTTCTCGTATGTTATTAACAGTATTATAAAATAACCTCTAAAGCTGGTTCGTAATTTACTATATTGCCAAAGACCTTGAAAAGTAGGCAATTTAAGGTAGAAATACACTATTGTATCATATTATGACGTATTACCTTAGAAGCCTTTCACGTTCATACAATTTCATATATTTAGAGACACATTTTTATGATGTACTAACAGTTGACCGCGGCTTCGCCTGCTTGGAATTCTCATCCCGTTTCAGAAACCCGTGCGAACCTATTATATTACAAATAAAAAGTAGCCTATTGGTAATTCCAGCCTATCTATCCCCATGCCAAATTTCAGCCAAATCCGTTCAGTCGTTAGTAGTAATAACAATAAATAAACATATATATTCTATAGCGACCCGCCCCTACATATAAACCTTCCTCTTTAATCACTCTATCTATTAAAAAAAACTGCATCAAAATACATTGCGCAGTTTTAAAGATCTAAGCATACATAGGGACATAGGGACAGAGAAAGCGACTTTGTTTTATACTATCTAGTGATTCTGCAACCCGTGGGAACCTAATAAATTATATATAAAAACTATAAAAAGTAGCCTATTGGTAATTCCAGCCTATCTATCCCCGTGCCAAATTTCAGCCAAATCCGTTCAGTCGTTAGTAGTAAAAATAATAAATAAACATATATATTCTATGACATTCTACGCAGTCCTATCTACACCCAAAGTAAGTATATTCAGTATTCATTATTTAATCATTAACAACTTTTACATTGTGTTTCTTTATATATAAAAATGAATTGCTGTTCGTTAGTCTCACTAAAACTCGAGAACGGCTGGACCGATTTGGCTAATTTTGGTCTTGAATTATTTGTGGAGGCCCAGAGAAGGTTTAAAAGGTAGTACAAAGTCTGCCGGGTCAGCTAGTTAAAAATAAAAATAAACCAAAGCATTTACAACATTATGAATAATTTACAATTGGAAAATATTTAACTCAATTACAATAAATTAATGTCAAAGAAAAATAATACCTATAATATGAAATATAATAGCATAACTAGCTAGTGTTATGGGTTCTAGAATGCGGATAAATATACTTAGATACATTTTCTTTTGTTAATACATACATATTATTATTATACATAGAAACATACAGACCAATGCAAATAGATATATTCATGCATAAAAATATTTGCACTGAGCGGGAATTAAACCCGCAATCTCCGACTTAACAGTCGAATGTACTACCGCTATGCCACAGAGGTCATCAGTAGTAGAATAGGAAGATTGTGTGTATCACACATTGCACGTGATATGATTCAGTGTGTAGTCGTAGACAATGTTCGCACCAAAAACAGAAGTGGTTCTGAGCACCTCAAAACAAATTGTAAATCACAAATCATTCATAATTATACCAGTATTAGTCAGGATTGTACCTAAAGTTTTCACCTTGGTTCTGGGGATTGATCTCCTCTTTATCTTTACTTGGCTTATCAACTGCCATTTGACCTTCCAACCCTGACAGGAAAACCCACGCCAGGGACTCGGTTGTCAATCAGCAGGTGTACCGGCTTGCAGGTGAGGTTGACTTGGACCCCGTAGGTGTTGGAAGGACGCTGCAAACGATGCTGTTTATTGTAAAGTTATTCCCTGCCTTACATCTCCTTTGTATTCTCTTCCTCAGATTCTATTTTATATATTATTTATATATAGCATTGGAGATATCCTATTTCTAAATTTATAGTACCGAGGGTTAATAATGTGTATGGGGATAGGACGACAGCCTCCGTGGCGTGGCGGTATTGAACGCGGCCGCTACGCAGGAGGCGCGGGTTCGATTATTTGCATTGGTCTGGTCGTGCCTCGGAGAGCACGTTAAGATGTCGGTCCCGGTTGCCATACGAATATGTATGACAGTCGTTATAGGGGAATTGGGTGAAATGGCACATAGAAGGGCTGATCACCCGTTTGGTCAAACGGCGTCCCCACTGGCAGTAGCAGTAGTATGGGATAGCATGCTTAAGAAAATAATTCCTTACCTATTGAATAGTTTACCAATAGACATTAGAAAAGAAAATAGAAAAAATATATTTAAAATTAAATTGAAAAAGCACCTCCTGAACTCCTTGGCATAATAACTAATTACCTAATAATCTATTGTAATTAATAATTAGATACCTACTTCCTGATCCCACAGTCAAACCGTTTGTACGGTTTTGTGGGAAATTGTACTAGATAATACATGTTTTTTATAAGATAACAAACATGTATCTATATGAACAGATAAAAAAAAAAAACCTCCAGCTAAGCTTAATTGCTTGTGTTAGGAGTGGGTGCAACTCGGTAGTACAGTGGCCAGGATTCGAACCCGGGACCTCTCGATCGTAGGGCCGACTCCTTAACCACCAAGCTACCGACGCTAGTGCTCAGGCATGGTGTCTGCTTACCATTACGGTTGCAATTTATTTGTTTCGTACCTGTTAGCCAAGTAAAGAACCTTCAGTCACTATAATTGTCTTTTACAGCTCAACCAATTGTTGATGCCATCAACGCATGCCCCGAACTGCAGTATCTTACCCTCACGGGTAACACACTGGGAGTGTCCGCAGCCCAAGCTATTGCCAAGGCATTGGAACACCACCCTGAACTAAAGATTGCCAGATTCTCCGACATGTTCACAGGACGGATGAAGACTGAGATACCTCCTGCTTTAGTGAGTATTTTATTTTTTTATGTAACATTAACGACGGACCCACGACGTTTGTGGACCACTTCATCCATTTCCCCAACCCTCCCGTTGGGGAGAGCTTGGTTATTCCAGCATTCACAGCGGTCCTTAAAACCTTTTTGTATCCTTGCAGAATCTTGAGATCTGTTCCACTTTCAGAACCTTCAACTCCTCCGTTATCCCAGAAGTTCCCATCTAATTCTCTCTCTCTCTCACTCGGCCAGCAGGTAGAAACTGGTCCCTTCTCATTCCACTCCAGACAATACGGGTCAGTCTTTACTCTGAAAAAAATATGTTTATAATTTGTACCTATTTCAGGCTGCTCTTGGAGATGGCATGATAACAGCTGGTGCCCGGCTCACTGTGCTTGACCTCAGTGACAACGCATTTGGACCTATCGGAGTGGAAGGGCTTGCCAAACTGTTGCAGAGCGACGTGTGCAGTGAATTGGAGGTGAGCTAAATTCTTTTCTCTTTTAAAAGCTTTTGTTTAGCTTCACCTGTCCTGATGTTTGTCATTAAATCTTAGAAATTAAATTTGATCCACTTGTCGGTTACCGATTTAGCTGAAGTTATGTATTCATGTGTGCATCGCATGAAAATGCAATATTATGATGACATGGTTCTGAGCTGAATATGGAGCTGGAAGCTGGAGCCATAGGAACTTCATGATGGAACGACAATACCTCATATAGTGTTTGGGCTCGTTTGAATCGTCTTGATGACTAGTTTTTCAATGGTGAACAGGCTTTAATGATGGAGCTGAAAGATGGTCATAGGAACTCTGTAATGAAACGACACAACCCTCGTTTGGTTGTAAATTTTTTATTCTTTTTATTCATCATCATCAACATTATCATGTCAGCCATAGGATGTCCACTGCTGAACATAGGTCTCCCCCATCGACTTCCATTTCGACCGGTCTGTAGCGGCCTGCGTACACCGAATCCCTGCGCTCTTTGCTAGGTGATCCGTCCACCTTGCGGGAGGCCTTCCTACGCTGCGCTTGCCGTCACGTGGTCTCCACTAAAGGACCTTTCTGCCCCGTCGGCCATCGGTTTTCCGAGCTATGTGCTCTGCCCACTGCTTCTTCACTCTTGCTGACTCGCTCTGCTATGTTGTCTCTCTTTTTATTAACAAGAACATAAAAACTTATTTTGATGAGTTTTTTTTTTAATCCCACTTGTATATTGTCGGAAGTTTACGTGAATGTCACACATTGAAATAAATTAAATTCACATTCAATTTGAAAGCTTCTTATAGATATCTTATATTTACCATTGGACCCGGAAGGTGGCGCTGTAATCGGGATACTTATAGGTAATTTTGACGAATTTATTCCCGGGCGAAGCTGAGTAACGGGCCGCTGGTTTTTTTTTTTACATTCATTACGTCAATTGACTGCACCCCGCTGGATGGTGAAAAGCTAGAAGTCTCTCATAAATGAGACGGCAGTGACTCCCATAATAGCTGTGATATATATTATGTTACCTACAGCCCTACTACGGACCTACCTTGTAACAAATGTACCGCCAGTCTGGCATAAAGCCAGTTATGAACGGACGTGTGTTTTACTGCGCTGAGGGATCCCCACATATATAAGTGCGTATTTTTTTTTTTTTATACCACTCAGGTGGCAGACAAGCTCACGGCCCACCTGATGGGAAGCGGTCACCGTGCCCTATGGACGTGTGCAACACCAGGGGCGTCACACTCGCGCTGCCGACCCTAAAAAAAAGAAATTGCAAAGCAGGAATAGCCTTTAGTCTTCCGGGAAGAAAAAAGGCTACTCCCGCCTCTCCCTTCTTTTTTTTAGTTTTTGTGCTGTCAGAAGGAAGACTCTTCCCTCTGACAGCACAATAGCCAATAAACCAAAATCTATCACCGAACTAATCGAAGCGTCGGTAGCTTAGTGGTTAAGGAGTCGACCCTGCGATCGAGAGGCCTCGTTTCGAATCCTGGCCATTACACTACCGACGTACCGAGCTTAGCTGGAGGGGTTAGGGATAATATTTGTAATTTCGGTTATTAATATTCTTTAAAAAAAAAAAAAACAAACAAGAATGGTGAAAGCATGCCCCTGGCCCCAAATTGTAAGATTTAGAGGCACCTCAGACTAACACTACAATGTGTAAGAAATATAACAAGTGAATTGAAACAAGACTATTTTTAACTGATTCTGTCGCGATTTATTTGATGTTATTTTATAATTTACATTAAACCCGACGTTGCGGTTGGTTTTCAGCAGCCATGGTCAATCTCTCACTGACCATGGCTGCTGAAAACCAACCGCAACGTCGGGTTTAATGTAAATTATAAAATAACATCAAATAAATCGTGGTAAAATCCATAAAAAAATAGTTTTAATAACAGTCTTCTTTATTCACAGGAACTGCGTTTGAACAACAATGGTCTAGGCATCACCGGGGGCCGACTGCTGGCCAAGGCGTTATCAGCCAGTCCTCGTAAGCTGAAGATCTTCGTCGCGGGGCGGAACAGACTTGAGAATGATGGTGCAACCGCACTCGCGAAAGTGTTTCAGGTAGGGTCTCTTCAATGGTCAGCATGAGAACTTCCTACAATCCCGGAGCCTCTAAGTAGGGTGTGAAGAAAAATCTGATAAGGTTGTCATTCTGAAGACTACCATTGTAGCATTATTGGTATCCCACTATCCTACTATACTACTTCCCACTATACTACTTCCCACTATACTACTTCCCACTATCCTACTTCCTTCTGTCCTACTTCCCACCATCCTACTACCCACTATACTACTTCCCGCTATCCTACTTCCCACTATACTACTTCCCACTATGCTACTTCCCACTATACTACTTCCCACTATACTACTTCCCACGATCCTACTTCCCACCATCCTACTTCCCACTATACTACTTCACGCTATCCTACTTCCCACTATCCTACTTCCCGCTATCCTACTTCCCACTGTACTACTTCCTACTGTCCTACTTCCCACCATCCTACTTCCCACTATACTACTTCCCGCTATCCTACTTCCCACTATACTACTTCCCACTATACTACTTCCTACTGTCCTACTTCCCACCATACTACTTCCCACTATGCTACTTCCCACTATACTACTTCCCACTATACTACTTCCCACTATCCTACTTCCTACTGTCCTACTTCCCACCATCCTACTTCCCACTATACTACTTCCCGCTATCCTACTTCCCACTATACTACTTCCCACTATCCTACTTCCCGCTATCCTACTTCCCACTGTACTACTTCCTACTGTCCTACTTCCCACCATCCTACTTCCCACTATACTACTTCCCGCTATCCTACTTCCCACTATACTACTTCCCACTATACTACTTCCTACTGTCCTACTTCCCACCATCCTACTTCCCACTACACTACTTCCCGCTATCCTACTTCCCACTATACTACTTCCCACTATCCTACTTCTTACTGTCCTACTTCCCACTATACTACTTCCCGCTATCCTACTTGCCACTATACTACTTCCCACCATCCTACTTCCCACTATCCTACTTCCCACTATATTTGTTATTCTAGATTATAATCTGTTCCTGTATCAAATTTCAACCATATCTGTTCAGCCATTACAGCGTGATTGAGTAACAAACATCCAAATCGAGTTCAATAACTATAGTTTCATAAAAAAACCTAATAAAAACGTATTAAATAAATTAAATTTTAGATCCCGACTAATTCACCTTTCAAGCAAAAAAAAAAAACATTTAAAATTGGTTCATCCGTTCGTGAGCTACGATGCCACAGACAGGCACAGACACGTCAAACTTATTAATATTAAACCCTTTGGTTTTCGCGTCGGGGTTAAAAAACACCATTTAAAGTTCCTTCTTATATCACCAGAACATGGGCACCTTAGAAGAGGTAGCCATGCCGCAGAACGGCATCTATCATGTTGGCATCACGGCCTTGTCGGAGGCCTTCAAGAAGAACAGCCGGCTGGCCAGGCTGAACCTCAACGACAACACGGTGGGGGCGAAGGGAGCCAGCGCGATAGCTGGAGCCCTATCCAAGTGAGTACAAACTAGTTTTGAGGCATTTAGTTTAATAATATCCTCATCATCATCATCATATCAGATGTAGAAAGTCCACTGCTGAACATAGGCCTACCCATCGATTTCCACTTCGACCGGTCTGTAGCGGCCTGCATCCACCGACTCCCTGCGCTGTTTACCAGGTCGTCTGTCCACCTTGCGGGAGGCCTTCCTACGCTGCGCTTGCCGTCACGTGGTCTCCACTCAATAACCTTTCTGCCCCACCGGCCATCGGCCATCCTTTAGCATACTTATAAATAACCGCTGTGCCCTTTTTTTTTTTTTTTCGTGCGGAAATCCCTTCGGATACCGCCCCCGCTGGAGAGCGGGGGGTCTCCAGCGGGGGCGGTTATGTCGGGCTTGAACCGACTAAAACCGCACGCCGTCTCGGGTCTTAAGACGCCGGGGTGTAAGGTTACCCATAGAGCATATCCCTCGCACCCCGACTGACCCTGGGCCATCTCCCAGATGGCCCCCTTACTTGCTCTCCACTGTGCCATCTGCTAGTCAGAGGGACACGTGGAAAGCTTCCGAACAGCCCTCAACAGGGCCGTCCTCGCCTCGGTCGGAGTTGGCCGTAGGCGGCAGCGTCTCCCCCGCCCTAGGAGAGAGGCGCTGCCGTCTCCGTTGCCCAGGGTGCACCGCGTGGAGGTCCCCAACCAAGCACCCCAATAACCGCTGTGCCTGCGACCTACTCCGCGTGGATATCGATTTTTAGTTATTTTGCGCGGATCCCTATTTTAGTAGCCGCGGTAGCCTAGTGGTATGGGTAATGGACTGCTGAGACGAGGACTCGGGTTCGATCCCTGGTTTTACCTTGGCACACACCAATGACTTTTTGATGCTTTTCTAAGTTATGTGTGTATTTATCGCAGGTTTATAAGTGCTCGGTTAATGGCAATAGGCTCGCCACCTATTACATTGGGACCTAAACATAAACTGGCGAAATGTGGGTGCTAGCACCTCTGCCTACCCCTTCGGGGATATAGGCGTGAGTTTATGTTATGTATGTTATGTTATGTTTTACTAAAATTAACGCCTTTCACGCCTTGTAGCATTACTTATCTGCCAGTGAAAGTTCCTTCAAAATAACGGCCCAGCCGTTCCAAAGTAAATCAGACTTTATTCACAACCTTGTTGGTTTTAATTTTTTTTTTTGCTCAGATCCCTAAGTAATAGGGGGAGAGCCTATTGCCATCTACCGGGCACATTATTAAGCGAGCGATAATTAACATTTATTAATGCACACATTACTACGAAAAGTCAGAGGTGTGTGCCCGGGGTGACTGGGGATCGAACTCGAGACCTCGTCTCAGCAGTCCGTCTCAGGCTATCGCCGCCTTTTTTTACATTCTAATTTCTACAAACGTTGGATAACGCGAAGGATAACATTTTTAGAAACTATTTTTAACGGATTCTATCGCGATTTATTTGATGTTATTTTATATTTTACATTGATCCCGACGTTTCGGTTGCTTTTCAGTAGCCATGGTCTCCCCGTGACCGTGGCTGCTGAAAGGAACCGAAACGTTTTATTTCAATGTGTGACATTCGCGTAAACTTCCGACAATATAATTCTTATACGCTTTTTATTAGCTTTCATCTGTATGTTTGTATGCTTGTAACCGACTCCTTTGGTTGCGATTTTGACACACTTTAAACGGCCAGATTTCGTTCAAACTTTGTAGATTTATCGAGGACCGATGACAATACACCAATTTGATAAAATTATAATAAAATAAAAAAAACTAAAAAGAAAAAATAAATAATAGTTTTAAACAAAACTAAGAAAACACGCTTTTTATAGAAAACCGAACTAAAAAAATAGAAAATAAGTTTTAATAAATATAAATTAATAATAGTGTAAATAAAAAAAATATATTTTATTTTAAAAAAAGCTAAAAAATTAATTTATATTTATTAAAACTTATTTTCTATTTTTTTAGTTCGGTTTTCTATAAACAGCGTGTTTTTTCAGTTTTTTTAAACTATTTTTTTTTTATCTTGTTACGCCAAAGAAGCATAACTTACATGTGTGTACATAACGTTTCTCTGTATTACAGCTTACCAAACCTCAAGTCAATTAATTTCGGCGACTGTTTACTTAAGAGCAAGGGCGCGAAGGCACTCGCGAAAGCTTTCAAAGACAACTCTTTGCTTATAGAGGTAAGTGTTTCGAAAATAAGTCCCTCAGGTTGACGTCACCTCGCGTAATGGTTGTCTAGAAATCAGGCCGCCCCTCCAAGCAATATTCACAATAGGACCAGATAAGTGACGACCTCCGTCCTCGATGAGCGCAGGCCTGGGGGTGGCAGGTGAGGCTGCCTGTCACCCCAGCAGAAGCAGGCTGGGACGGGTAGCGCCCCCACCCTTTCCAGTGCAAGACCATGGTTCCCAAACCCGAGGGAGTCTTCTCTAAACAGAAGATGGCCCAGGGTCAGTTGGGGTGCGAGGAAAATGCTTTAGTGGCAACCTTACACCCCGGTCTCTGAAAACCCGACATGACGTGCGGTTTTAGGCCTTTCAAGCCATAACCTCCCTCACATAACCCACACGAGAGGATTCCCGCACGAAAAAAAGGACCCAACAAATCAAATCAGTTCAATCCTTAGTGCTGCCGAAGGGATTTCCGGACGAAAAAAAAAAGTGTGTAATGCTTATGGCAGGAGCTTTTTTTTAATATTTTTAATTTTTTTTTGTTTCAGTCTCTAGATCTGAGCCACAACGAGATCGGCCACGAAGCGTGTATGGAGGTGGTGGACGCCATCACGGTGCTACCAGACAGCACAGATAGGCTCAGCAGAGTTGTTTTAGCTGGTACGTTTTTATTAAAGTCATCTATACTATTATAAAATTGGCAAAAATACTTCATCATCAGCATATCAGCCGTAGGAAGCCCACTGCTGAACATAGGCCTCCCCCATTGACTGACATAGCAGAGCGAGTCAGCAAGCTGAAGTGGCAGTGGGCAGGGCTATATAGCTCGGAGAACCGATGGCCGGTGGGGCAGAAAGGTTCTTGGCAAAAATACTTAGGTCACATTAAATGACCAATCCTCAAATGTTTTTTTTTTAAATTCTGGTCTGATTTCTTCGCGATGAACGGATTTTGATGCGGCTTTTTCTAATAAAAAGATCTTGGTCAGACTTAAAATCTGCCGTATGTTTGATTGCAATTGATTTAGTAGAACCGGTTTTAGTATGACCAAAAGGCTTCAGCTAGTTTTTCATTAAACTATTTTATGTAGAATATACTGCTTCCGGGCTGTTTGGCCATGGTCCATAGGAAACTTGTGTTCCAAACGTTTCGTCGATCACTGCGGTCGACATCTTCAGTGGTACAGGTCCGGGCGCCGACGAGTGCGGAGAACTCTCCTCGGCGGCGACTTCTCTGCGACTGATGTAGAGGAGCCTCTACATCAGTCGCAGAGAAGTCACTGGCGTATTCATAAGCGCAGTTGGAGGGGGAAACGATGCATAATTGTGTAGGCTACAAGCCTACAGTAGACCATTTCAGCAGAATGCCATCACATCATCACCTTCGTCCTTCGACCTTCGTCGCCCCGCCGTCCCGGCCTGCTTCTGCTGGGGTGACAGGCGTCCTCACCTGCCACCCCAGGCCTGCGCTCATGGAGAACGGAGGGTACCCAAAGGGTAAAACGGGACCCTATTAATAAGGCTCCGCTGTCCGTCCGTCCGTCTGTCACCAGGCTGTATCTCATGTAACCTGATAGTTAGACAGTTGAAATTTTCACAGATGATGTATTTATGTTGCCGTTATAACAACAAATACTAAAAAAAGAAAGCGGCGATAGCCTAGTGGCTTACGTAACGGACTGCTGATACGAGGTCTCGAGTTCGATCCCCAGTTGCCCCGGACACACACCTCTGACTTTTCGTAGTTCTGTGTGCATTAATAAATGTTAATTATCGCTCGCTTAATAATGTGCCCGGTAGATGGCAATAGGCTCGCCTCCTATTACATTGGGACCTTAACATAACTGACGAATCGTGGGTGTATAATACACCTCTTCCTCATCTCACCACTACACCACCTGGCTATCGCCGCTTTTATTTTAGTAATGTGCCCGCTAGATGGCATGTGTAATACATCTCTGCCTACCCCTTCGGGGATACAGGCGTGTTATGTTATGTTTAAAAAAAGAATAAAATAAATATTTAAGAGGGGCTCCCATAAAACCGTCGAGGTAATTTCTTGTTGTTGTTTTTTTGCTCTATATTAATAACGGCAATAGGTAGACGCTTGAGGGGTGTGTGTTGGGTAACCTCCTCGAGTGTCGCTCCGATTCCGATCCCGCCGCAGTCCGGGGGGAACGGAATCGGAGCGGCCGGTACACCCTGGGCGGCGGTCAATGGCTTCCCCTTCACCCCTTCATAGGGTTGGCATTGATCGTCGGCCAATACCCAACGTGGCGGGAACACATCGCTCTCCGTACTCCTCTGCTTTCAGAGGAGACAGGATGAGCGATGCTGTTAGTGGTGAGATGGCCCAGGGTCAGCCGGGGTGCAAGGGATATGCTCTATGGGTAACCTTACACCCCGGCGTCTGAAGACCCGAGACGGCGTGCGGTTTTAGTCGGTGCAAGCCCGACATAACCGCCCCCGCTGGCCGGCGGGGGGGTATCCGAAGGGATTTCCGCACGATAAAAAAAAAAAAAAAGGTAGACGCTTGAAATATTTACAGAATATTGAGTTTATAAATCTTAAGGCTTTCACGGCCGGCGTTGCATGTAGAATATACTGCTTCCGGGCTGTTTGGCCGTGGTCCATCGGAAACTTGTATTCCAGACGTTTCGTCGATCACTGCGGTCGACATCTTCAGTGGTACCTTTTTTTTTATTTATTATTATACCACTAAGGTGGCAGACAAGCACACGACCCACCTGATGGGAAGCGGCCACCGCGGCCCATGGACGTGTGCAACACCAGCGGCGTCACACTCGCGCTGCCGACCCTGTAAAGGAAAGGGGATGGGAAAGGAGTTTGGGAGGGGATCGGAAAGGAGTTTGGGCTCCGGCACTCTCACTCACCACACGGAACGCAACAGTTCAAATACTGTTACTTGGCGTCGATATTCTGTGAGAGGGTGGTGCTTCCCCGGTCGAGTCGGCCCATTCATGCAACGGCCAAAATGACTGTTGCATGACTCTACCACTCCAAAAACTGTTGCCACTCTCTCTTGCATGAAAGCCGTCAACATGTGCCTCTGCTAACATGCGTGACGCGCTGCTGTCTGGAGGAAATCGCAACAGCATTCTGAAAATGTCAGTAAATTAAAAAAAAAGCAGAGTCAATAAATTGCTAACGACAGACTTATTTTGGTTCATAGGTAACAGTTTAGGAGGTGCTGCGTTCAAAATAACAATGAAAAATAAATTAGGCGCTTCTGCGGAACTCAGCGATGGAGAAGGCAGCGAGGATGAATGTAAGTGTATATTTTTTAAATAACAAAACATAACTTCACGCCTTTATCCCCTAAGGGGTAGGCAGAGGTGTATTACACTGGCAAATCGTGGGTGTGTAATACACCTCTGCCTTTTTTTAAATAAAACATTTTTTTTTAACGGATTATATCGCGGTTTATTTGATGTTATTTTATAATTTACATTGAATCCGACGTTTTGGTAGCTTTGCAGCAGCCACATTATATATATATATATTACATTATATATATATATATATATATATATATACCCCCCGTGACCATGGCAATATAAATATATATATATATATATATATTTATATTGCCATGGTCACGGGGAGTCTCCCCGTGACCATGGCAATATAAAATAACATCAAATAAATCGCGATAGAATTCGTTAAAAAAAAGTTTTACTTTAATGTATGACATTCGTGTAAACTTCCGACAATATCATGTAAGCATATTTATTATTTAATTTATTAGTTAATAATAAATGTAATGTGTGTAAATTTTATTTAACTTGTAATGTTCGCCTGCTTTTATTTAACTTGTAGTGTGCTGTCTGTTTATTTTTTGATAAGTAATATTCTTCTCCTTATTTTTTTTTATGTCAATCTGTCTTATGCAATGTGTTGTTGAAAGGGGAGATACTCCAGGAACTTTTAAAGTAAAAAAACTTCAGCTGCGCCGATATAAAATTGTAATCTGCTTTCGTACGGAGATGGTTAGCAATTGCGGTACTTGACAAAACTTAAATAAGTACCGGTACATCATTACTTATAATTAACTACATGCAAATTATTTGATCCTACTTTTGCTGTGAGGAATAATGCCAGCGCGTCAGTTGTGTTTGTCTGATTTTATGCATCTTGTAATCTCCATTGCTAATTTATCTTCAAATGTTTGGCTGATTATATTAAATTTGTAATGTTCATCTGATCTTATTTATTGACTTGTAATGTTTGTCTAACTTTAATTAACTTGTAATGTTCATCTGGTCTTTAGCATATTTTAGTAAGAGTTCTCGCATAGACAAATAGACGCGTAATAGCAACTTTTTCATACTAAAATACAGACTAGTAATACTCCAACTTCTACTTCTAGACGTAACGGATTCGGAAGAGGAAGCGTCAGGTTCAGAAGGAGATGACAACGGATCAGAAGACAGCGCTACAGAAGACGCGCAGCACTCGGACAGCAATAATTCGTTCACTAACAATATGCATTTGAATACCACGCCTGATGTTACGCTGGATACTTCTGGTGAGCACATACTTCTGTACTTTTTGACTGTTTTGTGCACACAATTTAAAGAATATTATACGCCTATATCCCCGAAGGGGTAGGTAGAGATGTATTACACATGCCATCTAGCGGGCACATTACTAAACAAGTTGAATTCCTGAGACGAGCTCAGTCGAATAAAAGTGTTTTTTTTTTTTTTTATACCACTAAGGTGGCAGACAAGCACACGGCCCACCTGATGGGAAGCGGTTACCGCGGCCTATGGGCGTGTGCAACACCAGTGGCGTCACACTCGCGCTGCCGACCCTGTAAAGGAAAGGGGATGGGAAAGGAGTTTGGGAGGGGATGGGAAAGGAGTTTGGGCTCCGGCACTCTCACTCACCAAACGGAACGCAACAGTTCAAATACTGTTACTTGGCGTCGATATTCTGTGAGAGGGTGGTGCTTCCCCGGTCGAGTCGGCCCATTCATGCAACGTCCAAAATGACTGTTGCTTGACTCTACCACTCTAAATCTCTTCGGATACCCCGCCGGCCAGCGGGGGCGGTTATGTCAGGCTTGAACCGACTAAGACCGCACGCCGTCTCGGGTCTTAATACGCCGGGGTGTGAGGTTGCCCATAGAGAGTATCCCTCGCACCCCGACTGTCCCTGGGCCATCTCCGAAGATGACCCAGGGTCGCGAGTGTGACCTCGGGTTTGGGAACCACGGTGTCCCCGTCTTGCCCCGGTTTGGGGGAGGGGCGCTAGTCGCCCCATTAAATTTGGACCTTAACATAACTGGCGAATCGTGGTTGTGTAATACACCTCTGCCTAACAATTCAGGGGTACAGGCGTGAAGTTATGTTATATATATATTATAGAGGTATGTACATTATTTATACATTTCTATTAGCATTTATATTAGCATTAAGTATGTAGCTGCAACATAAAATTGTATCCCCCGATTTTGTTATCATTCGTTATTAGGGTTCCGTTGCCAAATGGCTTCATTTTGGCGTTGCATGAATGGGCCGACTCGATCGGGGAAGCACCTCCCTCTCACGGAATATCGACGCCAAGTAACAGTATTTGAACTGTTGCGTTCCGTTTGGTGAGTGAGAGTGCCGGAGCCCAAACTCCTTTCCCATCCGCTCCCAAACTCCTTTCCCATCCCCTCCCAAACTTCTTTCCCATCCCCTCCCAAACTCCTTTCCCATCCCCTTTCCTTTACAGGGTCGGCAGCGCGAGTGTGCGCCACTGGTGTTTCACACGTCCATAGGCCGCGGTAACCGCTTCCCATCAGGTGGGCCGTGTGCTTGTCTGCCACCTTAGTGGTATAAAAAAAAAAAATAGAAATGTCAGTATGGAAATCGGTTGCACACTTTTTTTTGCTATGTCACATAAGTATAAACTGCATTAAAAAGCTTGCATTAAGTATTATCTGAAATATAAACGCGTATTGTAACAGAACTTGGGGTTATTGAGAAATTAACTGATAACAACAAGAAAAACAACTGTTGAACTGACGTTAGAGTTTTCTTTTGCAATGTTAAGACAGGGGTACCATGTATAAATTAAGAGAAAACTACCACTGAAGCATACATTATTTTACAACTTTAACTGATTATCACTAATAAACTACGAATACATACACGAAATAGTAAGATTACATACATAATTGCAATATATTTGGATGTCACATTGAGTATTATTATTTAACCATTTTATTTTAAAAAGATTGGTATATTTGCATTCTACCACCAATGGTTTATTTTATATAATGGTAACAATTAAATTAAAATGGAAACGATTATTCATTCAAGTTTTATATCTTTATAATTTAAATTCAAACCCCAAGTTCTATAGAACCGATTTAGTGTTGAAAAGTCATACTATAATCAATATTATTTTTTAACATTTGAAATATTGACGCGAACGTCTAAAAGCGCAACCAGGAATGGGCATTCTCCTTTGTTCCAGGTGTGGAGGAAGTGGAGACGGATGTAGGCCGCTTCCTGCAGCAGCCGACTCTTGACAACTTAATGAGGCTGGGACCAAATGCTGCAGATCTAATAGATGTGCATCTCCAGGTAAGAGCAACAGCTTTTGCGATCATAGATACTTTGACGGCCTCTGCGGCGTAGCGGTGGTGCATTCGACTGCTACGACAGGGGGTGCCGGTTAGCAGGCCGGGACGGTGGGGCGACTAGCGCCCTTCCCCCAAACCGGGGCAAGACGGGGACACCGTGGTTCCCAAACCCGAGGGGGCCATCTCGAAACCGGAGATGGCCCAGGGTCAGTCGGGGTGCGAGGGATATGCTCTATGGGCAACCTTACACCCCGGCGTCTGTAGACCCGAGACGGCGTGCGGTTTTAGTCGGTTAAAGCCCGACATAACCGCCCCCGCTGGCACGCGGGGGGGTATAAGAAGGGATTTCCGCACGATAAAAAAAAAAAAAAAAAAAAGGGGGTGCCGGTTCGATTCTCGCTCAGTGCAAATATTTGTATGCATGAATATGTCTATTTGCATTGGTCTGGGTGTTTCTATGTATAATATGTATGTATTTACAAAAAAAAAAAATATAAGTAAGCGTCGCCTTAAGGCGTATAAAATATATTGGAGAATTTCGAATATCTGGAACGTGTCTAGGTGGCTCAGTTGGTCAGAGCATTCCCCCTGTAAGGGACTGGTCGCAGGTTCAAGTCCCGTCCTAGATGTTCTCTTTTTCCTACCTAAATCTTTAAGAAAAAGTAAACATACAAAATGCTTCAAAAATTGAATTGAATATATAAGTATGTTTATCCGCATTCTGGAAGCCATAACACAAGCTAGTTAAACTATGCTTGCTTTGGGTCTAGAAAGCGCTGTGTAGAATGTCGTAGAATATTTATGTAAAAAAAATACTGTAGGACAAAGTACACAACGCCATCTAGACCCAAACTAAGCAGAGCTTGTCATATGGGTTCTAGAATGCGGATACTTGAATACTTTTTGTAAATAAATACATATACATGGAAACACCCAGACCAATGCAAATAGACTTATTCATGCATGCAAATATTTGCCCTGAGCGGGAATCGAACCCGCGCCCCCTGTCGTAGCAGTCGAATGCACTACCGCTACGCCACAGAGGCCATCTAAATGTGTATGTATGATTATGTTCCAGGCTATAAAAGATACATCAGACTTGATCCAGGCGTATGTAGAAGCGACTCTATGCGTGTCAGGACTGACCGAGGACAGTCCGCTAGCCAGGGTAGTAGCCGAGCAGCTGTTCCCTCGCCTGGTCCAGCGGGCAGGGGAGAGACACGCGGCCCAGTGGCTGCTGACAAACACGGTACTGACCGGCTTGGGACTCATCAAGGTAACCATATATTTTTTTTTTTTTTTTTATTTATTTAGGAAACAAACAGTCATATACTTATAAAGCTAAATAATATAAGATTCTTAATGACTTAGAGTTACATAAAATATAATAATAACAATAAGATATTGCTACAACTTGCATGCTGCACAAACTAAACACAAAAAAAACCGGCCAAGTGCGAGTCGGACTCGCCCATGAAGGGTTACGTAGCAGCAAGTAAATTTTATATATTTGAGTTGTTTAAATGAAAGGTAAATTGCTTGTAGTTTATGATTTAACTATAAGTTTACTCACTAGATCTGGTTCAAACCAATTAAAAAACTATGCTATGTATAAACAACAAAACAATTAATTTTATGCTATGTATAACCATACATAACATAACATAAACTCACGCCTATATCCCCGTAGGGGTAGGCAGAGGTGCTAGCACCCACATTTCGCCAGTTTATGTTTAGGTCCCGGCCATTAACCGGGCACTTATAAACCTGCGATAAATACACACATAACATCGAAAAGTCATTGCTGTGTGCCATGGTAAAACCTGGGATCGAACCCGAGACCTCGTCTCAGCAGTCCATTACCCATACCACTAGACTACCGCGGTTTCTCTTGTATGTATCAGTATTAATTGTAATGTACCGTATACTACCTTAAACTATTATGGAACTAGTCAAAAGTCAAAAGTCAATTTAATTCAAGTCAAATTCTTCTTGATGTAAAAACTGTATATGACTGTCTGTTTCCTAAATAACTAGGTCTGCAAGGCGAATCGCTGCTTGCAATGTTGAGCTGAGTGAGACATCGTGATTTGAATTTATTCGGGTGTTTTGGACGACTGTTTTGGCGCCAAAACTTGTCCAATTAGATTTGAACGCTATTGCGGAATCAGATTTTGAAAATTTTGAACAGTGATCATTCCTCCGTGGCAAGTCCGATTTTGAAAATTCTTTTTGAAAGCCACAACTCTGGACATGCTTTCTGAGCGTGTAAAGTTTGGTCACAGTGTCTCGAGCGGTTATTATGTAATTCCATCTGAATTTTTTTTAACGGTGATCATTCCTCTGTGGTAGCATTAATTTTTTCAAAATATATCCATAAACCTTCCTCTGATTGCCCTCTTTAATCATGCCAAATTTGGTTCTGATTGGATTAGTAGTTCAGGAGGAGACCTGTGACAAAGAAAATCCTGAAGTCTGGTATGAGGAGCTTTCGCTCGACTTCGTCTCACTCAGCTCACAAAAAAAAATACCTTTTCGAAGTTATGTGTGTATTTATCGCAGGTTTATAAATGCCCGGTTAATGGCAATAGGCTCGCCACCTATTACATTGGGACCTAAACATAAACTGGCGAAAGGTGGGTGCTAGCACTTCTGCCTACACCTTCGGGGACATAGGCGTGAGTTTATGTTATGTTATGTTATGTAATATGTATGTTTTGACGGCCTCTGGCGTAGCGGTAGTGCATTCGACTGCTACGACAGAGGACGCGGGTTCGATTCCCGCTCAGTACAAATATTTGTATGTATGAATAAGTCTATTTGCATTGGTCTGGATGTTTCTATTTTTTTTTGTAACGATTTTTTTGTAAATACATATTTATGCAAGTATTTACAAAAAAAAAGTATATAAGTATGTTTATCCGCATTCTGGAAGCCATGACACAAGCTAGTTAAATTATGCTTACTTTGGGTCTAGAAAGCGCTGTGTAGAATGTCGTAGAATATTTGTTTATGATTTATAAAAGGTATACCAAAGTTTACGTATTGATATAATAATATATAACTTTCTGTCCTCAGTCCGAAGACAAGACTCGCCAGATCCGGTGGGCTCTCCCCCCCTGCTACTCCTGCGTAGCCCGCTGTATGACAGCCCCCTACTTCCCCGCAGCGCTACGAGACACGCTGAAGTTCTTTGCCAACTCGAAGAAGGGCACAGTCCCACACGCAGAAATCTTATGTCGGTAGTTTTACTAAATAACACATTATTATAATTAAATAGCAGGATAGCCCAGTGGCGTACGTAACGGACTGCCGAGACGAGGTCTCGAGTTCGATCTCCAGTCGCCCCGGGCACACACCTCTGACTTTTCGAAGTTATGTGTGTATTAATAAATGTTAATTATCGCTCGCTTAATAATGTACCCGGTAGATGGCAATAGGCTCGCCCCCTATTCCCATTGGGACCTTAACATAACTGGCGACTCGTGGGTGTCTACCCCTTCGAAGATTAAGGCGTGAAGTTACGTATTTTATTATAATAAAACAACTCTGTGAGTTGGTACTGTTGTAATTTATAATAATAATTAATCATTGAGGACGTCCGTTGCCTTGTGCGTATGAACGCAGGCGGACGCCTGTTTCGTGCAAATTATCATCATCCCTGCATCGCATCTGAGGTTACCACATCAGTGTCGGAGGTCATATTTCCAACTTTTAATTCTCCACTTTGCACGGTCTTGGTACTTCCGGGCCGTATGGCCGTGGTCCAGGAAACTTGTGTTCCAAACGTTTCGTCGATCACTGCGGTCGACATGTTCGCTCGTCGGCGCCCGGACCTATAAAACTGGTGCAGGTCCGAGCGCCGACGAGTGCGGAGAACTCTCCTCGGCGGCGACTTCTTGATGTAGGGGCCAAACAGCCCGGAAGCAGTATATTCTACAAGTTTGGTTTGCCTCTTGCTTTGGCAGCAAAGGAGTTGATCCATCTTGGGCCCCCAAAATGGACAGGAACGGTAAGTTAAAAAGCTATAAATTTATCGCGAATGGTCGCGTTAGTTACGAACCGTTATTATGCGCTTGCACACACCGTAAAATAGATTAGGGCGTGTACACACTGTTGTAGACAGTCGGGCACGAATTATACGTAGGTTTATGGCATAACAAGTGAAGATGCTGAACAAAAATTATGAATGTAGGGTATATTGATAAAATTTTGTCAGTGACAAGAATCATGACGCGCACATGTTTTAACTATTTTTTACTACGAAATAAATGTTATGAATTAGTATAATGTTGTTTTATTTAATTATCAGAGTGGTCATCGTTGCCTTTTTAGGGTTCCGTAGGCAAATGGCACAAAACGGAACGCATAAGATTCGTCTTTCTGAAAAATAGAAAAGAAAACAAAAAATTTTGGGGGTTCCCTATACTTAGAACGGAAACTCAATTTTTTTCCCCGTCAAACCCATACTTATGGGTGATCTATGGATAGGTTTCAAAAATGATATTGAAGTTTCTATTTTTTTTTAATTGAAGTTTGCGCCAGTCACTTCCAAAGTGGTAAAATGTCCCCCCCCCCCTGTAACTTCTAAAATAAGAGAATGATATAAAAAAAATATATGATGTACATTACCATGTAAACTTCCACCGAAAATTAGTTTGAATGAGATCTAATAAGTACTTTTTTTTAATACGTCATAAATTGTAAACCGCAATTTACCTTTCATTCAATCAACGCAAATATAAAAATTAAAAAATATAATATATAATATTATTCTCATAAATGCTCAAAAAAAAATATCCATGATCTCTTACACGACAATGTAATAGCAGATTAATAGAATCATTTATTTATTTCACCCACAAAAATTGTCATGAACATTAATTTTTTTTATATTTAGAACACGCCAATTTGACTTCACCTCGCCTGATGGTAAGCTGAAGGTAAAGTCTCAGGAAAGAGGGTCACCATTACATACACGTACCATGTTAACAATAATGGTGGCACTCAGCTTGACGGCCTCATCAGAAGAGGATTGTCGTCGCAGCACCGCGTGACCCCCACCGGTCCCACTAGTGCTGCGACCACAACCCCCCTGCCCCGCTATGCACTTGCTGACCCCTGAACGCAATCAAACCGAAATTGGATTACTATGGAGGGTTTTTCACAATCGTGCACGGTGGACCCACCCGGCCGAATTTTGTGACAAATTTGTGTCATCAAATTTCTACCACCAGTGAATATTTTTTCAGTTTTTATAAAAACAGTGGTAGAAAAACGCAAAGATGTTAAGGGTTAAGTCATTGCTTCCCAAAATAGAGTTTTATGGCTCTGTGTTATGGGGTAATCAGCGCCATTCCCTCCGTTTATGTCACAATACCAATAACAACAAAAAACATTTTGAACATTGTGGGGCATAATATTGTCACAACAAGCGTCGATAACTCGAAAACTACTGATCGAATCTTCTGGAAATTAGTACGCATCGTTAGTGTCGAAGTACTTTACCGAACAGTGTAGAAAAATCTAGAAACGCCGACACAAAATTACAACTACTTCGAATATCTATAGGTACCTACTTTACCTACAAATCTTGAATACAAGGTTATTCACCTTAAATGTAAGCGCGTCTGTATAAGTACTTTACTCGAACGGTCTATTTAGAAACCTTTTTTTTAATATTTTTTTTCGTGCGGAAATCCCTCCCCCCGCCGACCAGCGGGGGCGGATATGTCGGGCTTGAACCGACTAAAACCGCACGCCGTCTCGGGTCTTAAAACGCCAGGGTGTAAGATTGCCCATAACGTGTCTTTTAGGATTCCAGCACATTCTACGCTCCTTATTAAGAGCTATAAAAGGCGCCCGGATATCGACACAAAGTCAGTTAATTTTCGGAACACATCTTACCGACGCGATTCAAGAGGGTTTTACCTGCGACCTAAGCAACGACTGTGGACTACTAAAGAAGAGTATGTGTGCTAGTTATTTAGTTATCTAGTTTGTGGTGAGCGAATAAACCTCTTCGTTGCATAAACGGCATTTAACTTGTACCCTGCGCACGTAACAATATAAAATAACTAGGATAATATAAAGGAGAATTCCAAATTTAAATCATGATGATGAAGCCAATCTTAACGGATAGGAGGAGCAGGAAATTAGGCCTCGGGCTCCAATTTCCAAGCTTTGAACGCGCCTGGATTAGCGCTCTGCTCGCGTCCCGATTGCATCCAAAGGTTGCTCATTAAAAGCGAAAATATTAGCATAGATTTTAAAATATGCCCTCATTTTTCAGCTCTAGCTCGAAATTTTTTTTGAAGTGAAACTTCTTTAGTATAGTTGTGATTTCAAACTCGATGAAACGAAAAAATAAGTCCATAGTTTTTTTTTAATCAGGGACTTTTCAGAAGTTTCACTTCTACTGTGTGTGACTTGCACACACACACAAACACACTATAAAAGGGGTAAAAGGGGAATTGTGTAAATGGCGAAAAGGGGAAATGTGGCAAGGGTAAAAACGGGATATGTGAAAAAGGGGAAATGTGGAAAGCGTAAAAACGGGAAATATAGAAAGGATAAAAAGGGGAAAAGTGGCAAGGGTATAAAGAAAATGTGACAAGAAATGAGGCAGGGTTAAAAAACGGGAAATGTGAAAAAGGTGGCTTTTCACTGGTGGTAGAAATTTGATGACACAAATTTATCACAAAATTCGGCCGGGTAGGTACCACCGTGCACGATTGCGAAAAACCCTCCATAGTAATCCAATTTCGGTTTGATTGCGTTCAGGGGTCAGCAAGTGCATAGCCGGGCAGGGGGATTGTGGTCGCAGCACTAGTGGGACCGGTGGGTGTCACGCGGTGCTGCGACGACAATCCTCTTCTGGTGAGGCCGTCAAGCTAAGTGTCACCATTGTTAACATGATACGTGTATGTAATGGTGACCCTCTTTCCTGAGACTTTACCTTCAGCTTACCATCAGGCGAGGTGAAGTCAAATTGACGTATCCTAAATATAAAAAAAAAAAAAAAGGTGGAAGGTGGAAAGGGTAAATGTGGCAAGGGGAAAAGAGGCAAGGTTAATTTTTTCACTTTTTAGCTTGAGGACGACAAATTAGATGATTTGGCGCGAACAAGAATGAGAGTTCGAATAATATCGTGGCTTGGGTTTTGTACAGCGCGGCGTTCTCTCTATCAAGCTCCAACTAGCGGATATTTTTTACTCTATCTGATCGTCAATAGCTCAGGGTCCGCTCTACTACAATCCTATTATCTGGTTTGTTCTGTCTTACGGGAGCACCTGCCGTGACTTCCAGCCGACTCCCGACCTTAAGAGATAAACCAGAGCCAGATGCTCGTCCGTGAATTAGCAGGTGAGGATGGCTAGGATCCGATACGTGGTGGCTATTATTCCAAAACTGCAGGATAGGGTAACCTATGATAAAGCAGAGTACTGGGTAGGAACCTTTGTGCACCATTTGCCATTCATTGTAGTCTCTGAGAGAGGCAGGTTCCAGTTCAATGAATTGGAATACAGGTTAAGCGGAAGCAAACATCAAATATTGCAGTTTTATTTTTATTAGAAAAGCACTGAACACCATTACAGTGTTTTGTTTTATTTGATTGAGAGCGAGAGAGTGCAACATACACGTGGTGTCTCTTTCTAAATGGATACATTCACAAATTAAACTCTTATTGAATTTCTACAAACAACAATGTGTAGAATATCGAACCGGAAAGCGCGGCCCGCTTTTTGGGTAATTTGAGTTTTCCGTATGCCGTCTGATTAGCAGAGTTAACCTATACTGTGAAAACATGATGAGGTAAGTGGCGTTTTCTTCCTGGAACGGTGAAAGTGGTCTGGTCCAGATTTTCACTCCACCAATCCGTGACCTTGACTGTTATCAACCAGCAATGTCTAATCTCCGAGGTTGCAAGGAAGTACACCTTTATAAGAATAAATCCGGGGTCGGCCATTTTGTATTGTAAGAGGACGTCACTCGAAGCAATATGTGGAAAGTCGTAAACAATTTATCTCCAGAAATCCTTAAATACAACGTTTATTCAGCTTATTTGTGTGAGAGAGATGGGGAAATAACGTTTAATTAACAAATTTTGAGGCTAAAAGTCTCGTTCCCAAACATAACTACAAAACAAAAACAAGGATAGTTGTCATTGTCAAATGTCAATATAAAAAAAATAAGACTAGTCAAAACATAACCTCAAAAGTGAATAATTTAAAGTGTACGATCAATGTAAACTAAATCTCTCTAATCTAATAAGAACAAAAGGATAGAATATAAGAGTAAGTATTTGTACAGCCTCACAGACGCCTTCAATAAACCAAATAATTATTAAACTTTTCATTATAATATGATCTCATTCACTAAAATGGCAACAATAACGAAATCTTCCTTTATATTTGCTTTTGTAAGACTCGTGCGTGTATTAAAACAATTATGAAAGTGGAAGAAGCGAAAGGCGTATGTCAGCATCGTAGCATCGTCGTTGGGGTCGCCAGCGCTGGCGACCTGAGCCGGTCGGGGTCTCTGGGATATCCTTCCTAGGACACACCAGATTCCCCGTACCAAATGGCTGACGCAAGAGTGGCACCGTGCGGTTTTACTCGGTTCAAGTCCAATATACCCATCTCACCGGTGCTCCGGTGGGGTGAAGCCCGTGGTGGTTTCCGCACGTAAAAAAAAAGGATTGTAGCAAGTGGAAAGATGTTGTCTCTGCCTACCCCAAAGGGAAAGAGGCATGACTATATGTATGTATGTATTGTAAGACTCTTAAAACAACATTGTTAGTTTAAATGCTTTTAATACTCTGCATAGAGTATATGACACATCTTCTACAAAACCATGAATAAAAAGTTGAAACACTCTTTCCAAAACAGTATGAGCAGATTTGCATGGAGTGATCGTGAAAGCACTCGATACCGGCAGTCTTGCATGAAAGGTTTAATAACAGTAGAGAGAGCCCATGAAGTGTGTAAGGACAGGAGCAGATGGCAGCCTATTATCTCTGCCTACCCAGGTCGGAAGCGTCGGTAGCTTAGTGGTTAAGGAGTCGACCTTACGATCGAGAGGTCCCGGGTTCGAATCCTGGCCGGGTACTACCGACGTGAACCCACTCCTAACACAAGCAATTAAGCTTAGCTGGAGGGGTTAGGGGGAATATTAGTAATTTCGGTTACTAATATTCTTTAAAAAAAAAAGAAAAAAAAAAAATAGATAAATAAATGTATGTAAGAACGTGAAAAACATTTATACCACCTGCTAAATACTATACTAGTATTGTCATCTACGCATGCTTGGAGAATTTTGGGTCTAACAGAATGCTAGGTACTATGATAGGTACGAAATGCCTTATGGGCAATCTTACACCCCGGCGTTTGAAGACCCGAGATGGTGTGCGGTTTAAGTTGGTTCAAGCCCGACATAACCGTTTATTAAAACTAAATGCACTTCTCATAGTGAAGGTGTTTGATCTGTAGTTGGTAGAAGCCAATGGAACATCTAATATCGGCCGCTGAGGAAGGCCTATGATTCCTCAATGCCTATGATAGCGACAGCCAGACATAAATCTTAAATAATTACAATACAATGAATCTGCTTCTTTTTTCAGAAAAGATGTCCAGCTCATTAAGACTGAATCTCCAATTTGGTGGCGGAGCGGAGCTGTTATTTGACAGAATAAAAAAGCGGGAAATAGAATTGCCAGTGTTGAATAAGTACCTCCCAGATTCCAACAAAGATAAATGGACAATAAGAGAATTATTACAATGGATCAAAGATAATTTATTGAGAGAGCGGCCTGAGTTGTTCTTACAGGTAAATGCTGCATTATTTTGAGTACCTTTTTTTTTCTTTTTTTTTTTTTATCGTGCGGAAATCCCTTCGGATACCCCCCCGCCGGCCAGCGGGGGCGGTTATGTCGGGCTTGTACCGACCAAAACCGCACGCCGTCTTGGGTCTTCAGAGGGTGTAAGGTTACCCATAGAGCATATCCCTTGCACCCCGGCTGACCCTGGGCCATCTCACCACTAACAGCATCGCTCATCCTGTCTCCTCTGAAAGCAGAGGAGTACGGAGAGCGATGTGTTCCCGCCACGTTGGGTATTGGCCGACGATCAATGCCAACCCTATGAAGGGGTGAAGGGGAAGCCATTGACCGCCGCCCAGGGTGTACCGGCCGCTCCGATTCCGTTCCCCCCGGACTGCAGCGGGATCGGAATCGGAGCGACACTCGAGGAGGTTACCCAACACACACCCCTTTATTATGAGTACCTGGACGACTGTTTTTATTTAACGTTTTCTAAAAATTAAACCTACCTAGATTGATTTATCGAATATACTTTGACGGCCTCTTTGGCGTAGCGGTAGTGCATTCGACTGCTACGACAGGGAGCGCGGGTTCGATTCCCGCTCTAATATTTAATAAATATTTGTATGCATATGTCTATTTGCATTGGCTGTTTGTATGTATAATATGTATGTATTAACAAAAAAAAAGTTAATAAGCATGTTTATCCGCATTGTGGAAGCCATAACACAAGCTAGTTAAATTATGCTTACTTTGGGTCTAGAAAGCGCGAGAATGTCGTAGAATATTTATTTATTTTATTTATTTATTTATATGTCTATTCTATTCGGTAAATCAATCTCGCTAGGTTTAATTTTCATGCATATAAATATTTGCACTGAGCGGCGGGAATCGAACCCGCGACCTCCGACGTGGCAGTACATGTATATATAAGTATACAAGAATTGCTTGTTTAAATGAAATAATCCCCCCCCCTCCATTTAGAGGAGGGGGAGAGGCGAGAATGTATGATATCCGGCATTCCATTGATTCTGTCGAACCTACCTGTTTGCATGCAAAATTGTATGATCTGTTCTACCTTCAGAATCTCCAGGTCTTCTGTGTCAATCTGCATGACCCCATAATCTCATACTTATCAGTGTGTACATGGGACACTCGGTTTGAAGAATAGCTACCTTTTTTTTTGACTTGCGGAAACCTTCAGGTGTTTCAGCCCACCGGAGCTAACAGTAAGATGGGTATGTCGGACTTGAACCGACCAAAACCGCATGGTGTCTCTTGGGTCAGCCATGTGGTATAAGGAATCTGGTGTGCCCTAGAAAGGATATCCCAGAGACCCCGACCGACTCCGGTCGCCAGCGTGGCAGCGTGGCGACCCCGATGCGTTGTTGCGGATCTAATCCTCCCCTCAAGAGAAGCGCACGCGTGCAGGCTAGCTACCTTACTGTTAAAAGAAAAACATAACATAACTTCACGCCTGTATCCCCGAAGGGGTAGGCAGAGGTGTATTACACACCCACAATTCGCCAGTTATGTTTTGGTCCCAATGTAATAGGGGGCGAGCCTATTGCCATCTACCGGTTACATTATTAAGCGAGCGATAATTAGCATTTAATAATGCACCCATAACTACGAAAAGTCAGAGGTGTGTGTCCGGGGCGACTGGGGATCGAACTCGAGACCTCGTATCAGCAGTCCGATACGTACGCCACTGGGCTATCGCCGCTTAAAAGAAAGAATCTAATTTTATTCTTGTTCCAGGGTGAATCCATCAGGCCTGGTATTCTCGTTCTCATCAACGACGCAGATTGGGAGTTGTACGGAGAGTTGGACTACGAGCTACAAGATAACGACCATATTATGTTTATATCTACCCTACATGGGGGATGAAATAAATCATTGATTAAAAAAATATTTGTTTTTTTAAAATGAAACTTTTATCACATCGTCTCAGACTTTTTCGTCTGTGTTGCATGTCGCGTGACGGTCGGCCGCGGAGTAGGGATAAAGTGGAAGGCGCTCGTCATAGCAGCCAAGGCCAATATGGCGGCGCCTATAGTTCGCAGCAGCTGACCGTGTGGTGTATAGACTATTACTCATTTGTGCCAGTGCTCCACGCTATTTTGTTTGTTTTTGTCAGTGTTTAATGTAAATGTTGTTTGTCAGTGTTTAATGTAAACGTTGTTTGTCAGTGTTTAATGTAAATGTTGTTTGTCAGTGTTTAATGTAAATGTTGTTTGTCAGTGTTTAATGTAAATGTTGTTATTAAAGTGAAACTTTTATTTGCTTTTGGTAAACAACGACACAGCTAGCGAGTCCAAAAAACTGGTCAACGAGGAAAAAGCAAAGAATAGTGCAAAAATTCTTGCAATTGTAATTTTAGTTAAATGTCTATAATGTGAGAAAAAGTTTCACTTTTACCGTGGTTTCATAAAACTACACAGTTCTTTTTTGTACTGGTTTTGGTATGGTTAAAAAAAGACCATATGCAAAAATTGGGTTTTGCTTGACCCGGAAACTAAAGGACCCGGTTTCTAGGCAGGGTTTTACTTGAGCGATTGCTGTCTAACCTGGGTCTCGCGCAAATTAGTATCTAACTTTTTTAGGGTTTCGTTGCCAAATGGCAAAAAACGGAGTCCTTATAGATTCGTCATGTCTGTTTTTTCCGAAACTATAAGAACTATGCTGTTGAAACTTAAGTAAGGTAAGTAGATGTATGCTGTGAACCGCATTAAGATTTTCACACGAAAATATATATATATATATATAAATATATAAATATAAAGCATATCCCGCGCACCCGACTGAATCTGAGCCATCTCCGGTTTAGAGATGGCGCCCTTTGGTTTGGAAACCACGGTGTCCCCGTCTTGCCCCAGTTTGGGGGAGGGGCGCTAGTCGCCCCACCGTCCCGGCCTGCTTCTGCTGGGGTGACAGGCGGCCTCACCTGCCACCCCCAGGCCTGCGCTCATGGAGGCAGCAGGTCGTTAAGCGGGCACAGATTAGTACCTATGTACTTACAGGTGAGGTTTAGGCTGTGAAGAGAAGTTAATATACTAATTACTGTGGTGCAGCGGTAGTGCATTCGACTGCTACGACAGTGGGCGCGGGTTCGATTACCGCTCAGTGTAGACATTTGTAAGCTTGAATATGCGTATTTGCAGTGGTCTGGGTTTTTCTATGTATAATATGTATTTACAAAAAAAAAGTATATAAGTATGTTTATCCGCATTCTGGAACCCATAACGCAAGCTAGTTAAACTATGCTTACTTTTGGTCTAGAAAGCGCTGTGTAGAATGTCCTAGAAAGACCACATTAAATGTTTAAGTCCAGAGATGGGAGGTATTGGAACTTGGAAGGCAATGGGGGAGGCATACGCCAAAAGGCGACTGCTAGATTAAGATTTAAAATGTAAAACTTACATCTATACAAATAAATAAAATTGAAGTGTCTATTTGTAATATAAAATAATAGATTTTTGAGTTCGGGGGGCAGGATTCTCTCCCGCTCCCTCTCCGCCGTCTCTTTCGCGCGCATTACCTGCTCGCAGAAAGAGACGGCGACGTGCCACTTGCTCCCGTCAAGCGCGCGACCCTAGCTAAGCGCACGACCGTAGTAAGATGTCTTATTGCTCGCTCAGCTCAATTTATTTCAGTCGCACCCTGCACTGAATTCCTAGTTAATGATTGCACATGAAAACCTACAACAAAAATACATTCTTTAAAAATTTTGTCTGCCTGTCTGAATACTTATTTATTATTAAATTGTTTCAAAATGTGGAGTAATCTAAACAAAAAATGTTCAAAAACCATGCTTTGTTAACGTTAGTTCGTAAGAACCTTCGGTAGATAGCTCCAGCGTCGCCCCAAGACGAATGTATAGCAGAATATCGGCTTTCCAACACGTGCCCATGTAGCTTACTTAGTCATAGTATTCCCTCTGTAAAGGACTGGTCGCGGGTTCAGGTCCCGTCCTGGATGTTCTTATCTAAATCTATATAAAAAGTTTGAATTTTAAGAGTGGTAGAGTCAAGCAACAGTCATTTTGGCCGTTGCATGAATGGGCCGACTCGACCGGGGAAGCACCGCCCTCTCACAGAATATCGACGCCAAGTAACAGTATTTGAACTGTTGCGTTCCGTTTGGTGAGTGAGAGTGCCGGAGCCCAAACTCCTTTCCCATCCCCTCCCAAACTCTTTTCCCATCCCCTCCGAAACTCCTTTCCCATCCTCTTTCCTTTACAGGGTCGGCAGCGCGAGTGTGACGCCACTGGTGTTGCACACGTCCATAGGCCGCGGTAACCGCTTCCCATCAGGTGGGCCGTGTGCTTGTCTGCCACCTTAGTGGTATAAAAAAAGAATATTAATTACTTCAAAAAGTGTTCTGAAACCTTGTTGAGCGAAACTCTGAAAGAGTGAAGCTCACTCTTAGACGACTCATGTATTACGGTTGTTCGCTAACTCTTCGTAAACCAGTCAACCGGTTTATATCAAAATTGTCATATATACACAACATATGAGTGTGGAGGTTATAGGCTAGGAAAAACAAAAATCAAAAGTACCACGGAGGAATAATCCCCGGAAAAAAATTATTAAAATCTGATTTCTCAATGAACAAACAAGCCTCATGCACGCGATAGGTATTAAATTAAGTCATTTGTTCATATACACAAGAAAGAAAAACGAAAATCGGACAAGACATTGAGGAATTATCACCGTTAGAAAAAGTCCTGGTGAAATTGCTTCGCTCAATTTTTGCAACAGCAGAATGAATTGCAGACCTAGTTAGTACCTACCTACCTTTTTTTTTTTCTCGTGCGGAAATCCCTTCGGATATCCCCCCGCCGGGCAGCAGGGGCGGTTATGTCGGGCTTGAACCGACTAAAACCGCACGCCGTCTCGGGTCTTAATACGCCGGGGTGTAAGGTTACCCATAGAGCATATCCCTCGCATCCCGACTGACCCTGGGCCATCTCCGGTTTCGAGATGGCCCCCTTACTTGCTCTCCACTGTGCCATCTGCTAATCAGAGGGACACGTGGAAAGCTTCCGAACAGCCCTCAACAGGGCTGTCCTCGCCTCGGTCGGAGTTGGCAGTAGACGGCAGCGTCTCTCCTGCCCTAGGAGAGAGGCGCTGCTGTCTCCGTTGCCCAGGGTGCACCGTGTGGAGGTCCCCAACCAAGCACCCCAGACCTAGTTAGTACCTATGTATAGTGTCGCCAAAGTCTCACTTATAACCAATGACGTCACAAATGATTGGTCATAAGTTTCAACAATAAAATTTTAAAAGTCAATGTCAGTTAGAAGCCAATCACTTTGCGAATTGTGTTGAACATGTACACAACATTGTGGCACACAGACGCAACACTTAAATAATAGTACATTGTTCATCTGAAGGGAGAATGGGACCGGTAACGAGGATGTAGCTTGAGGCCTGTTGCGCAGCGGAAGGCGATTTGGGAATCGCACTTTCTTCTGAGTGATATATAGTGCGGGACTTGAACCCGCGACCCAGTCCCTTACAGGGGGAACGCTCTGATCAGCTGAGCCACCTAGACACGTACCAAATATACGAAATTCTCCGATATATACGTTTTATTGATATTGATACGTCTTAAGGCTAAATTTATAGGAAAAGTAAGCATACAAATTGCTTAAAAAATTTAATTGAATTGATATTTAAGGTGTCACAAAATTAGCTCTCTGAATTTGGTGAGATGACTTGGTATCGACAAAATATGTATTTGAAACAAAAAAAATCCGGTCCCGCAGGGGGAACGCACAGGTAGATTTCGTGAAGCAATTAATATTATTTTATATAGAGAACTACGGACTTACACACACAAGTAAACACAGTAACATTTTTAACATGTTTAATTTTTTTTCTCGAAAACGGTAACTTTTAGCGAAAAACTTTTCAGACATTTATTTTAGACTTAAAAATGGCCTATCGATTAAAAATGTTTCCGACCGCAAGAATGTTCACCGGTTAGAAGTTATGATTTTTTTCCCGAAAAATTTTGGTTTTTCCCCCCTCCACTTTTTGTTAAAATTTTAATCTTATAGGTTTATAAGTAAAAGTTGTTAGTATTCATGTATACTATGGGATAAAATTAGAACGGTTCGAATATCTTTCATGGAACGTGAAATTTTGAGGAAAAACGGATTTCACAAAAGGTGAGGCCCTACCGTCCCCTTAGGCCGGATTCCACCCGTTCACGAACTTAAACTAAGTTTACACCCAAGCAATTTTTAACCGCAGTTTGAAAGCGATCGGGGCAAAAATGCGACCGTGAGAGTGCCGCAAATTTTGGGAAGTGGAACCATACATACATATATATATATATAAACTTTTTGACTAGTGGTCATTTCGGACTCAGGGGGTCATAACTAGACCTCCTATGAAGAATTTTTTTTTAAATTCGACAGTAGTCAAGAAACCAATAGGTAGATCGATTTCATCGAAATCTACCTAAAAATAATATCGGGTAAAATAAAATAAAAAAAAACAAATATAAAATATAAAAATGAAAAAAAAAAAAACCACTAGCGACCAGCGTCACGTGACGCGACGAGCCCGTGACGCACGTGGTAGGCGTGCAGTCCTCCTCGCAGTATTCTCCAAGCGGATGTGTGGGAAATACCTAAATCGCGACCAGCGTCACGAGTGCTCGTCGCGTCGCGTGACGCTGGACGCTGGTGGTGTTTTTGTTTTCATTTTTATTTTTAAATGTCTTTTTTTTTTCTTCCCGATATTTTTTTTTTGTTTCAAATACATACATTGTCGATACCAAGTCATCTCACCAAATTCAGAGACCTAATTTCGTGAAACCTTATATAGTGATTTATACTACATAAAGGAAAAATAAAATAAAAAAATAGTACTCGTTAAAAATGAATTTTCACACACTTCTTCCCCGCATATTTCTGCGGAAGTTATCTCCCACTTAGCACGTTTACAATGAATTATCATACAGTTCTGTCTCCCGTATATTTATTTCTATGGAATTAATAACGTACATTCTGCCTTATTTTTGAGCTGAGAGTGAGACGAAGTCGAGCGAAAAGCTCTCTATACTCCACTCGGTGTATTTCGGTTTTGACGCTACTCCTCCTAAACTAATCGACCAATTTTGACCAATCTTGGCATGTAAATACAACTTGATACCCGGAAGGTTTAGAAAAAAATAATTGAAAATCGAACAGACCATGGAGGAATAATACCCTTAAAAATTTCAAAATCCGCTTTCTCAAAAATGATCAATGTTGAGACCACGATTTTGGCGCCAAAATGTGTAACTTAACTTAGCTTAAGACAGAAAAAGAAAATCGAAAATCGGTCCAGCAACGGAGGAATAATCACCGAAAAAACAATTCAATGGTATTCACTTGGTATTCAATTGAAAAAACATTGCAACAGCAGAATGCATTGCGATCCTAGTTGCAAAAGTACTACCTAGGGCGTTTTCCGAATAGGTGTAGTATATAATATTATTTTTACCCGTGCATAATTATCTACACCAAAGTGTACAGCTGCGGTCGAGATCTCAACATTGGCAGAAACCTGGAAGGTTCCATGTGCGAAGGGCGCCGGCACCGCAATTCTGTTTTCGTTTCCATGACGTTTTTTTGTCAATAAACTTATACTTTGAAATAAAACTACTTTTAACGGATTCTATCGCGGTTTATTTGATGATATTTTATATTTTAAATTGAACCCGACATTTCGGTTGCTTTTTAGCAGCCATGGTCACGGGGAGACAATATCAAATAAACTTATACTTTTAAAAATAAGCTGCGAGGAACATCCCCTCCGGCCTCGAAGCAATTACACATTCCTATAACGTTTGAAAGATATTTTATTGAAGTCGTGAGGCAGCCGGCGAATAATGAACCTTTTTAGCGCAGTCATCTTTTAAAATAACGTTCAAGAAGAATGGGTGAAATTATATGGAGCGGCGTATTATGGGCAAACGCTACATTCGACGGAAATTCTGACACCGAACAACCATATATGGGTAATAATTTTACATTTTTTACATATAAAATTTGACATTATGACTCAATGTGACAAATTAATTAATTACTTTTTTTATAGATTTAGATCGAAAAAAAGAGAACATCAAGGACGGGACTTGAACCCGCGACCAGTCCCTTACAGGTGTTTCAAAATGACTGTAAAGTTATTCATTGTTTCTGTAGTTCGCAAGAATTACGGTAGATAGCTCCAGCGTCGCCTTAAGACGTATATAACGCATCGGAGAATTTGAATATCTGGGACGTGTCTAGGTGGCTCAGCTGGTCAGAGCACTCTCCCTGTAAGGGACTGATCGCGGGTTCAGGTCCCGTCCTAGAAGTTCTCTTTTTCCGATCTAAATCTATGAGAAAAAGTAAGCATACAAAATGCTTAAAAATTTAATTGAAATGCTTTTTTAAAATCATTTCTTGTGACTTTTGTGTATTTTACATTGTTTTTATTTTATTTTTGTATATGTGGAGCGATGGAGATCCAGGTTTAAATCGGCTTGTTTAATACCTAATGAAACGGGCCGATTTGAGCCTTGAACTCGATCAAAATTGAGCTTTTTTTTTGTGGGGGGTGTGGGTTGTTGGCCGACAGGCCTCTACAACCTTGGGGTGCGACTGGTTGGATCACCTCCAAGTTTGGTGCACCCTGGGCAACGTGGGCGATGACGCATCATTGATTGCTCCTCTGGAGTAGCGTCAACGTCAACGGTCAAGAGTCTGACCAATCGGGGGGTCGGGGCATGGCGGGCCTGCAAGGCCTGCGGGGGTGGGGGCCGCTCCAGGTACCCCTCTGCTGTTATCAGAGGGGACACTGCGAATGGCCCAGGGTCAGTCGGAGTGCGAGGGATATGCTCTATGGGTAACCTTACACCCCGGCGTCTGTAGACCCGAGCATGCGTGCGGTTTTAGTCGGTTCAAGCCCGACATAACCGCCCCCGCTGGCTGGCGGGGGGGTATCCGAAGGGATTTCCGCACAAAAAAAAGGCCTCTACAACCTTACGCGAACAGTGTGGCGAGCGCATAGGGCTCTCAGCCAAATTTGATTTTAGGTCAAAATTCAGCATGTAGTGGCTGCCTTAAAAGGTTAAACAACCAAAACGATTAATCGTTTATGTAATTATAGCATAGTATTGTTGTATTAACCACTGGCTGTCCTAATAAATAAATAAATAAATATACGCTACCATATATTCACGCCCTTTTCCCTCCTAGGTAGGCAGCGACAACAGCCCGCCATCTGCTTCTGTCCTTACACACTTCACGAGCTTCCTCTACTGTCATTAAGCCTTTCATGCAAAGCCCGTGGGGGTTTCCACACGCTAAAAAAAAAAATAGGCCGCCGTCTTCCGAGTGCTGCCGTCGCGGTAAATTTGTTATTAACTACCTGTGCTCCGCGGTTTCGCCCGTGACATACTCCGATCCCCCGTGGCAACGATTTAACTCTTACCTACATGTCCGTAATGTATTAGTTTCACAATAATTTATGGAAATATGCCCGATTTGTTGACAGTTATGTTTACTGCACCGATCTCCTCGGTAGATAGATAATTCTTTATTGTACACCAAAATCATTATGGATACAAATTTGGAACATTTACAGTTGAATGCACAATGGCCTTATCACTAAAAGTGATTTCTTCCAGGCAACCTTAGGATGGACAGTAATGAAGAGTACATGATGTAAGCCAGTGTTGGTGTACTTTTATAAACACTTAATAGAATTCGGCACATGAATAATAATTGCATAGTATACAAATATATAAGGTGTCACAAAATTAGCTCTCTGAATTTGGTGAGATGACTTGGTATCGACAAAATATGTATTTGAAACAAAAAAAGAATAAAAATATTAAAAAAAAACACCACCAGCGACCAGCGTCACGTGACGCGACGAGCCCGTGACGCACGTGGTAGGCGTCCTTCTCCTCGTAGTATTCTCCAAGCGGATGTGTGGGAAATACCTAAATCGCGACCAGCGTCACGTGTGCTCGTCGCGTCACGTGAAGCTAGTCGCTGGTGGTGTTTTTTTTTTCATTTTTATATATTTTTTTATTTTACCCGATATATTTTTTTTGTTTCAAATATATATTTTGTCGATACCAAGTCATCTCACCAAATTCAGAGACCTAATTTTGTGACACCTTATATAGATACATACGCAAATTCATAAATAGAGTGTGAATGTGTGGAGGGTTTTCATAGACTACAATAAAGGAAGGTAATGATTCTGTAACAATTTAAAATAAATATTTATCTACACTCAAATCGAATAATTCGAATTACCTACGAATTCACAGACGATACCTAACCTATACATACGCACTTTATAAACGCATATACATAAAATTAAAAATTAAACTTACGTACCGCCAACTGTATCATAAAAGTCATTATAGCACCGCTATCTTTTTTTATTCATTAAACTAGTCTAAGGTTTTAGGCTGAATATGAGCAGGCATGCGCAGTTCGAACTGTGAAAAAAATGGCGCACGCTAAATTACTTCCTTGTAACCTACCTACTTAGTTTCATTTCAATTTTTTTTTTTTGAAGATAAAGTAGTGTATGAAACTGCATATAACTTAGGTATTAAAACACTCGAGTCAACCTATTATCGCAATCGATAAACAGACTCTCGTGTTTTAATACCCCTTCTTATATGACAGTTGCATAAACTACTATTATGGATTTTGCCTGTCTAATGGTTACTGGCAATGCATTCCATAGGCCATGCTGGGTAGTCTCGTGATGACATATATCCTATAATCTTCATCGATGAATCGGCTATCCAACACAAACATAATTAGGGTTCCGTTGCCAAATGGCATACAACGGAACCCTTATAGATTCGTCATGTCTGTCTGTCTGTCCGTCCGTATGTCACAGCCACTTTTTTCGGAAACTATAAGAACTATGCTGTTGAAACTTGGTAAGTAGATGTATTCTGTGAACCGCATTAAGATTTTCATACAAAATTAGAAAAAAAAAACAAGAAATTTTGGGGGTCCCCATACTTACAACTGAAACTCAAAAATATTTTTTTCAACAAACCCATACGTGTGTGGTATCTATGAATAGGTCTTCAAAAATGATATTGAGGTTCCTAATATCATTTTTTTCTAAACTGAATATTCAGCGCGAGACACCTCCAAAGTGGTAAAATGTGTGTCCCCCCCCCTGTAACTTCTAAAATAAGAAAATGATAAAACTAAAAAAAATATATGATGTACATTACCATGTAAACTTCCACCGAAATTTGGTTCGAACGAGATCTAGTAAGTAGTTTTTTTTTAATACGTCATAAATCGTCAACCGCCATTTACCTTACATTCAATCAACTCAAACATAAAAATTATAAAAAGAACATTATTATGTTACTTGCTGCTACGGAACCCTTAATGGGCGAGTCCGACTCGCACTTGGCCGCTTTTTTTTCAATTCGAACCAAGGGGCCCAATTCACTAACGCCACGTTTCAAATTCGATTAGAAAGAAAAAGAAACGACGGATTGCACTCCGGGAGTGCCGGCAGAAGTGAAAACTTGAATATTAACGTTGTGCATTTTTGATATAATTAAACATAACATAACATAACATAAACTCACGCCTATATCCCCGAAGGGGTAGGCAGAGGTGCTAGCACCCACATTTCGCCAGTTTATGTTTAGGTCCCAATGTAATAGGTGGCGAGCCTATTGCCATTAAGCGGGCACTTATAAACCTGCGATAAATACACACATAACTTCGAAAAGCATCGAAAAGCCATTGGCGTATGCCATGGTAAAACCTGGGATCGAACCCGAGACCTCGTCGCAGCAGTCCATTACCCATAACACTAGGCTACCGCGGTTATACATACGGTGATATAATTATTAAAACTAAAAGCGGCGATAGCCCGGTAGCGTACGTAACGGACTGCTGAGACGAGGTCTCGAGTTCGATCCCCAGTCGCCCCGGGCACACACCTATGACTTTTCGTAGTTATGTGTGTATTAATAAATTTTAATTATCGCTCGCTTAACAATGTGCCCGGTAGATGGCAATAGGCTCGCCCCCTATTACATTGGGACCTTAACATAACTGGCGAATCGTGGGTGTGTAATACACCTCTGCCTACCCCTTCGGGGATACAGGCGTGAAGTTATGTTATGTTATGTTTTGTTTTTTGATATTTTGGAATGGTTAGGGAATAATTTTGCACGAATTGCTTTAATTATCAGTATAAATAAATAAATAAATATTGTAGGACAAAGTACACAACGCCATCTAGACCCAAACTAAGCAGAGCTTGTCATATGGGTTCTAGAATGCGGATAAACACACTTATATACTTTTTTTTTTGTAAATGAATACATATTATACATAGAAACACCCAGACCAGCGCAAATATACATTTTTGCACTGAGCGGGAATCGAAGCCGCGACCTCTGGCTTAGCAGTCGAACGCACTACCACCACGCCACAGAGGTCGCGCGCAGAGTATAAAAGTACTATCATTTATGTGGTAACATGCAATATTCATTTATTGCGCTATCGTACACAAACATGACAATTTATATTACATTAAAAAGTTTATCTCTCAGAAAAATCAACTTCCATCCATAATTTCAACGGCTTTTTTACCATCATTATTGCCAGAACCATCATCGCCAATATATTTATAAATAATTATTAATAATTAATTTAATATATTTAAATATTAAATTATTAATATATTTATAAAGTACTCACTCATTTTCTTTCGCAATTCCTTCGTCACTTTTTTCATTAATAGATGCACTGTGCCTAATTTCCCATTTATATCAATAGATTTATGGCACAAAATAGAATAAATATTACAAAAAGTTATATAACGACAAAAAGTGTTTCTTGGGCCTCGGTCGGAATCGATCTCAGTCTTGACGAAGTCAACGACCACTCATTAGACGAACGCGACACCAGTTTTGTTAAGTACAGTGTGAAATTAGCGCTTCTATATTTGTTGTCTTACGTTCAGGTCACGTGTTTACTGACGCGAGTTTAACTTTTTTTCCCCTTACAAAAAAGTGCACAGCGCCGCCAAAGAAGTTTTTAATTAAAAAAAATATTTTAGTATTTAGTATGATCTGTCAAACCGAAACCTACCTTTACTTTAGTGAGGTTATTAAACATTTAGAACCAGTCATAGTTGATTTCGTTTTCAATTAGATTTTGAGATTTTAATGTTTAAAAAACATAATTTTACTGAATCGAGCCCCAGTATGTAGTTACTGAATGCGTTCAATCAAACAAATAAACAAATTCTTCAGTTTTGTCTAGTACCTCCTAGCACACGGTTTCACTCACGTTACTCCTGATCCCGTGGGAATATCAAGATAAAAAGTAGACTGTGTTATTCATAGATGATGTAGCATTCTAATTATGAAAGAATGTTTGAATTCGGTTCAGTAGTTTCAGATTTTAACTAGGTCTGCGATTCATTCTGCTGTTGCAAAAATTGAGCGAAGCAATTTCACCAGGACTTTTTCTAACGGTGATAATTCCTCGATGGCTAGTCCGAATTTCGTTTTTCTTTTTTTGTCTTGTGTATATGAACAAATTACTTAATTTAATACCAATCGCGTAATTAAGGCTTTTGTGTTCATTGAGATATCAGATTTTAATTATTTTTTCCGGTGATTATTCCTCCGTGGCACTTTTGATTTTTGATTTTCCTAGCTTATATCCTTCCCATCAGTAACATCTTTGCTTGTGTGAAATTTCATTAGAATCGGTTTAGCTGTTTGGGAGGAGAAGAAGGTCTAACGAAATTCATGAGTCGTCTAAAAGAGAACTTCACTCTTTCAGAGTTTCGCTCAACGATTGTAAACAAACAAATCTTTCCGTTTTATCATATTAGTACAGAATACCGGATTCAGTGGAACCATATCAGTGCGACAAATGCTATCTCTCATGTACCAGTGCCAGTAATTGGCTCGTACTACGCTTGGGCAGGTTGTCAAAAAGCGGACAGGGACGGACTGGGAATTTATTGGTTAAGTATTACTTTATAATACGCTATGCATCATTATTTCTATTTATAGCTTTATCTACACTCAAATCAAAAAAATCGAATTACGAATTCAAAGACGATTCTATACATACGCACTTTATAAACGCATATACATAAAATTAAAAATTAAACTTATTATAGTACCGCCAACTGTATCATAAAACTCATTATAGCACCGCTATCTTTTTTTATTCATTAAACTAGTCTAAGGTTTTAGGCTGAACATGAAAAAAAGGCGAGGCCGAAGTCCGCCGGCAACCCTGGGGTTATCCTTTCGAGGGCTTACCCGGGGTGCCCGGCAACGGACACTTGGGGAGGATACAGTGCGGTTTTAGTCGAGACACGACATAACCACCCCCGCTAGCCGGCGGGGGGGTATCTGAAGGGATTTCCGCACGTTAAAAAAAAAAAGTATTAGTTTGTGTTTTTTATATTTGTTGATTTTTTGAGCTTGTTCTCAATGACCGAATTCAACTTTTAATAAAATGTCACCACTATATTTTATACTGTTGACTGATGGCACTTGGTGGAACTTGCTACACATATTGAAACAAATGTATCAATTGTACTTTTATTTGCCGCTTTTTAGTTTTAAGCATATAAGAGAAACGAATCTTGCAATCGCAACACAAACGAAAACTGGACTTAGTACAGTGCCTCCGCTTGGTGTAAGCTCCGTAAACGCGTTAATTGAGCTGCGCGAAGCGAAGCTCTTATACGTGGCTAAGCCGTTTGGTCGAGACTGTACTCCTCCGGAACCATAATACCGATCTAAACCAAATTTGCCATGGTGATAGTGTAGACACCGCTGAGTGTTTAGAGGGTCAACTGTTCAAATACAATGTACCATTGAGGAATAATAATCGAAAATGAGTTTCACGAGCGCGTGGCCTTAGCTATGCGCGCGACCGTAGTAAGATACCTTATTTTTCAAGTAAGAGTCCTGCTCGCTAAAGGTGACACATTAAAATTTATGAGCTTAAGACACATTTTGCCATTGCTCGTGGCATGCAAACATACAATTGGATTGAATTTTAACAATTAATTATAAAATACAATAAGCACTTAATACAAACTGACACACATGCAAAATTGCAAATTATCAAATTCCTAATAATTATATGTCAATAGCCAATATTAATATTACATTACATAACATGAATTATATTATTATTGCAATGCATTTTTAAAATGATAAGAGCGGAAGGCAAACTTTTTTAGAAAATCATTGACGGAGTAGAAGCTCTCGTCTATTAACCATTTCCGTAAAGCCAGACAGAATTTACGATACGGTAGATTAATTATATGCTCAGGTAACGCATTATAGATAAGCGGTGCCATATAGACACAACTCACTCTAAACATTTCAAGTCGAGGTACTGGCGTTTTTAGTTGCATTTGTGTAACTTTCCGCTTATTTATATTATTGTGCATTTCAAATAGTTCCTTGTTAGATTTTACAAATTTGGCTACTTCGTAGATATAATATACAAGGAACAGTCAAAAGATTTTCAGATGTAAAAATCGGCTTACATGATTCAGACCATTTCATATTAAATATAGCACGAATACATTTCTTTTGTGCAACAAAGACCCGCTGCAAGTCAGATGAGTACCCCCAGACTATTATACCATACCGAATTATAGAGCAGACATATGCATGGTATACCATTAGTGATGTTTTCCTGGAAGTCACGTTGTTAATTTTTTTTAAAGCAAATACAAATCTATTTATTTTTTTGCTAACATTGTCAATATGTGCTTTCCATGTCAGGTGTTCGTCCACTATAACACCTAGAAACTTTGTGCTAGGCACCCTCCCGACTGTCACGCTATCAAACTCAATATTGAAAGTTATGTCTTTGATTTTAGTTGACCTAAAGTGAATAATTTTTGTTTTTGCAATGTTTATTTTTAGTGCATTACTATTTAACCATTTCCCTACATCTTGTAAAACCATATTTAATTTACTTTCACACGTGTTCATATTATCACATTCAATAATAATGGTGGTGTCATCCGCAAACAAAACGCAATCATGATTATGAATTGCTCTAGGTAAATCATTAATATAAATAAGAAATAACAGGGGGCCCAAGATACTCCCTTGTGGAACTCCGTGGAAATTAAGTCTAGGTTCGGAGTCAAAGGTTTCTACACTATTTGTGATATCATTGAACTTTTTAACTCTAACTATTTGTTTTCTGCCAGATAAATACGATTCAAACCATTTTAGAGCTATACCACGAATTCCACATTTTTCTAATTTTTCAGCAAGTACATTGTGATTTACAAAATCGAACGCTTTACTTAGATCCAAAAAAAGTACCACGGAAGGCATTTTCTTGTTAATTCTATTAAATATTGATCTTATCAAAATAAATGTGGCAAGTTGAGTTGATTTATTTTTCCTAAATCCAAATTGCTCTTTAGCCAAAACATCAAATTTATCTAAAAAACTTAGAACCCTTCTATTCACAACTTTTTCAAAGATCTTGGATAGTATAGGGGTCAACGATATGGGTCGATAGTTATTTTTTTCTGTTTTGGTGCCCTTTTTATGAAGAGGTTTTATGATAGATACTTTCAGGGTCTCTGGAAAACAACCTTGCTCTAGCGATAAGTTAATAATGTAAGCCAATGGCTTTGCTATATATTGTGATATAAGTTTTATTAGGTCCGTGGTGAGGTTATCGTGACCTGATGATTTTGTATTTTTAAGTGATTTCATGATATTGTAAATCTCTATTGCGTCTGTAGGTTCCAGGAATATGCTATGATTTATATTACTACATTTATTATTTATATTTAAAGTATTGTCCCTATCCTTACTTATGTTATTTGTAACAGTTTCTGTAAAAAAATCGCTAAATATATTTGCAATTTCAGATCCAGAACTAGCAACAACATTATTGTCAATAATCTTATCAATATATCCTGTCTGCAATTCATTGCCCGTATAGCATTTTACGACATCCCATGTAGCTCTACATTTGTTACTAGCTTTGGCTATGTGCTTTTGATTGCAGAATGATTGAGACTTATTTATACATTTTGTTAGTATTCTTGAATACCTTCGGAACAGATATTTATGCTCATTTGTTCTGCTTCTGTAATATTGAAATCTGAGTTTCCTTTTGACATTACAGCTTATTCTAAGTCCTTTTGTTAACCACTTCAATTTAGAAGCATTACGGCAAGTTTTCACCTTAATTACAGGGAAACACAAATCATAAAACAGCGTTAATAACTTATGAAAGTTGTTGAAGGCTTCATTGACTTCAGAAACTTCATATATTTCGGAAAAGGACATCTCACTTATGCATTCAACAAATTTATTTACATTTTCCAAGGTTGTTTTTAGTTGTAAAATAGTGTGTTGTAATCTCTTTATTTTGTATGTCAAACTTTAAAACTTGTGCGGTGTTATGATCTGATAAACTAAGGTTATAGGTTTTCCCAATGGCATTTGAAATATTACTCACGAAATTATCAATACATCGCTCTAGTCGAGTGGGCTCATGTATATGATAGCTCATACCATGATTAGAGATAAGTTCGTAAAATTCCCTGGTAGCACTAGTGTTATTGAGAATATTTATGTTAAAGTCACCAGCTATTACCACTTTACATTTTCTGTGTTGGATTTTCGTCAGTAATTTATTCAAATATTCAAAACAAATGTTTATATTTGAATCTGGTGTTCTGTAAAAACAAAGTATAATTATATTCAATTTTTTGATTTCAATACCACACACCTCAAAATGCTTTTCAATACTCATATTTTTTATATCAATTAATTCAGTACAAGAATACTCATTTTTACACAGTATGCATGTGCCACCTCGTTTCTTCTCTCGTGAATACATAGCAACCAGTTTAAAACCGTTTAATTTCATGTAAATATGCTCATTTTCGACGACAAAATGTTCACTTAAGCACACAACATCAATATCTGCACCAGATTTGTTCATATTATGGATCGCTAAATCTATGTATGGTATTTTATTTAAAGCGCCAGCAATATTTTGATGAAATACGAAGAAACTAGTCATACATTTATTTTTGTTCACGAAAAAGCTGTGTACTTTGTTCATTTGTAGTTTGAGAAATAACTGGTTTTGGTTTGTCCAGAATCTTAAAGTAATAGGGGATTGTACCTTTGCAGGGTTGTAATATTGGACTTATTGGTTTGACGTCAACAGATATCAAATCTGTACCACTGCGGGTTTTTGATATATTGGGAAACACTTTATTATGTATAGATGTAGTAATATTGCATGTCTTATTTTTGTAAGAGAGATATTTTCTCTTGTACTGGTCCGAATTAATTTCGTGAATAACTCTCTTAACAATATCATCACTCCCATATCCCTCTACAAATGAACAATTATTGAAATTTTTCGTTAATAACCTAAGGTTGTAGTTCAATTTTTTTTCGTTTAAAAATGAATTATAGAGTACATTTACTAGATACACATTACATTTATTTAATAATTTAAGAGCTACTGATACTTCCGTCAGAAACTTTAATGGATTGGTGTCATTCATTCCAGTCATAATTATAACGGAGTCTCTATCCGTAATTTCCTTAGATAAAGCACCGCAGTTCCATAAAATATTTTCGGTTGTAGCACCAGGCTTCCTAATTGAGCATATTTTATAATCGTTTAAAATAAATTTATTCTTACAATTAATCAACTTTTGTACTATACCTTTTCCTTGATCATCAGAAAGTAAAATTATGCTACTACAGTCAGTCCCAGATCCGTTTGTTTGTGGTTCCTTTTTGTTTTTTAGTTGCCTAATACAGTCTGAGGGCATAACATTTTCTGTTATGTTTTTTGTTTCTTCCGATAGTACTTTTACTCGAGGTTCATAATTATACTTATTTTCTGTGTGTAAATTATCGCTAAGCAGTTTCGTATTGGAACTACATTTTGGAGTTTGGAAATCCATATCTAAATCCAATCTTCTCGCTGATAGGGTTGACCTGTTCAATAGAGACTTTTTTACTTTTTGTACTGAAACTGGCGCTCCTTCCAATGCTCACGCTGGTTAAATACATTTTCTTAAACTGTACAGTTTTTTGTCTTTCTTCGTCTAATTTATTGTGTAGTAGTTGATTTTCTACATTTAATATTTCTATTTCGGTATGTGCACTCATTAGCTGGTCTCGAAGATTCTGTATAGTACTTCTTAATTCAACGACTTCATCACTTTCGTAACGTGTAGATAAATCTAACATGCTCTTTACACTTCTTGGCGATGATAGACTGTCTATAGAACCATTTGACAACTGAGACAGTGACCTTTGTGTGTTTTTTTTCCTTAATGTGACATTGTTACTTGATGATTCCATGCCTACCTTATACAGGTGACGTATACAAATAGTGAAGATTCACCAAAAGTGTTGATAAATATACCTGGATTCGAACTCGATTCGCCTTATCTATTGTGGCAGTGTATTTCCGCACGGGACCACGAAGACATTTACCAGTGTGCGCCAAATAAGTGCTTGGTTCCCACTTTTATTAGATTATTAAATTTATTCAAGTAGTTTGTATTCATCGCACTAATGAGGTCCAAAGTTCAACTTTAAAAAATCTTTTGAATTTTGACGACCGTTTCAAGGGTTATTATGGTTAAAAGTCATAATTTTGAAAATATTTCACTCTTATTTTTGCACTGTTTCACTGTTTCACTGTCATCATGTTGTTTTTATTCGTGTCACCTATCTAAGAACGTTATCTATCGTATATCTAACGAATCAATAGACGAATCTAACGATATGCTAATTAAATAAATCCGTGCAGCAGTTGGGAAGATATGAGGTAACAAAGAATATTACTTGCAAACAAGATACGCGCGAAAAACATAACCCTTCTTGGCAAGTTTTTTTTATTTTTTTTTATGAAAGAATATTAGTAACCGAAATTACTAATATTCCCCCTAACCCCTCCAACTAAGCTTAATTGCTTTTGTTAGGAGTTCTTTCACATCAGTAGTGTAATAGCCAGGATTCGAAGCTCTCGGTCGTAGGTCGACTCCTTAACCACTAAGCTAACGACGCTTATTTTATTACAAATGAGTTTAACTCGTAGTCCGTCCCTGTACGCTGTCACTCATTTAATAATAAAGGGCCCAGCCCTACTCTTCGCACCCTTGTTTATTGGTAGTCTGTACTGTTGCGTACACAAGTGTATGAATATTTTTTTGTACTCTTTTCGACCCTTGGGTTTTTCTCACTTAGAGTGTATTGTCGGAAGTTAGAAGTTCGAAAGTTAGTGTATTTTATATCGCAATTTATTTTGGGTTATCATTTACTAGGAACCCGTTTCGCTTCGGTGTATGTAACTTTTTTTGACTCAAGCCATCGTAATTTTCCTATGTCCATCGGGAATAATGTACCTCTTTATCTTTTTTCGTGCGGAAGTACCCTCGGATACCCACCCGCCGGTCAGCGGGGGCGGTTATATTGGGTTTGAACGGAGTAAAACCGCACACCGTCTCGGGTCTAATTTTTTTTATACCACCAAGGTGGCAGACAAGCACACGGCCCACCTGATGGGAAGCGGTTACCGCGGCCTACGGACGTGTGCAACACCAGTGGCGTCACACTCGCGCTGCCGACCCTGTAAAGGAAAGGGGATGGGAAAGGAGTTTGGGAGGGGATGCGAAAGGAGTTTGGGAGGGGATGGGAAAGGAGTTTGGGCTCCGGCACTCTCACTCACCAAACGGAACGCAATAGTTCAAATCCTGTTACTTAGCGTCGATATTCTGTGAGAGGGTGGTGCTTCCCCGGTCGAGTCGGCCCATTCATGCAATGGCCTAAATGACTGTTGCTTGACTCTACCACTCAAATATCTACATCTACAGACTCTGGGGTGTAAGGATAAAGCATTTCGCTCGTACCCCAACTGACCCTGGGCCATCTCCGCTCTCGAGATGGCCCCCTAGGGCTTGTAAAACCACGGTGTCGCCGTCTTGCCCCGGTTTGGGGGGGGGGGGGGGGGGGGCGCTAGACGCCCTGCCGTCCCGGCCTGCTTCTGCTGGGGTGACAGGCGGCCTCACCAGCCACTCCAGGAAATAATGTACCTTTGAAATGGTGAAAGATTTTTTCTAATAAGTGCTGTGCTTCCGAAGATAATCCTCAAAATATAAAAAAAATCTTAAACTAACAGTTGCATAACACAACATAACTTGACGCCTGTATCCCTGAAGGGTTAGGCAGAGGTGTAAACAGTTGCATGAGCATCGATATCGTCTACGAAACTTTTTTTTCACGAAAGAAAAGAAACCTAAAATACATCAAACACTTTTGCCCTCACAAGTACATTTAAATACATTCGCTCAGGACCAGTCCCACAAAGATTGAGTTTTAATCTGTTTAATATCATTACACTGCGCATATTAAGGGGTTACGGTGTTAGGGGGCGCGCATTGAAAAACATAATGTTTACGAAGCGCATGACAAATTGTCAAGCTCTCTTTTTATTACAAAAATAATCTCATTTATGCTTCTTTATAGCGGAGTAGCGTTCATTGCTGGAACAATCATGCTGGTGAACGAGTGCTGCTTTTAGTGACTTGTCGAACTTGATATCATGTGTTATTAACAAAACATTATTAACATAACATAACAGTCTTATTGTTTGGGGAGTCGCCCCGGGAACACACCTCCAATTTTTCGTAGATAAGTGTGCATTAATAAACGTTAATTATCGCTCGCTTAATAATGTGCCCGGTAGATGGCAATAGGTTCGCCCCTTATTACATTGAAACCTTAACATGACTGGCGAATCGTGGGTGTGTAATACACCTGTGCCTACCCCTTCGGGGATACAGGCGTGAAGTTATATATGTTATGTTTTATTGTTGTGACTTTATAGCCCAGTAGCGAGCGATTATTGTAATGTCGATCATGCGTCATGCTCGTGAACGAATGCTTCTTGTGGAGAAAGACTAGAACAGCGGAGTGGGAAATTGCAAGCTTTTGATGTAACTGCGAGTAGCGTTATGTTAAAGAAGAACAGCGGAATACTGTGCCATCATTTTAAGGATAATCATGCGTCATGCTCGTGAACTATTTGTAATAACATAAACATAAACTCACGCCTATATCCCCGAAGGGGTAGGCAGAGGTGCTAGCACCCACATTTCGCCAGTTTATGTTTAGGTCCCAATGTAATAGGTGGCGAGCCTATTGCCATTAACCGGGCACTTATAAACCTGCGATAAATGCACACATAACTTCGAAAAGCATCGAAAAGTCGTTGGTGTGTGCCATGGCAAAACCTGGGATCGAACCCGAGACCTCGTCTCAGCAGTCCATTACCCATACCACTAGGCTACCGCGGCTACTATTTTTAATACTATTTTATAATACTATTTGTAATGACTACTTGAATGAGTACTCAGACTTGACACGTCTTACGATCGGTTATACGATTTAATAGATGTTATTCCTTAATCCAATATATTTGGTTGACCTGAACATCAAATCCGAGAACTTCTATTTGTTACATCTAGCTAGCGTCGGTAGGTTAGTGGTTATGGAGTTGGTCTTACGATCGAGAGGTCCCCGGTTCGAATCCTGGCCACTACACTACCAACGTGAATCCACTTCTATTTTTTTTAATATTTTTTTTTACTTTGGGAATGCTGTTACGGCACCGCCGGCTACGAAGTGGCAGCCTGAGATCGTGTGTAGGACTCTCCCATCCGGTAACCGGATAGGCATACCCACTAATCCCCACGGGGTGCCATACTCTGTGCCTTGTCGGAAGGGTCTTAAAATATGTAAGAATACTTCTATAGCGACCCCCCTAGAGCGTGCCCACACGGGCACCACACCTTTCAAAATCTCGATTGGGCGTCCTCCAGGCACATATGGACGTTTCGGGGTGCGAGGGAAATGCCATATGTCCAACCTTACACCCCGACGTCTGAAGACCCGAGACGGCGTGCGGTTTTAGTCGGATCGAGCTCGACAAAACCGCCACCGTTAGCTAAGTCGCTTCAAGCCCGCCATAACTGCCCCCGTTGGCCAGCGGGGGGGGGGGGGGGTATCCGAGGGGATTTCCGCACGAAAACAAAAAAGAAATAAAGAGGCACATATGGACGTCGTCCCTTTGCAGGTGGCTATGGCGTATTACAAGCTGGTAGGCCGTGGTAATCGCTTACCATCAGATAGACCTGTTTGTTATCAGGGTAGGGTACAAGAGATACCAGGAAATCATAGGGCCACTTTTAAAATGGTAGTCTTTCGTAAATATTCTATATATTTCGGCATATTTCGGATGAAATCGATATAAAGCGGGATGTATCAGTCTTGATACTTGGTGTATTATATTTAAACTAGAAAAATAGAAACGGGAGATATTTAGAACTCTCCCAGCCCGCAACATGAGCGTAGGCCTGGGGGTGACAGGTGAGGCCGCATGTCACCCCAGCAGGCCCGGGCGGTGGGGTGACTAGCCCCCCCCGCATTCTTTGGCAAGATGGGGAAAACCGTGGTTCCCAAACCCGAGGGGGTCATCTCGAAACCGGAGATTGCCCTGGGTCAGTCGTGGTGCGAGGGAAATGCCTTGTGGGCCACCTTATGGGTGTCTGAAGAGGTCTGAAGACCTGACACGGCGTGCGGTTTTAGTCGGTTCAAGCCCGACATAACCACCCCCGTTGGCCGACGGGATTACGAGGGGATTTCCGTAAGAAAAAAATTAAGGTACTGGATGTTTAGATTTGAGAGATCATACAGACTCGTGGCTAAGTTGGAAGCGAGTAGGTTAACATTGCAAGGTTAAGCACTACTAACGAGGTCAGTCTTAGGATGGGTGACCATTCTTAACAAACTGAGACTCCTCCATGCCTCGGAGATAAGGCAAGATAATAAGATAATGTTTATTGATCCCAACAGAGTAGCTAGGTTAACGTATCATTAGATATAAAAGAGCATTACAGTATTTTTTATTTATTTTAGATTTGATATGCGGAACGTTGACAGCCGTACTAGTAAAAACTGTATGAAAGCTGTCAGCGCATTTCATGGTATAATTAGCACAATAACTTGACTAAAGTAAAACTTTTTATTATCTGCAGTAAAATGACGTTTCAAAATGTCATTCCGCAAAATAATGTTGACCGCCTAGTTTCAATAGGGATGTGATTAGGTTCACAGAAAATCTAATCGTTCCATAACTAACTCATAATGATCATACTTAATTCTATTTATTATTCATATAAATAAAAGGCTGTATAAAATCTCAACTTGGTACTGGTTTTTAGTTACGGTGCTACGATGACGCTTATCCGCCATTTTATTTCATTTGTCATTCGCTCTTTCGGCTTCTAACTTGTGTTTTGAGTGCACGAATAACTTTGCTTTGCCCACTGCGAGTTGTTTTAGTTATCATTATTGTTAAATTTTTGTTACGTTGTGTTTGTTTTTCTTTGTTATTTTTGTTAATCGTGTCAGCTTTTTTGTTTGTTACATCGAAGACATGGATGCTCAGTTGAGCACATCACAAGATGGAGATACATTTTTATCTCCTAAGAAAAAAAGGCCACGTGTAGCTCTAAGTGCAACCGAGAAACTTTGGATCAGAAACATTTACAAATATGTGTTTGAAGTGAAATCAACAGAATCAAACATTGAAGTTTCAAAAACAAGTGAATGCGTCCACAAGATGGCCGAAGTCTTGGGTATATATGTCCGCACTGTTTATTCCGTTTTAAAGGAGCACAAGGCGAACGACTGTGAATCACCAAAACCTCCCGAAAAACCTGGCCCAAAACTTACATTTAAAGAAAAACTTGATGATTTCACATTCACCGCTATTAGACGAATTGTACATCAGTTCTTTCATAGAAATGAAGTACCCATATGTTTTCTTCCACCCCATGTGGAATTTTAACCAATTAGGTAATAACTTTAATAATTTTTAGGTTCTGCAAGTTTTAAATGATGACTCAGAATTGCCTGACTTCTCGAAAGAGACATTGAGAAAAATCATGAAGCATCTTAATTTCAAATTCCCTACTCGATCACGCAAGAGCGTACTTATTGATAGACAAGATATCATATCATGGCGCCCGCGCTACCTGCGTTTAATTAAACAATATCGTAGGGAGGGAAGATACATATATTATCAAGACGAGATCTGGGACAACGCTGGTAAGTGTCAACTCTTAGTTTCCTATGTTTGTTCCCCTTTTATTTAGCTGTCGAAACTTATGATTCTTTTTTGTTCTTTTCAGGTCATACTACAAAAATAAACCTGGAATGATGGAAGTATAAAATCTTCTCGGCAGGCATTTTTAGACGGCCTAACTACGGGATTAAAAAATCCCACAGGAAAGGGCAAACGACTCATTATCAGTCACATAGGCGGAGAAGAAGGCTTCCTGGACGACGGACTTCTTATGTTTGAAGCAAAGAAAGGTACAGAAGATTACCATGATGAAATGAACGCAGAGTGTTTTGAGGAGTGTTTCACCGGAATTCTACCCAAACTCAAGCCGAATGCAATAGTCGTAATGGACAACGCGCCCTATCACTCTTGGAAGATCGAAACAATCCCGAAGATGTCGTGGATGACCACTAAATACATTTGAACCAAATATGGTGAAGGCCACTCTCATAGATATTGTGAAACAACAAAATCATACTGAGAAATATGCCGTGGACGAGATGGCTGCACAATAAGGTATCAGACTTTTGAAGACTGCCCCTTATCACTGTGAATTGAACCCCATCGAGTTGGTTTGGGCTCAGGTAAAGGGGCACGTCGCAAACAATAATAAAACGTATCAAATGCAAGAAGTGGAAACTTTATTCCAAGAAGGAATCAACACAGTGACACAGCCGCTAAGTGGAGTGACTGTGTATCTCACAATATAAAAGAGGAAGACAAAATGTGCCACTTCGATCATATTATAGATGAAGTGACAGACAGATTTTTCATTAGTGTGACCGAAAGCGAAAGCGATAGTGATTCCGTAAATGATTCATTATATAAAATTGTTATGACATTTTTGTTTCATTTTGGATGTACGTCCCTTTACTTCCACTGAAAAAGATCAATCCTTTACTGTAGTAATAATAATAGAATAAAAAAAACATTACAACGTAATATTAAATCTCTAAAACAAAACCAAACTGATCATTCATTTATTGAATGGTTCACTTACTCACTTAGCTACATCCCTATTTATTTTTCTTCAAAAAGCGGTAACCCACAAAACGTCATTTTACTGCAGCTAATAAAAGTTCCACTGTAGGTCTGCAATTCATTCTGCTGTTGCAAAATTGAGATTTTCGTTTTTCTTTTTTTGTCTTGTGTATATGAACAAATAACTTAATTTAATACCAATCTCGTGAATGAGGCTTTTGTGTTCATTGAGAAACCAGATTTTAATTATTTTTCCGGTGATTATTCCTCCGTGGTACTTTTGATTTTTGATTTTCCTAGCCTATGTCCTTCCCATCAGTAACTTCTTTGCTTGTGTGATTCATTGTTTCCGTAGTTCGCAAGAATTACGGTAGATGGCTCCAACGTCGCCTTAAGACGTATATGATATATCAGAGAATTTCGAATATCTGGGACGTGTCTAGGTGGCTCAGCTGGTCAGAGCATTCCCCCTGTAAGGGACTGGTCGCGGGTTCAAGTCCCGTCCTAGATGTTCTCTTTTTCCGATCTAAATCTTTAGAAAAAAGTAGAATATTTTTAGACCTAATTTCTTTATGTTCCGTTCAGCCGTTTTTGCTTGAAAGAGTAACAAACATCCATCCATACAACCACACATCCATACAAACATTCACGTTTATAGTATTAGTCTGATAAAGCTCCACTCAAATTTATTGCTCACCCAATTCATGTTTAATTTCTAGATGACTTTAAAGTCATTGTAGTCTTAAGAATAAAATCCTTTAATTTTAGGTAGATTTCGATGAAATCGATCTATCTATTGGTTTCTTGACTACTGTCGAATTTAAAAAAAATTTCTTCATAGGAGGTCTATGACCCCCTGAGTCCGAAATGACCACTGGTCAAAAAGTTTATATATATATATATGTATGTATGGTTCCACTTCCCAAAATTTGCGGCACTCTCACGGTCGCATTTTTGCCCCGATCGCTTTCAAACTGCGGTCAAAAATTGCTTGGGTGTAAACTTAGTTTAAGTTCGTGAACGGGTGGAATCCGGCCTAAGGGGACGGTAGGGCCTCACTTTTTGTGAAATCAGTTTTTCCTCAAAATTTCACGTTCCATGAAAGATATTCGAACCGTTCTAATTTTATCCCATAGTATACATGAATACCAACAACTTTTAATTAAAAACCTATAAGATTAAAACTTTAACTAAAACTAACTAACTAACTAACTTCTAACCGGTGAACATTCTTGCAGTCGGAAATATTTTTAATCGATAGGCCATTTTTAAGTCTAAAATAAATGTTTGAAAATTTTTTCGCTAAAAGTTACCGTTTTCGAGAAAAAAAAATTAAACATGTTAAAAAATAATATTAATTGCTTCACGAAATCTACCTGTGCGTTCCCCCTGCGGGAACAGATTTTTTTATTTTGCTGTTGCCCCGGCTCCACCCGCGTAGAATTCTGATCCCGTTCTCGCAACCCATTGTAACCTTTTTTTTTTTTTTTTATCGTGCGGAAATCCCTTCGGATACCCCCCCGCGTGCCAGCGGGGGCGGTTATGTCGGGCTTGAACCGACTAAAACCGCACGCCGTCTCGGGTCTGCAGACGCCGGGGTGTAAGGTTGCCCATAGAGCATATTCCTCGCACCCCGACTGACCCTGGGCCATCTCCGGTTTCGAGATGGCCCCCTCGGGTTTGGGAACCACGGTGTCCCCGTCTTCCCCCGGTTTGGGGGAGAGGCGCTAGTCGCCCCACCGTCCCGGCCTGCTTCTGCTGGGGTGACAGGTGGCCTCACCCGCCACCCCCAGGCCTGCGCTCATGGAGGACGGAGGTCGTTAAGCGACCTCCGGCGCCTGAGTTGCCTGCGACGCGCGGCGAGCAAGTTGCGGGCTCGGCGGACCGGGAGAGTTCTAAGTCTCTCCCGGGCGCGCTCCGCACCATTGCCGCAATCATGCTGCCGAGCGAGAGGACTCCCACCCCGATGGCTGCCACGAGGTCACGCCTCGGCGCCTCCCACGCCGGGCAGTCCGCCAGCGTGTGCAGCCCTGAGTCCTCGCTCGCGTCGCAGTGATGACACTCAGGCGTTGGCTCCTTCCTGATCCGATGCAGGTGGTCCCCGAAGCACCCCTTCCCTGAGATCACCTGCGTCAGTCGGTAGGAGAGGCTTCCGTGTCGCCTCTCCAGCCAATCCTCCATGATGGGCCTTACCGCCGCTATTGCGGCGCGCCCTGCGCTTGGTTGCCCAAGTCGTTCCTTCCACTCCACCACGATGGCCTGGCGGAGCTGGGACTGCACGGCCTCGATTTCTCGAGGCTCGGGGTCCCATCCCTACTCCCGCGCCTCCTTTCGCCACTGGTACAGTTGCGAAAGGGCTCTCGCTTGCAGAACCCATGGTAAACTATTCACGTAACGTCCGAAGTATCAAACCCACTACATCCGCAGTCCACATCGCATATGCCTGCGTCTATTGACGTAGATTGGGTAAACACGTCGGCGTAGATTATCGAGTCGCTTCTCTTCGCTATATTGATGAAGACGCCACCGCACGTCGTGTGTATCCACCTCTCTTTCACCTTTAATTGTGAAATTGCGATACCTTTTAATTGTGAAAATTTAGAGTTCTGTAAGAGATCGATTATGTTATGGAATAGGACATAGGCTAGTTTTTGTCCCGGGGGTCACGAGAACGGGATCAGAATTTCACGCAGTCGGACCTTTGTCGGGACACAAGTTGTTTCAGGATAACCCCCATTTGGGACCTGAGCCCATAATACCGATCACTTTTGCATACCTTTTTTTTTTTTTTTGTCGTGCGGAAATCCCTTCGGATACCCCCCCGCTAGCTAGCGGGGGCGGTTATGTCGGGCTTGAACCGACCAAAACCGCACGCCGTCTCGGGTCTTCAGACGCCGGGGTGTAAGGTTACCCATAGAACATATCCCTCGCACCCCGACTGACCCTGGGCCATCTCACCACTAACAGCATCGCTCATCCTGTCTCCTCTGAAAGCAGAGGAGTACGGAGAGCGATGTGTTCCCGCCACGTTGGGTATTACGAATCATAGTAAACAAACGAACGAGAGACCAACATAACAGCTATCGGAGAAATCTGGAAGTTTGCAGACAGGCGAGGGAAGCACTCCCTGTACTTGAAAATAAACTGACCAGGCGTCTTCGACAACTGACCAAACGACAACTGCGCACGGCCACAGCTGCCATCACGGGGCACGGCTCCTTCAATAAACACCTTTTAGGTAGATTTCGATGAAATCGATCTACCTATTGGTTTCTTGACTACTGTCGAATTTTAAAAAAAAATCTTCATAGGAGGTCTAGTTATGACCCCCTGAGTCCGAAATGACCACTGGTCAAAAAGTTTAATATATATGTATGTATGGTTCTACTTCCCAAAACTTGCGGCACCCTCACGGTCGCATCTTTGCCCCGATCGCTTTCAAACTGCGGTCAAAAATTGCTTAGGTGTAAACTTAGTTTAAGTTCGTGAACGGGTGGAATCCGGCCTAAGGGGACGGTAGGGCCTCACTTTTTGTGAAATCACTTTTTTCTCAAAATTTCACGTTCCATGAAAGATATTCGAACCGTTCTAATTTTATCCCATAGTATACATGAATACCAACAACTTTTAATTATAAACCTATAAGATTAAAACTTTAACTAAAAGTGGAGGGGGGAAAAACCAAAACATTGATTTGAACATTCTTGACATCGAAAACATTTTTAATCGATAGGCCATTTTTAAGTCTAAAATAAATGTCTGAAAAGTTTTTCGCTAAAAGTTACCGTTTTCGAGAAAAAAAAATTAAACATGTTAAAAATAATATTAATTGCTTCACGAAATCTACCTGTGCGTTCCCCTTGCGGGAACGGATTTTTTATTTTAGGAATCACCGACAGCCCTCTCTGCAGAGCCTGGCATGAGAGAGGAAGAAACAGCGGCACACGTGCTCCTACACTGCCCTGCAACCGCCACATACAGGGTTAAGTACTTCGGAAACACAGGTACGCTCCGGTAGATCGCCAGCAGCGTGAATAGCTTGCTGGCGTTTTTCTATGAGTTGGGGTGGATCGAATAGAATGCCCACCCTCACGCAAAAACCGCGCCTTGTCGTGGAGTTGCGGATACCAGCCCGTGATACCATACCATACCATACCATACCAACCCCCATTTGCCGATGCCTAGAGCACGTTAAGCCGTCGGTCGCTGAATGGCGTTCATTACGGGCAGTTGGAGCCCTAAACAGTCCGACAGCTGGTCTGACTACAGAACTTCGATGTCGCCAGTGGGTTGTGCAGGTCAGCTGGCAGGCGCTTTACAGAACATATCGAATTTCAACTGCTTCGTAGTCAGATCAAAAAGCCGACCCCAATTAGTTGGGGAAAAACTCGGAGGATGATAATTAATCAAGTTCTAGACATAGTTTAAGTGAAGCAATGTAAAGTAGCAAACACAGGCTTTGTAATAAAACTATTAAAATGAAACTTTTATTACATCGTCTCAAACTTTTTCATCTGTGTGTTGCATGTCGCGTGACGGTCGGCCGCGTAGTAGGGCTAAAGTGAAAGGCGCTCGTTATAGCAGCCAAGGCCAATATGGCGGCGCGTATAGTTCGCAGCAGCTGACCGTGTACTGTATAGACTATTACTCATTTGTGCCAGTGCTCCACGCTATTTTGTTTGTTTTTGTCAGTGTTTAATGTAAATGTTTTAACGGATTCTTCCCCAATTTATTTGCATAATTGTCACGAGGAGACTCTCCGTGACCATGGCTACTAAAAAGCAAACGAAACGAATCCTCTAAAAATAGTTTTATATCAATTTGTGACTACCGCGTGAACTTCTGACAATACCAAAAACGCTTTTTGTAGCAATTTTTTCTATTTAACTGTCCCATTTGTTCCCGACCGTTGGAGACATTGCTTCATTGTTTAAAGCAAACACACTGAGGGACGTCATTACGCAGAGGGTCGACATCGTCTGACGTTGAACTACGCCACAGGCGCGCAACACTCGGCTACGCAATTGTCGTACCATTTCTTTTGCCGGAAAACTATAACATCGGAATCTTACTCGAGTGAATAGGTACCTTCTATGCAAACGTGACCCATCGTAGACCACATCGTCACTTACGACCAGGTGAGATAGAGGTCAAACGTGAGCCTATCATTCATAGAAAAACTGTATAAAAATTAGGTGTGATACATTTTTGGGTAAAAAAAAGCGTGGGTTGCTTACAGCCATCATTATTGAAGACCTCACCCACGTATCGATTGCACTGTATGAGGATGACACCTAAGTCCTGCACGTGTCTTTCGGGACAAGAAGGGAGAAGGAGAAATCAATTGGAATAGCTCATCGGAACATTCACCATGGTATACCATGCGATAGAATACTGTCAAGGAGGCTATATCTCTACGCAGCTGCAGAGGCTCTAGAGAACTGATGACCTCAGGACTATCAATGATCCGGATTGCCTCTATCGAGAGCGTTTAACAAGTACTGAGCAGAGCCAACACACAGGTGAGAACAGTATACTGTTCTCACCTGTGTGTTGGCTGAATTGCATTCCCATGACATTAACATTATTAAGTCTTATTTGAAACAGGTACTATTACCGCGTGTTATCATAAATTTTTATCCAAATATCCGCCGGAGTTGTTTTCTGGATGGCACACACGTCAAAACCAAATCAATTGTGAATAATTTATAAAATGAAGAAATAATTAGGACACACGTGAATTTTAGGTAGCACTGGAGTACTTTTGTCGGATTTTATAACTGTGAAGGCTGTGTATTTAGCCACTTGTTACTCTTTATTACGCTCATGTACATTGTATGGATCACACTGCGTCCCATATAGTGCCGCAAGTCAGCCTTAAGTCCGATGTTACTACTTAAACTGCTATTATAATGCTAATGTACAGTCATAGTGAACTTAAGGCTGTCTAATTTGTGCCCAAACTGGTTCTATAAGAGCGTTATAGCAAGCTATACAGCTCTTATACAGCTGACTTACACAGCTTGTGGAGTACATGTGAACGACTAGACATCTTATATAGAACCCCGAATGCTACTTGGGTATTCCACGCAGGGACGAACCTGAGTCTTATATATAAGACACCGCTGCCCCAGCGTGAAAAACCGCCTCACCCTGTTCAGCAGTCCGAGTTTACGTGAAACTGTTTTAATAACGCTCTCGATTTAATTTTTGTTGTTAAGTTTGCAGCGATCATCCATACCGAGCATGTTGATACTGTCCTGTGGTGGTTATATATATCCTACTAATATTATAAACGCGAAAGTTTGTTAGTATGTATGTAGGTTTGTTGCTCTTTCACGCAAAAACGGCTGAACGGATCTGGCTGAAATTTGGTACAGGGATAGACTATAGTCCGGAATAACACATAGGCTATTTTTCATCCCGGGAATAGGTTCCCCTGGGTAGCGGGAACGGGATCAGTAATAAGCGGAGCCGTTGGCAACAGCTAATATTAGTAATAATTATAAAGTAATTTTGTTCTACTTTTTGGTTTGGTCTCGGATTTATTTTCTTCTAGTAACAGCTCAATAATAGTCGAAGTCACGAAACGGTGCCGGGTTGAGACCGATATTCTTAGCAATCCATGGATTCTCCGTGCGGGTGCCGGGTCCATCGCGTTGCTGAGTTGGGAACTCGGGACAGTGCCTGGGACTTGCGACCCAAGTGTAGGTTTAGAAGGGGCCTCTTTTGTTGATGTACATCAACACTCACCTCAACTACCCAAGTTCCCCTCCCTGCCTAACCAAATTTGATACGAACCTACTAGTGCCGCTTTAGACATTCGTCCTAGTAATGAGCTTATTGTAGCTCTTGATAGGCCTAGATCTTTAAGTAGGTTATAGAGAGATTTTGCTGGTATACTTCTCGCTCCCACTTCCACTGCATACAAATTAACCACGTAACCGTTTTTGATTAATTCGTTTGTGAGATCATAGTATTTATTTTTCTTTATTGTGTGGTCCTTCGGTATATTTGTTTCCCACGGTACAGTAAGTTCCACAAGAACCACATGTTTTTATATGTTGTCATATTCATATTATAAAGACGAAAGATTTGGTTGTCTGTTTGTATGTTTGTTTGCATTGAATAGGCACCGAAACTACTGGACCTTTTACAAAAATTATTTATTGCTTGGAATAATAGTTCATAAGAATTACTATAGATGGCTCCAGCGTCGCTCCGAGACGTATAGTATATCGGAGACTTTTAAATATCCAGGTAACTCAGTTGTATTCTCCATGTAAGGGACTTGTCGCGGGTTCAAGTCCCGTCCTGGATGTTCTCTTACACCCATATAAATCAATAGTATGTATCTAAGTATGTTTTTCCGAATTCTAGAACCGATAACACAAGCTAGTGAAGCTATGCTTTCTTTGGGTCTAGATAGCGCTAGAATGTCGTAGAATATTTATTATTATTTCCTTTATTACATTTAAAATACATATAAACTATAATTTTAAATACATTCTATATAAAAAAAAAAGCAAATAGTGACCCACCGGCATCGGGTACAGGGACCAAGCTACCGGTGGTTAGGGCTCCAGACAGAGGAATCTCCTCACAATACGTGCCGTGTCGAGGAGCACTGCCTTCTGCATCCAGCCCTTGACCCAACTGTCTAACGCGAGCCTCTGGAGATGTTGGTCGTGGCTCTTGGCAATCAGTCTGTGAACCGATACGACTATCGGAACAATAATTGCTGAATCCACATCCCACATGTCGACAATCTCGTGAGCCAAGTCCAAATATTTTATCTGTTTGTCTTTTCCGGAATATTCTATTTGTTTTTCCTAGTATAATGAGCTTAACAAATGGCGCCGAAATAGTGTATGGTTAAGTTATTATAATAAAAACAATGAAACGCCTGAAAACTCGCGCCGACTAGCTGTCTCGCTCACACAATAGTCTGTCCCGTTCTCGCAGGAACCTTCGACTAGGAGTCGGGAGGAATGGATGCGGTAAGTTAAGCGGTCGATAGTTTCTGTGGAGTGACGGTATAGCGTTCGATTAATACCTCAGAGGTGGTGATTTCGATTCCCGCTCGGTGCAAATATTTGTATGTATGAATTTACATCTAACAAAAACAGTTGTTATCATCACTTATTATGACGGCCTCTGTGGCGTAGCGGTAGTGCATTAGACTGCTACGACAAGGCGCGCGGGTTCGATTCCCGCTCAGTATAAATATTTGTATGCATGAATATGTCTATTTGCATTGGTCTGGGTGTATTTTAAGCTTCGGTAGCTTAGTGGTTAAGGTTCGAGAGGTCCCGGTTACGAATTCTGGCCATTACACTACCGACATGAACCCACTGCTAACACAAGCAATTAAGCTTAGCTGAAGGGGTTAGGGGGAATATTAGTAATATAGGTTGCTAATATGCTTTAAAAAAAATACAGAAAAGAAAGTATATTAGTATGTTTATCCACATTCTGGACCCATAACACAAGCTAGTTAATGTTTACTATGGGTCTTAATAGCGCTGTGTAGAATGTCGTAGAATGTTTATTATTTATTATCTTGGTTTTTCCGGATGCGACTGCATTCTGATTCCCCAGCACCAAGAGGAAAAACCTGCGCCAGATCTTCTTCTTCTTCTTTGCACATTCCCACTTTAGGTGGGGTCGGCTCTCCTAATTTTGCTGCGCCATGACATTCTGTCAAGGGTTGTCGGGTCAGGAAGTCCTTCCTTCTTTAAAAGGCTGTTCATATTGGTCCACCACGTTGCTGGTGGCCGGCCTCTACCCCTAGCTTTTTCCGGTAGGCATAGCGCCTTCTTTACCACATACTCTTCATCCCTGCGCCTGACAGATCCTCGTCCGTTAATTAACAGGTGTGTCGGTATGCAGGTGACGTTGACTTCACCTCGAGGATCGTGTTGAGACCCCATGAAACCCTCTCTCTTCTCTCTATCTTTGTTTTATTCTTATCTGTCACTAATTTTGTTACAAAAATATATATATAACCTCGCCTTTGTTTATAAATATCCTATTTGTATATATAACAATAACTAGCGGTGATAGCCCAGTGGCGTACGTAACGGACTGCTGAGACGAGGTCTCGAGTTCAATACCCAGTCGCCCCAGGCACACACCTCTGACTTTTCGTATACATGTGTGCATTAATAAATGTTAATTATCGCTCGCTTAATTATGTGCCCGGTAGATGGCAACAGGCTCGCCCCCTATTACATTGGGACCTTAACATAACTGGCGAATCGTGGGTGTGTAATACACCTCTGCCTACCCCTTCAGGGATACAGGCGTGAAGTTATGTTATGTTATACATATATAACAAAAATATTTATGTGTACCAATAAAAAATGATGAAAAATTCACGACCTCAATTTTAATCGTCAGTAATTAAAATGGTTCTGTTTACAAAACGTCTTATGAAAAAATAATTAACCGTTGTTGTTAAATATTCAGACGAAGGTAGCAACGCCCTCAGACAAACTACCGTATCTAATCTATTAGAAGATATGCCTCCTGGTCGTCACAGTATCGAACAACCTGCCAGCAGTGTAGGCTGCGCCTTCGCGGGAGCGTAACTCGTACACACTCGCGTCAAAGCCCTAAAAATTAAAAAGAAATATTAAAAATAATATCTATAATATATTATCAATCATATAAATTGTTATGTGTGATGTTTGAACCAGTGTTTGTGTGTTACTTACTGTGTTAAACGTGTGTTAAACAATCGCAAGATGGCTGAGAATTGAGAGATTGAGGAAGGCAGGTTTTCAGTGTGTGTTAAAAGGTGTTCGGTGAATTCTGGTAAGTAATTTATGTGTTAAAATGTGTGTTGTTAATGTAAATATGTAATGTATCTTTCATTTTTAACTAAAGATATTGGTTATTCGATTCAGCTTAACGTCTAGGATCTAGGCTAGGTTAAAGACAGAGTTACCTACGTCTTGTAAATCTTAAATCTATTGCTAGTGCTATAATTGAATGGTTCCAACCTACTCTAAAGGAGAGAGGTTATAAATTATTCGATATGTTTTGTATATATTATCAGTCATAGCTTAATGTTATATAGACTCAATAAAAATGTTAAAATTTAATGGCTATCTGCGTAATATATAATATGTTAGTATGCCTTTTTCCCTCTGCGGTAGGCAGAGACCACGGGTCCATATTGACTCACCTAAAGTTCTTTATCCGAAATTGTTCTTCCTAACGATTTGTAATCCGAATGATCACTCCTCCTAAAATTTTTCATCCTAAAGTTTTTATTCATACTATTTGTAGTGCTACCGTCGATGTTCATAACACTCATGTTTCCGAAAATTGGTATCAATAAAATCGTTAACATACAATATTAAAGCTCCTACTGTTTTTTATCCTAACGTTTTTATCCCTAAACATAATTACCATAATATTGTCATTAATACTCGAAAAGAAATATTTACCGAGTAATTGGCACTTCGCCGACCGCTGCCGCGGCACGCTCGCTTCGCTCGCTCGGCTCGTGCGTTGTGGTCACAGTTCTAACCTAACCTAAACCAACGACTATAAATAGTACCGTGGTATAAGGTGGGTAAAGTGCTAGTAAGTATATGTTATACATGTTATGTGAAAATAACTAAATATCTGAAACTGGAAAAGTTACGCAAAATTAATGTATATAATAAAATATAGTTAAATAATATATAATATATAATATAATAATAATAGCTATATAATAGCTAATATAGTTAAAAGTACCTTTTTGTTACAGAAATAAATATATTTTCATTTTTTTTTCATTTTTTCATAATACTGATTATTATTAATAAAAATAAATCTAAACAAAAAAGGTATGACTTTCAATAATAGTGTAAAAGGTGGTTATGTTGACAAAATATAGGAAAAGAAATAATAGTATAATAGATGTTTATTGCTACCGACATTATGAAGTTGAATGATTCGGAATTAAAACATTAGAGACAGAGTAGTTAGGAATTGTGATTGTTAGGATGAAAAATGTTAGGAAGAACATTTTCGGAGTTCCAATTTTCGGAGTTGAAAATTTAGGTGAACTTTGGCGCACCCAGAGACCACATCCCCCAATCTGCGCCTGTCCTTACACACTTCACGAGTCCTTACACACTTCACGAGCTTCCTCCACTGTCATTAAACATTCTTTCTGACCTATCAGTTTTAACACTAAAACTGTATATGTTTTAACACAATGTAAAAAATCCATAAATCTATACTAATGCGAGAGGCTGAATTTAGTGTGTTTGTTTATATGTCACGGTAATTTACGGAACCATTGCACTTAATTATTGGAAAAATCATTCATCATTTGAAAGGTACATTTCCCCCGATGGATACACATAGGTTGAGGACATATTGCACAACGCCATTAACAGCCATTAAACTATGGCTTGTAATATAAGTTCTAGGAACCGGATTATTTAAATAAAACTAGCCAATCAATTAGCCTATTGCAGTCCACTGCTGGACATAGGCCTCTCCTGTTGTACGCCATAGCACCCGATCCTCCGCCTTGCGCATCCAGTCTATCCCAGCTAGCTTTTTCAGGTCGTCCGTCCATCTTGCTGGGGGACGTCGTACCTTCCGTTTACCGGTTCGTGGTCTCAACTCTAGGACTCGTTTGCTCCGTCGGCCGTCGGTTCTTCGGCAGATGTGGCCAGCCCATTGCCACTTCAGCTTGCTTATTCTGCGAGCTATGTCGTTGACTTTAGTTCTTTGTCGGATGGCCTCATTTCGAATTTGATCCTTCAAAGAAACCCCAAGCATGGCTCGCTCCATAGCCCGCTGCGCGACTTTTAAGTCGTGGACTAGCCTCACTGTCAATGTCCACGTTTCGGCAACGTAAGTCATGACAGGTAGGACGCACTGGTCGAATACCTTTGTTTTTAGGCTAGAAAACTAGTACTTAAACGAAATTACTAGTAATTCCGTTACCCCATGTACAACTATGCTAAGGTCTGCCTGGAAGAAATCGCTTTTAGCGATAAGGTCACGCATTGTACATTCAACTGTTTACGTACTACTTATTTATGTTTGAGCTGAGAGTGAGACGAAGTCGAGCGAAAAGCTCTCTATACTCCACTCGGTGTATTTCGGTTGTGACGCTACTCCTCCTAAACTAATCGACTAATTTTGACCAAACTTGGCATGTAAATATAACTTGATAGCCGGAAGGTTTAGAAAAAGTAAAATTTAAAATTGAACATACCATGGCGGAATAAACACCCTTCAAAAAATTTTAATACCCATGATGCCCACCATCGATGGTAATGTGGGCGTAGTTTTTGCAATTAAAGTGGGTAGGTTTTGTAGGTAATCATATAGTGCGCTCTCAGCTCAACATTGCAACAGCAGAATGCATTGCGCCCCTAGTACTACACATAACACTTATGAGTGGTAGTGTCAAGCAACAGTCATTTTGGCCGTTGCATGAATGGGCCGACTCGACCGGGGAAGCACCATCCTCTCACAGAATATCGGCGCCAAGTAACAGTATTTGAACTGTTGCGTTCCGTTTGGTGAGTGAGAGTGTCGGAGCCCAAACTCCTTTCCCGTCCCCTTTCCTTTACAGGGTCGGCAGCGCGAGTGTGACGCCACTGGTGTTGCACACGTCCATAGGCCGCGGTAACCGCTTCCCATCAGGTGGGCCGTGTGCTTGTCTAATACACATAAATGCAAAGATTAACATAATATCATAATATATATACTGGTGCGTAAACTAGACCTGGGGTCTGTATTTCAGGACATACGATCTCCTCCCCAATTAGAATTATTACATTTCATTTTTAGGGTTCCGTTGCCAAATGGCAAAAAACGGAACCCTTATAGATTCGTCATGTCTGTCCTTCCGTATGTCACAGCCACTTTTTTCCGAAACTATAAGAACTATGCTGTTCAAACTTGGTAAGTAGATGTATTATGTGAACCGCATTAAGATTTTCACACAAGAATAGAAAAAAAAACAATAAATTTTGGGGATCCCCATACTTAGAACTGAAAGTCAACGTGTGTATTATCTGTCGATAGGTCTTCAAAAATGATATTGAGGTTTCTAATATAATTTTTTTCTAAACTGAATAGTTTGCGCGAGAGACACTTTCAAAGTGGTAAAATGTGTGCCCCCCCCCCCCCCCCCTAGAGAATGAACTATAAAACTAAAAAATACATGATGCACATTACCATGTAAACTTCCACCGAAAATTGGTTTGAACGAGATCTAGTCAGTAGTTTTTTTTAATACGTCATAAATCGTAAACCTTACCTTTCATTCAATCAACTCAAATATAAAAAATTAAAAAGAAACATTATTATGTTACTTGCTGCTACGGAACCCTTAATGGGCGAGTACGACTCGCACTTGGCCGCTTTTTGTAATATAGTTTAAGCGCAAATTATTACAATGTGATATATTTGTATATGCGAAAACAATAATAATAACAGTTGGCAGTTGGGTCAAGGGCTTGATGCAGAAGGCAGTCTCCTAGACACGGCACGTATTGTAAGGAGATTCCTCTCTCTGGAGCCCTAACCACCGGTAGCTTGGTCCCTGTACCCGATGCCGGGGGCAACTATTTTTTATATTTTTAAATATATTTGTTTTTTTTCTTAATTAGAATGTATTTAAAAATATAATTTATATGTATTTAAAGTTTAATAAGGGAACAATAATAATGGGTAGGTATGCCTAAGTAATAATAGTATTAGCATGTGAGTGTAGTGTGTGTGTGTGTGTACGCACATGTACTGTGAGTGTAAGGCTGTGTAATAATAGTATTAGCATGTGAGTGTAGTGTGTGTGTGTGTGTACGCACATGTACTGTGAGTGTAAGGCTGTGTAATAATAGTATTAGCATGTGAGTGTAGTGTGTGTGTGTGTGTGTGTGTGTGTGTGTGTGTGTGTGTACGCTCTATTACTGTAGTGTTTTTGGTGTACAATAAAGAGTTATCGATCTATCTATAACTGTCACCGCCACGCGGTTTGATCCGCGTAAGTCCTGATCTTGTGAGAATATCGGAGTAACAAGAAGCCTGTGTTACTCAGTGATAATCTAGCATTCTAATAGTGATAATATTTTTGAAATTGGTTCAGTAGTTTCTGAGTTTATGGATAACAAACAAACAAATCTTTCCTCTTTATAACATTAATATAGATTTTATAGTAATACACAGTGACACCTAGATAAATGCAAATAGACATATTCATGTATACAAATATTTGCACTGAGAATCGAACTCGCGACTTCTGTTGAATATTTGGTGGTGGTGGTATTTTAACCACCCTACAGTTAGCATTTCATTAAAAGAATACAATCCTTTACAGATAGGAAAATGCATTTTAGACAGTCGTTAAAACGAGTAAAGCCGAAATCAAAGCTAGTTTATCCTAAACTAGCGAACTACCCCGGTTTCGTACGGGTGTATTTTGATTTCTCGTTCTTTTTCGGTTATTTATTATGCATACAAACAGTAGAAAAACATCTAAATGACAGTAGAAATCTTATCCAAATCCGTTGGGTGGTTTTGAAGGAGTAGACGCGGAAATCACCTGCATGAAATATTAATAATAAATAAAACTATTTTTAACGGATTCTATTGCGGTTTCATCATCATCATCATCATATCAGCCGTAGGAAGTCCACTGCTGAACATAGGCCTCCCACATCGACTTCCATTTCGACCGGTCTGTAGCGGCTTGCATTCACCGAGTCCCTGCGCTCTTTGTTAGATCGTCTGTCCACGTTGCGGAAGGCCTTCCTACGCTGAGCTTGCCGTTAAATGGTCTCTTCTCAAGAACCTTTCTGCCCCACCGGCCATCGGTTCTAGGAGCTGCCCTGCCCACTGCCACTTCAGCTCGCTGACTCACTCTGCTATGTTGGTAACTCCGATTTATTTGATGTCATTTTATTATTAACGTTACTTACGTTTCGGTTGCTTTTCAGCATGGCATGTATGCTTGGGAAAGCATCTGACGAGGCCGTCAAGCTGAGGGCCAAGCAGGTGACCCTCATTCCTGAATCTTTTACCTTTAGCTGACGTGTCAAAGATATAAAAAAAAAACTATAATGTATTTCTGTACTAAATTTCATCCAGATCTGTGTAGCCGTATTTGCGTGGAAGAATAACACACATTCACCTATCTATCCTCACATCGTCAGCTTTGTTACCGCAGAATTATGTCATTTGTGAACCGATTTTAGTCCAAGACTAGCTGAGTGCCTGCGACTTCGTCCACGTGGACTTTATCACGGTTATAATTTTTTCGCCTGATGACATCAGCTATCTGAAGTAAAATACCATCAAAATGAACTATTATTTTAATATTACAAACAGACACTTAAATTTCATTTATTGACTACTAGCTGTTGCGTGTGGCTCCGCTCGCGTGGAAGGCGCTTATTGCGTCCACTTCCACTCCCACTCGCACTCGCACTCCCACTCCAACTCCCACTCCCACTCCCACTCCCACTCCCACTCCCACTCCCACTCCCACTCCCACTCCCACTCCCACTCCCACTCCCACTCCCACTCCCACTCCCACTCCCACTCCCACTCCCACTCCCACTCCCACTCCCACTCACACTCCCACTCCCACTCCCATTCCCACTCCCACTTCCACTCCCACTCCCACTCCCACTCCCACTCAAAGACCTATAAACCTGTAGTCCATCATATTGTTCTATCATCAATACTTTACGCAGCGCACGCCTAAAAAAATTTTCAAATCTCTATATTTTTTTACAATATTGCGATTTTCTTACGGATCCCTAATTTTTTTGACAATAAATTGTAGCCTATGTTACTCCTAGATATTGTAGCTTTCTATATGTGAAAGAATTATTGAAATCGGTCCAGTAGTTTCGGAGCCTATTCGTTACAAACAAACAAACAATAAACCAAAAAAACAAATCTTTTTTCTTTATAGTATTAGTGTAGATATTGGAAAATTGCAACTTTGATATTTTTCACCTAGGGGTATAAAAAATTGCCTACGACCTATTCTCAGCCCTATCAAACAAGCACACACAAAATTTTTTAAACAATCGGTCAAGCAGTTTCAGAGGAGTTCGATAACAAACAATGTGACATGAGATTTATATATCTATAAAACATAACATAACATAACTTCACGCCTGTATCCCCGAAGGGGTAGGCAGAGGTGTATTACACACCCACGATTCGCCAGTTATGTTAGGTCCCCACCACAGAGCGTTTATAAGCACGTGATCAAATCTCAAAAAAAGTGAAATATTATTAATGATTTTTTAACAAAAAATATACTTATTTTATATTGAAAATTAATAAAATATGTTTTTTACGGTACATTCTATTAGGATGAAAAAAATTCGTACAATATTTTAAATAAACATAACATAACATAACATAACTTCACGCCTGTATCCCCGAAAGGTTAGGCAGAGGTGTATTACACACCCACGATTCGCCAGTTATGTTAAGGTCCCAAGTTATAGGAGTGAGCCTATTGCCATCTACCAGGCACATTATTAAGCGAGCGATAATTAACATTTATTAATGCACACATAACTACGAAAAGTCAGAGGTGTGTGCCCGGGGCGACTGGGGATCGAACTCGAGACCTCATCTCAGCAGTCCGTTACGTACGCCACTGGGCTATCGCCGCTTTATTTTCAATATAGTCAAAATACCTATTAGCTTTGTCTGTACATATCTTGAATGAACGATAAAAACTACTGAACGGATTTTAATGCGTTTTTTCTGTGAGAAAGGTCTTGGTCAAACTTAAAATCTGCCGTATGTTTGATTTCGATTGGTTAGGTAGAACCGGAGATGCGACCAAAATCGATAACCGACCTAGTACTGGAAAATCATCATATCAGCCTTAGGAAGTCCACTGCTGAACATAGGCCGCCCCTTCATATTAGAATATAAATATATATATACATATGTATATAAGGTGTCACAAAATTAGGTCGCTGAATTTGGTGAGATGACTTGGTATCGACAAAATATGTATTTGAAACAAAAAAAAAATATCGGGTAAAATAAAAACTAGGTCTGCAAGGCGAGGGGTGCTTGGTTGGGGACCTCCACGCGGTGCACCCTGGGCAACGGAGACGGCAGCGCCTCTCTCCTAGGGTGGGAGAGACGCTGCCGCCTACGGCCAACTCCGACCGAGGCGAGGACGGCCCTGTTAAGGGCTGTTCGGAAGCTTTCCACGTGTCCCTCTGATTAGCAGAGGGCACAGTGGACAGCAAGTAAGGGGGCCATCTCGAAACCGGAGATGGCCCAGGGTCAGTCGGGGTGCGAGGGATATGCTCTATGGGTAACCTTACACCCCGGCGTCTTAAGACCCGAGACGGCGTGCGGTTTTAGTCGGTGCAAGCCCGACATAACCGCCCCCGCTGGCCGGCGGAGGGGTATCCGAAGGGATTTCCGCACGAAAAAAAAAAAAAAAAAAAAGGTCTGCAAGGCGAATCGCTGCTTGCAATGTTGAGATGAGTGAGACATCGTGAATCAGATTTAGAAAATTTTGAACAGTGATCATTCCTCCGTGGCAAGTCCGATTTTGAAAATTCTTTTTGAAAGTCACAACTCTGGACATGCTTTCTGAGCGTGTAAAGTTTGGTCACAGTGTCTCGAGCGGTTATTATGTAATTCCATCTGGATTTTTTTAACGGTGATCATTCCTCTGTGGTAGCATTAATTTTTTCAAAATATATCCATAAACCTTCCCCTGATTGACCTCTTTAATCATGACAAATTTGGCTCTGATTGGATTAGTAGTTTAGGAGGAGACCTGTGACAAAGAAAATCCTAAAGTCTGGTATGAGGAGCTTTCGCTCGACTTCGACTCACTCAGCTCAATAAAAAAATAAAAATCTAAAAATTAAAAACAAACACCACCAGCGACCAGCGTCACGTGACGCGACGTGCACACGTGAAGTCATCTCACCAAATTCATAGACATTGGGGTGTGTGTTGGGTAACCTCCTCGAGTGTCGCTCCGATTCCGATCCCGCTGCAGTCCGGGGGGAACGGAATCGGAGCGGCCGGTACACCCTGGGCGGCGGTCAATGGCTTCCCCTTCACCCCTTCATAGGGTTGGCATTGATCGTCGGCCAATACCCAACGTGGCGGGAACACATCGCTCTCCGTACTCCTCTGCTTTCAGAGGAGACAGGATGAGTGATGCTGTTAGTGGTGAGATGGCCCAGGGTCAGCCGGGGTGCGAGGGATATGCTCTATGGGTAACCTTACACCCCGGCGTCTGAAGACCCGAGACGGCGTGCGGTTTTAGTCGGTGCAAGGCGAGGGGTGCTTGGTTGGGGACCTCCACGCGGTGCACCCTGGGCAACGGAGACGGCAGCGCCTCTCTCCTAGGGTGGGAGAGACGCTGCCGCCTACGGCCAACTCCGACCGAGGCGAGGACGGCCCTGTTAAGGGCTGTTCGGAAGCTTTCCACGTGTCCCTCTGATTAGCAGAGGGCACAGTGGACAGCAAGTAAGGGGGCCATCTCGAAACCGGAGATGGCCCAGGGTCAGTCGGGGTGCGAGGGATATGCTCTATGGGTAACCTTACACCCCGGCGTCTTAAGACCCGAGACGGCGTGCGGTTTTAGTCGGTGCAAGCCCGACATAACCGCCCCCGCTGGCCGGCGGGGGGGGTATACGAAGGGATTTCCGCACGATAAAAAAAAAAAAAAAAAGGTCGTATTACATATGAAATTGCCGTTTTCCTTGAAGAAATTGGAGGAAACCCAATTTTCAGTACTAACATTTTTGCATTTTTTTTAGGAATGACAAATCCAAATATTATGTTTTTTTTTTGTGTATGAATGAGACAACATTAAGCTAACAAACAGCAACTTTTATTACATTTTTGAAGTTGAAAAGCTGTTAAGCAATACGAAATTTATCATCAAAATGGATAGCATTTAGGAAGTACTGTATTTGAAGATCGAATTAATTTATCAAGCGGCAAATAAAAACAAAATTTAATACAGAGTTGTAAAATCTTGAAATCAACTTCCAAACAAAATATAAATAATGGAAATAGCTATTAAATTACAGGAATAACGAGCTCATGAATTTGTAAGAAAATTTCGGCAATGTCATAGGTAAAGACCTATTATATACCTATTATAAATTCCCATGGAAAGATTTCACCTGCAGCTGCCATTCATCTTCCGAAATCCCTGACGACACGACCCCATAACTATATAATGTCTTTTATGAGATAAAAGTCACACTGAATGATAGATTTGAACATTAATAAATATTGATCTCCGTGCCTCCGGGAGCACGTTGAGTCATCGTTGCTCCCGGTTGCCATACGAACATCTATGACAGTCGTTACGGGTAGTTGGAGCCCTAAACAGTCCGACAGCTGGTCTAACTACAGAACTTCGATGTCGAAAGTGTGTTGGGCAGGTTAGTCGCTTCACGGAACATTCAATATTTTCCGTTCGGCTTCGTGTTTCGTTGTTAGATTAAAAAGCGGTCAAGTGTGAGTCGGACTCGCCCATGAAGGGTTCCGTAGCAGCAAAAAAGAAAAAATATAAATATTCTACGACATTCTACACAGCGCTTTCTAGACCCAAAGTAAGCATAGTTTAACTAGCTTGTGTTATGGGTTCCAGAATGCGGATAAACATACTTATATACTTTTTTTTTTTGTAAATACATACATATTATACATAGAAACACCCAGACCAATGCAAATAGACATATTCATGCATACAAATATTTGCACTGACTGGGAATCGAACCCGCGCCCCCTGTCGTAGCAGTCGAATGCACTACTAACATAATAATACTTTTTTTTGAAATTTTTGTATTTGAGTTGATTGGATAAAAGGTAAATTGCGGTTTACGAATTATGACGTATTACAAAAAACTACGCACTAGATCTCGTTCAAACCAATTTTCGGTGGAAGTTTACATGGTAATGTACATCATATATTTTTTTTAGTTTTATCATTCTCTTATTTTAGAAGTTACAGGGTGGGGGGAGGGGGGCACATTTTAACACTTTGAAAGTGTCTCTCGCGCAAACTATTCAGTTTAGAAAAAAATGATATTAGAAACCTCAATATCATTTTAGGTCCATACACGTATGGGTTTGATGAAACAAAAATTTTTGCCTTTCAGTTCTAAGTATGGGGAGCCCCCAAAATTTATTGTTTTTTTCTATTTTTGTGTGAAAATCTTAATACGGTTCACAGAATACATATACTTACCCAGTTTCAACAGCATAGTTCCTATAGTTTCGGAAAAAAGTGGCTGTGACACACGGACGGACAGACAGACAGACATGACGACTTTCGAAGGGTTCCGTTTTTTGCCATTTGGCTACGGAACCCTAAAAAGCATGCAACTTAGTTGGGAAATGTTTGGAGGATGATTCGTAGTATACACTCACGCAATATGTACAGGGGGGAGTAGACAGAGGTATTGCACACGTATTGTTATTAGTTCCGGATGCATGGTGTTTTAAGTAGATTTCGATGAAATCGATCTACCTATTGGTTTCTTGACTACTGTCGAATTTAAAAAAAAATCTTCATAGGAGGTCTAGTTATGACCCCCTGAGTCCGAAATGACCACTGGTCAAAAAGTTTATATATATATATGTATGTATGGTTCCACTTCCCAAAATTTGCGGCACTCTCACGGTCGCATTTTTGTCCCGATCGCTTTCAAACTGCGGTCAAAAATTGCTTGGGTGTAAACTTAGTTTAAGTTCGTGAACGGGTGGAATCCGGCCTAAGGGGACGGTAGGGCCTCACTTTTTGTGAAATCAGTTTTTCCTCAAAATTTCACGTTCCATGAAAGATATTCGTTCTAATTTTATCCCATAGTATACATGAATACCAACAACTTTTAATTATAAACCTATAAGATTAAAACTTTAACTAAAAGTGGAGGGGGGAAAAACCAAAATTTTTCGGGAAAAAGCATAACTTCTAACCGGTGAACATTCTTGCTGTAAGAAACATTTTTAATCGATAGGCCATTTTTAAGTCTAAAATAAATGTCTGAAAAGTTTTTCGCTAAAAGTTACCGTTTTCGAGAAAAAACTGTTTGAAGTCCGTAGTTCTCTATATAAAATAATATTAATTGCTTCACGAAATCTACCTGTGCGTTCCCCCTGCGGGAACGGTTTTTTTTTCTTTTACACTTGGAAAACCCCACGGGTTTCACCCCATCGGTGCCGACGAACGACGAAAACCCCGCGGTGTCCTCCAAAAGTGTCCATTGCCGGGCACCCCGGGTAAGCCCACATGTTATGCTGACGCCCTCGAGCAACGAACTGCGCAGCATTTAGACAGAGGTATTGCATACGTGCGGAACGCGAGCGCGTGGGCCGCCGCCACCTCCTTCTGCGAGCATGTAATACTCGCGAAGGATATGGCGGAGCGCGCCCGGGAGAGATTTAGAACTCTCCCGGCCCGCCGAGCCCGCAACTTGCTCGCCGCGCGTCGCAGGCGACTCAGGCAGGCACCTGAGGTCGTTTAACGACCTCCGTCCTCCATGAGCGCAGGCCTGGGGGTGGCAGGTGAGGCCGCCTGTCACCCGAGCAGAAGCAGGCCGGGACGGTGGGGCGACTAGTGCCCCTCCCCCAAACCGGGGCAAGACGGGGACACCGTGGTTCCCAAACACGAGGGGGCCATCTCGAAACCGGAGATGGCCTAGGGTCAGTCGGGGTGCAAGGGATATGCTTTATGGGCAACCTTACACCCCGGCGCGGCGTCTGTAGACCCGAGACGGCGTGCGGTTTTAGTCGGTTCAAGCTCGGCATAACCGCCCCCGCTGGCCGGCGGGGGGTATTCGAAGGAATTTCCGCATGTAAAAAGGTATTGCATACGTATTGGTATTAGTTCCGGATGCAGGGTGTATATAAAATGAATGAGTGAAGGAATGGTTTTTTAAATTCTTACTTTCTTTTTCTTTCTTTAAAAAGAATATTAGTCACCGAAATTAGGTACTAATATTCCCCCTAACCCCTCCAGCTAAGTTAAGTTGCTTGTTAGGAGTGGGTTCACTTTGGTAGTTTAATGGTTAGGATTCGAACCTGGGACCTCTCGATCGTAGGGTCGACTCCTTAACCACTAAGCTACCGACGCTTTATGATAGGCTCACGATTGACCTCTATCCCACCTGGTCGTAAGTGACGATGTGGTCTGCGATGGATCACGTTTGCCTAGAAGGAACCTATTCACTCGAGACTTGAAGATTCCGAGGTTATAGCTTTCCGGAAACAGACTCAGGCAGGCAATTCCACTCCTTAGCTGTACGCATAATAAATGTGTCGCCGAAACGTTTCGTGCGTATGAGTGGAATATCCACCATCAAGCGGTGGCGTGTCGCTGTGCGTCTGGTCGTTCGTTGGTGGAAAGGGCTTGGAGGTATCAAGTTATGCAATTCCAGCGCACACTCTCCGAAATCCGATTACCAAAAACTAAACGAACGAACGTGCAAACGAATGAGGTTAGGATTTAATAAATTATATTTTACTTTCTACTAATCCTAGTTAATCTATACTATTATAACATTGTGAATTACTTGTATCTGCACATTGGAGATATTAAAAAAATAATACTTGGAATATGTTAAATGAACGATTCAGAACACAAAATGTTTTTTTTTTGGAATTCTTGTCTTGCTGACGCAAAAACTACTGAACGAATTTTGATGTGGTTTCTATTAGTAGGTCTTGGTCAGAGTTAAAATCTGCCATATCTTTGATTGCAATTGGTTAAGTAGAACCGGATGTATGACCAAAAAACGACCGAACGTGGGCGGAGTCGCCGGCATCAGCTAGTAATTTATAAATTACTGGTGGTAGAAATTTGATGACACAAATTTGTCACAAAACTCGGCCGGGTGGGTACCACCGTGCACGATTGCGAGAAACCCTCCATAGTAATCCAATTTCGGTTTGATTGCGTTCAGGGGTCAGCAAGTGCATAGCCGGGCAGGGGAGTTGTGGTCGCAGCACTAGTGGGACTGGTGGGTGTCACGCGGTGCTGCGACGACAATCCTCTTCTGATGAGGCCTTCAAGCTGAGTGCCACCATTGTTAACATGGTCCGTGTATGTAATGGTGACCCTCTTTCCTGAGACTATACCTTCAGCTTACCATCAGACGAGGTGAAGTCAAATTGACGTGTCCTAAATAAAAATAAAAAAATGTGAAAGTTAGTGAAGATGCTCAGTTTTTTGTAACTAAATCACGCTAAAACGGCTGAACAGATTTGACTGAAATTTGATATACGGATGGTGTATAGTCTGGATTATCACATAAGCTACTTCTTATCTCTGGAATAGGTTCCCATGGGTTGCGGGACGGGATTAGAATGTCCACACAGGTGGAGCCGCGGGCAACAACTAGTAAAGATTAAATGACTCACGGACTAAGCGAATGACTGCATTCATGACTCATTGATTGACTGAATAAATAAATAAGAGGATAAATGACTGAAAACGAACTATTGAACGAGTTAACGATTTAACTAAGGAACGAATGAAATAATAAATAAATCACGTATCACGAATGAGTGAACAAACTAGTAAAGCAATGATGATATAGTCGAGTGACTGAATGATGATTTAAATGAATTAGTGATGACCTAATTGAATGAAATTGAATGAATGATGGTTTGGATGATTTATCATTCAAACCATCATTCATTCAAATTTGATTCATTTTAATTTTATATGTCGAATGCTGCCGAACGCGGAGGCCGATTGTGCCTCTTGGTCGCTCGTTCCGCGCTCTCGCTTGCACTTCAAGCCTTAAATAGAACGCCTCATTTTTTCGTGCGTGCGCCAGCTTTATCGAATTATAAAACGTCACGTCAAAAAGAAAAGATAGTAAAACGTGGCAATTCTAGGATTGATATTTTTTTAATTACATCCATTAATCTATAATATTCCTGGACAGTTTTGAGCAGTGTAGGTGTGTATGTATGTGTGGGACGCTCAGCTCATTCGTTTCATAGATTTATCTAGTCATTCTTGACTTATTTACAAGTTCTACGTGACCGAACCATTTTAGCATATCTCTTTCAAAATGTCCCGATAATATTTTTCTGTGCTGCATAATTCTTCGTATATTTTATTCCGTACGTATATCTGAGGGCCTTTGCATATGACGTTTTTAGGGTTCCGTAGCCAAATAGCAAAAAACGGAACCCTTATCGTCATGTCTGTCCGTATGTCACAGCCACTTTTTTCCGAAACTATAAGAACTGTGCTGTTGAAACTTGGTAAGTAGATGTATTCTGTGCATTAAGATTTTCACACAAAAATAAATAAAACAATAAATTTTGGGGGTTCCCCATACTTAGAACTGAAACTTAAAATTTTTTTTTCATCAAACCCATACGCGTATCTATAGATAGGTCTTTAAAAATGATATTGAGGTTTCTAAAATCATTTTTTTCTAAGCTGAATAGTTTGCGCGAGAGACACTTCCAAAGTGTGTCAAATGTGGGTCCTCCCCTCTGTAACTTCTAAAATAAGAGAATAATAAAACTAAAAAAAATATATGATGTACATTATCATGTAAACTTCCACCGAACATTGGTTTGAACGAGATCTAGTAAGTCGTTTTTTTAATACGTCACGTAAATCGTAAATTGCAATTCACATTTCATGCAATCTACTCAAATATAAAAATTTTACTTGCTGCTACGGAAACCTTTGTGGGCGAATTCGACTCGCACTTGGCCAGTTATTTAAACGAGCTGACGACGCGCGTTTAACAGTATAAGCACGCTTAGCAAACGCAATACATTCGGTAAAGAGTGACTACTATACACGATGTTCTCGTTAGTATCGCGTTTGTGCGCGACTGCCTTAACAACCCACCGCTTCGCCTCATTCTGCTGTTTGAATAACATTGTAAATGCGTTTATATATAATAAACTAGGACGGTTACCAGCTTCGCAATCAACCCAAACTTAAGCGTAGCGAGATTTGCCTATCCAACAATAGGTCAACGTCACCGGTCGACTTTTTCCATTGATTTGGTTTTTCGGTGATTATTCCTCGATGGTAATACCGATCTGAACATTCGACCCCTTACGACACTCAGTAATGTCTACTTGATCACCGTGCCAAATTTGGTCGAGATCGGTCAAACGGTCTCGGAGGAGTATCATTTGTTTGAAATGCAACTTTGAAACCAAAGACGCTTCTGTTACAAACGTGAAGAGACTAGGGGAAGTAGTGACATCACCGTCAGTCTAATTCTGCATTCCTTATAATTAGTATTTAATTAAGTTATATAGATTTCAGATTATTGTTTTAAAAGTTAATTTCTGATTAGTCATTAATAATTGATTAAGTGCTAAATTGAATAACGATGTATCGAGAGATATATTTTTTTGAGTGGGTATCATTGTACGCGGTTATAAAAACACGATGTACAATCATTTGAGCTCTCAGTTCGCTGTAAGACGCTGAATAAACAACAACTGTATTGACGCTGCCTATTATTCCAAATATACATCTTCGCTCAATCTCGGCCTATTCCTCTTCGTTACACTTCAGAAGTGGGATAGAACAAAATAAGAATGCCACCATACTCCAGCAGTTCGAGGAAATGAATATCCAGCGAGACTTCAGCTAATACGACCAGTGAAGACGAAAATGTAAGCAATTTTTTTTTCTTTGAGTACCTACCACCATAGCATTTTAGTTCAACTAAGAAAAAGAGGGTACACATTTGGACGCTGAAATCATCCCTAAGTTTGATCCTGAACTTCTGCTTTTCTATGCACAAATGTAAAAGCTTGGTTACGCAAAATCGAGTAGCTAGGAGCCTCTACGAAGTTAGTGTGACAATATTTTTTCCATACAAATTCGTCTTCGTGGCGTAGCACGGGAATAACATAACGATCTGGATGATTACGGCACCTCGTGAACTAATTGGAAAGATAGGTTAACAAAAGCATTTCCCCGTTCCACTTATTTGTTGACCGCCTACGAGAAAATGATAAAACGAAAAAAAATCCAAGGATTTTATCATCTTTTGAAAATTCTATGAAGGTAGAATAATAATAATCTCTTTATACATTTACACATCAAAAACATTGGGAGCAAAATCGACCTGGCAGTAAGGGACAGCAGCAGCCGCCCGCGCCGAGGACCTGCTACAACTGGCGGGATGGCCCAGCCGCTGCCACCTGATGCTATGCAGCCGGTACTTCGCAGCCCGCTTCCAGAGCTGCGTAGTATACTACTTCTTTGCATCACGAATCACGGAGGCCCCAGCACACGCTACTGGTACGGAATGTATAGTTCACTACTATTTGCATTCTAAAAACTCTATCCGCATTGTTTGTAAAATTTGTTTCGATTAATAATCGAGTGTTGGCTGATAATTACGAATACGAGAGGTCTACCTAGTTTATACTGAGATTTAGAAATTACGGCTGTAAGTTAACCTACATACATACAAAACCTATTCTCACATATTTATTACCCGAGTTGGGCATAGAAAATTATCCAGATCTATCATCTGCTTCTGTTCTGAACACACTTCCGAGTTTAAACTAGTCAAACGCTTCGAGGTTTACATACACTGTCACTAAGCAAAGTACGATTTAAACTTCAAACCGACGAATGTTAACCTAAACAATATAAATAGTTATTTGACAACCATCCATCCAAAAGTGAACCAGGTACTTAGGTACCAACTTCTCAAGCGTTAAGTTCTTAGTTTGCATCTGACTACTAGCCGTTGCCCGCGGTTCCGCCCGCGTAGATGTCGATGATCGCGACCAACGAACTATGTCGTATACTTAATAAAACTAAAAACTATTAACTTTAAAAATGTAAAAAAGTAGTTATATTGACATAACTACAATACGAGTAGTTGGACATAAGGTCTCGCGAAGTTTTTTGTAAATATTGATATGTTCTATAATATTGTAGAACATTGCTCTATCATCAATACTTACCGCAGCGCATGCGATGAAAGATTTTAGACTAATATTTTTATACCTTCGAGTTGATTTTAGTAGGGATTTCTAAGGACCTCTCAACGGTAAACGAATTTTTGAAATCGGTCCAATAGTTTTTATGTTTATTCGTTACATACAACCATCCAAAATACAAATATTCTCTCTTAATAATATTAGTGTAGATGTAAAAGTGCCACTATTAACAAGAGGAGCTGTTGTTGCGATGCTTGTATTTACACAGAACACTATACACCATTGAATACTTTGCTAGTTACGAGAGCAATCCTTTATTATTTTATTCATCAAACTGTTTAAACACAAAAATCGTACCAACTACGAGTGATAAACATAGGCAATACGGATTAGTACACGGTAGATACCGATAGTTAGATGTTAAAGTACCTACCCTGACAAGAAAACAAAAATTTGCTACATTTGCGAATATGGATTTTTGTGAAATAGATGAGTGTAATACGCGTCGTTAGACATAAATGTTTTCAGTTATAGAAATACGTAGTAGAAATTACGAGACTCGCAAATGCTCGGTTGTGAAGAGTTCAGTTTTTCAAATTGATTGGCAGATTTTAGTTCAACATTACATACTTGCAAGATGAACACAACACAACAAGGGATGACTAATACAAGTATTGTAAATATTGCATTGAATGGCAAGGTGTGCTGTGCTACTCTAAAACTTTCCAAATAGAATTTGTGAAAAATATTACGATCAAGTAGTCCTGTTCACGTTAATAAATGTGAATAAGCTGTCAAAGGAATGATCAATAATAATTTTTGTTATTAGAATATTGTGATTACGACCACTAAATGTCTTATGACTAGGAATAGATCTACAATAATCTATGGATTTGCCCGATTTGTTCACATTTATTTTACTGTTCCGCTCTTCTAGGTAGTAACGCGATGAGATATAGCCTATAACCAAACAGAATGTAAGAATTTCTCAATTCGTACCAGTAGTTCCCGAGATTCGCGCGTCAAAACAAACAAACAAACTCTTCAGCTTTATAATATTAGTATAGATAATGAGGACCCTAAATTATCAATCATTTATCTATCGATCTATTACAACGGGTGAATGAAAAGTCCGTAATGGATTAAAACATATTTCAAGCAACCAGTCTTCTAAAATTTTATGTATCTTAAAGCTTTAACTTCACTGGGTACCTGCAGTCGCCCCCAGAAGTTGCTGAATACTAAAAAAAAACTACAAACGATCTTCACATTGCAAGAAATCAATAAATAATTGATATTTATTATTTTTTAATGTACAGAGGACATAATGATAACAAGTAACTGTGCTATGAGTATTGGTCAGTCAGGACAACTGCATAACCTATATCATAATGAAATGGCTGTGAGACTAAGTCTATTTATTTCATTCATGTATTAAAGCATATTAACAGCGTAAACACCAACAGTGTCAACACCAATATTGTCAGCACTAACATTATCTAGTTACAATGGAAATATGGCATGTGCTACACCAATTACAAATATGCACATCATTGACTGATTGTCTTGCAGAAGTAATAGAATAGATCATTATTAACCAATGTAAGTAGATCATACGTTGCATGTTAAGTTTGAAAAATCATTCAAATCAAAATCAAATTAAGATTGATAGAATAACAGAATAATAAAATTTTACGAAATATATTAGACATTAGAAGTCGGATTAGAATAACAAAAACAAAGTCTGTAGTGGATAGCTAAAAGGGGACGACTGTGTGATCAAGTCCATATAAATAGGACGGCTGTGTGATCAAGTCCATATAAATAGGACGGCTGTGTGATCAAGTCCATATAAATAGGACGGCTGTGTGATCAAGTCCATATAAATAGGACGGCTGTGTGATCAAGTCCATATAAATAGGACGGCTGTGTGATCAAGTCCATATAAATAGGACGGCTGTGTGATCAAGTCCATATAAATAGGACGGCTGTGTGATCAAGTCCATATAAATAAGGACGGCTGTGTGATCAAGTCGATATTAATGAGGGCTGTGTGATCGAGTATATATAAATAAGGACGGCTTTGTGATCAAGTCCATATAAATGAGGACGGCTTTGTGATCAAGTCCATATATATGAAGACGGCTATGTGATCAAGTCTATATGAATAAGGACAGCTGTGTGATCAAGTCCATATAAATGAAAGACAGCTGTGTGATGCTATATAAATAGGATGGCTGTGTGATAAAGGTCCTAATTTAATATCAACGAAGTAAGAGACTTCAAAAGTAAGTTTACAAGAATAATAATAATATGAACATCAAAGAATATGGTTACATATTGGTGGTAGATGACATTAAATCGTATCCTCATATTCGCCATTGCTGGCATGTGAGACTACATGCAGAGATATTACATTTTTAAAATGAATAAACAAATTAACACAATTCTTCAAACAAAATAAAAAATGTCAAAATGAAAGGAAAATGTCGATAAATATATCAATGTTATTATTAATTATCAACTGTATGTTCATCATGTCTGAGTTATTTGCATTATTTGCTATCATAATAATGACATCTCTAGATGTTGCTGGACACTGTAGAAACACATGTCTTTCAACCAGCTAAGTTTCTGCAGAAAATATTTACAGGCAGATCTTTCATGTAATTTGGTAATTTATAAAAAAATTTGATGGTCATTAGATATCAGCTTCTCGTATATTGCTCCGTTTCTATCGAAGGTATTAACAGTCGACCAGGATAACGTGTATTGAACTTATAGTGGTCTTCACATGTTTTAAATAAATATTTATGACCTTTAACGAAGTTGCAACACTCAAACATGTACATAGATGGGGCTGTTAGCAGGTTTAACTGTTTAAATAATACACAAATATATATAATTATGTAAGGCTGTGTGATACTGTAGTCTAGATCTATTTGAAACAACGTTAAAAAGTATCCTTGATACATAACAAGACATATAATACATCTATTCCACAAGGCTGTGTGATGGTGCAGTCCAAATCTGTGTGAGACGTATTTACAAATATACGTGATACATGACAAGAAACATAAATATAACATCAATTATACTATAAAGCTGTGTGATACTGTGTATAGATCTATGTGAAACGACGTTAATTTATGTGATATATATTGAAAGGAATATCAATTTAACATGTAGGTATTCTAGCTGTACATAATCTAACTATTTTACTTACACACGCCTGCCAACTCACCGAAGCGGGATAAAACCCGACCCCACCAGGCGAGGCCGCGGTGGCGGCCAAAGCCCGCCGGCAACCCTGGGGTTATCCTTTCGAGGGCTTACCCGGGGTGCCCGGCAACGGCCACTTGGGGAGGACACCGTGCGGTTTTAGTCGAGACACGACATAACCACCCCCGCTGGCCGGCGGGGGGGTATCCGAAAGGATTTCCGCACGTTAAAAAAAAAAAAAAAAAAAGCGGTATGGTACGGTATTCTAGATCTATGTGAACCCAAAACATAACCATATGATATTATGGTACATAAGAAATTAAACAAATATAAATTGTATTGTGATACAACAAAAGATAACAAAGAAAGATACAACAAAGCTGTGTGATACAACAAACTACATGAACACTTAAATATGTTTACCCTACTGAGTGTATCTACTAAACTATGACGGTTTACATCTGTGTATAACAGTAATATGGTGATTATCCGTAGTCTAGAAAGATCATTATACTTAGGTACCTACATAAAGCTGAAGGAGTATATCATATATGTGTGCATATACTTGGCTGCCTAGTGTCCAAAAAATTTGTATCGAAGAACATTTTAGGATTTTAAGTTTATAAGGGCATAAACTGCGTGATATTTTTATTATTTCAGTTCCAAAAAAAAATGACGACGACCAGAGACGGAACGATCGCCGTGAGACACGGCGTATGCAGGATGGCCGAGTGTTACAAACGTGAAGAGACTAGGGGAAGTAGTGACATCACCGTCAGTCTAATTCTGCATTCCTTATAATTAGTATTTAATTAAGTTATATAGATTTCAGATTATTGTTTTAAAAGTTAATTTCTGATTAGTCATTAATAATTGATTAAGTGCTAAATTGAATAACGATGTATCGAGACATATATTTTTTGAGTGGGTATCATTGTACGCGGTTATAAAAACACGATGTACAATCATTTGAGCTCTCAGTTCGCTGTAAGACGCTGAATAAACAACAACTGTATTGACGCTGCCTATTATTCCAAATATACATCTTCGCCCAATCTCGGCCTATTCCTCTTCGTTACACTTCGCTCGCCTTCGACTCGCTTCGCTCGCCTTCGGCTCGCTTCGCTTAATAAATATTCTACGACATTCCACACAGCGCTTTCTAGACCCAAAGTAAGTATAGGTTAACTAGCTTGTGTTATGGCTTCCAGAACACGGATAAACATACTTATATACTTTTTTTTTTGTAAATATATACTAGGTCTGCAAGGCGAATCGCTGCTTGCAATGTTGAGCTGAGTGAGACATCGTGATTCTTGTCCAATAGATTTGACCGCTATTGCGGAATCAGATTTTGAAAATTTTGAACAGTGATCATTCCTCCGTGGCAAGTCCGATTTGGAAAATTCTTTTTGAAAGTCACAACTCTGTACATGCTTTCTGAGCGTGAAAAGTTGGTCACAGTGTTTAAAAAAATTCCAGATGGAATTACATAAGAAACACCCAGATCAATGCAAATAGACATATTCATGCATACAAATATTTACACTGAGCGGGAATCGAACCTGCGCCCCCTGTCGTAGCAGTTTAATGCACAACCGCTACGCCACAGAGGCCGTCAAAGATAGATAGATAAAAGCGAAGAGTACTCGACGATAATGGTAATAAGCACCCACTTTAAGGACACCAGTTGATTTTCATACCAGAAAAGCAAACCATCTGCTTCCTACCGGACAAGAAAAACGAAAGTCCCGACCTAAAAATTGTACCTGGGTCTTCACACACACCATACATACTAAAAACCACTGCGCCTAAGCCCTAAATTTTTAATATCCTCATAAAAGAGATAGTAAATCCAAAGTGTTACGAACAAGCTACGACCGTAGCAATAATGCTACGACATCGCTACGACACTACAAAATTTCGTAGCAATAATGTAATAATGTTTTCGTTTGATGAGCTAAAACGTTTTATACGATAATGAGTCTTATAACTTTCGCATAGATTCTATTTTCCAATGTATTGGGAAAGGATTTACGATGTTTTAATTGTTATTGTTGGTGAGATTAAATTTTATCCTAGAAGTAGGTTAAAGTACTTATCAGTCTTTGAACTGAAGTTCCTCTATGGTGCAGTGATAGTGCTTTGAACTGTTGCGTATAACGTTCCAGGTTTGGTGCCCAAGTTAGGCCATGTGGCGTGGCAGCCCGTCCAACTAGCAGAAGCATGGTGTTGGTCTAAACAGAGAGGGGTTACCCCCAAATTCCACGGCGAGAAAAACCAGCGTTATGATTAGTGGTCAAAATCTACCAGGGTTCCTTCCTAGGGTATACTCGGGGTCACTGGTACAAGACTCGAGTGGACAGAATACCCTGTGATTTTAGAGACGACCTCCGTGGCGCTGCGGTAGAGGGTTCGACTGCTAAGGCAGAGGTCGCGGGTTCGATTCCCGCTCAGTGCAAATAGTTGTGTGCATGGATATGAATATTCGCATTGGTCTGGATGTTTCCAATGTGCTTACAAAAAAAAAGTATGTTTATCTGCATTCTAGAACCCATAACACAATCTAGTTAAACTTATGAGTCTAGATAGCGCTGTGTAGAATATTTATTCATTTATTTAGTTGGTTCGATTCTGGTATAGGCACTTCACTAGCCCTGGTAAAGTGATAACCGGTGGGAACTTCCACACGTACAAAAAAAGGTTTTGTTGCATCATAATCATCATCATATCAGCCGTAGGAAGTCCACTGCTGAACATAGGCCTCCCCCATCGACATCATTTCGACCGGTCTGTAGCGGCCTGCATCCTAAAGTATCATGCCCTATGTCACCCCCATTTCAAAAATGCTCTAAGGCATATTTATTTATTATGTAATACCTTTTTTTTTCCTTTTTTTTCGTGCGGAAATCCCTTCGTATACCCCCCCGCCGGCCAGCGGGGGCGGTTATGTCGGGCTTGAACCGACTAAAACCGCACGCCGTCTCGGGTCTACATACGCCGCGCTGGGGTGTAAGGTTGACCATAAAGCATATCCCTCGCACCCCGACTGACCCTGGGCCATCTCCGGTTTCGAGATGGCCCCCTCGGGTTTGGGATCCACGGTGTCCTCGTCTTGCCCCGGTTGGGGGGAAGGGCCCTAGCCCTTCCCCCCAACCGTCCCGGCCTGCTTCTGCTGTTATTATTGACAAAGTTTCATAGTGGTATCTTCAAACATGACGAACTTTCCTACCCTATTTTAACCCTTTTAAGACTTTTTTTCGCGATAAAAGGTAGCCAATGTCCTTCCCCAAGCTCTAGTCCATCTCTTTACCAAATTTCATTCGAATCGGTTCAGTGGTTTAGGCGTGTTAGCGTGACATACAGACAGAGCTACTTCTGTAATTGTAATATTAGTATGGATTATGAGACCGTAATCTTAGCAATCCATGGATTCTCCGTGCGGGTGCCGGGTCCATCGCGTTGCTGAGTTGGGAACTCGGGACAGTGCCTGGGACTTGCGACCCAAGTGTAGGTTTTAAGTGTTAGTTATAAGAAAAGTACGAAATATATAAAACAAATGATTATTAAATACCAGCTGTTGCCCGCGGCACTGTCCACGTGAGATTCTGATCCCGTTCTCGCAACCCATGGTAACCTGTTCCCAGAATAGCAAGTCTATGTGCTATTCCAGTCTATAATCCCTCTCTGTTCCCAAGGAAATGCGTGAAATAGCCCACTCAAGTAAGGTTTGGTCACCCGGTTGCCGGCATCCTCGTTGGAAATAATAATTTTTTTTTTTTATACCACTAAGGTGGCAGACATGCACACGGCCCACCTGAAGGGAAGCGGTTACCGCGGCCTATGGACGTGTGCAACACCAGTGGCGTCACACTCGCGCTGTCGACCCTGTAACGGAAAGGGGATGGGAAAGGCGTTTGGGAGGGGATGGGAAAGGAGTTTGGGAGGGGATGGGAAAGGAGTTTGGGCTCCGGCACTCTCACTCACCAAACGGAACGCAGCAGTTCAAATACTGTTACTTGGCGTCGATATTCTGTGAGAGGGTGGTGCTTCCCCGGTCGAGTCGGCCCATTCATGTAACGGCCAAAATGACTGTTGCTTGACTCTACCACTCACCAAACTTCATCCAGATCCGTTCAGCCGTTTTCGCGTAAAAGAGTAATAAACATCAATCCATGTATCCATACAAACATTCGCGTTTATGATATTACTTATTAGGATTTGAGAAGTTTGATTGTCTGTATGCTATAATCTATATTAATATTATAAAGCTCAGGAAACGAGAAACGCGCTAATATCAGGAACTTTGCGCCACTTTGAGCGCGAGAAATTGCTACGGTAAGCGGACGAGTGAATTCCTTGTTCCGCGCCTTATTATTTCTTTGCCTACCTTCATAACTTGACTTAAACGTCTTAGCTATCTTGCTTGCATATTTAAAGAAGTTCAGATAAATGTTACTCAATTCTTTTTGTTTACTTTTAGTTTTATATAAATGTAATTGAATCTACAATGTGTAACCTGTAATGTGGGAAGGCACTGTCTCCTGAGTTTAAAATCCTGGTGTGGAGGAAAGGGATGTGATTTCCTCCAACACAAAGGGAGAATCCTCCGACCAGGCAAGGTGATCACGCCTGGCGGGCCGCGGCCCAACGGTTGTCGTTGCGATGTTGTATTTATGTTATACCAGCGCGCGGACTTCGCTTTCGCGATTCAGGATTGGTAGTGACGTAGCCGTAGTAGTATCGAAGTAGTTCAACTTGTTGTTGCTAGATGGCGCTGGGTATATGTGGTATCGCCAAACTAGTTCAGGAGACAGAGATTGTATGACCAGTGTAACCAAATGATTCAATAAATTATTATTAATAACTCATTCAAGCCGCGGTAGCCTAGTGGTATGGGTAATGGACTGCTGAGACGAGGTCTCGGGTTCGATCCCAGGTTTACCATGGCACACACCAATGACTTTTCGATGTTTTTCGAAGTTATGTGTGTATTTATCGCAGGTTTATAAGTGCCCGGTTAATGGCAATAGGCTCGCCACCTATTACATTGGAACCTAAACATAAACTGGCGAAATGTGGGTGCTAGCACCTCTGCCTACCCCTTCGGGGATATAGGCGTGAGTTTATGTTATGTTATGTTCATTCAACTAGATCACGCCTCCCCCATAGTTCGGAAGGGGCGGCAAAATAGCCCCGGCAAGGTGGGCAACAGTCGGCCGGGGTGTTAGGGCGATTGGCAGAGGAACCGCCTCACTATTTGGGCATTGTCGAGCAAAACACCTTTTTTTTTAATATAGGACACGTCAATTTGACTTCACCTCGCCTGATGGTAAGCTGAAGGTAGTCTCAGGGAAGAGGGTCACCATTACATACACGTACCATGTTAACAATGGTGGCACTCAGCTTGCCGGCCTTATCAGAAGAGGATTGTCGTCGCAGCACCGCGTGACACCCACCGGTCCCACTAGTGCTGCGACCACAATCCCCCTGCCCGGCTATGCACTTGCTGACCCCTGAACCCCTCCTGATCAGAAGGTCTAAGTAGCTGAATGACCAACATCGCGAAACGTCTAAGGAGCATTAAGTCTAACTAGCACAAAGTCCATGTAGCAAAACGTCCAACTATCAGATGGTCTATATAGCAGAATGGCTATTTAGCAAATCGTCAGTTTCTCAAAACGACTGGACACTTAGGCACAAAATTCAACACTCACATTGCATCATCGCTATAATATAATGAAATAATATTTAATAATAATAATATTTTGAAATAGATATGATGGCCAAAATGGATGGCATAAATGCGATTATGAAATGGCGCTTATCAATGGAATTAAAGAAGTTTTTCCGAACACACAAATAACGGACTGCTATTATCATCTAAATAAAGCCGTTTTGAAAAAAGCGTCAGCATTGGGTCTCCCTGAAAACAGAGAGTGCAGAAATATTGTTAGAGTATGTTCCAATTTACCTCTGCTACCTTCTCCATACATTACCGCATGTTGGGCTAGCATTGTTCAAAAGGCCTCGAAAATCGAAGAAATGGTGGATTTCTTAGATTACTTTCAAACACAATGGCTACAGTCTCTGGCAGACATAATAACCTGCCCAACCGAATATAATTTTCGCACAAATAATGCCCTCGAAGGTTGGCACAGGCGGCTAAACGCAAATATTAAATCAAAGCCAACCCTGCTGCTATTCCTCAAGGGTCTTAAGAAAGAAGCGCAGGACCGCAAATACAAAAATAGGCTCTTTGAAGGGAATAAGAGAAGAAAGATAGACATAATGTTTAATATGAAATACAAACGAGAGCTGCAAAAACTTGAGAGCCAAAAAGTTAGCCTTTTGAATTTTTGACAAACCTTGGTCATATCAGAAGGATATTAGGTCAATAAATGCAGACGAATTTGTGCCTAATATGTTAATAATATTTAAGAGGCTACTAAGCTCTACTTCGGCCGAGTCGAAACCTTTGAATGATAAGGAGCGACTTCGATCCTGACCGGCAGTATGAATGTGGATTTTGCTTTGTGGAATCAATATGTACTAATCAAATGATTTATTATGTGCTAATAAATTTAATGTATCTTACAAATGACTTTTACTTTTTAGCATGAGTGTACACATTTAATAACTGACTATTCGCTAATTAGACGTTCTGCTATATAGACCATCTGATAGTTGGACGTTTTGCTACATGGATCTTTTGCTAGTTAGACTTAATGCTCCTTAGACGTTTCGCGATGTTGGACATTCAGCTACTTAGACCTTCTGATCAGGAAGCCCCTGAACGCAATCAAACCGAAATTAGATTACTATGGAGGGTTTTTCGCAATCGTGCGCAGTGGTACCCACCCGGCCGAATTTTGTGACAAATTTGTGTCATCAAATTTCTACCACCAGTATAACACGCTTTCTGCATCTTTGCCCCCACCGACTTCCCACCGATCCCGAGCCTCTCAAGATGGGCAGAGAGGCTCCTTGGGATCAAGTCATTGGCTGAGATCACAACTGGGACTATTTCTGTGGACCCCACCCTCCACATGTCGGTAACCTCGTGCGCCAGGTCCAGATATTTGGTCTTTTTGTCTGCTTCGGCGCGAACGAGGTTCTCGTCATAGGGGATAGTGATGTCCACAAGAAATACCCGTGACTGTGCCCGATTTATCAGCACGAGGCCTATCCGTGATGATGGACCGGTTCCAGTAGAGTATTATTATGATTATTTTCTCAAGCGCCACCTCACGGCTTGTGCCGTATATGCCTTGCGACCGTTGGGAGCGACTCGCAATGCAGCGCTCGGAATGGCGGTCCACTGTCTGCAAAAAGGTTGACAGGTATGAGCAGATGCGTTTGGAAAACCTGGATGCTAAACGCCATATCTGCAAGACTTGCCCAAGGCCCTCTTACTCATACACCTTTAACCCGGAGGGACAACTTTACTGCGAGCCATGTGACCAAGTCTTTAAAACTAAGTTTGGATTTGCAAGCCACATTGGAGCCAAACACAATCCATGAAATTGACGGAGTCGCTGTCGTCGGATTCGGCGAGGAGGACTATATAATGATTATTATAAGAGATCAAATTACTGCTAAGAATATAAAATATAAGTTAAAATCGTTTTTTTCATCAGATTTATATTTTTTCAGAATAATGCTAATGATTGCATCATCTTTCCAATTATGTATCATTAAATATTGTTTCAATTTGTCTAACCCCATATATGCATCTATGGTTCCATGGTGGAAGCGTACCATCATGCTTTGATTTGCCGGCGGTGCACTGGTAGGTTTCCGCGTCACCACGCTCTGAACGACATCGTCCGCAGGGCTCTTGTATCGGCGAACGTCCCGTGCGTGCTTGAGCCTCCGGGCGTGAGCAGGTCGGATGGTAAGAGGCTAGACGAGACTGAGGGTTGACTCTGGTGCCCTGGAAGAACGGCAAGTGCCTGATTTGGGAAGCACGGTAGCCGCCAGCCATCTTAGTCGCACCGTTCATTCCCCGCCTGCCACTGCGGAAGACGCCAGCAAAGGAAGAGGCTAAAATACGCCACTTTGGAGCCGCTGTATATCTTTATGCCGGTATCGGTGGAAACCCTGAGCAGTTGGGGCAGGGAGGCCAAAATCCTTATAAAGGTAATTGGACAAAGGCTCCAAGAGACGACTGGTGACTCTCGTTCGGATCGTTCCTGGTGCAGAGACTGCCATGGCAATCCAGCGTGAAATCGCGGCGAATGTCATGGGCACTTTTGCACCGGAAACGGTCAGGAGCGGGTTATATTTAGACTAATAACGATTGTGTGACTTACTTTTTACGTATTTGTAAAATAGAGTTATAATTGAGCGTAGCTCTGAAGGAGTCGCTGAACGACCTCCGTCCTCCATGAGCGCAGGCATGGGAGTGACAGGTGGAGCCGCCTGTCAGCCTAGCAGAAACAGGCCGGGGTGGCGGCGCGCGCTGTGCCTCCCCGCTCTTTCCGCGGACAAGACCGGGACACCGTGGTTCCCAAACTCTAGGGGGGCTACTACTTCTACTCTAACGTAGAAACCGGAGGCCCTGGCTCCGCCGGGGTGCGAGAGAAATGCCTTATGGGCCACCTTACACCCCGGCGTCACCCGAGACGGCGTGCGGTTTTAATCGTATCGATTCCGACATAACAAACCCTGCAGGCCGGCGGGGGGGGGGGGGGGGGGATTTCAGCACGAAAAGAAAAGTGGCGACTTCTCGATATAACTATGAAGCGGTGTAACTTCGATATGTTGCGTGAACCGACTACCATCCCACCTTCACAACCCACAGGCGACATCGATCAGCGATATTGTATGATATGATGCCCACGGCCACATTCTATCATCGCACCGCTCGCCACAGACAAGGAATTCATCCTCACACGTTGCGACCGGAAACGGTGCGTACAGTTAGATATGAAAGGCACTGGGGTGCGACTGGTTGGATCATCTCCAAGTTTGGTGCACCCTGGGCAACGTGGGCGATGACGCATCATTGATTGCTCCTCTGGAGTAGCTGGCGTCAACGTCAACGGCCAAGAGTCTGACCAACCGGCCCTTTTCAGGGCCAGCTGACCCCATTGCACGAGGGGGTCGGGGTATGGCGAGCCTGCAAGGCCCGCGGGGGGGTGTGGTCGCTCCAGGTACCCCTCTGCTGTTATCAGAGGGGACACTGCGAATGGCCCAGGGTCAGTCGGAGTGCGAGGGATATGCTCTATGGGTAACCTTACACCCCGGCGTCAGTAGACCCGAGACGGCGTGCGGTTTTAGTCGGTTCAAGCCCGACATAACCGCCCCCGCTTATCCGAAGGGATTTCCGCACAAAAAAAAAAATAAGGTATGAAAGGCACTTTATGCCGCGGACCCTCAGGCTGTGGAATGATCTCCCTGCTGTGGTTTTTCCAAGCGACTACAATATGGGGTTCTTCAAGAAGGGCTTTAGAAGGTTTTTACAGGGTCGGCAGCGCGAGTGTGATGCCCCTGGTGTTGCACACGTCCATAGGCCCCGGTAACCGGTTCCCATCACTTGGGCCGTGAGCTTGTCTGCCACCTGTGTGGTATGGGACCGAAGACTTAACGTGCTCGAATGTGTTAAGAATGGGCACCCATCCTGAGACTGCCTTAGCAAGGGTTGCTTAACTATACAATGAGTTAAACTGCTCGGTTCCCACTTAGTCATGAGCCCCTACACTATACGTATGTGTGTGTATGTAATCCTTCCAAAACATTCCATGAAAATATCATAAGCCGTTGTCGGAATTAATTCCTTTTAGCGGAGTTAAGAACGTCGTTAATGGTTATATAATGACTTCTTAATGACAGAATATTTAAACGACAGGTGTTGCCAGTCTAATATTTCCCACGAAATATAATTATGAAATCATCAGGAGCGAAAGGTATTCGAGTTTGGGAAAATTGGAGAATTTTAATAAATAAATATTCTACGACATTCTACACAGCGCTTTCTAGACCAAAAGTAAGCATAGTTTAACTAGCTTGTGTTATGGATTCCAGCATGCGGATAAACATACTTATATACTTTTTTTTATAACCCACCAATGCAAACAGACATATTCAAGCATACAAATATTTACAATTTGACAGAAGCGGCGATAGGCCGGTGGCGGACGTAACCGACTGCTGAGACGAGGTCTCGAGTTCGATCCCCAGTCGCCAAGGGCACACACCTCTGACTTTTCGTAGTTATGTGTGCATTAATAAACGTTAATTATCGCTCGCATAATAATGTGCCCTGTAGATGGCAATAGGCTCGCCCCCTATTACATTGGGACCTTAACATAACTGGCGAATCGTGAGTGTGTAATACAACTCTGCCTACCCCTTCGGGGATACAGGCGTGAAGTTATGTATGTATGTATGTATGTACAAATATTTACACTGAGCGGGAATCGAACCCGCGTCGCAGTCAAACGCACTACCGCTACACCACAGAGGCCGTCATATTGAAATACAACATAAATTATCAGACACCCCAATTAGAATATAAATAAATCTTCTAGAACGTACGACTGCTAAGTCAGAGGTCACAGGTTCGATCCGGTACAAATATATGTGCATGAATATGTATATTTGCTCTGGTCTGTATCTTTCTTTTTTTTTTCGTACGGTAATCCCTTCGGATACACCCGCGCCGGCCAGCGGGGGTGGTTATGTCGGGCTTGAACCGACTAAAACCGCACGCCGTCTCGGGTCTACAGACGCCGGGGTGTAAGGTTGCCCATAGAGCATATCCCTCGCACCCCGACTGACCCTGGGCCATATCCGGTTTCGAGATGGCCCCCTCGGGTTTGGGAACCACGGTGTCCCCGTCTTGCCCTGGTTTGGGGGAGGGGCATAGTCGCCCCACCGTCCCGGCCTGCTTCTGCTGGGGTGACAGGCGGCCTGACCTGCCACCCCCAGGCCTGCGCTCATGGAGGACGGAGGTCGTTAAGCGACCTCCGGCGCCTGAGTCGCCTGCGACGCGCGGCGAGCAAGTTGCGGGCTCGGCGGGCCGTCTCCTTCGCGAGCATTACATGCTCGCAGAAGGAGGTGGCGGCGGCCCACGCGCTCGCGCTCCGCACCATTGCCGCAATCATGCTGCCGAGCGAGAGGACTCCCACCCCGATGGTTGCTACGAGGTCACGCCTCGGCGCCTCCCACGCCGGGCAGACCGTGTGCAGCCTTGAGTCCTCGCTCGGGTCGCAGTGATGACACTCAGGCGTTGGCTCCTTCCTGATCCGATGCAGGTGGTCTCCGAAGCACCCCTTCCCGGAGATCACCTGCGTCAGTCGATACGAGAGGCTTCCGTGTCGCCTCTCTAGCCAATCCTCCATGATGGGCCTTACCGCCGCTATTGCGGCGTGCCCTGCGCTTTGTCGCCCAAGTCGTTCCTTCCGCTCCATCACGATGGGCTGGCGGAACTGGGACTGCACGGCCTCGATTTCACGAGGCTCGGGTTTCCGTCCCTGCTGCCGCGCCACTGGTACAGTTGCGAAAGGGCTCTCGCCTCCAGGTCCCATGGCGGAGTTCCGGCAAGGAGACTCGCCGCTTCGAAGGAGATCGTGCGGTACCCGCGGATGACCCTGATGGCCATAACTCGCTGCGGAGCGCGCAGCATATTCACAGTTCTGGTCCTCAGGGCCTCCGCCCATATTGGGCACCCATACAGGGCCATGGAGCGCACGATCCCCGCGTAGAGTCTCCTGCAGCTCTGGTCTGTATCTGGTATGTAATATGTATGTATTTACAAAAAAAAAGTATATAAGTATGTTTATCCGCATTCTGGAATGAGACCCATAACAACAGGGACTCGAACAGTCGAACAGTCGAAAACTCGACCGTTACACTACACAGACCGTCAAAAGATGTATCAATAAAAAAAAAATCCAAAAGCATCAAACCCGGCACCCTCAAAGTAAACTACACATCTCATTTATTGTTTAACATCAAGTCACCCTAATATTATCCAAAAATCATAGCCTCAGTGAAATCCCTTTTGTAAAATAAGATTTAGAAACAAAATTCGAGTGGTCGCGCCTTGACATAGACATTGTATAGAATAGATACTGCAAGATGTCCAGAGAGACGAAATGTATACACACAGCATGAGTTAGCTATAGGTTCTGGCACCGGCTGTTCTCTCGGAGTTGAGGGATAGACGGTAGTCGTTCTCGTAAAAGTTGAGATAAACTAAATTATGTAAAGGGGGAGTAGGAGAGCGGCAGCTTAGTGGTTAAAGAGACAGCGTTACGATCGAGAGGGCCCGGGTTCAAATCCTAGCTATTACACTACCGACGTGAACCGACTCCCAACACAAGCAATTTAGTTCCTAGAATATCAGTAATGTTGGTTCAAATCATAAGTGTAATGGCCAGAATTAGAACCCGGGATCTCTGGATTCTAATACCACCTTCTTAACCACTATTATAACTTTTAAAGGTTTTCCTTCAATCCCTTAAAAAGGTTACACTCTGTCGTTGTTTTTTTTTAATTTTAGTTCTGTCGATTTGTATACACTCAATCCTAAACTGCAGCTCTCAAATTGCACCTTTTAAATTATTTAGACTACTAGCGGCGATAGCCCAGTGGCGTACGTAACGGATTACTGAGACGAGATCTTGAGTTCGATCCCCAGTCACCCCGGGCACACACCTCTGACTTTTCGTAGTTATGTGTGCATCAATAAATGTTAATTATTGTTTGCCAAATAATGTGCCCGGTAGATGGCAATAGGCTCGCCCCCTATTACATAAGGACCTTAACATAACTGGCGAATCGTGAGTGTGTAAGACACCTCTGCCTACCCCTTAGGGGATACAGACGTGTAGTTATGTTAAGTATGTGTTTTATATATGATTTAGTATATACTAGCGGCCCGGTACGTGCTTCGCTACGTCAAAATGATCCGCCATTTATTGAATTCATTTCTTACAAAAAATGTGATAAATGAAGAACCGCTCGACCGATTTTGTGCAAACTTCACATAAACCATCTACTAAATAGTCCAAACAAAGCCTAAATATTTGGTTTGGATAGGTGAGCCCATTCTTGAGTTATAAAATTACAACGAAAAGTGGCACTGATTTTTGAGCTGAGCGGACCTCAACCATCTTTATTCTCCCCGTCAACCTTTCCACTTTCCACCGTGAACAACAACCATCTTTAGTCTCCCCGTGACCATGGCTGCTGAAAAGCAACTGAAACGTCGGGATTAATGTAAAATATAAAATAACATCAAATAAACCGCGATAGAATCCGTTAAAAATAGTTTTATTTCAATGTGTAACATTCGCGTAAACTTCCGACAATATCATGAGCGAAGCGAAGCTCTTATATGTGGCTAAGCCGTTTGGTCGAGACTGTACTCCTCCGGAACCACAATACCGATCTTGACCAAATTTGCCATGGTGATAGTGTAGACACCGCGGAGTGTTTAGAGGGGTCAACTGTTCAAATACAATGTACCATTGAGTCATCGAAGAACAGTTTCACGAGCGCGCGGCCCTAGCTATACGCGCGACCGTAGTAAGATGCCTTATTTTTCGAGTCGAGTCCTGCACTGAATTCCTAGTTATATTATATTGATTATAGATAATGCACATGTGACATCTAGTTCACTCTAAGTCTGTGGTTCTTACTCCGATGGGGTTTTAGAACCTTTTTGGTGTTATTATTACTGTGTCAAGGGGCAGTTTTTTATTAGAACCGATATTTGAAAAGGGGTGGGATAAGTAACTGAATTTTATTGGTGTCTGTTCAATATTGACTGCGGTGGTTGAGTGGCTTTGGTGTCAGACTTGCGGTTGAGTAGTCGTGAGTTCGAACCTTGGAAATTACAGTATTGACGTGTACTTACTTTTTCTCATCAAGTGTCAATAGCTAGCGATTGAATCCAAAGTCCGGGGTCCGCTCTTAATTGAGCTGAGCGGAATTTCCGAACGAAAAATAAAAAATGTACCATGAAACTACTTCGGATTTCATTATTTCGGTCGGGACCAAAAACATATCAAGGAGGTTTTCATTTACCATATATTTCTATTAAAAATGAACTATTATAAACCAACATATTAAAAAAGCGGCCAAGTGCGAGTCGGACTCGCCCATTAAGGGTTCCGTAGCAGCAAGTAACATAATAATGTTTTTTTAATTTTTATATTTCAGTTGAGTGAATGAAAGATAAATTGCGGTTTACGATTTATGACGTATTAAAAAAGAACTACTCACTAGATCTCGTTCAAACCAACTATCGTTGGAAGTTTACATGGTAATGTACATCATATATTTTTTTAGTTTTATTATTCTCTTATTTTAGAAGTTACAGGGGGGAGGGCACACATTTTACCACTTTGGGAGTGTCTTTTTTTTTTTTTTTTTTTTCGTGCGGAAATCCCTTCGGATACCGCCCCCGCTGGAGAGCGGGGGGTCTCCAGCGGGGGTAGTTATGTCGGGCTTGAACCGACTAAAACCGCACGCCGTCTCGGATCTTAAGACGCCGGGGTGTAAGGTTACCCATAGAGCATATCCCTCGCACCCCGACTGACCCTGGGCCATCTCTGGTTTCGAGATGGCCCCCTTACTTGCTCTCCACTGTGCCATCTGCTAATCAGAGGGACACGTGGAAAGCTTCCGAACAGCCCTCAACAGGGCCGTCCTCGCCTCGGTCGGAGTTGGCCGTAGGCGGTAGCGTCTCTCCCACCCTAGGAGAGAGGCGCTGCCGTCTCCGTTGCCCAGGGTGCACCGCGTGGAGGTCCCCAACCAAGCACCCTCGTCCCTTTTTGTACCTTTCCAACTTTTTGTAATAAGTCGTATAGTATCGTGTTTTAAATATTTTGCTTGGCAGGCTGTTAAAATTTCGAATTTTGAGGTTTCAGGTCGGTTCATGGTAGGGTTTTGATGATGAACTGCCTCATTTTACATACATCATAGCTTGTTATATGGGTTCTAGAATACGGTTTAATGTATTTAGTAATACGTTCTTTTGAGTTTTTGATGTGTCGATAGCTTTGTGGTGAAGGAGTCGATCTTATAGTCGAAGTTCGAATACTGACCACTACACTACCGATGTGAGCGTACTCCCAAAACAAATAATTTAGTATTATTAGTTCGGTCACTAATATTCTTTAAAAAAAATACAAAACTCCCAGACCAATGCAGTACACATTCATGCATACAAGTTTTTTTCTGAGTGAATCGGACGCGTACGTCTATATTCCCCACTTTTTAAACTACAAATAATTGTCACAATCACAACCAAGATTTTTGAACATTTTTTTTTTAAAAGCGGCCAAGTGCGATTCAAACTCGCCCATAAAGGGTTCCGTAGCAGCAAGTAACATAATAATGTTTTTTCTTTTAATTTTTATATTTGAGTTGATTGAATGAAAGGTAAATTGCGGTTTACGATTTATGATGTATTAAAAAAAAACGACTTACCTACTAGATCTCGTTCAAACCAATTATCGGTGGAAGTTTATATGGTAATGTACATCATATTATATTATTTTTAGTCTTATCATTCTCTTATTTTAGAAGTTACAGGGGGGCGGGACACACCTTTTACCACTTTGGAAGTGTCTCTCTTGCAAACTATTCAGTTTAGAAAAAAATTATATTAGAAAGCTCAATTTCATTTTTGAAGACCTATCCATAGATACCACACACGTATAGGTTTGATGCAAAAAAATTTTTTGAGTATGGGGAGCCCCCAAAATTTAATGTATTTTCTAATTTCGTGTGAAAATCTTAATGCGGTTCACAGAATACATCTCCTTACCAAGTTTCAACAGCATAGTTCTTATAGTTTCGGAAAAAAGTGGCTGTGACATACGGACGGACAGACAGACAGACGTGACGAATCTATAAGGGTTTCGTTTTTTGCCATTTGGCAACGGAACCCTAAAAATACGTCCCTTTGTACCTTTCCAACTTTTTGTAATAAGTCGTACTCATGGTAGGGTTTAGGCCGAATGAACTGCCTCATTTTACATACATCATAGCTTGTTATATGGGTTCTAGAATACGGTTTAATGTATTTAGTAATACGTTCTTTTGAGTTTTTGATGTGTCGATAGCTTTGTGGTTAAGGAGTCGATCTTATAGTCGAAGTTCGAATACCACTACACCACCCCGGCGTCTGTTGACCCGAGACGGCGTGCGGTTTTAGTCGGTTCAAGCCCGACATAACCGCCCCCGACGGTCAGCGGGGGGGTATCCGAAGGGATTTCCGCACGAAAAAAAAAAAGGACACATTCATGCATACAAGTTTTTTTCTGAGTGAATTCCCCACTCTTTAAACTACAAATATTTGTCACAATCACAACCAAGATTTTTGAACATTTATTAAATAAAAAAACCGGTGTAAATTATGTAATACCTACTTATTTCCCATGTTATCAGTATGTACACTACATACTCGAAACTGAAATCCAGCTCATTGAGAATCAATTAAATAGTTATAAAACAAAACAAGCAAACCAGAGCTTTAATAATAGTCATTATAACGAAAACAATCACAAAACATCGACAGTTTACCATAATCATAGTTTTAATAATTGACAACCCCGTTTAGTAAATTCACACACAAACAAAAATTAAACTTAACCAACAAGACTTAAAGTCCAATATCACTTATCAATACGTTGTACTATTCACTTAACCCGCTCAAAACTTCGGTAAACGATGTTTATCCTTATATCAATAGGATTAAACTTCAATTTAGCGTGCAGTGTTGAAGTAAGGGGTGGCATACTCAATAATAATTTAATACAAGGGCTTTCATAATTTGCTCGAATCAAACTCCAGGGGGTGAGTACGACCCCCGGGGGTGGAAACGACCCCATGGGGGTATGTCAAATGTCGTTGGGTTGTCTGGTTTGAGTTGCTTTTATCTTTAAAAGGATATATTAGTGTAGGAATACACTTATGAAGAGTACTTTTTAAATTTCTGGGAGAGGGTTGGTGTGTTGTTTATTTGGTTGACTAAAAGTAGCATGGTATCAAAGCGTAAATAAAAAAAAACATGCTTTATTAGAAGACAAACTAAAATTTCAAAAATAATTGTTAATGATTTTGAGATTATAAAATAAAGTGTATAACAAAACATTTAATTAATAATATATTTTTTTGTATTTTTAAATGTATTTATATTTAAAAATAAAATTTATGTGTATTTAAAGTATTACCTTTATAATAATATAATATAAAAAATAATAATAAATAAAATAATTAATAATAATAATTGTACACAATAAAATTTGCATAGTTTCTTAATCTATTATGCGTTATTAAATTATAATTAATATGCCTTTGGTATTATTTATATAAATAATAATAATAAATAAATATTCTACGACATTCTACTCAGTGCTATCTAGACCCAAAGTAAGCATAGCTTAACTAGCTTGTGTTATGGGTTCCAGAATGCGGATAAATATACTTGAAAACTTTTTTTTTGTAAATACATACATATTATACATAGAAACGCCCAGACCAATGCAAATAGACATATTCATGCATACAAATATTTGCAGTGAGCGGGAATCGAACCCGCGACCCCTGACGTAGCAGTCGAAAAAATTTGAATTGGTATATATAGGTGTATATTTGAATAGCCTGACGTTGTGACCAGGTTACACTGGCCGTGGTCACAGGCTGACTGGCGCAGTGGTGCACGTCCTCCGTCGTCGAGTCCGTGAGCTAGAAGGTTCTTCAACTTAGAAGAAGGTCTCGGGTTGGATTCCCGGATCGGGCCACCGAGGTATTCCTAGTTTATATTAAACATAACATACATAACATAAACTCACGCCTGTATCCCCGAAGGGGTAGGCAGAGGTGCTAGCACCCACGTTTCGCCAGTTTATGTTTTAGGTCCCAATGTAATAGGTGGCGAGCCTATTGCCATTAACCGGGCACTTATCAACCTGCGATAAATACACACATAACTTCGAAAAGCATCGAAAAGTCATTGGTGTGTGCCTTGGTAATACCTGGGATCGAACCCGAGACCTCGTCTCAGCAGTCCTTTACCCATACCAATAGGCTACCGCGGTAGTTTATATTATTATCTAATAATATATTTATTTTTCAGGTAACCATCACGCTAGCTACATTTGGAGCACAACACGAGGTAAGATTTGAATTTCAAACTGTATATTGTCACTAGCTGATGAACGCGGCTCCGAACGCGTTGTTCGAATTTGCTTTCTTGCGATTTTTTTGCAATTGCAATTGGTTAAGATTCTTCTTAACCAATTGCAATCAAACATACGGTAAATTTTAAGTCTAACCAAGACCTTTTTAATAATAATCGGATCGAAATCCGTTCTATGGTATTAAAATAACGAACAAACAGACAAAAAATTCTAAAAGAATTATTCTTCGTTTAACATAACCCAGGTTTTTTAGGGTTCCGTTGCCTAATGGCAAAAAACGGAACCCTTATAAATTCGTCATGTCTGCCTGTCTGTCCGTCCGTATGTCACAGCCACTTTTTTCCGAAACTATAAGAACTATGCTGTTGAAACTTGGTAAGTAGATGTATTCTGTGAACCGTATTAAAATTTTCAAACAAAAATAGAAAAAAAAACAATAAATTTTGGGGGTTACCCATACTTAGAACTGAAACTCAAAAATTTTTTTTTCGTTAAACCCATACGTATCTAGGTATGGATAGGTCTTCAAAAATGATATTGAGGTTTCTAATAGATTTTTTTTCTAAACTGAATAGTTTGCGCGAGAGACACTTCCAAAGTGGTAAAATGTGTGCCTCCCCCCTGTAACTTCTAAAATAAGAGAATGATAAACTAAAAAAAAAATATGATGTACATTACCATATAAACTTCCACCGAAAATTGGTTTGAACGAGATCTTTTTTTTTAATACGTCATAAATTGTAAACCGCAATTTACCTTTCATTGAATCAACTCCAATATAAACATTTAAAAAAACATTATTATGTTACTTGCCGACTCGCACTTGGCCGGTTTTTCGAAGGCTGGATCCGGGCCCTGGGGTTATCCTGTCGAGGGATTACCCGGGGTGCCCGGCAACGGACACTTGGGGAGGACACCGTGCGGTTTTAGTCGAGACACGACATAACCACCCTCGCTGGCCAGCGGGGGGGGGGGTATCCGAAGAGATTTCCACACGTTTTTTATTTAAAAAAAAAACAGGCTGGATCCGGGTTGCAGGTGAACCTGGCTTCATTCAGCCCCGAAGGTGCTGGTAGGCCTGGACTCTATAACTAACTCTGCATGATTATTATTGCAATTGGGGACACCGGAAGCCGGACGGACGATCCACCCACGATGCTTGTGGGCCACTTCATCCATTTCCCCTGCCCTCCCGTTGGGGAGAGCGTGGTTATTCCAGCTATCACGGCGCCCCTACAAACCTTTTTGTGTCCTTGCAGAATCTTACGATCTGTTCCACCCTCAGATCCTTCAACTCCTCCATGTCCAGTGTGTCTGATCCCAGAAGTTCCCATCTTAACTCTGCATGATTACATACATATCATATCAAAATGTCAATACGTACATTACTTTAAATATCACAGCAACGTTTAGAGAGGGCCTTAAATGTCAAATGTATGGCATTTTAAATGCTGATATTATATGGTCTGTTGAATGAATATTACAGTGTTTGAATAACTATTAACGGCCATTTACATGGAGAGAGTTTCTTACATCGACGGTAAGAAATAACTGGCTTACCCGGGACACCGTGCGGTTTTAGTCGATACACGACATAACCACCCCCGCTGGCCGGCGGGGGGGGGGGTATCCGAAGGGATCTCCGCACGTAAAAAATTAAAAAAGCTGGCTCCAGCGTCGCCTTGAGACGTATATAATATATCGGAGGATTTCGAATATCTGGGACGTGTTTAGGTAGCTCAGTGGGTCAGAGCATTCCCTCTGTAAGGGACTGGTCGCGGGTTCAAGTCCCGTCCTAGATGTTCTCTTTTTCCGATCTAAATCTATAGAAAAAGTAAGCATACAAATTGCTACTCACGTCATTTTCCCTCCGGGGTAGGCAGAGAAAACAGACCGCCATCTGCTTCTGTCCTTAAACACTTCACGAGCTTCACTGTCATTAAACCTTTCATGCAAGCTCGGTTTCGGTATTAAAAATAACCTTGTAAATAAATCCTTTGTGTAGAAACCGCTGGACTTTTTAGCAGGTTTAAGCTCTATTAATTACAGGCTGCTAGTATGTCTGTCAATCTGGCGTGTACCTGCAGCTGATTAGGGTGAGTGATAAGTGGGACATGGCAGATCGCGTGCGCAGTACTTGGCGTGTTTGAATATTGCGACAACCAACAGTAAGGAGTGTGGGCAATCTATAAATATAAATAATAATAAATAAATAAATATAGAATGCGGATATATATACTTAGGTACATTTTTTTTGTAAATACATACATATTATACATAGAAATACCCAGAACAATGCAAATAGACATAATCCTGCATCCAAATGTTTGCACTGAGCGGGAATTGAACCCGTGACCTCTGAGTTAGCAGTCGGAAACTCGACCGCTACGCCACAGATGTATATATATACTATTGACACAATTCCACCATAAATCATATTTTTGTATTGCTCCAACAAATATACTAAAACTTGGCAAATTATATACTAAAACCTTCCCCGAGAACCACTCTGTCCTTTACTTCACTCTGTGCATTAGTTTTTGAGTTTACCGCGAACAGACAGACAGACGCGGCGGAGGACTTTGTTTTATAGTATGTGTAGTGATATCGATAGTTCTGACATCTGGTTTTTGATTTGGCACGTCGGGTACAAGGCTTTTGTTTAACGTGTGGAAACCCCCACGGGCTTCACCCCATCGGTGCCAACGATGGGATGGGCGTGTCGGTATCGGACCGACTAAAACCACACGGTGTCCTCCCCAAGTGTCCATTGCCAGGCACCCCGGGTAAACCCTCGAAAGGATAACCCCAGGGTTACCGGCGGAATTTGATCGTCACCGCGGCCTCACCTGGTGGTGTCGGGTTTGATCCCGCGACGGTGAATTGGCAGGCGTGTGTAGGACACATACGACAAGCCTCCGTCTTGGGCTTCTTCTGTTAGGACAGCGAGTCGGCCAACTGCCGTCCTCAGGCCCCGAAACACGGAGGTCGGTAGTCCCGTGCGTAGACCGGTAGAAGGCTTACATTGGTTTTGTTAAGGGTTCCCTCGTTAATGGAGTGCCTGCGCCAGAATCTGGTTTATCAGCAGCAGGTGTACCGGCATTCAGGTGAGGGTTGGCTTGGGCCCTAAATATCTTGATAGAGTTTTAGGTACACACCCTTTAGAAGGTTGAGTCTACTTAGTTGCGTGGGAGTATTCAGGGAGTATGCAGGTACCTATTATAAGGTGGCGGCGGGGCGACTAGGACTAGACTAGGACCGTTTGCAAGGCAAGGCAAGATGGGGACACCGTGGTTCCCAAACCCGAGGTAGCCATCTCGAATATTATACTATAAGTTGGAGATCGAGGGGATTTCCGCACGAAAAAAAAGTACGACGCTAATAACGCGCTGGTAGAGTACCCGGCGTGGGATGTGTCGACGTGTGACCTCATGATAAACGCCCTCCTCCCCTTTTCCGTGGTAAGATGGGGATACCGTGGTTCTCAAACCCGAGGGGGCCATCTCGAAATCGGAGATGGCCCAGGGTCAATACCCTGGGCCATCTCCGATTTCGATTTTCGAGAGAAATGCGGGTGCGAGTGAAATGCCTTATGGGTAACCTTACACCCCGGCTTAACTGATTAAGTAGCATGTGGGTAGTAAAACTTTTACCAATAAACCCTTCGAATCGATAAATTTGGTTTGTTTTGATGAGTATCAGACATTACATTTCACAAAAGAGTGCCTTTGACACTATAATAATTATTTGACGACTATATATTAATAATTATAAGATGGCCTCCGTGGCGTAGCGGTAGTGCATTCAACTGCTACGACAGGGGGCGTGGATAGGATTCCCGCTCAGTGTAAATATTTGTATGCAAGAATATGTCTATTTGCATAGGTCTGGGTGTTTCTATTTATAATATGTATGTATTTACAAAAAAAGGTATACACAAGCTAGTTAACCTTTGCTTTCTTTGGGTCTAGAAAGCCCTGTGTAGAATGTCGTAGAATATTTATTTATTTGGTCCTAACTTCCAACTGTTTGTAGTCGTACTCTTACTATTATCGATGGTATTTAAAAAAGTGTGAGCCAGTGCATTGCTGGTGCAGGATTATCGCAAAATGAATATAATAGCCTTGTTGACACAATGTACTGCGGCCCAGACATGCAAGCAACGTCACATTAAATATGAATGGAATATCGAAACAGAGTGCTAAATTGTTGGAACATAGTGGTGCGTTCACTGTGCCAAAAGGCATTAATGAAAAGTTGATAAGTTGAAAGTTAAATTAACATCAAATAAATCGCAATAGAATCCGTTAAAAATAATTTTATTGCAATGTCATCTAAGTTTTCAATCCCCTGAGGAAAGCAGTGAAACCGATTATCAGGTGAGGTACGTACGCTTAACGACCTCCGTCCTCCATGAGCGCAGGCCTGGGGGTGACAGATGAGGCCGCCTGTCACCCCAGCAGAAGCAGGCCGGGACGGTTGGGCGACTAGCGCCCCTCCCCCAAACCGGGGCAAGACGGGGACACCGTGGTTCCCAAACCCGAGGGGGCCATCTCGAAACCGGAGATGGCCCAGGGTCAGTCGGGGTGCGAGGGATATGCTCTATGGGCAACCTTACACCCCGGTGTCTGAAGACCCGAGACGGCGTGCGGTTTTAGTCGTTCAAGCACGACATAACCACCCCGCTGGGCGGCGGAGGGGTATCCGAAGGGATTTCCGTACGAAAAAAATATGGTACGTTTGAGCCCTAAAGATGTTAGTAATTGCCCCTCCAGACCCTAGAATAGCTTAGTAAATATTAAATGTGAACTATTGAACAGTATTCAAAACGCTATTGACTTTGAGTTAACTGAACCGTGTAACCATTGTTAACTTCGTCCTGTATGCGAGCGAAGTCACGAACAAAAGCTCGTGAGTTCGAAACGAATGCAAATTGTTTGTAATATGCAAAAGTTTGCAACCGCTGTGATTCTTCGTCGGTAAGTACGTACATTTTATAACATACTTAGTCTGAAACGATTTTCTATTGTGTTAGTAGTTTTTATGTGACTACAAGGAAAGGGTTATTTTATGAGTTTTACCCATATTTTCTACACTAATATTAGCCCGATAGCGATAGCCCAGTGGCTTACGTAACGGACTGCTGAGACGAGATCTCGAGTTCGATCCCCAGTTACCCCGGGCACACACCTCTGATTTTTCGTAGTTATGTGTGCATAAATAAATGTTAATTATCGCTCGCTTAATAATGTGCCCGGTAGATGGCAATAGGCTCGCCCCATATTACATTGGGTCCTTAACTTATCTGGCGAATCGTGGGTGTGTAATACACCTCTGCCTACAACTTCGGGGATACAGGCGTGAAGTTATGTTATGTTATGTTATGTAATATTATAAACAGGAAAGATTTGTATTTTTGTATGTAACGAATAAACTTAAAAACAGCTAGATGGTAGAATTATAGAATGGTAGGTATAAAAAATACTTGGATTATGTTAAATTAACGATTCTTAAACCAAAATTTTTTTTTTGTATGCGATCGATTCAAAAACTGCTGAACAGATTTTGATGCAGTTTCTTTTTATTAGAAATGGTTGGTTAGGCTTAAAATGTGCCGTATGTTTGATCGCAATTGGTTGAGTAGAACCGGAGATATGACCCAAAGTCGCAATAACTTACATCCATGCGGGTGGAGTCAAAGCTAACTAGGACGGTTGCCAGCTTCGCAATCAACCCAAACTTAAGCGTAGCGAGATTTACCTATCCAACAATAGGTCAACGTGACCGGTCGACTTTTTCCATTGATTTGGTTTTTCGGTGATTATTCCTCGATGGTAAGACCGATCTGGACATTCGACCCCTTACGACACTCAGTAATGTCTACTTGATCACCGTGGCAAATTTGGTCGAGATCGGTCAAACGGTCTCGGAGGAGTATCATGTGTTTGAAATGCAACTTTGAAACCAAAGACGCTTCGCTCGCCTTCGGCTCGCTACGCTTAATAAGTTCGTACTAACACAATAGATCATTGTTGTTATCTGAAAATAAATACAATTATTATTATAGACTAATAACAATTTATGTATTACAGTATGATAACCATATTACTAATTACAAGGAATTTTATGCCAAAACTTATAATTTAGGACAAAAAATGGTACAATGTATCTAATTGCTCTTTGAGTAAAACTCTTTAACTGGTCCCATTGAATGTGGTAACGCCATCTGTATTAATATGAAGTAACTAACATGTCATGGTGTTAATCAGTTCCTACCTAGTCTTTTCCATCATAATTTTTATTCGTGCACCGACGTATAGAATCGTTACACCCGCTGCGCTACCCGGAGCGGCGCCAACCATAACTATTGGACTCGCTAATCTTCCGTCGCGGTGTAAGCAGTACATTTTTTTCGTTCTCCGCTATTTATGGGTATAGGGTCGTCACCCTAGCAGAAGCAGGCCCAGAGTGGCGGCGCGTCGTGTTTCCGCGCGCGCTTCTCTTAGGGGGAGGGATATTAATATAGACGACCTCTGTGGCGTAGCGGTAGAGCATTCGACTGCTAGCTCAGAGGTCGTGGGTTCGATTCCCGCTCATTGCAAATATGTATATTTGCATTGGTCTGGGTGTTTCTATATATAATATGTATTTATTTACAAAAAAAAAATATCTATGTATGTTTACCCGCTTTCTAGAACCCATATGACAAGCTCTGCTTAGTTTGAGTCTAGATGGCGCTGTGTAAATATGTCCTAGAATATTTATTTATTTATTTATAGAGGATTAGATCCCCCCAGAATGACGCGTCAGAGTTGCCAATGTTGGCGACTGGAGCCGGTCGGGGTCTCTGGGATATCCTTCCAAGGGCACACCAGATTCCCCGTACCACATGGCTGATGCAAGAGACACCGTGCGGTTTAAGTCGGTTCATATCCGACATACACATCTTACCGTTAGCTCCGGTGGGGAGAAACCCGTGTAGGTTTCCGCACGTAAATAAAAAGGGCTGTCGTTATCTCATCCCTTACGACTACCGCTTTAAATGTAACCGCCCCGAGTGCTCTCGCCAGAACTCTAACACTACTTCATGTGGTGTTGGTGGTGACGTGGAACCGGGCTTATTGACGCCCGTTGCCATGAGTCGACGCGAGAAGTTCTTCAGGTAGGTGCACGAACTTCTCTGTTAGTACCTTGTGCCCTACAGCTGGTGAGATATAGCATCTCACCTCGAAAATCGAAGGAATTAACCATACGGCGCTACCAACGAGCTTACCGGTTAAGGCCCTGTCTGGACGTAAGCTACCATAATTATGCTTATTTTTTGTTTCTAAGACTATTTCTCTCTCTCTCTCTAAGATTACTGATGCTAAACAGTTGTTTTTTTTATATATACAGCTAATTATCTACTGTTCACGCACATTCAAAAACATTTTGGATAAATAGAGCAGTTTCTTGTAAAAAAAAATTGCAAAGAAACACAATTTGAAATAAATTTCACCTCAAATCCGTCATATTTTTAAAATGATTTATTTATCTGTTTGATTTGTTTGATTTGTTTGGCGGCAAACGGATAAATAAATCATTTAAAAAATATGACGGATTTGAGGATGTTAATTTGTAGATATCCCACTAGCTGATTAAATTTTCTTTATATTTGTAACAAAAAATATATATGTCATCGCTAAAAATATTGAGATAATTGAAACGAAAAATTTATTTCAAAGAATGTTTCTTTGCAATTTTTTTAACAAGAAACTGCTCTGTTTATTCAAATTGTTTTTGAATGTGCGTGAACAGAATATAATTAGCTGTATATATAAAAAAAATCAACTGTCTAGCATCAGTAATATTAGAGAGAGAGAGAAATAATCTTTGAAACAAAAAATAAGCATAATTATGGTAGCTTAGTAGAGGTCCCGGGTTCGAATCCTGGCCATTACACTACCGACGTGTACCCACTCCTAACACAAGCAATTTAGCTTAGCTGGAGGGGTTAGGAGGAATATTAGTAATTTCGGTTACTAATATTCTTTATAAAAAAAAAAAAAACCTACGGGAATTAGAGTAATTTCCCTCTGGGTATGGTTAAAAAATTCCATTCTACACATTATGTTTGTAACACAGAACATTTTTAGTTCAACATATTTGTGAAAACAGTAGCCAAAGTAATTAATTTTGCAAATTAAGGTTTTGTCAAAATAATTGTACGTGTATTTTGATGATAACGGGCTACGGGCTACGGGCTGAATAGCATACATAACACGAAACTTTAATTAATTTCCTGGATTGTATGTAGTAAGCAGTATTATCAACTTCTCGAAATATTTACCCCTATAGATAAAGTCAAATGCCCATAAAATCGCCACAATTACTTGGGAATCTCCCTAAAAATATTTTCGTTATTTCATATTTTTCTGATCATGAAATATTGAATATTATAATATATTATTGCTTATTTTATCGCGGTTAATTTGATGATAGTTTATTTAAATGTGTGATATTCGCGTCAACTTCCAACAATATATATATTTTTGTGGTTAAATCTTCGGTTCTGCTTAACCAATTGCAATCAAACATACGGTAGATTTTAAGTCTGAACAAGGCCTTCCTAATACAAAAAACAGAATTATAATCTGTTCAGTGGTTTTTGCGTTTATCACGAACAGACTACAGACAACGATACAAAAAAAAATCTGTTCAGAATCGTTCGTTTAATATAACCCAAGTATTTTTGCTTAAATATCTCCAATGTACAGACCCAACTAAATTACTATTTTATAATAGTATAGATTATTTAACTGAAGCATAATATAGCACCATTCAGTGATAGCGGTTTGAAGTAGATATTACAATTTTTTTTTTTTTTTTATGTTTAGGACACGTCAATTTGACTTCACCTCGCCTGATGGTAAGCTGAAGGTAAACTCTCAGGAAAGAGGGTCACCATTACATACACGTACCATGTTAACAATGGTGGCACTCAGCTTGACGGCCTCATCAGAAGAGGATTGTCGTCGCAGCACCGCGTGACACCCACCGGTCCCACTAGTGCTGCGACCACAATCCCCCTGCCCGGCTATGCACTTGCTGACCCCTGAACGCAATCAAACCGAAATTGGATTACTATGGAGGGTTTTTCGCCCGGCCGAATTTTGTGACAAATTTGTGTCATAAAGTTTCTACCACCAGTGCTTCTTTTTCTTCATATTTTATTCTTAACACTCTTACATTCTTAATTCTTATGCATACGTACGCAGAGTATTATAACATCTAATTGCAGCTTCTGTCACTGAGCTAGGCCAGTAGCCTGTATTTCAGTGAGCAGTTGCAACCACCTTGAAGACATGCTTGAAAAATACTTGAGCAAAGGTGTTCGGAAATTACATTTTAAATCAAAAATACATATTAATCAATAAAAAATTAATTCTAACACATTACATTTTACATCTTATAACTCAGGTAACTTAAATTATAATAAAAAGCAAAAGATAAGAATTAAGTGTATGTGTGTGCATTTGTATGTATGTGCATTTGTGTGTATGTGTGTGAGGGTGTGTGTGTGTGTGCGCATGTGTTATAGAATGCGCCTATATCCTAACGTACACATGCTCTATTATAAACTTTTAATCCATTCATACTTTATATAACGTCTCGGGACCTTTTTTTTTTTTTCGTGCGGAAATCCCCTCGGATACCCCCCGCCGGCCAGCGGGGGCGGTTATATCGGGCTTGAACCGACTAAAACCGCACGCCGTTTCGGGTTTGCAGACGCCGGGGTGTAAGGTTGCCCATAGAGCATATCCCTCGCACCCCGACTGACCCTGGGCCATCTCCGGTTTCGAGATGGCCCCCTCGGGTTTGGGAACCACGGTGTCCCCGTCTTGCCCCGGTTTGGGGGAGGGGCGCTAGTCGCCCCACCGTCCCGGCCTGCTTCTGCTGAGGTGACAGGCGGCCTCACCTGCCACCCCCAGGCCTGCGCTCATGGAGGACGGAGGTCGTTTAGCGACCTCCGGCGCCTGAGTCGCCTGCGACGCGAGGCGAGCATGTTGCGGGCTCGGCGGGCCGGGAGGATTTTGAACCTCTCCCGGGCGCGCTCCGCCATCTCCTTCGCGAGCATCACATGCTCGCAGAAGGAGGTGGCGGCGGCCCACGCGCTCGCGCTCCGCACCATTGCCGCAATCATGCTGCCGAGCGAGAGGACTTCCACCCCGATGGCTGCCACGAGGTCACGCCTCGGCACCTCCCACGCCGGGTACGTCTCGGGACCTATAGCGATTAGTATAGAACTTTTACCGACGTTTCGGATGCGTTGCAGCACCCGTGGTCACGGCTTGACTATTGTCGGCTTGTTGTAATCCATTTCTAATTAGTCCAGTATTCGAGTCATACGGTTGTTTCATTAAGGATCCTGCTAGCTCAGGTTTTATTCAATAAATTTCTTTAGTATCTATAATATTTATTTAAAAAAAATCCATATATACGTTACATACCACATATATGTTATCCATAAAAATACATACCAATAATTTTACCCCCCAAAATCTCCCTATACAGATTTTTTTCCCACTAAATTTAGGGCAAACACCCTGTTGTTGGCATCACTGGTAATAAAAGTGAGGAACACATAATCGTAGCAATTGCAAAGGCAATAAGACTCTGTGCTCATTAAACAAGATTAAATCTAGCTAAGATGTAGTCGTTGATGTGATCTGGCTAATTCTTTGTACAGGCGCAGGCATTTTGCCAAGTGGTTTGACCGTACAGTACGAATAATGACAGACTATAAAACAAATCAATAACCCGACTGCCCTAAAAAGACCGAAACAAGTTTGATAGCAGGCGGGACCCGTTTTGAAATCATAAACCAAAAGAAAACTATTAGTCTCGTCTGCTATCAAACTTGTTTCGGTCTTTTTAGGGCAGTCAGATTTTTGATTTTTTAAATTTATAATTTTATTATGTATCCGAAGGGATTTCCGCACGTAAAAAAAAAACACTTTTTAGTTTTGATATATCTATTTTTGAAATCGCCCTTTGAAGCTTCAAAAAGAAGACTTTTTGATACCCTACTCGATAAGTTTGAGAGAATTTTTTTTTAACATTTCAGTGTCAAAACTTCGCCATTTTTTTTTTTAACATTGATATATTTAGTAGCACTCTCACACGTGTTTACACGAATCTAACGACACCTCTCAAGCTTAAATCCGTTCAGGCTGCAAAGCGTGCGAGATAATTGTACATACTCTCGAAAAACATAAACCTCCTATTGGCGCAGTCGGATAAAAAACGAAAGAAACGGTTGCAAAATATAGGAATAATTACTTTTTTCTTGAACATGACAAAAATATCTCTTAGATTGTATTAACGCCAAATGGTATACACATACATACATACACACTGGAAACTTTAAGGGTGCCCAGACGATTATTGCGTCATTTTAAAAGATATTGCAAAACATTAAACTGATATCAAATCTGCATCGCTTAATCTATAAAATGAAATGTATAAAAAAACGGCCAAGTGCGAATCGGACTCGCCCATGAAGGGTTCCGTAGCAGCAAGTAAAATTTTTATATTTGAGTTCATTGAATGAAGGGAAAATGTGGTTTACGATTTATGACGTAAAAAAAACTACTAACTAGATCTCGTTCATACCAATTTTCGGTGGAAGTTTACATGGTAATGTACATCACAATTTTTTTTAGTTTTATCATTCTCTTATTTTAGAAGTTACAGGGGACACACACATTTTACCACTTTGGAAGTGTCTCTCGCGCAAAATATTCAGTTTAGAAAAAAAATTGTATTAGAAACCTCAATATCATTTTTGAAGCCTTATTCATAGATCCACAGGTAGTTTCAACAGCATAGTTCTCATAGTTTCGAAAAAAAGTGGCTGTGACATGCGGACGGACAGACAAACAGACATGACGAATCGATAAGGGTTCCGTTTTTTGCCATTTGGCTACGGAACCCTGGTATGAATGATAAAACTAAAAAAAATATATGATGTACATTACCACTAGGTCTGCAAGGCGAATCGCTGCTTGCAATGTTGAGCTGAGTGAGACATCGTGGATCAGATATTGAAAATTTTGAACAGTGATCATTCCTCCGTGGCAAATCCGATTTTGAAAATTCTTTTTGAAAGTCACAACTCTGGACATGCTTTCTGAGCGTGTAAAGTTTGGTCAAAGTGTCTCGAGCGGTTATTATGTAATTCCATCTGGAATTTTTTTAACGGTGATCATTCCTCTGTGGTAGCATTAATTTTTTCAAAATATATCCATAAACCTTCCTCTGATTGACCTTTTAATCATGCCAAATTTGGTTCTGATTGGATTAGTAGTTTAGGAGGAGAACTGTGACAAAGAAAATCCTGAAGTCTGGTATGAGGAGCTTTCGCTCGACTTCGTCTCACTCAGCTCAATAAAAACTTCCACCGAAAATTGGTTTGAACGAGATCTAGTAAGTAGTTTTTTTTAATAATAATAATAATAATAATATTCTTTATTGACATAAATTAAATTCATTACATTATGGGAGTGTTTTAATGCGTCATGAATCCTAAACAGCGATTTACCTTTCATTCAATCAACTCACATATAAAAATTTTACTTGCTGCTACGGAATCCTTCATTGGCGAGTCCGACTCGCACTTGGCCGGTTTTTTTGTTACATTTTATCATGGTTTTGACACCGGTTAGTATTAATGTTCGCCTTACTCTTCAGCATAGGCCTCCCCAAGGGCTTTCCAGAGTGCCTATTTTATGCTGGTCTCCTCCAACACGGTCCTGCTATTTTCTTGATATCATCTTCCCATCTCCGATGTGGTCTACCTTTCTTTTGTTATGTCTTGTTTAAAATGTACAAGACAATCCAGTACTGGAAATGAATTGCCAATTAATTTTTATCGCCGGTCCGAGGCGAGTCTCTGATGAAGATAACGATGGGTTGTCCTTTGGCCGGGGTACAGAAAAGAACATTGGGTGCCTATCCAGCAGGGCACGCCCTAATGCTCGAGAAGGAGATGGCGGATCGCACTCAGGAGAGATTTAGAACTCTTCCGGCCCGCCAAGCCCGCAACATGCTCGCCGCAAGTTGCAGGCGACTCAGGCGCCGGAGGTCGCTTAACGACCTCCGTCCTCCATGAGCGCAGGCCTGGGGGTGGCAGGTGAAGCCGCCTGTCACCCCAGCAGAAGCAGGCCGGGACGGCGTCGCGACAAGCGCCCCTCCCCCAAACCGAGGTAAGACGGGTACACCGTGGTTCTCAAACCCGAGGGGGCCATCTTGAAACCGGAGATGGCCCAGTGTCAGTCCGGGTGCGAGGGATATGCTTCATGAACGACCTTATACCCCGGCGTCTAAAGACCCGAGATGGCGTGCGGTTTTAGTCGGTTCAAGCCCAACATAACCAACCCCGATGGCCGGCGGGGGGGTATCCGAAGGGATTTTCGCACAAAAAAAAAGGGTACCTATCTAGCATATACCATAGATTTAACTATCATCGCAACCAAAGCTGTGGTAAAAGGCTTCTGATGAAAAGCTATTCTACCACCTGTACAATGGTGGTTATTCAGAAGAATTGTTTGATATGATGCCTATGGCTACATTATTCTATCATTGCACCGCTCGCCACAGACAGGGAATTCATCCTCAAACGTTGCGACCGGAAACAGTGCGTACAGTGAGGCATGAAAGGCACTTCATTTCGCGCACACTCAGCCTGTGAAATGATCTCCCTGCAGTGGTTTTTCCAAGCGCCTACAATATGGGGTTCTTCAAGCAGGGCATTAGAAGGTTTTTACAGGGTCGGCAGCGTGAGAGTGAGGCCTCTGGTGTTGCACACGTCCATAGGCCGCGGTTACTGCTTCCCATCAGGTTAGCTGCGTGCTTGCTGCCACATAAGGGGTATATAAAAAAGCTTTAGAGTAAATATTTCGACCTCCAAAGCTCCCAAATATATTTCAGCTAATACAATTATTAAAAGTTAGGTGAATCACAAAGTTCCAGGCTATTCGCGAAGTTTCCATTCATAAGAGAATCAATGGGTTCGTGTGTAGAACTTTTCTTTTAGCCACTCTCAGAAAAGTACAGTTTCGTTTCGGAAAAATCTCGAGTTTATTCTCGAAGTTAATCTAAACCAGATCACGTATCTCAGAAACTTTGTCTCAAATCTTTCTACTTATTCTGTTATAAAATTGACTTGTTTTTTTTTACGCAATGAATTGGTATTGCCATCCAACGTGGCAATTGCCGTGGCAAACGCCAGCCTTTTGGGTACGTTACCAGTCGACATCGATGGGGAGGATTTCTTTGACACCTAAGCTTTTTACTTTGTACATACTTTTTTTTTGGCATTTATATAATTTTGTTTTTAATGAATATGTTTTTAGGGTTCCATAGCCAAATGGCAAAAAACGGTATTCTTATAGATTCGTCATGTCTGTCTGTCTGTCTGTCCGTATTTCACAGCCACTTTTTTCGGAAACTATAAGAACTATGCAGTTGAAACTTAGTAAGTAGATGTATTCTGTGAACCGCATTAAGATCACACAAAAAGAGAAAAAAATACAATAAATTTTGGGGGTTCCCCATACGGGTCTAATATCATTTTTTTTCTAAACTGAACAGTTTGTCCAAAGTGGTAAAATGTGTCCCCCCCCTCTGTAACGTCTAAAATAAGCGAAAGATAAAACAAAAAAAAAATGATTTACATTACCATGTAAACTTCCACCGAAAATTAGTTTGAACGAGATCTAGTAAGTATTTTTTGAATACATAAATGGTAAACCGTAATTTACTTTTCATTCAATCAACTCAAATTATTATGTTACTTGCTACTACGGAACCCTTCCTGGGCGAGTCCGACTCGCATTTGTACGGTTCTTTTCCCAATTAAAATGTTAATTTTAAATATCAATCAATCAAACTCCCATATGTATCGATACCTAAAGTATTCAATTAATTTACGACTATTGATTTTAAATTGTACTGTAATTTAGTAATTTGATATGTGCACGGTTTATGAATAAATAATAATAAATAAATATTCTAGGACATATACATGGCGCCATCTAGACTCAAACTTGAGCTTGTCCTATGGGTTCTAGAAAGCGGATAAACATACTTAGATACTTTTTTTTTGTATATAAACACATATTATACATAGAAACACCCAGACCAATGCAAATATCATATTTGCAATGAGCGGTAATCGTACCCGCGACCTCTGACTTAGCAGTCGAATGCTCTGGAGCAGAATATACTGTATCTACTAGCTTAAGATAAAACCTCTGTAACCATATTCGATACAAATAAATGATCGATTGATTTAAAGTCTACCTTCCTGACAATTCTATCATATCAAGTAAACTAAGTCGACTCCCATGACGATATTTCTATAAAACTTAACCCTTAAGCCTATTCTATATAATAAAATAAAACTGTGACAACATTACTCCCACCCAGGGGACGTAAAGTAATAGACTTAACGTATTCCGAGCAGTTTCATCGCTCGCAGCTTAAAAGGGACCCCTAAAACTTTTCACTTACGGTTGGAAACTTTGTTGTGGTCAACCTTTTTCACCAACTTATCAAAACGAAAGAATTCTCAATTCTTTGGGATATTTTTTATTTGTGTGTACTTATTTAGAAATATTTTTCCGGTATAATATTTGAGCGATGAAAGAGTGAAGTTCTCTTTTAGACGAATCTTCTCCTCCCAAACGGTTCACGATTCTAATGAAATTTCACACAAGCGCAGATGTTACTGATGGGAAGGACATAGGCTAGGAAAATCAAAAATCGAAAGTACCACGGAAGAATAATCACCGGAAAAATAATTAAAATCTGATTTCTGAATAAACAAAAAGCCTCATTCACGCGATTGGTATTAAATTAAATCATTTGTTTATATACACAAGACAAAAAAGAAATCGACTAGTCATTGAGGAATTATCACCGTTAGAAAAAGTCCTGTTGAAATTACTTCCCTCAATTTTTGGCAACAGCAGAATGTATTGCAGATCTGGTTTAGGTTGTTTTTAGAAAGAAAGAAAGAAAGAAAGAAAAAAGTTTCACTTGAGTTATCTGCACAATGTGAAATAATACAGCAATACAATAATATTACTAATAATACAGCAACATTCAATCATCGCGCAGACCCAAATAGGGCCCCATCTCAGCATGAATGTTGCGTACATCATTAGTAGTAGTAGTAGATTTAGTAGTGTAGTTTAGAGTTAGTAGTAGTTTAGGGTTCCGTTGCCATTGACCTCGTGGCAGCCATCGGGGTGGGAGTCCTCTCGCTCGGCAGCATGATTGCGGCAATGGTGCGGAGCGCGAGCGCGTGGGCCGCCGCCGCCTCCTTCTGCGAGCATGTAATGCTCGCGAAGGAAGTGGCGGAGCGCGCCCGGGAGAGACTTAGAACTCTCCCGGTCCGCCGAGCCCGCAACTTGCTCGCCGCGCGTCGCAGGCAACTCAGGCGCCGGAGGTCGCTTAACGACCTCCGTCCTCCATGAGCGCAGGCCTGGGGGTGGCGGGTGAGGCCACCTGTCACCCCAGCAGAAGCAGGCCGGGACGGTGGGGCGACTAGCGCCCCTCCCCCAAACCGGGGCAAGACGGGAACACCGTGGTTCCCAAACCCGAGGGGGCCATCTCGAAACCGGAGATGGCCCAGGGTCAGTCGGGGTGCGAGGGATATGCTCTATGGGCAACCTTACACCCCGGCGTCTATAGACCCGAGACGGCGTGCGGTTTTAGTCGGTTCAAGCCCGACATAACCGCCCCCGCTGGCACGCGGGGGGGTATCCGAAGGGATTTCCGCACGAAAAAAAAAAAAAAAAAAAGGGTTCCGTTGCCAAATGGCAAAAAACGGAACCCTTATAGATTCGTCATGTCTGTCTGTCTGTCCGTCCGTATGTCACAGCCGCTTTTTACCGAAACTATAAGAACTATGCTGTTGAAACTTTGTAAGTAGATGTATTCTGTGAACCGCATTTAGATTTTCACACAAAAATATAAAAAAACAATAAATTTTGGCGGTTCCCGATACTTAGAACTGAAACTCAAAATTTTGTGGTCTATGGATAGGACACAAATACGTGTGTGGTCTATGGATCTATGGATAGGACTTCATAAATTATATTGAGGTTTCTAATATCATTTTTTTCTAAACTGAATAGTTTGCGCGATAGACACTTCCAAAGTGGTAAAATGTGTTTCCCCCCTGTAACTTCTAAAATAAGAGAATGATAAAACTAAAAAATATATATGATGTACATTACCATGTAAACTTCCACCAAGAATTAGTTTGAATGTAGATCTCATTCAAACGTAGTAAGTAGTTTTTATAATACGTCAAAAATCGTAAACCGCATTTACCTTTCATTCAATCAACTCAAATATAAACATTTTACTTGCTGCTATAGAACTCTTCATGGGCGAGTCTGACTCGCACTTGGCCGGTTTTTATTTTATTAGAATAGGCTTAAGGGTTAAGTTTTATAGAAATATCGTCATGGGAGTCGACTCGTGGACTCGGCTTACTTGATATGATAGAATTGTCAGATAGGTAGACTAAATTAATCAATGACATCATTTGAATGGGGTACATTCAAATGATGTCATTGATTAATTTAGTCTTGGATATTAAGAAGCTAGGGTGAAGTCGAGAAGATACGGGCACCATTTCAGATGCTGACGATCCTAACATGGCGGTCTCTACCTTGAAGGCCTCGACAGATAATTAATCACGCCCCGCTTAAACAACCCGGAATTGTAAGAAGAAGGAAACGTATGCGGGTAGAGCATTCCAGTTTTTTTATCGTGCGACAAAGAAAGTACGGCTTAGTGTGTACTGGTGGTAGAAATTTGATGACACAAATTTGTCACAAAATTCGGCCGGGTAGGTACCACCGTGCACGATTGCGAAAAACCCTCCATAGTAATCCAATTTCGGTTTGATTGCGTTCAGGGGTCAGCAAGTGCATAGCCGGGCAGGGAGGTTGTGGTCGCAGCACTAGTGGGACCGGTGGGGGTCACGCGGTGCTGCGACGACAATCCTCTTCTGATGAGGCCGTCAAGCTGAGTGCCACCATTGTTAACATGGTACGTGTATGTAATGGTGACCCTCTTTCCTGAGACTTTACCTTCTGCTTACCATCAGGCGAGGTGAAGTCAAATTGACGTGTCCTAAATATAAAAAAAAAAAAAAAAAACAGCAAATACAGAGGAAGCAGTTTAACTAACTGTGCACTACGTCTCTCGGGCCTACTTCGACGTCGTCATAGTAAGCGTAGCCCTATACCCAGTGCACTGTCAGCGTCCTTCCGTGTGAGTGTCTCGAAATATATTTCTACTCAATGTTAAATGGTGTTCTTCTGAGATACAAGTTAACAACTCAGTTCAGGAGACAGTGACTTTTGTACTTGTGTAATTGATCGTTTCATCATCATCATCATTAATCTCTATTAATCCACTGCTGGACATAGGTCTCCCCTAATGAGCGCCATAGCGCCCTGTTTTCAAATTATTATTATTATTACTTTGTATCTTTTTTTTGCGGCGAGCATGTTGCCTGCTCGGCGGGCCGGGAGAGTTCTAAACCTCTCCCGGGCGCGCTCCGCCATCTCCTTCGCGAGCATTGCATGCTTGTATCTGAGTACATTTTTTTTTTTTTTGTGCGGATATCCCTTCGGATACCCCCCCGCCGGGCAGCGGGGGCGGTTATGTCGGGCTTGAACCGACTAAAACTAAAACCGCACGCCATCGCGGGTCTACAGACGCCGGGGTGTAAGGTTACCCATAGAGCATATCCCTCGCACTCCGACTGACCCTTTTTTTTTTTTTTTTTATCGTGCGGAAATCCGTTCGGATACCCCCCCGCGTGCCAGCAGGGGCGGTTATGTCGGGCTTGAACCGACTAAAACCGCACGCCGTCTCGGGTCTACAGACGCCGGGGTGTAAGGTTGCCCATAGAGCATATCCCTCGCACCCCGACTGACCCTGGGCCATCTTCGGTTTCGAGATGGCCCCCTGGGGTTTGGGAACCACGGTGTCCCCGTCTTGACCCGGTTTGGGGGACGGGCGCTAGTCGCCCCACCGTCTTGGCTTGCTTCTGCTGGGGTGACAGGTGGCCTCACCCGCCACCCTCAGGCCTGCGCTCATGGAGGACGGAGGTCGTTAAGCGACCTCCGGCGCCTGAGTCGCCTGCGACGCGCGGCGAGCAAGTTGCGGGCTCGGCGGTCCGGGAGAGTTCTAAATCTCTCCCGGGCGCGCTCCGCCATCTCCTTCGCGAGCATTACATGCTCGCAGAAGGAGGCGGCGGCGGCCCACGCGCTCGCGCTCCGCACCATTGCCGCAATTATGCTGCCGAGCGAGAGGACTCCCACCCCGACGGCTGCCACGAGGTCACGCCTCGGAATCTGAGTACCTCCCTGGTATTTTTAGTGACATCTAGAATTAAGTCAATACTTTTGCTATTAACCGCTAGATGGAAAACGAAGAAGTGGGCGAGATGTAACCCCTCTTCACCTCACCCTCAACCCTCTGAAGTGTCAAGTGTTATTTAATAATAAAATCTAATTACAATATCTCCTGTCTGTATCTGCTCTGTAGTTACACAGCTTCCGTCTCTCTTCAAGATACATACAAATCAGATTCAATAAAGGCGCCAAAAGAAATATTCAAATCTTAACTCCAAAAAATAAAACTGTATAAAAGTTACAAGGGGCTGCCATATTGAATTTCTACTTGAGAGGGTCTTAAATAATTAAGCAATCGACTCTCTGACTGTATTAAATAATTCAAGTAAGTTATTAATATTTCAATAAGAACGAAATAGGGTTATGTTGAAGTTTACTGTTCAATACGGTTCAAAGACATCTGTAGGCGTACTTCCGGAGTTTAGGACAGCGATTGTTTCGAGCAATTGGTACAGTTGCCACCACGGCATGGGTATTAACTTTACACACTCCAAGTTGCCGACGTAGTTTTAAAACTTTACTAATAAATAGTAACTCGCCCTCGCTACACTTCGGTTAATATGAGTGGTTTTTTAACTTAAGCCACACATATAATATAGCCTATGTCCATAGGGGATAATGTACCTTTGAAATGATAATATTTTTTAGAATTCCGTAGGCAAATGGCAAAAAACGGAGAGTGTACTACGTGAGTTCGAAAAATGGAAGTGCGATTAACGATTGTGTGACAAAACTGTACTGCGACTCACCACAGTTCGAATGCACGCTAGTGCGACACACTGTAGGTCGACATTACTCTAGTGCGACAATCGTTCGTGTTGTACTAGATGGCGTTAAAAGTCCACAGAACATATTTTTTTGCAAATATAAAGGGGGTTTTCATTATTTTTTTCATGTTATTTGTGTTATTTATCTGGCTTGTGGTCACAGCTCTAACCTAACCTAACCCTGCCGATTTCAGTGATGTAAGACAACCACTAAGAGTATGTAAATTCATATTAAATCAAATCAAACTGCGAATGTAATGCGACAATGCTTTGTCGCACTACCGTAGTGTCGAACTACTGTCGCACAATCGTTTGTCGCACTAGAGTAATCTCGACCTACAGTGTGTCACACTAGCGTGCATTCGAACTATGGTGAGTCGCAGTACAGTTTTGTCACACAATCGTTAATCGCACTTCCATTTGTCGAACTCACGTAGTACACCCGAATATGTAATGCATATATAAGCATGTAATGGTCGCGAAGGAGATGGCGGAGCGCGCCCGGGAGAGATTTAGAACTCTCCCGGCCCGCCGAGCCCGCAACATGCTCGCTGCGCGTCGCAGGCGACTCAGGCGCCGGAGGTCGCTGAACGTCGTCCGTCCTCCATGAGCGCAGGCCTGGGGGTGGCAGGTGAGGCCGCCTGTCACCCCAGCAGAAGCAGGCCGGGACGGTGAGGCGACTAGCGCCCCTCCCCCAAACCGGGGCAAGACGGGGATACCGTGGTTCCCAAACCCGAGGGGGCCATCTCGAAACCGGAGATGGCCCAGGGTCAGGCGGGGTGCGAGGGATATGCTCTATGGGCAACCTTACACCCCGGCGTCTGAAGACACGAGACGGCGTGCGGTTTTAGTCGGTTCAAGCCGAAGGGATTTCCGCACGAAAAAAGAAAAAAAGGTAGCCAAACCCTATAAAAAACTATCTAAAAACCGCTAAGTATCTGCTTAGTTTTTTAAATACAATTACCTAAGCGGTACGTTACGTGTTTATAGCAGTTAATCGATGGGAACAGGTTAAGTGTAAATAAATAATAAATAAATAAATATTCTACGACATTCTACACAGCGCTTTCTAGACCCAAGGAAAGCATAGTTTAACTAGCTTGTGTTATGGCTTCCAGAATGCAGATAAACATACTTATATACTTTTTTTGTAAATACATACATATTATACATAGAAACCACCCAGCCCAGACCAATGCAAATATACATATTCATGCACTGAGCAGGAATCGAACCCCTGACCACCTTTTTTTTTTTTTACGTGCGGAAATCCCTTCGGATACCCCCCCGCCAGCCAGCGGGGGTGGTTATGTCGTGCATCGACTAAAACCGCACGGTGTTCTCCCCAAGTGTCCATTGCCGGGCACCCCGGGTAAGCCCTCAAAAGGATAACCCCAGGGTTGCCGGCGGACTTTGGCTGCCACCGCGGCCTCGCCTGGTGGGGTCGGGTTTTATCCCGCGTCGGTGAGTAGGCAGGCGTGTGTAGACACACACGACATACCTCCGCCCCGGCCTGCTTCTGTAAGGACGGCAAGTCGGCCAACTGCCGTCCTCAGGCCCCGATCATGGAGGTCGGTAGTCCCGGGCGTAGACGAGTCTGCGGCGTCCCCGTCGCAGACTGTGGAACTCGGGGGGCAGGGTTCTCTCCCGCTCCCTCTCCGCCGTCACTTTCGCGCGCATAACCTGAGGCGGCGGCATGCCACTTGCTCCCGTCGGAGACCACGGCCCTCCCCATGTTCTCCAAAGAGAGAACGTCCACGTCCAGGACCGCAATGAGATCCCGGCGTTGGCGCTCCACACGCTAGTGGAGTGCCGCGTTGTAGTTGCGTGGGCGAGTCAACCTACGCCCCCTGTCGTAGCAGTCGAATGAACTACCGCTACGCCACAGAGGCCGTCAAGGTGACTTATTATTTTGTTCTTAGGATTTTGTTCTCTATTTGATAAAGTTATTATATATTATTATGAAGTGACGAGAATGAACGTATTTACAGTAAAAACTAAATATTATAAGTAAGTTTATCCGCATTCTGGAAGCCATAACACAAGCTGGTTAAACTATGCTTACTTTGGGTCTAGAAAGCGATGTGTAGAATGTCGAATATTTATTTATTATACAAGCTCACGGCCCACCTGATGGGAAGCGGTCACCGTGGCCTATGGACGTGTGCAACACCAGGGGCGCCACACTCGCGCTGCCGACCCTAAAAAAAGAAATTGCAAAGCAGGGATAGCCTTTGGTCTTCCGGGAGGACCAAAGGCTACTCCCGCTCGTCCCTTCTTTTTTAGTTTTTGTGCTGTCAGAAGGAAGACTCTTACCTCTGACAGCACAAAAACTCTCAGTGAGCTCTGGCTACCCTACTCACCGCCGGGAACACAACATGAGGTTATTATGGCCGCGGTATTCTGTAGGGCGGAGGTACTTCCCCAGTCGGACTGCTCAGTTGGACGGGAATACCGTCATGTCCTACCTCTCTTAAAATCTTGTATCTTCAGTGTGTTGTGGAGGTCAAATAGCAGTCGTTTTATGAATAATATCGGAGTTCTTCACCATCGTAGTTAGACTGAAGCCCATCTACGTTGAGAAGAGGCTCGTATGAGGATGTGCTGTCCTCTATCGGTCGTGATATTCAACTTTTATGAATTACAAATGGAAAGTTAGAATGTTAGTGATTAAAACTTCTTTTGTTTCTTACTTAATTCATTTATTTATACAATTTTCAGTCTTATAATTATTATAACATAATCACGGCCACGTATTCTGTACGGTTCAGTAATGCAAAGTTTTGAACCGGTTAAATGTGGAAGGACCCGAATTGGGTGTAACTGTTAGTATTTTTTTTTTGTATATAAAAGAATATTAGTAACCGAAATTACTAATATTCCCCCTAACCCCCCCAGCTAAGCTAAATTGCTTGTGTTAGGTTAGGAGTGGGTTCACGTCGGTAGTGTAATGGCCAGGATTCGAACCCGGGACCTCTCGATCGTAAGGTTGACTTCTTAACCACTAAGCTACCGACGCTTGACACCTGTTAACCCCTCAAGTTAAGCTGAATAACTTCTTTCTAATGCATCCATGAATTCGGGGGTCCCCGTGACCATGGCTGCTGGAAAGCAACCGAAACGTTGGGATCAATGTAAAATATAAAATAACATCAAATAAATCGCGATAGACTTCGTTAAAAATAGTTTTATTGCAAAAAAACAATGTTTAAAAATGACTGTAAAGTCATTCATTGTTTCCGTAGTTCGCAAGAATTACGGTAGATGGCTCCAGCGCCGCCTTAAGACGTATATAATATATCGGAGAATTTCAGGTCAGACAAAGCCTATGAAAAAAGCAATTTATAAATTTTTGTCGGTCTTTCTGTCTGTTTCAAATAGTTAATCTCAGGAACGGCTGGGCCGATTTAGACGGGACTTTGACTGACAAATAGGTAATATTATAAAATTTAAAAGGTGTGGCTATTTTTATTTTAGAATTCCGCGCAAAAAATTAAAACCTTAAAATCTAAATCAACACGAACGATGTCGCATGTACACAGCTAATAACTATATAAAAATGATGTGTCTGTTTGTAATATAAAGAATCCATTTTACAAAAATAAATCATTTTTAAGTTTTGTCTGTATTTCTGTGTTTGCCTTGGCTTATATCCAGAACACTTTAAATAAATACTCATTCTTTTTTAGATTCACCGCAATCGAAATAAAAAATAGGTCAAAATTATCATTGTTAATACTTGTACTATTATTATTTGGGTGTGTAATAAACCTCTCCCTACCCCTTCGGGGACATAGGCGTGAGGTTATGTTTTATGTTATGTACTATTATAAATTAAAGTAATTTATCATTCATAACGAATTAGTACACCTTTTAAGCTTAATGGCATCACCTGTTGACAACCATGAATACTTGATCGATTATACCTGAACCGGTCAAATCAAAATACACTCTCGTAGTCAGTAATAAGGTTGATAACAGAACAAGCGTGCGTAATATTAATTTAGTGTACGTGTTGCAAGCAAGATTGCACTTTATCACGTGTCCTTGTGGGTTGATATTCGTTTGAGTTGTCAAAAGGCGAGCGTTGTGTATGAAATACCATTAAAATAAATAAATAAATAAACATTCTACGACATTATACACAGCGCTTTCTAGACCCAAAGTAAGCATAGTTTAACTAGCTTGTGTTATGGGTTCCAGAATGCGGATAAAAATACTTAAATACTTTTTTTTTTTGTAAATACATACATATTATACATAGAAACACCCAGACCAATGCAAATAGACATATTCATGCATACAAATATTTGCACTGAGCGGGAATCGAACCCGCGCCCCCTGTCGTAGCAGTCGAATGCACTACCGCTACGCCACAGAGGCCGTCCACCATTAGTTGTTCTATGCTTAAAATTCTATAATAGTAATAAACTGAATACTCTATACAGTGTGTGTATATTTACACATAAGTAAACACACACACACACACACACAAATACAAACACATTCACCCACCCACCCTTATATGTACACGCACACACCCATTTCCATTTCCACACACTCACACATATCTCTTTTCGTTTCTTATGCTGTTTAACAACGCCTTAGTCTCCTTTATCAAGTATGTCGTAAGGGACACGTATAGAAACAGATTCACCATGATCATTTGTTTTCCCTTCTCCTTTTAAAAAAGGCATTACCCGAAAATTTCTTCAATGTGAGGTCTTTTGCCAATTTCATCCATTACGCTGGCATTTTCGGCCTATTATAACTTGTTTAATCACATGCTAACTATTTCAATTCAAGATCTTAGGAAGGTTTCTTCATAATTGCTTGTCATTTCTTTTCGTTCTATCCAACAATATCTAAACTTTCTAAAATTTCGATTACTTTGATTCTTATATAGATTTTTAGTTCTGAATTACATTTTGTACTTCTCTACTCTAAGCATAGCCATCTTCAATAGCTACAACTTATTTCACCAGCCAACACTCAGCGTTCTTGCCTGCAAATTGTGGCAATCTAGGAAGGTTAGGTTTCACTCAATACCTTTTTTTACATAAGAACTCTTAACTGGGTACTTTCTTACAGCCATATACCTATTTACATCTACATAAATGTAATATTTTCTTTACTCATTGCCACGTCATATTTACAGCTAACAGCGATAAAACTATTTACATCAACTTTCACTTCTTTTAACTCATTGCCACTTAACTTGTCTAACCCTTCTTGGTTATATTATTTGATGAGACAACTATCTACATAAACGTATTCTTTTCTTAGTTCATTGCCATGGTCGATTTCTGACTTTTCTTGCTCCTCACTATCATTTTTGGTAAGCCAAGCGTCTTACCAAACATCGTTTTCACATTTCCTATAATTTTCTTCTTGAAGAAATTCTATAGAATTCCGTTTTGTATTAAGTTTGGTTTGCTCCATTGGCCCGGAGCATGCGTTGGCCAAAGCAAATTGCATCTATTATGACAGGTACTGCTACAATCTTTAATAACATTGTACTGACTGTTTAAAGAATAATTATTGGGTACAACAATAACATCGCCATATTTATTACGAATATAATTTTTCACTAGTTTCTCTATTTCAGTTATATCATACAGATCTAATTGATTCACAATTGGTTGGAAATTATTTACTGTGATATCTTTAAATTTTAGTTGTAATTTAGCTTCGACTAACGTTAAATTAGAGGGCCATATTCTTAAACCGATTGATGGAGCAATGCTATGTGTTATCTGACTGGTGCTTTCTTTTTTAGCTATTAAAATTTTACCTAAAGGTATGCTTAGATCCGCATTTGGTTGACGATTGGACTTTAGATTTACGTTGTTATTTATGTAATTCTGAAGTTCTAGGGGAGCTATATCATTATTTATTACTGGATTAGAGGACTTGTCATTATTGTCATAAGATTCATATTGCAATGTTTCTAAATTAGGACTGCTAAAAATATAATTTGATGGTTGTGGATAGGTTTTAGACATTGAATCATCAATATATCTCGTATAAATTGGTGTTGGTTGTGTTGTAGGGTTTACTGGTATTTCTTTCCAAGTAGGTGGATTACAATATATATTTGGATATAATGCTGTTTTAAATGAATGTGATTTTTCATTCATGTTATGTACAGATTGCTTGAGAGAACTTGTAGTATATGTTGGGTTGTGCTGATATTCTGCTAAGTGATCTATATTGGACATAAGCTTATAAGATAAAGGCTGTTCATACATGATTGGTTTTTGGACATTAGAAGGTGATAAACTTATATTTGATTCATCTATAACATCAATTGGTGTTGGAAGATTAATTCCCTTTGATGAACTATGAGTACTGTATGGTGTACTTTCGGATGGAGACAATTGGGTTGAAAGTAATGATGGAGTGCCAATATTTGTAACAAAAGGCTGTATTAATTCTTGAGATACTACTGGTATAAGAGAAGGAACATATTGTGACGCAATAAATTTTGGAAGAATCTGCTTCAAAGTAGTAGTCAACGTTTTATATAAGCTTGTAGTAGGTTTTTGAATTTGGCAAGGATTTAATGTGGAAGAAATGGGTGTGAATAACGGAGTAACATATGGTGTGGGGGAAAAAGGTGGGTAAGGAATACGTGGGTGAGATAAATCTGTGAATGGTGGTGCTGAATATGTTTTAATAGGTACGATTGTCGGTTTCGATTTGGGACCAACGACATTATTGATGGGAGGCAATACCAATGGCTGTATGGACTTGTATGGAATAGAAGTAAGTGGTGAAAGTTTAACATTCACGATTGGTGAGAAATCATCATCAGAAAAAGGATTAGACCTTAATGGTATATTAGAAATAGGTAAAGTATTTGTAACAAAATTAGGAATGTAATTTGGAGTGAGTATCGGGATTTGGTAAGGTGATAAATATGAGAGACGCTGGTGAGCATAATATGGTTTCATAGTCTTTAGCGGTGAAGTAAAGAAATTCTGTTTTGATGTTAATACATCATGAGTGGCCGGAGGAGTGGATTTTGAAGCCATATATTCACTCAGTTCTTGTGGGGTAAGTTGTAGATTTGATGTAATTATGGAAGTGGTATCTGATAATGGAGTATACGTTGGAGGAGCATGGATTAATTTTGATGTATATTTTGTAACAATGGATGAAATAGTTTTAGGTGCAAAAGTTGTATATGTTAAATCTGGTGTGTAAGATGTAGTCAAAATCGGTTTTAAAGGTGATGGAGTAAAAAGAGGTGTAGAATATTGTTTATAAAGAGTTTGAATAGGAGAAACTGTTAAAGGAGATTCGCAAATAGTTTCTGATAATGTACTAGACATCAAAGGCTTCAATTTTAAGGAACTACTTTGTAAATAGTTGGGCGTACTTGACAGAGTTTTATATTGAAGAACTTGTGGTATCGCTACAGGGTTTATTGGTGGTAAAATCTGTAATGGTGAAGTATATTCTGTATTTCTTAAGTATGAATTAGCTGATATAGGGTTAACTTGCGATGGATCAGAAATTAATGGATTAAATTTGGATGAAAATCCACGTGGAATGGCAGGATTTGATAATGTTGGACTTATTTCAGTAGTACTATTTAGCGTTGTAGATAGCCGCGTTGTAGATAGCTCAGGTGTGGTGATATACTCTGCAAAATTATAAGGTTGTTGAACTGATGTTACTGAAGGCGAAACCGTATTTAAAGGAAGAACATTTTTAGGCATAGATGAAGATAATTGCGGCGCGTAACTTATGGGAGCTGATTTGAAAGTGCTATGAATTGGGAGTACAGGTGATGGTGGTGGAGCCAGTATTGGAACGGAAACCATTTCTGAATGTTTAAAAGGAGCATTTTTAATACAAGAATAGGGAGTAAATGACCAATCTGGAGATATTTTTGGAGTAAGGTTAGTATATTTTAAAGACAAAGGATGTACAGGAAAGAATATGGATCTTATAGATTCAGGAAGTACTTTGTCATAAAACTTTGTATTTGCACTTGAAAATGTATTTACTGAGTTAGAAACTGGCGATGTAACTGGCGTAGGCAGAGATGTGTAGTGTAAAGAAGGATTGGGTAAAGGTAAAGTCCACTGATTAAATTGCATGGTGTCAGGTAAAACGCTGTCTAAAGAAGAAGTAGGTGTTAAATTAAACTTGTTAGGCAGTGTTTTTGAGTCAAATGGTGTTATTATAGGAGTTGTGAGTCTTTGAGAAATCACTTTAGGTACACTGATTGCAGCTGTTAATGAATCTGAAGAAGGTTCTGACAATTGTGGTGTGAATAATGGTTGAATTGATACTATAGGAGTTATTGTTGGTAATAAAGGTTTAACCGTAGACAATGTAGGTATGGGTGAACCCGTTTCTGGAAGCAAAGTAGTAAATCGTGAGTATATTGGTTGAAAAGGTTGTAGTATAGGAGAAGGTACTGTGGGTTGAAGAGTTCTTAAATTATCTGGACTTCTTATGTGTGATTGTAATTGTACTGGTGTTAACGGCGTATTTGCTAAGGGTATTAAAGGATTTAAGTCCAATAATTTCTTTGAAAGAATTTGACTAAATGTTGGAGTAAATAAGGGCTGTATTGATGTATGTGATAAGCTGATTGTAGCAGGAGATGAAGGCTTTGATGTTGGTTCATACTTTAAAGATGTAATCAAATGAGCGCTTGTATCTGTAGGATATACTGGTTTAATTGGGGCAGGTGATAAAACCGGTGGTAATAGTCTGTACTGGTAAGGCAAGGCTGTAGTTAAAAATAATGGAAATAATGGAGAAAATACCTTCAAAGGTAATTCATGTTCATGTAACTCTTGTATAGTTGATGGTAAGACAGATGCTGGATGTGGTTTTAGCTGGGGTGAAAATACAGGCAACTCATATTTTGCAGCGAATAAGGAGTTAGATACAACGGTTGAATCTATAGGAAGTGTTTGCGGTTGGGGTTTGGTTAGAGGACTAACATGCGAACTAAATAGTGGACTTTTGATTGTATTACTTGCTATAGTGTCAATTGATATTTCAGATAATGGGAGTGGAGAAACTCCGGTAGATGAAGTTTTTGTGATAGGTTCTGCTATCTTAGAGCAAGGATATACTAAAGGTATGTGAGAATAAGGAGTCGTCTTTGAAACTGCAGGCGTTAGTTTAGACACGTTTAGTTTTGATGACCAATTATAAGGTGTAATAATACATGGTTCTATATTAGGTAATGTCTGAGTTGCAGCTGGTGTTATATCCTTAGATTCAGAGACTGATAGTGTTGCGGTAGGAGTTATAATTTGTGATGAGTATTTGTTTATATTAGTTACATCTTTATATGGCAATGGATTATAAAACAATGCTTTCATTGGTGTAGTTGTTAGTTCAGCTGGCTGTAAAGGTGATATTATTTGAGGTAACTTTTCATACATTTGATTACTAGATAAAGACATAGGTGATGATGTAAGGGATTTTGGAATAGATTTATTTTTAGCTAATGGTGCATATTGATATTTAAATTTGTTAATTTCTAAAGGTTGTAGCATTTGATTTACAGTTTCAATTGGTGGTATATTAATGACAGGAGTAGACAATATGCTTGGAATTATTTGATTTGTGATAGGTGAAGATAGTAAGCTAGGATAAGTAGGTGATTTTATGTCACTACTTATTGGAACTAGTGGAGACGTTTTCAAATTATAACTATTCAACGAGGTTAAATCTGAATATGATAAGGGTTCTGCGTACATCAAAGGATATAATTTTGAACAGGGTTTCCATTTTGTAGTGAAATCTGGTGATGATACGGGAAATAGACCACTAACTGTGTGGAGCATGGGGTTATCTGAATATTGTGATAAATCATGTGGTTTTGTCCAAAAAGCATTTGAAGCAGATTTTGGAATAGATGGTACAGAGTTTTTTAGACTAGATAAGGTTTCATACTTGTTTGAGTGTAAAGGTACTTCTTGCTTTGATAAATATTGAGGGTATTTAAATGATGGTGATGTCAAATGACTCAATGATGTTCTTTGTATTGTTTCTTTTTCTAATACTGGACTGTAGTCGACTGATAAATGGGGTGATGTATAATGTTGTACTGGCTTCCATTGTGACATCTTAACTTTGAGTGGACTACTAAGTATTGAAGTAGGTATATAATCTGATGGCATTGGATAAAATTTTGGTTCATTTTTAAGTGATGTGGTTGTAAATAATGTCGGATTTTTCATTATTGTGCCTGTCAATGGACTTGTGTAAGCTGCAGAAGGTACCATAGGTGTGATTAGTGCTGGCGTTGATTGACTTTCCTTTATAGGTAGAGGAGTAACATAAGGGGCCTCTTCAGACATAACTTTCTCAGTTAATGATGGGCTGTAGTGAGTTACTGGCGATAGAGGTTTGTTAAATGCTGCTAATGATGATTTTGCAAAATGAAGTGGTGGTCCAGAAGAAAAGATTTCTTTCATTGGACTTATTAGAGGCAATGGTTTGGGGATATCTTCGTACACTGGAGACCTAAAATAAGAAAGTGGAGTTACAAAATTAGATGATAGTGGACTTACATCGGTAGCAGGGGGATGGGGTTGAAAAGTGTAAGATGATGTGGACAGTGGGGTTGTTAAAACAGATGGGGTAGTTGTTAAACTTAGTGAATTCAAAGGAGATAAGATTGGTGTAGCGTAATCTGCTACTGAAGATATTGGTATGTCATCTGGAGGTTTTGATTGCGATGCATATTTAGGTGATTTTATGTGAGTTACCAAAGATTCTGAAGACATTAAAGGAGATACATTTTGAACGTTGATTGTATTATAATGAGGCAATGTCAAAACAGGAGACATAGCTGTTGTGTTTGGAAATAGTTCTTTATCATTTAGTATTATGTAAGGTGATGCTGATAGCGTTTTTATCAAATCATTTTGTAACATAACGTTCAATGGGGGTATCATTGTGGGTAGTGGTCTCATTGATATTTTATTTTCTGGCCATAATGGTATACCAGGAGCAGTTGGAATTTGCTCCTGTTTGAAATTATTAATCTCATTATCTAACAATGGCGTAGTATGAACTTCAGTTGGAGGTACTGGAATCTGAGGTAGTGGTGTTATTTGAAAAGCTGGCCATATTGGTGTGGTTTTGTCAGTCAATGAAGTAGTAGATTCTGAGATAGCTTTATTTGGATTTACGGTCAGCGGTAATGGAGATACGGCAAATGGTTTATATGTTGGAAGATATCGTACAATACTCTTCAATGGAGATCTAAGTGAATTATAAGTGTTAAATGAAGTGGAAGGCTTTGCAAATTGAATAGATTTTTGATCTCTTAAGGATTCTAATGAGCTTGTAATTGGCATTTGTTCTTTATACAATGGAGTGATGAGAGAAACTGTCTCTGGGCTAATAGTCTCAAACATTGAATCAGAGGAAGCTCTATAATTTGGTTTCAAAACTTCTTTAGAATTTGGTAGACTTGTAAATGGTAATATTGGTAGAGTTTTAAAATTTTCTATCAGTGGGGCAGTATAAGATTGCGATGGGCCTATGAAATTAGTAGGCAATGTTGTAATCATGTTTGCTTGATTTGATACAAGTGGTGTTCGAAATATATCTTTTGGAGGCATTACTTTTGATAATGATGGATGAACAGGGGATTTGGTCGTCAAGTAATTTGGTACTGACAAAGGAGTTGAGCTATAAATAAAAGGGCTGGCGTATGAATTTAGTAGGGATTCTGATATACTACAGGATAGTGGACTAATATTTTTTGGTATATTTTCATTTTTTGGATTTAAAGAAGTTGCAGCTAAATATGTAGGCTTATTTAGGGGTAAAATTGGTTGAAAATTATTTATAACTTGACTTACCACTGCCGGTTTAGATATACTATTAGTTAATATAGGTTCAATGTATTCTTCTCTTGTTGGAGTTAATGTAGAAAGTTTAGAAATATATGAATTTATGTTTGGTGTAAAGTAAGCTTTTGTTATCTGTGGAGATATTATATTATTATAAGGGAATATATTCTTAAGAGCTAAAGTTTGTTTATTACTTGGCACCTGCTGTTGAAGCTGATAATTTCCTATTGTTGGTGGTCGTGAATGTAAGACTTTTGTGTAATCTTTTTCAGTGGGATTTGCTAGAGAATCGGTAGTTGTAGTAACATCATGTTGTATTGGTGTATATTCATTCCATTTTGATAATGGAATCATATCATCGTATATTAGTGGGATAGTGTCGGTAGACGTTGAAGCTTCAGTTGCTTGAGGAATTTTAGATAATAATATCTCTGCAGGTAAACAGATGTGTTCTGGAGATGACAGAGATACGGTAACTATCTCTGGCCGTTGTAAAAATTGTTTTAAATATTTTTCTGAAAACTCAATTGGTGTAGATGACGACGTTGCAATAGTTATAGGTGTGTTAGAAACTGGCGCCGGTTTTGGCAAGTTTCTATTGATATTTAAATTAAAATCTGCCGCCAGAGATGGTTGTGTAATGGAGTCTTCAGTTTTAGGAGAAATTTGAGAAGAAGATATAACAGGGAGTGAAGTATAAGAAGTAGGGAAATTCATCATAGATAGAGATGAAGTAGGAGTTATAGGAACTTGTATTGGTTGAACATATTTTTGAGTCCATAAGTTATTTTTAGCAGAAACAGGTTGATATCCTTTCAATCTATCTGTTGCGATTTGATTTTTATAATTTAGTGGATATAGAGTAACGTAAGAAGTGTCTGCAAGCAGTGGAGAATCTGATATACGATTAGCATGTAACAAATGGGAAGAAGTGAGTGGTAGTAATTTATCATGTAAAGTAAGAGGAGTTGTGAAATGTTTAAATTCTGGGAGATAAGTCAATGAATTATCACTATTTGTTGGTTTATTTGAATTTACTGGTAATGGATACTGTATCAACGGTTCTGTGGTTGTTGACGGAATCACTTCTAATAATGTACCAGGTAATTGTGTTTTTAATTTGGTCTGTGGTTTGGCTTCATATAATGAGGTACCACATGGCTGAACTTGTAAATTAGATGCAGTAATTGCTGGCGTTGGAAATGATAACACGGGTATCACTAGTTGTGTAAATGACGGTAAAACAGAAATATCTGATTTAGGAGCAGCGAATACTGACGTTAATTTATACTTTGGTAAATTTGCATCAAGTGACAGAAAATTATAAGAAGGCATTCGTGATGCATCTTGGATGCATAGTGGAACCAATGTTTTGATTCCAGCTCTTGATTCTTTTTTCTGTAATACTGGACTAACATTTGAAAAAGGTAAGTCAGAAGGTTCTATAAACTGAACTGGTGCATTGGCAATATACATTTTTGTGTTAATATTGGAGTCTATTGGCAATGGAATACCATCAAGTGACCAAGTTTTTGGTACTTTTAAATTTATATTTGTTTGTGGAAATGCTGTTATGATAGAATTTAAATTAGAAGCTGTTATCGGTTTATACTCATTAGCTTCTAGTAGTTGTGGATTAGTATAAGGTTGCAAAAGAGGAAACGTTTTAGGTATAGAAGTATATACTTCAGGTATTATAGATGATTTTACATTGCATGTTTCTTGCACTACTGTAGGTTCAGGTAATTGACTATCTGCAAATGGAGCACTTGTGGACTGACAAGATATTAAGTTTGCAGGATGCTGTTTATGAGATAGTACCGGAATATCAAAATCTGGGTCACTACTGATTGTTGGAAGGTTTTTATTAGTTACAATTTTGACGAAATCTGTATCGGAGCTCGGTTCTATCTCAGAAATATATTCATTTGGATTATGATTTGCAACTGATTGTATACTTAAAGGTAGATAAGAATGTTTACTTATTTTAGGATTTACATAAGGCTCTGAGACTTTAGTTGTAATTACTTCACTGTAGTATCTATTTTCTGGTGTATAACAAGCCTCTTGACTAGATAGAATGGGTAAATCCTTAGATCGATCAGGAGTGTTCCATGTCATGGGATGTGTATCACTATAAGTGGTTTCAATGAGATTTGGCTCTTCCGAAACTAGTTTATATTTTTGTGACAGTGGTATTAAATTCTCCTCAATGTTCAAGGTAACTGGTTTATCATTATAATGTTTACTTGCTAAATTTATACCATTAGAATATCTTTGTACAAAATATTCAGGTGATTGACTACCAGCTTCAAGATGGAATGATATTGAAGGCTTAAGTTCTTCATAAAGTGGTGAAGTTTGAGAAGAAATTTGGCTTTCTGATGGGATAGATTCAGGATTAGCATTTATGATACAATCTGTATTTTTTGGTGATACAAGTGGTGTCTTGAGTTCAGTTTCGCTCTCTTGAAGCTTTCTAGTCTGATACTTACAGCTAAATATATTCGAATCATCTACTGTAATACTTTCCGAGTCGACATCTTTTGGTAAATCGTTATAATAATTTAAACCCTCAATTTCAAATGGGTCAACTGCATCTTTATTTGAATCAGGATGTTTACAATCACAAATAACATCAGAAATATGACAAGGCTGTTCCTTTTTGTTTATATGATTATTGTCGAAAGTTGAAGGATAGACCCTGTCAGAAGAAACTGTACTAAATACTGAATCATCAGTGCCAATATTATTGAAATAGTCTTCTTGATCTTTTTGATAATGTGTTGTATCTCCTACTGTATGCATGTTTATTACGTCAGCCTGAATAATATTCATATCTTGACTTTTTTCTAAATTAAATACTACTGGTGCATTTAAATTTAATTTATAACTATCGTTATTGAGAAGTTCGTCAACTACTTCTGAAATTTTAAGATCACCGAGTTGATCTCCTAAAATTAGATTTTGATATTCTGATGGCATTTTATTTTCTTGATCATATGAATCTGAATCTTTATTGTAATTTATTTTTTCTTCACCATTTCTGGCCATATCTTTTTTATTATCATCTAAATAAACATTAATAATGGTCGGTGATGACGTACCTATATTTTCAGGTAACGTGACTTCAAATTGATTATATTTAGAATTAAACTTAGATTTAAGGTTTATATATTTTTCACCATCTCGATTATTATCACTTTCATTGTCTTCAAATACGCCTTGATTTTCCTTTTTTTGAGTATTGAGATTTGTGTTCACTACATTTTCATGATTATAACAATCACAGATACTGTGGGTATCTGCGGGTTGTCTTCCTTTATTTATATTATCTGCCAGATTATCTTCGCAGAAATACGGATCATGCACTAAAGATCCATAAGACTGATTAAATTCTTTGTTACTTAGTTTATTATAATGTCCGGACTCTTTATTATCTTTTGAAGTATTTTTATTTACAGATCCAAGCTTTTCTCTTGTCAATGACCAGTTACTATATTTCTTTAAAACATTGTTAAATAAATATTTGTCTATTACCAGAGAGCCGAGTTCGATGTAATCTTGATCTTTTTGAAAGTAGAATGTTACTTTATAGTCTTCACCCTTGCAATAGTCTTTGGATTCTTGCATAATGTTGAAGATGCTAGGGTTTGGTGACATGCAGGTCAATTCTGGTATTTTAATTTCTTCTTTTTTCTGAAAAAGAATATTTATCTCCAATTAATTTCTCCAAAATACTCGTTTGAAAAGTTGGACGCGAAAAGAAAACGTGTGATATAAGGCATTCATCATTGCCACCGTTAAATATTCCAGCAATAATTTAAGCCATTACCATTTCAGGGTCGATAGTATCTGAAAATGTGGCTTCTGGACTTCACCCTAGCTTCTTGCCATCCAGGGGGTGAAGTCAATTGAAGGGGTATGTATAAAAAAAAACCAATAGATGTAATTGTTGTCTCGTATGAGGGTTACATCTCAGCCTTTCACCTGTTCTCCTGAATCATAAAGGAGACGGTACGAAGAGCTCATCGGGTTAAGGCCACCCATTTCACGGGACTACCGACCTCCATGATTGTGGCCTGAGGACGGTAGTCGGTTGACTCGCCGTCATTACAGAAGCAGGCCAAGACAGAGGCGCGTCGTGTGTGTCCTACACACGCCTGCCAACTCACCGACGCGGGATCAAACACAACCCCACAGGCGAGGTCGCGCTGGCGACCAAAGTCAGCTGGTTACCCTTTTTTTTTTTTAGCCCTCCCGCTGGCCAGCGGGGGTGGTTATGTCGTGTCTCGACTAAAACCGCACGGTGTCCTCCCCAAGTGTCCGTTGCCGGGCACCCCGGGTAAGCCCTCAAAAGGATAACTCCAGGGTTGCCGGCGGACTTTGGCCTCGCCTGGTGGGGTCGGGTTTTATCCCGCTTCGGTGAGTTGGCAGGCGTGTGTATATTGTACATAGAAACACCCAGACCAATGCAAATAGACTTACACATACACATACAAATATTTGCACTGAGCGGGAATCGAACCCACGCCTCCTGTCGTAGCAGTCGAATGCACTACCGCTACGCCACAGGGGCCGTCGAGGCTTATCGTTTTTGATTGGTTTGTTGGCTCCCAACCCTGAGACGAAGGTCTGCACCAGACTTTCATCCGGTGTTTATCAGGTGTACCGAGCAGGTGAGGTAGACAGGCCTCGAAGGTGTTGGTAGGGCCCTGCTCATCCTTAAGGCCAGCCATTTGTCATTTGAAGCGTCGGTAGCTTAGTAGTTAAGAAGTCCACCCTCCGATCGAGAGGCCCCAGCTTCGAATCCTGGCCATTACACTACCGACGTGACCAGCAATTAAGAGAACATCTAGGACGGGACTTGAACTCGCGACCAGTCCCTTACAGGGGGAACGCTCTGACCAACTGAGCCACCTAGACACGTCCCAGATATTCGAAATTCTCCGATATCTATATATATAAAAATGAAACCCGTTTTCCGTTGTCACGACATAGCATGAAAACGGCTTGACCGATTTGGCTGATTTCTTTTTTGTAGTTTTCTAATACTCTGTACAAGGTTCTTACGGAAAAAAATATTAAGAAAATCTCTCAGAATTTTTTTTTTCATGCGCACACCGTACGGTGTTAGTCGATACACGACAAAACCACCCCCGCTGGCCGGTGGGGGGTATCCGAAGGGATTGATCCTCCCCAAGTGTCCGTTGCCGGGCACCCCGGGTAAGCCCTTGAATTCAATACATGGCGGATCATTTTGACGTAGCGAAGCACGTACCGGGCCGCTAGTATTATATACGTCTTAAGGCGACGCTGGAGCCGTCTACCGTAATTCTTGCGAACTACGGTCGCGAGTTCAAGTCCCGTCCTAGATGTTCTCTTTTTCCGATCTAAATTTATAGAAAAAGTAAGCATACAAATTGCTTAAAAAAATTTAATTGAACAAGCAATTAAGCTTAGCTGGAGGGGTTAGGGGGAATATTAGTAATTTTGGTTACGAATATTTAAAAAAAAATTACCACACACCTACCATTTTTAGTGGCAATTGCAGTATATTTTTCTCACTCTTACCTGGTTTAAAATGCCATTTGGAGACTTCCCAACATTCTCCCACCATGGTATATTCGATACCATATTCCATGATGTCTGTAACCCATTGTCTGATGAGACTGCACCGGTGATCACTATAATTGCACCTGTTAAGATATTTTTTTGAGTTTATTTATTCGGAAACGAACAGAAATACATTATATAAACAGAAATCAATACGGAAGCAATTATCAAATCGTAGACCTACTGCAGTTTCCCGCATTCCTTAAAAACCACATCTTTTAAATTAGTTAAAATATAACATAACTTCACGCCTACATCCCCGAAGAGGAAGGCAGAGTTGTATTAGGTACACACTCACGATTCGCCAGTTATGTTAAGCTCCCAATTTATTTTATTTAATAGGAGGCGAGCCTATTACCATCTACCGGGCACATTATTAAGCGAGCGATAATTAACATTTATTGATGCACCACATAACTACGCAGTCAGAGGCTTCACCCCATCGGGAATCGGACCAACTAAAACCACACGGTGTCCCGTCCAAGTGTTCATTGGCGGGCACACCGGGTAAGCCCTCGAAAATATAACCCCAGGCTTACCGGCGGAGATGCAAATCCCAGTGTAATTACAAAAATGTATCTGATATTCGCATTACGAAAGCGAACGCGAATGGTTATAACACAACATTTGATAACATGTTTCATCGCAAGTTCGATTTCGGTACGATTCATACCGGCCGGCTCGCATCGGGCCGGTCCGGAACGGATGCGTTCGCATGCTGCGAAGGCCATCCGCGTTTGTCGAAGCCGTACGCAGCTGATAGCGTCCTTGAAATTTTCTGTACACAACTTGAATGCATTTCAAACTCCTCCAATTTACTTCTGATTAATTTCGAATCGAGTTCCAAGACAGTTCAACTTTTCGGGACTTCCCGAGTATCATTACTCGGTGTGTTCGTGTGTCACTACCGTTGATCCTGCGGTACATGAGTTACAGTACTGGGAATGAAAGTGGGATTACTGGGATGAGGTGGGGACTTGATTCGCTGCACCAATAATCTAAGTTTGCATTCAGCGATGGCCGGGATACGGCTCCGAACGGGCCCGAGGAATGTCAACGGAGCCGTTCAGAGCCGTTCAGCCACCACTGAATGTTACTGTGACGTAAATACAAACTTTAATTTCTGTTTACACAATTAAATTCCCTTTACGGCAATATAAAATGCTGAAATCCCCTCGGATACCCCCCCGCCAGCCAGCGGGGGCGGTTATATAGGACTCGGGTGAACAGACGCCGCCGGGGTGTAAGGTTGTTCCCGTCTTGCCCCAGTTTGTGGGAGCGGGGGCACCCCCAGGCCACCTCCAGGGCTCAGTTCTAAATCTCTCCCGGGCGCCTTCCGCACCATTGCCGCAATCATGCTGCCGAGCGAGAGGACTCCCACCCCGATGGCTGTCGCGAGGTCACGCCTCGGCGCCTCCCACTCAGGCGTTGGCTCCTTCCTGATCCGATGCAGGTGGTCCCCGAAGCTCCCCTTTTTTTGTAAAAGAATATTAGTAACCGAAATTACTAATATTCCCCCTAACCCCTAACCTAACTTTAGAGGCTTCCGTGTCGTCTCTCTAGCCAATCCTCCATGATGGGCCTTACCGCCGCTATTGCGGCGTGCCCTATCCCCACTTGTACTTGGGGCACAAGAATTTTTATAAAATTTGTATTCCTCTTTAACCCTCAAAGACGGGCCCGGGCCGATGCGAGCCTGTCGGTATGAATACTACCTAAGATGTTTCATATCTAAATGAATGTTATATAAAGAGGACCAATTCTTACGAATTTCGTCTCAAATGATTCGTTTATCCGTTCATCCTTTCAATTATTGAATCGTCGTATCGGTATTTGGTATACAATTTCTCATTAATAATTTCTTGCTGAATATTCACTTCAATATTCAATTGGGAACAAAATCTTCACGATTCTGTTAGGGTAGTCAAATTTTGGGATAATTTTTTTAACGGCTTCTAAAACAGGAAGTTTCTCAGTTTGATCTGTGTGTTTGAATGAATGTTGTCTACATATATCTCGCGTTTAATTTTTACCGATTTTAATGCGGTTTTCAGAAAATATTTGTGTGTTCAATTCTGCGGATGGTTTCAGTATACAAAAAATAAATATCCCATGACGTGGTTCACATGGATCTGTTTATCAAGCGACATATTAGTTCAACTCGACCGTCAAGCGGCGGTAGCCCAGTCGCGTACGTAACGGACTGCTGAGACGAGGTCTCGAGTTCGATCCCCAGTCGCCCCGGGTACACACCTCTGGCTTTTCGTAGTTATATGTGCATTAATAAAATGTTAATTATCGCTCGCTTTATAACGTGTCCAGAAGATGGCAATAGGCTCGCCCCCTATTACATTGGGACCTTAACATAACTGGCGAATCGTGGGTGTGTAAATACAGCTCTGCCTACCCTTTCGGGGATACATGCCTGAAGTTATGTTATGCTCGACCGATTTTTGGTTGTTTTGCCGTCGTCTATGGTCTTTCAGTTTTCAATGTTCTTCTAGTTCTAGTAATTGAAAATGGAATCAATTATAAGTTATATTAGTGGTTCTGAAGGTTTTATGACCTTACGAAACCGTAGTACCGTAAAACCGTTTACTGGTGGTAGAAATTTGATAACACAAATTTGTCACAAAATTCGGCCTGGTAGGTACCACCGTGCACGATTGCGAAAAACCCTCCATAGTAATCCAATTTCGGTTTGATTGCGTTCAGGGGTCAGCAAGTGCATAGTCGAGCAGGGGGGTCGTGGTCGCAGCACTAGTGGGACCGGTGGGTGTCACGCGGTGCTGCGACGACAATCCTCTTCTGATGAGGCCGTCAAGCTGAGTGCCACCATTGCTAACATGGTACGTGTATGTAATGGTGACCCTCTTTCCTGAGACTTTACCTTCAGCTTACCATCAGGCGAGGTGAAGTCAAATTGACGTGTCCTAAATATAAAAAAGGATGTTTTTTTTCGCCAGATCATATTGAATACATTTTTCTTTCTAATGGAATTCTTCTCTTTTTATAAGAACAGAGCGTGGATATAATCACTAATAGAAAGATTAAGCTGTAATTTACTATTTTATAGATTTATATTACTTTTTCCGATCTAAATCTGTTTTAAAATTACAATTTAATTTACTTAATTTATTATTACTTCGGGCCACCAACCAGGTGGACACCGAAGTCTTAAAATTACGCAAAAAAAATCAAACTCTCACACCCACTTTTTATCACTTTTCTCGACGTTTCACATGATTCTAAGTCTGATTAAGCAAAAAAAAATTTTGTCTCGGTCTGTCTGTTGGTCTGGATGTCTGGATGTCTGGTTGTCTGGATGTCTGTTTATGCAATAACTCAAGAACCACTGATCCGATTTGAAAAATTCTTTCGCCAATCATCTTGTTTGGTTAATGGGAAGAACTGATTAGATTTTGGGGTTTGTAAGTTCAAGGTTTCGGGTACCTACCATACAAATTGTCCCTAAAAAAATGATTTTTTTGTGTTTTTGACGTCGAAGACGTTTGATTTGATTTGATTTTCTTCATATTTATTGCTCAATATATAAAGACGCGTCGAATAATATGCATAAAGCCTAAGGTCTGTAATTTTGAAAAAAATACTGCAACAAAAATATCTAAGTTTGGCCCGAAGTTTGACAATCACTGTGTGATTTCCGCCCCACTAGATTTCAAGTAAAAATGTCACCAATCTGTATGTACCTTTTTTTTTTTTTTTTCGTGCGGAAATCCCCTCGGATACCCCCCCGCCGGCCAGCGGGGGCGGTTATGTCGGGCTTGAACCGACTAAAACCGCACGCCGTCTCGGGTCTGCAGATATTATATTTGTTTTATATTTTTACATAAATACAATACATTCAGTCTTGCCTACATTTCTGAAGGAGTAAGCAGAGACAGACCATATACTCACAGTTCGTTTATAGATAGTAGTGGAGGGGATATCCCACACAGATGGTACTGTAGCGTTCGGACCTCGTTCGATCACTACAGTTCGTTGACCTGGCCATCATGTGTCAGAGATTAAATAAAACTATTGTATCAGTTTAAATATTTTAAATGAGGAACGGAATAAAACAATCTCGGCCTGGACAGTTGGAGTCTGGACGGATCTAGAGGAACCGTTCCGACTGAAGCTTCGCAAAGTATCCTGAGAAGAATCTCGCTTTAAGCCCTATCCTTGGACCGAGTCCGCGTTATACGTCCCAGTCCGCTATTTAAAGTTAAAACAACCGCGTAAATCCCTAATAATATAAGTAGGAAGTGCGAGTGGTTAATAAATAAATAATATTTTTCCCTTCAAAGAAGTCGTATAATTTCGTCGCCTTATACACAGGTGGTACTCAAACCCCCGAGTACCACAGTACTGTAGTGTTAGGACCCCTTCGAACACTATAGCTAGTTGCCTGGCCATCATTCGTCAGCGATGTTAAAATAAAATTGTATAAATATTTTTAAATTTAGAGAATAGGAAAAAAACAAATGCTTGGAGGACAGTTCGAGTCAGCGGGTGACCAGGGGCAACGGCCTCGACCCGCCGTACGAAGAGAATATCCTGGAGTTGAAGTGAATTTTAGGCTCAATCACTGGGCAGAATCCGCGTTCCTCCCTAGCTCGTTCAGTAAATCTAAATAATCTCGCGTAAAGTCCCCTAAAATACGTTGAATAAAGTTGTATTGGTTAATAAATGCCATATTTAATACCAAATATTTGTGCCGCGGTAGCCTAGTGGTATGGGTAATGGACTGCTGAGATGAGGTCTACGGTTCGATCCCAGGGTTTACCATGGCACACACCAATGACTTCTCGAAGTTAAGTGAGTATTTATCGCAGGTTTATAAGTGCCCGGTTAATGGCAATAGGCTCGCCACCTATTACATTGGGACCTTTTTTTTTTTTTTTTTAACGTGCGGAAATCCCTTCGGTTACCCCCTCGCCGGCCAGCGGAGGTGGTTAAGTCGTGTCTCGACTAAAACCGCACGTTGTCCTCCCCAAGTGTCCGTTGCCGGGCACCCCGGGTAAGCCCTCGAAAGGATAACCCCAGGGTTGCCGGCGGACTTTGGCCGCCACCGCGGCCTCACCTATTACATTGGGACCTAATCATAAACTGGCGAAATGTGGGTGCTAGCACCTCTGCCTTCCCCTCCGGGGATATAGGCGTGAGTTTATGTTATGTTATGTTAAATATTTGTGTTGTAATTTAATTATCATTAGTTGACGACGAAAAGCTGTGAAGTCAGACCCCAGACGTCACAGTACCCACTAGACTAGGACACGTAGAGACTACGGACGAAACAGCAGGCGTACCATGAAATGTAAATCAGTAATTGCGGATTGAAATTTTGGGTAATCGGTACCATGAAACGTACTTATCCCGTAATCGGGCCCGAAGACGGCACGTGACAGTTCATTCGGCCTAAACGCTACCATGAAACGACTCTTCTTCTTTTAGTTAATGGCTTCTGCAGTGGAATCACCGCAATTTTGCTAATGTCAAGTAAAATATAATTAATGTTTATAAAATTATTAATGGCGAAGACGCCAATGTCAAGTTCCGAATCACCTTTTAATTTATTTTGTTATTGAAAATCAATAAGTAAAACTTGAATTTCACCATGAAACGACGCGAAACAGCAAGATTCAGTATTATGAGGATCAATCCTTTATAGAAGTAGACGTTAGAAATAAACGAAAGAAAATGAAGCTAGAGAGTGAAATTCAGCTAAAACCAGCATACACAGAAAATCAAACATTAAGTGACAATAAGAAGAAGGATTTGAAAGAACTCCTCACCAATTAATTTTTCCCTGCTTATTATGCAAATTTTTACAACACAATATTGTAAAAATATGCATATTAAGTAGCCTACTAAGATAGTCCAGTTCTTCGTGCATTAATACTCTTTTGCTTTGGACTGATCTCATTTTATGCCAATGATAATAATGATTGAATTGTGATAGTAGGTACTTAGAAGATTTTTAAAATAACTTTCTAGAACGGTTTGAATTTTTTGTTTATAATTTTGTGTCATGTTACTTTATCTGATGTTGTATTTTCTTTGAGATTTTATTATTTAGTAAGAATTTTATATTGAGACTGAATTAAGGGTAAACTGTCATGGGTTTCCCTTAGGTTTTAGTTGTACACTGGCTGTCAAGCTTGGTTTTATTGACTGTGTTAAATTTCAATTAAACTATAATGCTATAATGGAGAATACATTTAATGTTAAACAAGTTCATTAAAAAATAGATTTAACATTTTTATCTTTTTAGAAAATAAAAAAGCATTATTCCCTAATAAATAAAGTTTTAATAAATAACATTAATAAAAAAATGCATTAATAAGTTTTAAGTTGTATGATATTTTGAATACTACATTGATTTTTAATCATAAAACGAACTAAGTCTTAGTGTCTTAGTTCGTTTCAAAAATGTCATTTTAAAAATCCTGTATCTTTAAATTTATAATGAATAGCAATTAATTATTATATCTCATTTGATAGGTTAGTTCATCGACTATAATATTAGCTTGACACTATTCCTCAATTGTGTCTAATATTATAAATTATAAAGAATTTCGTGAACAAGTCATTGTTGCGAAACTTTAAACGCGTTTTCCCAAAAAACATGTTTTTTGAATTGTTGCAGTTTATTATGCTTCGGTGTTTCGTTCTCGAAATTAGATAATTACACTTGTAGTCCCACATACAATGTCGCTACTATGCACTCAGTTTAAAGAAAAAAAATAAAAAAGAGGAGGGTATATTGTCATTTCTTTGTAGGTTTACTGAGTTCTATGTGTCATTCACACTCCAGTGCTCCGCTACTGTGTACTGCTATTATTGCGTTATAATTTTTATCGTTCATTTAGTGTTCTTTTTTCAAGCTTAACAATAAAAATGCCGAAAAGAAAACGTGATGACAAGGATTCATTGAGCTATATTAAGAAGAAAATAAAGAAGTTAGAAAGAAAACTGCTTAAAGGATTACGCAGATCGTCGTCCTCAGATTCTGAGCAGGTGTTATCAGAACCTCAAGGTATTGTTTACATATTTCAATACAATATATTATTACATTAGTAGTGTGGATTAATGCTGGAGCATATAGTTACAGTCCTTTATGCAATATCTTGAGCTCATCTTATCCGCTGTTTACGAGTGTTACGTGAAGGTCACCTGTTTAGGTACCTATTTAAAACAGCGTAGCCAATCGGGTTCACGATATAACGTATACGTATAGCATAGTCGTTGTACCTACATGCGTTCATGTACCTACATGCACGATAAAATTGTTACCTGTTTAGGTACCCATATGATTAGTACCTGTTTAGGTACCTACATAATTATTACCTGTTAAGGTAAACACATAATTGTTACCTGTTAAGGTAAACACATAATTGTTACCTGTTTAGGTACATAATTATGATTTACGCACTTACGTAAATCCGTAGCTACCCACGATGCTTTAAGCATAGCTTCTGCTATTTTTATTTTGTTTCCCTATGGCAGATGACGCAATTTTGGAATCGGAGAATAATGAATACCTATCCGACCCGGTGAACCTTGACGAGCCAGTACCATCAACCAGCGCGTCAAACTTGACACCACCGCCAGAAACAAATATACCTGAAGCTGCAACAGAGCCTCTTCCCCAGTTACCAGCTGAAGTAGCCACTGCTGTTGATAAGGAGGATGAGCAACAGGTACTAGATGAAACTCTATTAGAAATTTTGGGAATTGACCTTTCAAACACTACAACCTTTGGCAAAGATATCCAGAAGGACTTAGCCATACGTTATCAATTTATAGCCACTTCTGGTTTAACAAAAGAACTCCGCAAGGGACTTCTAGAATCTCATTTGCCTCCAGCTAACTGCAAGCTGATAGATGCACCTTCCCTTAATCCAGAGATTAAGGTGGCTGTCAATGACGTCATAGTGAAGCGAGATAAGGCAATTCAAGCTAAACAAAAGCAGATTGGTAGCGCTATTGCCTGTCTTAGTGAAGCTATTACAATTTTGTTGTCGAGGGAAACAAAGGATGCAAATATATTAAAATTACTTGTGGATACAGGGCGCATCTTGTGTGACTGTCAACATAACGATTCTGTCACCAGACGTAATTTTATCCTTAAGGAATTGAAAAAAGATCTAAAAGATCAGATGCTGCTGACTAGAATTGATAGCCTACTTTTTGGACAAGAGCTGGCTGACACTTTGAAAACGGCTAAGGCCATAAACAAGTCAGGAGCTGAACTAAAGCCCATGCCGCCTCCTAAAGTTATAGCAAATAAGCCAAGGCCTCCACCGTCCAGCAGGAATTTAAACTGGAAGGCTCCAGCCTCGTACCGCAGACCGACGACGGGGCCACGGAGAGCGAAGGAGTCTGCACTCTCGACGAAGCAACAGCGAGCTCAGTCATCCAGAACGTCACTGCCGAGCAACAGCCGCAACCGCCGATAGACACTACGGTAAATTTTGCCGGCAGGCTATGTCTTTTTTATAATCAATGGTCGAAAATAACATCAGACCGAACCATACTGTCATGGATTAAGGGCTATGAAATCCCATTTACACAAACCCCATATCAGATCAACATACCACCGTCTGGTAATTATTCACATTCAGAAATACGTGATTTTGACCAGGCTATAGAAAGTTTACTATCCAAGGGTGCCGTTTCAAAATGTCAACCCAGTAATGGTCAATTCATATCGAGTATTTTTCTGGTACCAAAACCAAACGGAAAAACTCGCCTAATTCTAAATTTAAAGAACTTAAATACTTTTATAAACACAAGCCATTTTAAATTAGAAGACCTTCGGACAGTTATTAAGCTTGTAACAAAAAATTGTTATATGTCAACCATCGATCTTAAAGATGCATATTTTTTAATAAAGATCCATGACAATTCCAAAAAATATTTACGATTTAAGTGGAAAGATACCTTATACGAATTTAATGCTCTTCCGTTTGGACTCAATATCGCGCCTTACGTATTTACTAAGATTATGAAACCAGTTCTCAAATTATTGAGATGTGCTGGTAATTTGTCAACAATATACCTAGATGATTTATGTCTGATATCACACAGCTATAGCGACTGTGTTAATAATGTTAATATTACTAAGAAATTACTTTGTTCTCTGGGTTTCATAATAAATGAAACTAAAAGTTGTATGATTCCTAACCATCTATGTAGGTTTTTAGGTTTGTTTATTGATTCTAATAAAATGGAAATAAGTTTACCGGTTGAAAAACGTGTGAGGATAAAAAAGGAATTGATAAAATTTAAAAACCTAAATAGATGTAAAATAAGAGATTTCGCTCGTTTAGTAGGACTTTTGACATCGGCTTGCCCAGCTATTGAGTATGGCTGGTTATATACGAAAGGTTTTGAGAGAAGTAAATTCTTAAACCTAGAAGGTGATAATAATTATGAGAAATACATGAATATACCTTCAAATTTAGAGCCTGATTTCGATTGGTGGATAAATTCTATCGATAGCTCTGTATGTAAAATAAAATTTGATGATTTTAGTTTGGAAATCTATTCTGACGCCTCAACTACGGGATGGGGGGTCGCTTGTGCAGGGAAGACAGCCAGTGGTAGTTGGAGTCAGGAGGAACGAAAACAGCACATTAATTACTTAGAACTAATGGCTGCTTTCATCGGTCTAAAAATTTTTGCCAATCAGCTATCTAAGTGTCAAATCATTTTACGTATTGACAATACCACGGCCATCTCCTATATAAATCGTATGGGGGGGGTGCAGTTTCCTCATTTAACACATCTTACCAAAGATATATGGCAATGGTGTGAGGGTCGTAATCTTTTCATTTCTGCATTGTATGTCCCATCAATTGAAAATAGCATTGCCGATGCCGAGTCAAGACGAGTTCACCCCGACATTGAATGGGAATTATCAGATTTTGCTTTTCAAGAGATAATTAAATTCTACGGCCAACCTGACATAGACTTGTTTGCAAGCCGAATAAATAAAAAATGTGATAAATACGTATCGTGGCACAAAGATCCTGACGCATATAGCATAAACGCTTTTTCTATAAGTTGGTCCAAATGGTATTTTTACGGGTTTCCTCCTTTCGCTATAATTCTCAAAACGCTGAGAAAGATTATTAGGGATAGAGCTAGAGGAATACTAGTTGTCCCGGCATGGCCGTCACAACCATGGTATCCCTTGTTTAACAAGCTTGTGGAAAGTAAACCATTGACTTTTCGTTTTTCTAATGATTTGATAATATCTCATTCCAGCAACCGCCAGATACACCAGCGGATTACCCTGGTTGCCGGCGTATTGTGCGGGAATCGTTACTGAGAAGAAGTATTCCTCCAGCATCTATTGACATTATGTTGGCGTCTCTGTCAGATAACTCCATCAAACAGTATGACTCTTGTTTGAAAAAATGGTACCTTTTTTGTAAGAAACACAATGTCAATACTTATGAGGCCTCTGTTCCAAATATTATTTATTTTATTACTAATCTTTTTAAATCTGGCGCTCAGTACGGTACGCTGAATAGTTGCAGATCGGCGCTGTCATTAATTTTAGGAAATCATATCAGTAATGATGATCGGGTAAAAAGATTATTCAAAGGGATATTTAGACTCCGTCCACCTTTGCCAAAATATGATTCGACCTGGGACACCTCATTAGTTATAGAAACACTGGCTAGCTGGGTACCCAACGATCAATTATTGTTAGTAAAAATCACAAAAAAGTTGGTTACTTTACTTGCACTTGTTACAGCACATAGGGTCCAAACCCTATCAAAAATTAAAATTGAGTATTTAACTTTTTCAACTAACGAAATTTCTATAAAGATACCCGATTTAATCAAAACATCTAGTGCTAATTCAAAAAACCCCATGCTGATTTTACCATACTTTCGGGACAGACCCGAGATATGTCCAGCTAAATTATTAATTGATTACTTACATGTCACCGAATATTTACGTAACAATCACACCTTTCTTTTTATTAGTACTAAAAAGCCGCATAATAAAGTTTCCGCTCAAACTTTAAGTAGGTGGATAAAAAGTACCTTAGAGGTTAGTGGAATCGACGTTGGCATATTTTCTGCTCACAGTACTCGACATGCCAGTACGTCTCGAGCTCATATAATGGGTGTCAATTTGGACCTAATAAGGAAAACTGCCGGATGGTCGGGCACATCCACGACTTTTGCCAAATTTTACAATAGGGTAATATTGACTGATTCAAGAGAACAGTTCGCTAGAAGTATTATTGAAAATAATTAATTATTCATTTACATGTGTGATCTGTACTGTCTGTACTGTACCTACCTAATTAAAAAGTTATATTATTATTATTATTGAAGTTATAGAATGTATACCATTTATTTACTTGTGATTTAAATAAAATAGGAAATGAATCCTTTTTTGGCTTTGTCAATTTGATTGATCTATTCATTCTACCTATTAAATTTCACAATTATCTCTCAATATCTACAAGTGTAATTATCTAATTTCGAGAACGAAACACCGAAGCATAATTGATGATTAAACGAACTTACCTGTAAGTGAAGTTCTATCATAATTATGTGAGGTGTTTCGTTCGAAGAAATTAGAGTCCCTCCCTCCCTAACTTAACCCTCAGCATTGTGAAATTAAAATCGTTTTCTATTGTCTCTGAACTAAATGACACATAGAACTCAGTAAACCTACAAAGAAATGACAATATACCCTCCTCTTTTTTATTTTTTTTCTTTAAACTGAGTGCATAGTAGCGACATTGTATGTGGGACTACAAGTGTAATTATCTAATTTCTTCGAACGAAACACCTCACATAATTATGATAGAACTTCACTTACAGGTAAGTTCGTTTAATCATCAATTATTAAACAAGCGATTTGACAGCCCGCCAAAAAAAATAAAAAAATAAAAACTAGATACTATACGACTTATTTGAAAAGGTCGAAAGTTTATCATAATCTAATACAAAGGAATGTATGTTTTAATATGTTGGTTTGTAATAGTTCATTTTTTAATGGAAATATATTGTAAACGAAAATCTCCTTGATATGTTTGATTCATACTCCCGAACATCCTTTATGGTCCAACGAAATCCGCAGTAACATCATGGTACCTTTTTTTTCGTGTGGAAATCCCCTCGGATACCCCGCCGCCGGCTAGCGGGGGCGATTATCTCGGGCTTGAACCGACTAAAACCGCACGCCGTCTAGGGTCTTCAGACTAGGGTGTAAGGTTGCCCATAAAGAATAGCCCTCGCACCAAATGACACTTTTAACGTTCGTGTTTTGTGCGTGCCCTTCAATTGCGAATGTACATTTCATGTTAGACCTACAGATTTATGAGGTGAGGGTGATATACAAGCAGTACAGGTCGACCTAGGTATACCTACGTATGTTAATCAAATCGAGAATATTTCAAAGGCCAGGTCAAACGTTCCCTCAACCGGTGAACATGTTTGATAACAATTATGGAAGTAGACACAGCGAAAGGCGTATGCCAGGATCGTAGCAAGTAAAAACATGTGGTCTCTGTCTACCCCATTGGGAAGGAGGCGTGACTGTATGTATTTGAAGAGGTACGCCATGAAGTCGCTTAACGACCTCCGTCCTCCATGAGCGCAGGCCTGGGGGTGACAGGTGAGGCCGCCTGTCACCCCAGCAGAAGCAGGCCAGGACAGTGGGGTCACTAGCGCCCCTCTCCCAAACCGGGGCAACACGGGGACACCGTGGTTCCCAAATCCGAGGGGGCCATCTACTACTACTAGAGATGGCGCAGGGTCAGTCGGGGTGCGCGGGATATGCTCTATGGGCAACCTATGAGACGGCGTGCGGTTTTAATCGCTTCAAGCCCGACATAACCGCTCCCGCTGCCCGGCAGGGGGGGGGGTACCCGAAAGGATTTCCACACGAAAAAAAAGGTACTCCATTGAGTACTAATTCTATAGAATTCTTGTGCCACAACAAAGCAACTACAAGCTGTTCCTAATTAAATAAAATACATTTGATTTAATAGTCGGTCGTCACGCAATGCATTATGTAAATTAATAACCTAATGGGAAAATATTTAGTGAAGAATTCTCGTTAGCTGACAATTTATGTCCACTTAAGGTTGTTGTAGACCGGCAACTTTTAGTTGCACATGACTGCCACAGTGCGACTTTGTGCTTGTTAGACTGGGTTAGATAAAGTTTTACTTGATTTAGGAAATATAGATAAATAAATATTCTACGACATTCTACACATCTATTCCAAAAACCGCGCGAGCCGATACTGTGAAGTGTTGTGTGTCGTGAACATGATCGAGTGCGTAGACAGTGGTAGTGGGGACGCGCGTCAGAAACGAGTTAGGAAGAGGGTAGACCGATACGGTTTGCCGAGTAACAACTAGCTTGCAGAACTTTGGTACATCCGTGATCATGGCACTTGTAACAGTGCCGAAATATCAGATTCTAGAAAAAGATAATAAACATGGTAAATATCCCGTTTATAATTTTAATTTCAATGTAAATGACCATGTCGATCTAAAATCATTATATATTCTACACAGCGCTTTCTAGACCCAAAGTAAGTTAAACTAGCTTGTGTTATGGGTTCCAGAATGCGGATAAACATACTTATATACCTTTTTTTTTGAACCTGTAACACAAGCTAGTTAAACTATGCTTACTTTGGGTCTAGAAAGCGCTGCGTAGAATGTCGTAGAATATTTATTTATTTATTAACTTCGTCATTATCAAAGTGAGAAGCAACAAAATAAATATTTACCTCCCCTCCTTGTAGTTATTAAGTAAAACTCGTGAAGTATGTAAGGACAGAAGCCGATGGTAGGATGTCTGCCTACCCACAAAGAAGAAAGTCATGAGTGTATATATGTATATGTTTATACATATTTGTAAGAAATATCAAAAATGATGATATTCATTTATTTTACAATAATAAAATTATAGTTATAGAGTTAGATCGGAAAAAGAGAACATCTAGGACGGGACTTGAACCCGCGACCAGTCCCTTACAGGGGGAACGCTCTGACCAACTGAGCCGCCTAGACACGTCCCAGATATTCGAAACTCTCCGATATGTTTTTCCGATCTAAATCTTTAAGAAAAAGTAAGCATACAAAATGCTTAAATATTTAATTAAATAAAATTATAGTGTTTTTAAATTATTCAATCGTAATTTGGAAACAATTACTTTGCTACTTACTACTTACTAATTAATTCAATCGTGGTAGCCTAGTGGTATGGGCAATGGACTGCTGAGACGAGGTCTCGGGTTCGATCCCAGGTTTTACCATGGCACACACCAATGACTTTTCGATGCTTTTCGAAGTTATGTGTGTATTTATCGCAGGTTTATAAGTGCCCGGTAAATGGCAATAGGCTCGCCACCTATTACATTGGGACCTAAACATAAACTGGCGAAATGTGGGTGCTAGCACCTCTGCCTACCCCTTCGGGGATATAGGCGTGAGTTTATGTTATGTTACTTTGGAAGAGAATCGCAAAAAGAGAGAAATCCTACTAATATTATGAACGCGAAAGTTAATATGGATGTTGGTTACTCTTTCACGCAAAAACGGCTGAACAAATCCGAATGAAATTAGGCAAACGTATAGATTATGATCTGGAATAGGATATAAACTACTTTTTATCCCGGGAATAGGATCTCATTGCTTGTGGGAACAAGATCAGAATTTCACGCAGGCGGAGTCGTGTGCAACAGCAAGAAAACTTAAAAGTGATTTCATGAAACTTTTCCCAAACTACACATCATTTTAATTTGCGACTTACACTTATAGATGAACAATTTGATTATAAACATATGGCCAGTTTTATTTTTCCCAAAAATATATATCTTAAATTGAAGTTATTCATAATTTGGTTAGTACTTACTGGTCTGGCGGACCCAGGACGTTTGGTCTGGGAAGGCTTTTTTTTTACGTGCGTTCGAATACCCCCCCGCCGGCCAGCGGAGGCGGTTATGTCGTGCATCGCCTAAAACCGCACGATGTCCTGCCCAAGTGTCCATTGCCGGGCACCCCGGGGAAGCCGTCGAAAGGATAACCCCAGGGTTACCGGCGGACCTTGACCGCCAGCGATGTAACTATGCTAATATATCGACGGCCTCTGTGGCGTAGCGGTAGTGCATCCGACTGTTACGACAGGGGGCGCGTGTTCGATTCCGCTCAGTGCAAATATTTGTATGCATGAATATGTCTGTTTGAATTGGTCTGGGTGTTTCTATGTATAATATGTATGTATTTAAAAAAAAAAATTATATAAATATGTTTATCCGCATTCTGGAAGCCATAACACAAGCTAGTTAAACTATGCTTGCTTTGGGTCTAGAAAGCGCTGTGTAGAATGTCGCAGTGTATTATGATTATTATTTCAATTAAATTTTCAAGCATTTTATATGCTTACTTTTTCTAAAGATTTAGATCGAAAAAAGACAACATCTAGAACGGGACTTGAACCCGCGACCAGTCCCTTACAGGGGGAATGCTCCGACCAACTGAGCCACCTAGACACGTCCCAGATATTCGACACTCTCCGATATATTATATACGTATTAAGGCGACGCTGGAGCCGTCTACCGTAATTCTCAGCCGTAATCGTAATTCAGCTGGTCAGAGCATTCCCCCTGTAAGGGACTGGTCGCGGGTTCAAATCCCGTTCTAGATGTTCTCTTTTTCCGATCTAAATCTTTATGATTATTATTATTTATTATTATACGCGCCCGGTGGCGTACGTAACGGACTGCTGAGACGAGGTCTCGAGTTCGATCCCCAGTCGCCCCGGGCCCACATCTCTGACTTTTCGTGGTTACGTTAATAAATGTTAATTATCGTTACCTTAACAGTGTGCCCGGTAGATGGCAATAGACTCGCCCCCATTACATTGGAACCTTAAAATAACTGGTGAATCGTGGGTGTGTAATACACCTCTGCCTACCCCGTCGGGGATACAGGCGTGAACTTATGGTATATGTTATTATAGAGGGTACTTACATAAACAACTCCACACTACGGTCGGCGGCGAGACTGTCATGTCTGGTGTCGCGTTTCTGACATTTAAACAGCTATCTGAGAACATGGAAGCCTGTCTATAAACAGCTATCTGAGAACATGGAAGCCTGTCTATAAACAGCTATCTGAGAACATGGAAGCCTGTCTATAAACAGCTATCTGAGAACATGGAAGCCTGTCTATAAACAGCTATCTGAGAACATGGAAGCCTGTCTATAAACAGCTATCTGAGAACATGGAAGCCTGTCTATAAACAGCTATCTGAGAACTTGGAAGCCTGTCTATAAACAGCTATCTGAGAACATGGAAGCCTGTCTATAAACAGCTATCTGAAAACATGGAAGCCTGTCTATAAACAGCTATCTGAGAACATGGAAGCCTGTCTATAAACAGCTATCTGAGAACATGGAAGCCTGTCTATAAACAGCTATCTGAGAACATGGAAGCCTGTCTATAAACAGCTATCTGAGAACATGGAAGCCTGTCTATAATTTAAAATAATTACTCACTAAAACACATAAACTATTATTATCTACACTCAAATCGAAAAATTCGAATTACGAATTCAAAGACGATTCTATACATACGCACTTTATAAACGCATATACATAAAATTAAAAATAAAACTTATTACAGTACCGCCAACTGTATCATAAAACTCATTATAGCACCGCTATCTTTTTTTATTCATTAAACTAGTCTAAGGTTTTAGGCTGAATATGAAAAATAAAGCGCACGCAGCGCAGTTCGAACTGTGAAAAAAATGGCGCACGCTAAATTACTTCCTTGTAACCTACCTACTTTGTTTAATTTAAATTTTTCCTATGAGTGAAGATAAAGTAGTGTATGAAACTGCATGTAACTTAGGTATTAAAACACTCGAGTCAACCTATTATAAACAGACTCTCGTGTTTTAATACCCCTTCTTATATGACAGTTGCATAAAGTACTATTATACAATAGCGCTATATGAACAAGTCGAGACTATTATTTTAGCGCGCTATTTAACCGTGCTAAAGCTTTTATAATAGCGCGGTATTTAACCGGGTTGATTCATCAAGCGTTTTAATCTTTGATTGGTATAATTGAGATCAATAGAGAATAGCGTTTGTTGAGAAACACAATTCTTAAGAGCGAATTTAAATTCTCGCCTACTTTATCTGTTCTTGGTTTATCTGAATTATGTTTTAATTCTCAATTCCTAAGACAAATTACATAATTATTCAATGTTATACTGCCAGTGGCGACGCCGTTTGACCAGACGGGTGATCAGCCCTTCTATGTGGGGCCATTTCACCCATTTCCCCTATAACAACTGTCATACATATTCGTATGGCAACCGGGACCGACATCTTAACGTGCTCTCCGAGGCACGACCAGACCAATGCAAATACTCATATTCATGCATACAAATATTTGCACTGAGCGGGGATCGAACCCACGCCTCCTGCATAGCGGCCGCTTTCAATACCGCCACGCCACGGAGGCTGACATTATTCAATGTTAAGGTCAAGGTCTAATTTATTAACCTGCCCCTCACTGTACCTGGTTCAAAGGTGTCCATTACGCTGGCTGCATTGCTCCGTTGAATAGCGATTGGCTGACCTTTGCACCAGATACGAGCCGAAGCTGGAGTCACCCGTTTTGTCCATCAACCTACTTTTTATGTAGGTTGATGGACCAAACGACAATACCTAATTATCTCACTAAATTTTTAGCGTCGTCAGTCCAATTACCCATCGTCTCGACCGTACACGGAGCAAATGAATATGCTCCGTTAAGTTCGCATACTTTGCCTGTTTTCTATCAGCTGCGTCTTCGGCAGCAGCTGCTGGAGAGAGGACAGTACGACTAAGGAATTAATTTAATTTGAACTAAATAGAAGAAAAACTAAATTGCTAAACACTGGGTAGTTAGTGGTTTACCTATAATACTAAATTATCACTACTCAACTTAATCTCTAGAAGAAGAAATACAATTTTCTTTCGATTTTTTTACTGTATTGCTTGTAAGTGAGGTGATGTGATATTTTATTAAATATTATAATTTTTAATATTGTTATTAATAAATAAATATAAATAATTACCATGATTCTAAACAAATCTGGTAGTCTCCGACCCTGATGGTGGCCTCATCAACGGCTCCCGCAAAGTCTATAGAATGACTGCAGAGAACCACTTCACCTGGCGTGCGACTACGCAATTACATGTTCTCAAAACAATCTATAAGCCGTGGCTAATGGATGTTTAGCGCGAACATTGAATAAAAATAACACGCTGAAATAGCTTAAAAGCGTATAGTGTTGTTTTATAAACCAAATTATAGCGAAAAAATGTTTTGAATTTGAAGTATTTTTGAATTGAAACTTCTTTAGAATCGTTGTGATTTCAAACTCGATGAAACGAAAAAATAAGTCCATAGTTTTTAGGAATTTTCTTTAGAAAAGCCCTATTGCTATTGAGTTGTCGTCGACTACGTCGTCGTTGCCAATTTTCTGTCACGGTTTTGGGTATGAAGGAGATGAGCTATCGAGTTGCTGTTTTCGGTAATAGATTCGTGCTGGGGTGAACCATTGCAAGATAAAGAAAAAATCGCAAAAAATCGCTAAATCGAAAATCCCTTGTATTCGGCTGAGCTCGTCTCAGGAATTCAACTTGTTTTTTTAATCAGGGACTTTTCAGAAGTTTCACTTCTACCGTGTGTGACTTGCACTATAAAAGGGTAAAAAGGGGAATTGTGTAAAGGGTATAAAGGGGAGATGTGGCAAGGGTAAAAACGGGAAATGTGAAAAAGGGTAAAAAGGGGGATATGTGGAAAGCGTAAAAACGGGAAATATAGAAAGGGTAAAAAGGGGAAAGTGGCAAGGGTAAAAAAGGAAAATGTGACAAGGGTAAAAAGAAGAAATGAGGCAGGGTTAAAAAACGGGAAATATGAAAAAGGGGAAGGTGGAAAGGGTAAAACGGGTAAATGTGGCAAGGGTAAAAAGGGGAAAAGAGGCAAGGTTAATTGCATACTTTATGGATTTGGATAATATTGAGTTTTTTTTTTTCATTTTTTATATTCAGTCCATCAATTGACTGTAGGTACCCTAGCTAACCACCTGTCACCCCAGCAGAAGCAGGCCGGGACGGTGGGGCGACTAGCGCCCCTCCCCCAAACCGGGGCAAGACGGGGACACCGTGGTTCCCAAACCCGAGGGGGCCATCTCGAAACCGGAGATGGCCCAGGGTCAGTCGGGGTGCGAGGGATATGCTCTATGGGCAACCTTACCCCCCCGCGTCATAAGACCCGAGACGGCGTGCGGTTGTAGTCGGTTCAAACCCGACATAACCACCCGCGCTAGCCGGCTGGGGGGGGGGGGGTTTCCGCACGGAATAAAAAAAAAGGGTATGGGTTTGATGGAAACCCCTTATGATGGTACCCTAGCTAAAGGAGAAAACGTCTGAATGCCATGAATGCGACGCGAGCGAGGACTCGGGGCTGCACACGCTGGCGGACTTCCCGGCGTGGGAGGCGCCGAGGCGTGACCTCGTGGCAGCCATTGGGAGTCCTCTCGCTCGGCAGCATGATTGCGGCAATGCGGCACCTCCTTCTGCGAGCATGTAATGCTCGAGAAGGAGATGGCGGAGCGCGCCCGGCATAGATTTAGAACTCTCCTGACCCGCTGAGCCCGCAACATGATCGCCGCGTCGCAGGCGACTCAGGCGTCCTCCATGGGCGCAGTACTTGTGGTGGCAGGTGAGGTCGCTTGTCACCCCAGCAGAAGTACGCCAAGACTTCTGAACTACTAGCGCCCCTTCCCCAAACCGGTTAGGGGGAATATTAGAAATTTCGATTACTATTAGGCACTTTTTGAAAAAAAAAACTTGTTATTTACATTTTAATTATTTCCGTATACAGAATATTTTCGCAATAAAAGGTATCGGGTAGTGCTATGGGTCGTAGTTAGTATAAAGTTTCCAGTGAAAGATAATAGTAGTTTTACAGACCTACAGATAGATATAAAGCCTACAATGTCTACACATATTGTGAACAGCCAAATGACATTTCCCAACGACGGCTGGAAAAGACATCTATTCAACGCGCTAGCACTGTCGGGATCGTCCGCTCTGCCGACACACACATTCACTGTTCATCGCGACCTATCTATGTGACGGCTCAGCGAAATATCGGATCAAGAGGCTGAACAATGATGTATTCGTCGAGAAAAGACTTCAAGGGTTAAGCACGACGCGCTGATAGCAATGCAAATAAATTCAGCTCCGCTGAGGGAGAGTTTTTCACAACAGCATAGTTCTTATAGTTTCGAAAAAGTGGCTGTGACATACGGAAGGACAGACCGCCATGATGAATGTAAAATTGCTTCGTTTTTTGCTATTTGGCTATGAAACCCTAAAAACTCTCGGAATTCTCCCTGGGCTCAATTGCTCAAAACTGAATTGCTTTTAGCGCGTCGTGGACGCAAAGTATCAAGTCTCATCCAAAGTCATCATCAAAGTTTACAGTTTGAAGCCTGAGATCAGCTTATTCGAATTCAAATTAATTTATCGATGGCAACTTGGCCCACATACCTGGACCAAATCGGGGAAGTGTTAGAAAAGGGGCAGGTCAGGAGTACCCTAACCCGACGAGCATGCATGAAGAATGTTATGAGAGTGAATGAGGCGAGAGAAGTGTGTCAGGATCGTGGCAAATGGAGATCCGTGATCTCTGCCTACCCCTGTGGGAAACAGGCGTGATTATGTATGTATGTATGTAACTTGGCCCAATTTGTTAGAAACAATTTGATTTCATTTTTTTTACTGGTAATGCCAAACCAATGCAAATAGACATATTCATTATTTGCACTGAGCGGGAATCGAACCCGCGCCCCCTGTGGTATCAGTGCAATGCACTACCGCTACGCCACTGAGGCCGTCTCATTGGTTCAAAGCCAATTTTGGCTTATTCCACTTTTCCCCGTTGACAATACACGTTGATGGGGATTTTTTAACTTTTTGTTACAAGCGGCGATAGCCCAGTGGCGTACGTAACGGACTACTGAGACGAGGTCTCGAGTTCGATCCCCAGTCGCCCTGGGCGTCACCTCTGACTTTTCGTAGTTATGTGTGCATTAATAAGTGTTAAAAGCCGCGGTAGCCTGGTGGTATGGGTAATGGACTGCTGAGACGAGGTTTCGGGTTCGATCTCAGGTTTTACCATGGCACACACCAATGACTTTGCGATGCTTTTCGAAGTTATGTGTGTATTTATCGCAGGTTTATAAGTGCCCGGTTGATGACAATAGGCTCGCCACCTATTACATTGGGACCTAAACATAAACTGGCGAAATGTGGGTGCTAGCACCTCTGCCTACCCCTTCGGGGATATAGGCGTGAGTTTATGTTATGTTAATAAGTGTTAACTATCGCTCGCTTAATAATGTGCCCGGTAGATGGCAATAGGCTCGCTCCCTATTACATTGGGACCTTAACATAACTGGCGAATCGTGGGTGTGTAATATACCTCTGCCTACCTCTTCGGGGATACAGGCGTGAAGTTATGTTATGTTATGTTGTTCACTATTTCCCGTTGACGCAAAAAAATTATTTAATGGGGATTAGTGTACTAAAAAGTTGAATAATCTCCATTAGGTACGTTAAAAATAAAATACTATAAAATAATCATCTACTTTTTATTTTTTATAAGGTAAGGGCTGAATTATTAATAATAATAAATTTATAAACCTAACCTAACCAACCTGAGGTAACGATTCATCAACCTTTTTAATGAAATCAGTACATAGGTATTCGTTAGATGCGGGGTGCTTGGTTGGGGACCTCCACGCGGTGCACCCTGGGCAACGTAGACGGCAGCACCTCTCTCCTAGGGTGGGAGAGACGCTGCCGCCTACGGCCAACTCCGACCGAGGCGGGGACGGCCCTGTTGAGGGCTGTTCGGAAGCTTTCCACGTGTCCCTCTGATTAGCAGATGGCACAGTGGAGAGCAAGTAAGTGGGCCATCTCGAAACCGAGATGGCCCAGGGTCAGTCGGGGTGCGAGGGATATGCTCTATGGGTAACCTTACACCCCTTACATCCCTTAAGACCCTAGACGGCGTGCGGTTTTAGTCGGTGCAAGCCCGACATAACCGCCCCCGGCGGGGGGGTATCCGATGCATTAGTTCTGTTTCTTTGATAAAATCGTAGTCATTCAGCAGGACTGTTGCTGCTGCCTACCCCTAAGGGAGAATAGCGTGAGATTATGTATACCTACTGCCAATACAATTCATAAATTGATGTACCGTCAATTTTTAATCGTACTTTGCCCCCGGGAATTGGCACGGAATTGGAAAAAAAAATTAAAAGCAATATTTGAACTTTGGATGAACGAACTTTTTATGTTATTTGAGTTTTGAGTTGGTTCGGCACAGTTCCCGATTATATTGACTTCCGGGGTCATGAATTTCAATCTGCAGATATTTTTTATCTTGTAAAACATTATAAAGGTTTATTCACATCTGAGCGGTAGCGGAATCTCGAAAAATGAAATGCACTAGACGTATTCTCCTCCTACTGGTATTAAGACCTCGGTATCACACCTGAGTGGTATTCGCTATCGTCTGCGGTAGAAAAAACCGAGTGAGTATGCGGTACTACTGCTGTTCACACCAAAGCGAATTCCACTAACCTTATGAGTAGAATACCGCGCGAGTTAAGTGGTACTATGGCACCAAATATTCCGCTCCAGCCGTGGAACTTCTTACTCCAAAGTCCGCCGGTAACCCTGGGGTTATCCTTTCGAGGGCTTACCCGGGGTGCCCGGCAATGGACACTTGGGGAGGACACGGTGTGGTTTTAGTCGGTCTGATTCCGAAACGCCCACCCCATCTTCGGCACCGATGGGGTGAAACCCGTGGTAGTTTCCACACGCTAAAAAAAAGGCCTTTACAATTCAAACCTGGGGCTCGATTCAGTAACGCCACTTTTTCAAAACACGCGTTTTCAATTCGATAAGAAAGAAAATCGTAATTGAAATTTGGTCTTCCGTATGATCTGTCAAAACAAAACCTACCTTACAGTACTTGGCGAAGGTTACACATCGGGAAGAATAGTGAGATTCCGGCTACGTTTTTAGAGCGTTTTTTCAATCACCCATATGCATCAAAGTTTTATGTAACAGTATTAAACTGACAATCCAATGTACGACAGAGAGAAAACTCCACAAAACCGAAGTAAGCCGGCGCCAGATGGAGTACTGCTGTCACCTTTTTGCCGGAGCACCTATATACCAAATTGACCCGTTCGATTCGGTGCAAAGACGGGCGCTGAGGAGCGTCGACAATCTCATACTTACAGGCAGTGTAGAACCTCGTAACCTTAGGAGAGACTTCGCCTCCCTATGCGTTTTCTACCGCCTTTATAATGGGGTGTGTTCAGAAGAATTGTATGATATGATGCCCACGGCCACATTCTATCATCGCACCGTTTGCCACAGAGAGAGAATTCATCCTCACACGTTGCGACCGGAAACGGTACGTACAACAGGGTATGAAAGGCACTTTATTCACTCAGACTGTGAAATGATCTAACTGCTGTAGTTTTCCCAAGCGACTACAATATGTGATTCTTAAAGAAGGGCATTAGAAAGTTTTTACAGGGTCAGCAGCGCGAGTGTTATGCCCCTGGTATTGCACACGTCCATAGGCCACGGCAACCGCTTCCCATCAGGTGGGCCGTGAGCTTGTCTGCCACCCGAGTGGTATAAAAAAAAATCTTAGCCGGTCACTTTTCTTCCCAATGTGCGAACCCAAGCGCCAGGAACTGTACACTTTGTAAAGCCATTAAACCTTCTGAGTCACTCAAAATTTGATTCGTTTTAATTACATTGTGAATGTTCATTTTCTATATTTTGAAGTCACACCTTTTAAAAACGTAATATTAGTGCCTTAGGCCTCTGGCCTATTCAAGCCAGTAGCCTATAGCCTATTCAAGAGAGACAAACCGCGCGGGTATCGCTCAATAGTTCCGTGGCCAGAGCGGAATACCGCTTAAGTGTGAATAGGCCTTTAATATCTGAGCAAAACTAGCGCAGTATGCACCTCTACCCACTATCGCTCAGGTTTGAATAGGTCTTTAAGAAGACGCATATCAAAGTCTAAGTCAAAAATAATTTATTTTGTATAGACGGCACTCACAAAACGTAGACTAATGTTTAGTAAATGGACCACCGGTTCGAAACGCGTCCCTGTCCTAAGAAGAATCCGTAAAAAAAATCAGCGGGCAGTTGACATAACTTGACGCCTGTATCCCCGAAGAGGTAGACAGAGGTGTATTACACACCCACGATCGCCAGTTATGTTAAGGTCCCAATGTAATAGGGGGCGAGCCTATTGCCATGTACCAGGCACATTATTAAGCAAGCGATAATTAACATTTATTAATGCACACATAACTACGAGAAGTCAGAGGTGTGTGCCCGGGGCGACTGGGGATCGAACTCGAGACCTCGCCTCAGCAGTCCGTTCTGTACGCCACTGGGCTATCGCCGCTTACTATTATGAATATAATGCCACAACAGTAAAGTGTTACAAATATAAACATGTCAGATACTTAATGGATAAATTATTTAGTCTCAAAAATGTGTTTTATAAGTTAAAGAGTTAGAAATACTTTATAGTTTATGATTGATAGCTGATTGATTAAAGAATTAATTATAAATTTAAAATCCCCGACATAATTAAAGAACTCTCCCGACTAATTTAGCTTTCTAATAAAAAAAAGCGGCCAAGTGCGAGTCGGACTCGCCCATGAAGGGTTCCGTAGCAGCAAGTAACATAATAATGCTTTTTTTTTTAATTTTATATATTTGAGTTGATTGAATGAAAGGTAAATTGCGGTTTACGATTTATGACGTATTAAAAATCAAGTTGAATTCCTGAGACGAGCTCAGCCGAATACAAGGGATTTTCGATTTAGCGTTTTTTTTTTTTTGCGATTGTTTGCGATTTTTTCTTTATCTTGCAATGTTTCGAGCTGGGGTGGCTCGAATCTATTACCGAAAACAGCAACTCGATAGCTCATCTCCTTCATACCCAAAACCATAACAGAAAATTGGCAACGACGACGTCGACCACAACTCGATAGCAATAGGGCTTTTCTAAAGAAAATCCCTAAAAACTACTGGCTAGATCTCGTTCAAACTAATTTTCGGGGGAAGTTTACATAGTAATGTACATCATATATTTTTTTTAGTTTTATCATTCTATTAGTTTAGAAGTTATAGGGGGGGGGGGGGGGACACATTTTACCACTTTGGAAGTGTCTCTCGCAAAAACTATTCAGTTTCGAGAAAAATGATATTAGAAACCTCAATATCATCTTTGAAGACCTATCCATAGATACACTACACGTATGGGTTTGATGAAAAAAAAGTTTTTGAGTTTCAGTTTTAAGTATGGGGACCCCCAAAATTTATTGTTTTTTTTTCTATTGTTGTGTGAAAATCTTAATGCGGTTCACAGAATACATCTACTTACCAAGTTTGAACAGCATAGTTCTTATAGTTTCGGAAAAAAGTGGCTGTGACATACGGACGGACAGACAGACAGACATGACGAATCTATAAGGGTTCCGTTTTTTGCCATTTGGCAACGGCACCCTAAAAAACAAAATCATAATTTGTTCGGGAGCTACGATATGACAAACAGACACTCCGTCGTTACGTTACGTCGTGGGTTAAAAACAATTATATGACGGGAAAGATTATTTGATAACATAATAAAATATTTAAATTATTAATATATTTCTTTTATATTTTAACATTATTATTATTCCATGTCCTAACACTACCAAATTGATTAAGGGCAGTTAACAGTGTACGATATGGCAAAATACTTCTCATGAATTGTAACTTTTTTAAACGTTCTATCTCTGAAACTACTGATCAGAACTGCAGACAAAGTTAGGTGCTTGTAGTACATTTTATACACTAATCTTGGTTTAAAAATTGTTAAAATACCCATAAATTCCATAAAGTTATTACCTTTTAAAGTTAGGAGAGTTATAGATAAATAATGTCCACGACGCATAATAATAATTAAGGGTATGGGATGTATGGAGATCGTGACGCACCCACGAAAAGTGTTGTCTTTTAAAAACGCATGGAACGTGTTAAATATATATTTCACTAGGTTACTTTTATTTCAAATAAAGAATTAGGGTTCCGCAACAATAAAACCCATGAAATTGTGAACAAAATAAGTCATACTGGATGTTTACTGGCAGGTAAATGATATTATCAGGAGTTATTAAAATAAAATAGCAATATTTGACGTTGAAAACCTTGTTACTTGAATAAATTATTTTACATTCTTGCTAGATACAGGTTTCGACCTATTTTGTGAGACAACACTCTTGTGTGATTCTTACTTTATTATACTGTATTTTTTTATCTGTAAAATTTGTACATCTATTATGAGACATGTAAAACACATTGCATATATAAAATCCGCTCTGTTGTATGAATAAAACTAAAAAATAAATCCAAGGCTATTTCTGGACTCGGTAAAAGGTACTGCAATTGGGTGCTAGGACGCATGAAGTTTGCCCTTTGGGTTTTAAACAACAATTTCACCGTTCAGAAACGTATCTGCTAATAGTCCAGGAATTTGAAGGAGACTTGCAAGGAGTTTGTTTGTATCAATTTCATCATGTTTCTTCTTCTTCTTCTTGGAGCATATAGGACAGTAATCCGGGCGGCATGGAGGATAATAACAACATGGTCCAGGAGAAGACGCAGGAGTACACGTCGGAGGCTCTAGCTGGTTTCCTGTTGGACAATCGTTAGGATAGATTAATGGATGGATAAATAGTACTTGCAGCCAGCTGGATGGTAAGAAGCTGTGGTGAAGTCCAGCAGCCGTATCTGCTGCCACCATCCCAGATGCTGAAAATCCTAAAATGGTGGTCACTACCTTGACAGCCTCAACAGATGCTTTTTGACGCCTTCGCTAGGGCCGCAAAAAGGATGGGTGACCTAAAAAAGGTGGCTGGGATAGACTGGCTGCGCACGGACGAAGATCGGGTGCTATGGAGCACATTGTAAGAGGCTTATGTCCAGCAGTGGACTGCAATAGGCTAATTCATTGATTGATGGTTTTGACGGCCTCTGTGGCGTAGCGGTACTGCATACGATTGCTACGACAGGGGGCGCGGGTTCTATTGGTGTCTGGGTGTTTCTATGTATAATATGTACGTACTTACAAAAAAAAGTATATAAGTATGTTTATCCGCATTCTAGAACCCATACCACAAGCTAGTTAAACTATATTTACTTTGGGTCTAGAAAGCGCTCCCATCCCCCAAACCGGGGCAAGACGGGGACACCGTGGTTCCCAAACGAGGGGGCCATCTCGAAACCGGAGATGGCCCAGGGTCAGTCGGGGTGCGAGGATATCCCTCGTTGCTCTATGGGCAACCTTACACCCCGGCGTCTGTAGACCCGAGACGGCGTGCGGTTTTAGTCGGTTCAAGCCCGACATAACCACCCCCGCTGGCACGCCGGGGGGGGGGGGGTATCCGAAGGGATTTCCGCACGAAAAAAAAAAAGGGTCTAGAAAGCGCTGTGTAGAATGTCGTAGAATATTTATTTATTTTATTTATTGAACAACCATAAAAGCTTATATAAAGTGGAACTGACCACAAGGACTCGGTTGACTCTTAATAGCTGGGTCTTCATAGTTCCATGTTGGTTCACTACAGGGCTTCGTCAGAGGACAGGGTAAAGACGCGTAGTACGTGTACGGCCTCCCGTGTATAATCGTAGGTTCTGAAACAGATATATTATTATTATGACATTTTTTTTTTTTTAACCGTAATTAGAAAGAAAGAAAGAAAGAAAAATGTTTTATTGCGGATTAGGTACAAATACAAAAGACAAAATAGCAAAACAAAAATAAAAACGCAGCTACTCTGGCGGCGAATGCTCGTACCACCTTGACCAAGAGGCGCTATAAGTATATTATTTATCTGTGGTAGCCGCCACCTGAGCATACGTATGACATTTTACGTATGACAAAATTGTCAAGCATGGCAGCATTGACAACTCAACAACGTGTCTTATTACGTGGCAATTTATAACACGTGTTAAATGGATATTAAATCAATCAATATTAAAATAGAAACAGTATTAACATTATGTAAGCCATGTCCGCAATAAGGGATTGACACTCAGCATACACTAAGGTGGGTATCTACCACCCAAGTACTGATTTTCAGCGTCACCCCATGTGTGCCACCTGACGTCGTCAGGCAATATCGCTCCGTATATAAGTCAACAACAAACATAATTCCCTACAAGTAACCTAAGTATCACGCTAAAACAGTAAGTAATTTTACAATATTCCAACAATAAAAATTAAATAACTTTGACAATATTTAACATTTCCCTATGGTACATTTATACATATAACAATCACAACTCAGCCCGCCATACGTCCCATCAGAGGCTCCGCACGCCCAAACAGTGCAGTTAGAACCCAGAACAAAGACATGCATGCACAGACAATGCCGTCAAGTGCCGTGAAATGCGACTCTGGAGTGATCCAGTTGATGGGCCAAAACATCCTAGTAAAAAGAAAGGATATGTGCTAATGCATACTCTTTTGATGTTGTAATAGTAATGCTTTGTACTTGACTTTAAAACTGTGTTTGAATTTTAGGTCCCTAAGAGGTGGAGGCAGATCATTCCAGATTCGCATTGCTGCATATTTTAGGCAACCTCGGAAAGCTGTAGTTCTATGCCTTGGCACTGATATTGTACTGGTTGCAGACCTGACAGGGTAAGGGTAGTGGGTTTGTCTTAAACATATTTTTTCATATAAGTAATGAGGTTTTTTGCTTCCCAACAAGTCAAATAGCATGGTGGCTAGATGTAGCCTTCTCCTGGCCTCCATCTTCAATATGTTATGACTATTAATATAAGGTGTCACATGTTGGCGTCTTGGTATGTCAAAACAATATCGGGCACAGGCATTTTGTATGCGCTGTATAAGATTATTAGTTTTCGCAAGTAAACATGGGCCATATACTGTGTCACAATAATTAAATCTAGATAGTATGAGACTGTCCACTAGTTGCTTTCTTAATGACATACCTATGTATGCACGTATATTGTAGAGAACTTTAAGCCTATAAAAACAATTCCTCACAATCTTATTTATGTGTCCCTCAAACCGTAGCTGAGGGTCAATCATAAGACCAAGGCTAGTAGCCTCTTCAACCCTTGCAACTCTCTGACCATTTATGACTATAACAGGGTCATGTTGCAAGATAGACTGAATTTGTCGCTCACTACCCAGTATCATAAATTTTGACTTTAAGGGATTTAATATCAGTGAATGTTCTTTTGACCAAGTAATTACCCTTTGCAGGTCCTCATTTATTTTAGATACAGCTTCAAGCGTGTCACTAGGTTTAAATGATGAATATAATTGTGTATCATCTGCATACATATGAAACTGACAGTGTTGGAAGGAACCCGTGATGTCTGCAGTATATAAAATAAACAAAAGTGGACCCAAGATGGATCCCTGCGGCACCCCTCTTGTCACATTAAGGGGGGATGATGACATGACTGTACCATCCTCTTTCCGTATCTCAACATACTGTGAGCGATTAGTAAGGTAACTATGGAACCACTTCACAGTATCTGAGGTAAATCCATAATAGGTCAACTTGGACAGCAGCAGTGACGTATCCAGGGCATCAAAAGCACGGGAGTAGTCCAGTAGTACTAGAACTGTTCCCTCTCCGCGGTCCCTAGCCTCCAAAATGTTACCCACCACGTCACACAAGGCCATAGCTGTGCCTCGCCCCTTTCTAAAACCCGACTGTTTATCTGGGAGAATACTATTTTGTTCAAGGTACTCCATGACCTGCATGTGCACCACCCTTTCCAACACTTTCGATAAGCAAGGGAGCACACTTATAGGCCGGAGATCCTTAAAAGTATTTGGGCATCCAGTTTTAGGTATAGGCCGAACTACAGAGCACTTCCATAGCTCCGGATATGCATGTGTGGTAATTGAAGTGTTAATTATTTGAGTGATGATGTGTAATGAGTTAGGTAACGTGAGTGCCAGCATCTGCGCACTGATTTTGTCAACACCCTGTGCCTGTGTCTTAATGTTATTCAGAATCTTCAGAATTGTTGCATGATCTACAGGTCTGAGCTCGAAGCTCACACTAGGGTTATGCCTATGATATTCATAGTAGGTTAATTTTGATAAACTGACCACACATTCCCCTGGCACATCCAGGAAGGCTTTATTAATGTGATATGGGTTGTTGAAGTGACCTGGCAAACAAGAATCCTTATGTGTGTGGAGAATCTGAGTTTTTAGATTCTTCCACATGATTTTGGGGTTATTAATTTGTTCATTAATATTTTTTGAAAAATAAGCAGACTTCTCATTGTGCAATGCCACAACTGCTTGATGTTTGAGCTCCAAGTAGTATTGTTTTTTGGACTCTGATTTGGTACTCTGATAATTAAGCCTCGCTTTGTCGCGCAATCTGAAAAGTAGCTTAACATTATCAGTTATCCATGGAGTATCCTTGGTCTTAAAGAGCCTTTTTTTCACAGGGGCATGCATATCATACAGATGCACAATCCAAGTGGACAATGCTCCCACCATATCATCAACCGTAACCTGGGATTCCATGTGGTACCAAGGAATGAGCTCGATATCACTTTTAAAGAGATCTGGCAAGATATCTCCAAATGACCTGTATGTAACCCACCTAGGTTTCTCCTTAACTTTTTTTATAGTTGACTCACAAGTCACAACTGCATGCCTACCAAGTTCCTTGACATGGGTAACCATGACATTATGAACACTCATATCTGTGCATATTATGTCTATTAGTGTGCTCCTCTTGTCCTCAGTAAAATGTGTTGGTGCGCTTACTACTTGGTGCATATTAGTGTAGTGTAAAAATTGTTGTAGCTTTTTTGTGTCGGCATTGGACTGAATCAACATGTTTATGTTGAAGTCGCCCAAAAGAATGATATGATCATAGGGAGCCAATGCACAAATGCTCGCAGTCAAACTATCCATGAACCTATCCTCATTAAGCCAAGGTGGTTTATATGCTGTACCAATTAAAATTTTGTTACCCATACTAGTTAAAGACAGCCAATACTCTTCTACTTGTGGATCCACTGGGTGACTTCTAGTCCTTACACTAACACCATTTTTTATATAAAATCCTACTCCCCCCCCAACCCCATCTTTTATCGCTGTAGACCTTGGAGTGTGCCTTAACTTATAGCCTGGGACTGAAGGAGCTCTTCCATCCTCACCCAGTTTCAACCAGGTCTCATTTATGGCCATGATGTCAACTGAATGGTGGCTCATGGCTACCAAGAATTCATCATGCCCAGTACCTAGTGAACCTGCATTGAAAAGTCCAAACTTCAAATATTTCTTATTGTTCATTGTTAATATATATAATTGAGTAATGTACTGAATGTAAACAAAAGTCAAAGTTAGCTTTATAAAATTTAAATATTTGCAGTATGCCTGTACAACCTAGTGCCAAAACGGCCACTATACTAGAACGCCTAGTCTTATGGTTATACATATTTATTTGTTTACCTAACACTGTTACAACATGCTTCCCAATACCTAGCATCAATACCACATTTATGCAACCGGAAAAGTGTACACTCCCAATATCAGACTCCCAACCCAGACAGTCACATACTAACATTTCTGACACTTTCATTTGTAAAATGTTGCAGATACAACAATAAAGATCACATAATATGTCCCGTGCACCCATGCTACCCATATATAATAACTTTGTAAAGTCAGGATATTCCAAAACAAAGTCATAGTAAGTAGTTATTTGTATGTAAACCCTGTAAAAAATATAATATGTTGTAATTTCAATTTTCCCACTACAAATGCGTACACATACAACCATTATGTAAATCCTGTAAATACTTTTTTCATTTCCTGTCACATTTTTATTTTTCCTGCTACTAATGTTAATAGAGAATAAACATACATGTATATGAATTTTACAAATATTGTATTTAATTTTTTTCATGAGTTTATATATCCTAGTAGATGTGGAAATCAGATGACAGCAAGTAGCTATAGGCATATAAGTGCCACAAATATTGTAAACAACATCATTCATGTATTTACTCTTTCCAGTACATTTGCGAGTGCACAAAAACATTCCAGTATAGAGAAAACAGAAGGGGCAAACAATCAATATATGGAATGACATAATTGGACTAATCTTTAACTTTCCTGACCGCATCACTTCCAAAAACCCGGTCAAGATCAGCTTCTGAGCGAATAGTGTGGGTAGGGCTACCTTCAGCCTTCCTAGTCAGTATTCTGCCGCGCTTTGTCCATGCGAACCTCCAGCCTAAGTGAGTGGCAGTTTGTCTGGTGATATAGAAGAGCTGCTTGTTTGCCCTGGTCAGCCTTTCGTTGAGATAGAATCGTCTGGGGGGCGCGTCAAAGCCCGGCAGGTCAGCTGACGTTGCACCTCGCCTTACCCGAGCATTCTGCAGCAGCTCGTCACGCAGTCCGCGTCGCGCCAACCGAACCACAATGCGTCTGGCTTTACCCGCCGCCGCAATGCCAGACTCACTAGACCGCTCAACCCGAGGACCTACACGCTCGGCATACACTATATCGTGTTTTTCAAGTGTTACACCTATTTTCCTCGCCACTAGTTCAACCGTTTGCACCACATTCTCTCCTACACACTCGGGCAGATTCGAGATCTCGATATCTGACAGCAACAGGTCCTGCTCCCTTTCGTTGAGTTCTGATTTTAACTTATTTATCGTCTCTTCCAGTCCGTGTGGTGGTTGTTGTTGGTCTTGACGGCTCTCAATCACTACAAGGCGGTTTTCTAGGGAATCAACCCTCGTTCTACATGATGCCACCGACTGACGAAGACCGGCCACCTCGAGCCTGAACTCCCTCAGTTCTGTCTTAAGGTCATCCCTCATGGACCGGATCTCTGTCCTCAAGAGCTCCATTTCGTATCCAATATGAAACGGATCTGCCGAGCTGGTCCCAGGCTGCCTGGCCTGCTCTCCGACTGGCCCCCCCGAACCGCTGGCAGCCAGAGAAGAATCAAGCCGATTGGGAGGAGTATCCACACCATCGTCGCCTTTCGTATGGGTGGTTTGGGTGATGTCTTTATTGACTTTTCCCTTATTTGTACATTTACAGCCAGCTGGGCCCCCTTTCGTGGAGATAAATTTTCCGCATGACGCACACTTGCCAGCCATAATGTAAATAGTTGTTATTTATCTACACCAGTTATTACGAAATAAAAAATGATTAGCTAAAAATTTTTTTTTAAACTGTTGTACTTCCACCAAACAACAGATGGCGCTGTCATCAATATTTATGAGAATTCCTTTTTAGTCTGGATAAGCTACAACTCCTGAGGGTCTCAATGAAAGCTACGTTCACCATACACTTGCCCACACACATAGACAGGAAAAACAATATTGGCACTAAATTGTATCACTTTTAATGCATCATTTATGCAGTATAGGGTAGTTTCCTGACACTTTATTGGTACACAATTTATTTTCGATTTATTTAAGTTCTAGCAAAAAACTGGCACTGGATAACACTATATGTCTTTTATTAAACCTTGTTATTGAATATTTTATATGATTTATTTCAAATTATGTTTAACAATTATTTATAATTACAATGTGAACAGAGATTGCGACTGTCTGCGAATTACTAATATTCCCCCTAACCCCTCCAGCTAAGCTTAAATGCATGTGTTAGGAGTGGGTTCACGTCGGTAGTGTAATGGCCAGGATTCGAACCCGGGACCTCTCGATCATAGGGTCGACTCCTTAACCAAGAAGCTACCGACGCTTGATTGATTAAATGAGTTTATGGAGGAAAGGGGTGGGATGATCCTCCGGCCAGGCAAAGTGATCACGCCTGGCGGGCCGCGCCGTTGGGATGTTGTATATATGTTATGCCAGCGCGAGAGCTTCAATTTCGCGATTCAGGATCGGTAGTGACGTAGTAGTATCGAAGTAGTTCAACTTGTTGTCACTAGATGGCGCTGGGTATATGTGGTATCGCCAGAAGGTTCATGTGTTCATTGAGTGTTTTGCCAATCTCACCTGTAACGGCACGGCACATCTGGTCATAATATATCAGAGTTTGGTTACACTACTTTCTAAAGTAACAAGGTGTGGAGACTCCCACGGTCTTCACCCCATCGGTGCCAACGATAGGATGGGCGTGTCGGAATCGGACTGACTAAAACCACACGGTGTCCTCCCCAAGTGTCCATTGCCAGGCACCCCGGGTAAGCCTTCGAAAGGATAACCCCAGGGTTACCGGCGGACTTTGGCCGCCATCGCGGCTTCGCCTTTGGGGTCGGGTTTGATCCCGCGATGGTGGCTTGGCAGGCGTGTGTAGGACACCCACGACATACCTTAATCTTGGACTGCTTCTGTAAAGACAGCGAGTCTGCTAACTGCCGTCTCCGATCATGGAGATCGGTAGCCCCGGGCATATAATATCCCTTGCTTAAAAGGATTCAAGGCTTGTCCAGCTTGGTATAATTGAAATTGATCTTTCACTCGAAGGGCTTGTGGCTTAGGGGTAAACCGATTAAGTTATCACGTTGCAAAGTTAAGCAATGATCTCTCCTAGAATGTTTGACCATTCTTAACACATTAAAGCGGCGATAACCCAGTGGTGTACGTAACGGACTGCCGAGACTAGGTTTCGAGATCGATCCGCAGTCGCCCCGGACACCTCTGACTTTTCGTAGTTATGTGTGTATTAAAAATGTTTATTATCGCTCGCTTAGTAATGTACCTAGTAGATGTCAATAGGCTCGCCCCCTATTACATTGGGACCTAAACATAACTGGCGAATCGTGGGTGTGTAATTATTGGCGCACCTATCACATACCCAGGGATCCCAGACGATAATTGGCTACGCGCGTGCGCGAGGAGCCAATCAGCGGCGTAAACGGTGGCGGCACCATCAACGTTCAACATTAAAAACGCTATAGACCTTGTCACGGTTGCACACAAAATATATTGTAAACGCTTATTATCAATAAACCAAACCAAACAGTCAAAATTCGCATAACTCCATTCTCCACACCCTCGACGGCATCCTGCGCAACATTTTCTGGTCTTTCGAGCCGGATGCCGTCGAGGGTTGTTGAGGAACGTTGATGGTGCTGCCACCGTTTATTTCGCTGATTGGCTCCCCGCGCACGCGCGTAGCCAATTATCGTCTGGGATCCCTGGGTATGTGATAGGTGCACCAACAGTAATACACCTCTGCCTACCCCTTCGGGGATACAGGCTTGAAGTTATGTTATGTAAAACCCCTTCGTGCCATGTTAAGTCCTCGGTCCCGGTTGCCATGCGAACATCTATGACAGTCGTTACGGGCAGTTGGAGCCCTAAACAGTCCGACAGCTGGTCTAACTACATAACTACGATGTCGCCAGTGGGTTGTGGAGGTCGGATGGCAGTCAGCAGAAATTTACTTATAAACTATTTATTAAATTTTGATAATTTTATCAAACTTGACACTTCATTACGTTTTCGAACGGTTATCAGCTACATAAATTAACGTAAGTGTGGGGTTAACGTAATTTCACTGCCTCATACGCTCGAATATAGTCACGTTATCGAAATCCAACTTTCCAGACTAGTGGTTCCGGCGCTGTTGGGGTCACAGTTCTAACCTAACCTAGCGCCGGAACCACTAGTCACTCCAACAGGCACTCTAATCGCAACAATGTTTATCGAATCAGCGTCTGTCGCGACTATTACATTCGAGTCCATGAGCTTTCGAACCTGTGAACAGTGAATTATTTTTCCACTGCCTTACAGGTTTTACTTATAAACTATTAATAAATAGTTTATAAGTAAATTTCATCAATGAAATCAGTAGTAAAAATACCAAAGGTTTGTTTGTTGAAGAATTCTTTAGTCAACTGTTTTTCGACCAAACGTTCATTCGATCAGTAGTAGAATGACCTTTTTTTTTTTTTTTTTATCGTGCGGAAATCCCTTCGGATACCCCCCCGCGTGCCAGCGGGGGCGGTTATGTCGGGCTTGAACCGACTAAAACCGCACGCCGTCTCGGGTCTACAGACGCCGGGGTGTAAGGTTGCCCATAGAGCATATCCCTCGCACCCCGACTGACCCTGGGCCATCTCCGGTTTCGAGATGGCCCCAATGTTTTATCGGTCACACGTCAAATGATCAAATGAATTTCGGTCACCAGTGGGAAATCAAGGACATAGGCTAGGAAAATCAAGAATCAAAAGGACCACGGAGGATTATTCACCGGAAAAAAATAATTATAATCTGATTTCTCAATGAACAAAAATGCCTCGCGATTGGTATCAAATTAAGTAGTTTTTTGTAAGTTTTTGTCTTGTGTATATGAACATATACACAAGACAAAAAAGAAAAACGAAAATCGGACTAGCCATTGAGGAATTATCAACATTAGAAAAAGTCCTGGTGAAATTGCTTCGCTCAATGTTTGCAACAGCAGAATGAATTGCAGACCTAGTAACTTAGATACAACTTAAAATGTAGTTAACTTACCAAAAACTGATAAAATAATTAATAAATATAAAACTACCATTTTAGAAAAACGGTCCTTTCCACGCACATAACTAACGGTAAATTAATTTATAATTCGTAATTCAAATTTATATATTAATTTATATTCACCGACTGTCCAAGCGAGTATAAATTCTAGTGGCAATAGCAATAACGTTTATATTATGTAGTCGTGTTTAAAATAATGCTTTGGTAATAATATAATAATAGATACGGAACACTGCGAATTAAAAATCAACTTTAGATAATTAAAAAAATTCTTCGTCTTTGGTTTAAAGTTGCATTTCAAACAAATGATACTCCTCCGGGACCGTTCGACCGATCTCGACCAAATTTGCCACGGTGATCAAGTAGACATTACTGAGTGACGTAAGGGGTCGAATGTCCAGATCGGTCTTACCATCGAGGAATAATCACCGAAAAACCAAATCAATGGAAAAAGTCGACCGGTCACGTTGACTTATTGTTGGATAGGCAAATCTCGCTACGCTTAAGTTTGGGTTGATTGCCAAGCTGGCAACCGTCATAGTAATTTGATAATTATAGTACGTCGGTGACCGAGGGCGCGTGTGGTTTTTTTTTCAGAAAAGATAGCTTCTTTTTTTCCGTGCGAATATCCCCTCGGATACTCCCCCGCCGGCCAGCGGGGGCGATTAGGTCGGGCTTGAACCGACTAAAACCGCACGCCGTCTCGGGTCTTCCGACGCCGGGATGTAAGGTTGCCCATAAAACATATCCCTCGCACCAGAAAGATAAAGTTAGAAAGCAAATCTATATCGTTAGATATACAATTACTGGGATGCTTGGTTGGGAACCTCCACGCGGTGCACCCTGGGCAACGGAGACGGCAGCACCTCTCTCCTAGGGTGGGAGAGACGCTGCCGCCTGCGGCCAACTCCGACCGAGGCGAGGACGGCCCTGTTGAGGGCTGTTCGGAAGCTTTCCACGTGTCCCTCTGATTAGCAGATGGCACAGTGGAGAGCAAGTAAGTGGGCCATCTCGAAACCGGAGATGGCCCAGGGTCACTCGGGGTGCGAGGGATATGCTCTATGGGTAACCTTACACCCCGGCGTCTTAAGACCCGAGACGGCGTGCGGTTTTAGTCGGTGCAAGCCCGATATAACCGCCCCCGCTGGCCGGCGGGGGGGTATCCGAAGGGATTTCCGCACGAAAAAAAAAAAAAAAGAAAAAGGTATACAATTACTCATCCAAATAGGCAGAGCAGTTTCTGAGGTCTCAGCTCAAAAATGAAAGTAGCTAAAGTTACACCTTGTAACATCAGCTATCTGCCGTAAATACCCCGTTAGAATCGGCCCAGCCACTACGGAGATTACACGAAACAAACGAACAGAAAGACAGACAACAATTTTTATTTTAAATTTATAAATATAAAATAAAAATTGTTTTTTTTTTTTGCATTTATCAAAATGCTTTTTACGTTAAAACCAGATAATTATATTTATCACTAGCAACCCGCCCTAGCTTCGCTTCAGTTAATATGAGTTTTTTTTAAACTCAAGCCATAGTAATTTATACTTATCTAGCGGCCCGGTACGTGCTTCGCTACGTCAAAATGATCCGCCATGTATTGAATTCAAGGGCTTATCCGGGGTGCCCGGTAATGGACACTTGGGGAGGATCAATCCCTTCGGATACCCCCCACCGGCCAGCGGGGGTGGTTATGTCGTGTATCGACTAAAACAATACGGTGTGCGCACGAAAAAAAAAAATCTGAGAGATTTTCTTAATATTTTTTTCCGTAAGAACCTTGTACAGAGTATTAGAAAACTACAAAAAAAATCAGCCAAATCGGTCAAGCCGTTTTCATGCTATGTCGTGACAACGGAAAACGGGTTTCATTTTTATATAAGTATATAGATATATATATATATATCAATCTCATACATAATATATATATTTCTCTGTGGCGTAGCGGTAGTGCATTCGACTGCTACGACAGGGGGTGCGGGTTCGATTCCCGCTCAGTGCAACTATTTGTATGCATGAATATGTCTATTTGCATTGGTCTGGGTGTTTCTATGTATAATATGTAAGTATTTACAAACAAAAAAAGTATATAAGTATGTTTATCCGCATGCTGGAACCCATAACACAAGCTAGTTAAACTATGCTTACTTTGGGTCTAGAAAGCGCTGTGTAGAATAACGTAGAGTATTTATTTAAAAAAAAAAAAACAGTTTTCGTAGTTAAGTTCAGTAGGTAGTTTATGCGTCCTTCGCGAACAAACATATAAACAGACAAAAATGGTGTGTGTCTACTGTCTTGTATTCAGAATCGTTCATTAACATAACCCAATTTTTTTAATATCTCCGACGGCGACGTACAGATACAATTAATTTACAATTTTCTATATATATATTTTTTTTATACCACTAAGGTGGCAGACAAGCACACGGCCCACCTGATGGGAAGCGGTTACCGCGGCCTATGGACGTGTGCAACACCAGTGGCGTCACACTCGCGCTGCCGACCCTGTAAAGGAAAGAGGAAGAGAAAGGAGTTAGGGAGGGGATGGGAAAGGAGTTTGGGCTCCGGCACTCTCACTCACCAAACGGAACGCAACAGTTCAAATACTGTTACTTGGCGTCGATATTCTGTGAGAGGGTGGTGCTTCCCCGGTCGAGTCGGCCCATCATGCAACGGCCAAAATGACTGTTGCTTGACTCTACCACTCTCAATAGTATAGATTGTGTATAGATTTATTCAATGACTAGGTGATGCCCGCGGCTCCGCCCGCATGGAGGTCGGTTATCGTTTTTTGGTCATATCTAAAGTTCCACTTAACCAATCTAAAATAAACGTAGCCTAAGTTACTCCTTATTACATCAGCTACCTGCCAATAAAAGTCCCGTCAAAATCGGTCCAGCCATTTCAGAGATTAGCCGGAACAAACAGACCGACATACAGACAGACAGACAGACAATAATTGTAAACAATGTTATTTTGGTGTATGTACCGTATATATATATATTCACTAGCTGTTACCCGCGACTTCGTCCGCGACCAAATTGTAAATCCAAACCATCCTCGAATCCCCTTGAACTCACACAAAAAATTTCATCAAAATCGGTCCAGCCGTCTAGGAGGAGTTCAGTGACATACACACGCACACAAGAAATATATATATAAAGATATACATGTAGTAAAAAACGGTTATTTCAATATTACAAACAGACACTCCAATTTTATTTATATATATAGATCAAAATCTCGTGTAAACTCGTTGGTGTTTACATAACATCACATAACTTCACTCCTGTATCCCCGAAGGGGTAGGCAGAGGTGTATTACACACCCACGATTCGCCAGTTATGTTAAGGTCCCAATGTAATAGGCGGCGAGCCTATTGCCATCTACAGGGCACATTATTAAGCGAGCGATAATTAACATTTATTAATGCACACATAACTACGAAAAGTCAGAGGTTAGCCGATCTCCCCGATCTCCCGATCGGCAGAGCCTGCGAGGCGCGGAGGCGCCTCATACGTCGCAGGTCGCTTAACGACCTTCGTCCTCAATGAGCGCAGGCTGGGTGACAGGTGGAACAGCCTGTCATCCCAGCAGAAGCAGGCCGAGACGGTGGGGCGAAAGGCGCCCCTCCCCCGGGCAAGACGGGGACACCGTGGTTCCCAAACCCGAGGGCGCCATCTCGAAACCAGAGATGGCGCAAGGTCATTCGGGGTGCGAGGGATATGCTCTATGGGCAACCTTACACCCCGGCGTCTGTAGACCAGAGACGACGTGCGGTTTTAGTTTTAGTTTCAGGGGGGGTATCCGAGGGGATTTCCGCACGAAAAAAAAGGCGGCTTCGGCTAAAATTCTTGTCAGAACTGTGAATTTATGAGCAGAAAACACTCAGCGACACTCTGATCTCGTGTATAAATAAGTGCGAAGTAATGTTCGCTTAACGTATCAACATATTTTATTCACTACCTGATAACTTATGTATTCAATGCTATGGTATCGTGGAATAGGAGACCGATATTCTTAGCAATCCATGGATTCTCCGTGCGGGTGCCGCGTCTATCGCGTTGCTGAGTTGGGAACTCGGGACAGTGCCTGGGACTTGCGACCCAAGTGTAGGTTTAGAAGGGGCCCCTTTTGTTGATGTACATCAACACTCACCTTCACTACCCAAGTTCCCCTCCCTGCCTAACCAAATTTGATACGAACCTACTAGTGCGCTTTAGACATTCGTCCTAGTAATGAGCTTATTGTAGCTCTCGATAAGCCTAGATCTTTAAGTAGGTTATAGAGAGATTTTGCTGGTATACCTCTCGCTCCCACTTCCACTGCATACAAATTAACCACGTAACCGTTTTTATTAATTCGTTTGTGAGATCATAGTATTTATTTTTCTTTATTGTGTGGTCCTTCGGTATATTTGTTTCCCACGGTACAGTAAGTTCCACAAGAACCACATTTGAGTTAAATAAATTCTACAATATTCTACACAGCGCTTTCTAGTGATTATTCCGAACCTGACCAGAAAACCTAACCCGGTCGCGGGTTAGGTTAGAGAGTTGAAAAAAAAATGTAATATTTGTTCCGAACGTAACCCTCTTCCTAACCGGACCCGACGTCTCGTTCCTATCATAACCCGAATTGTGCAGATTGGTCATTCTCTCTAATCTTTCTCAAAATAAAAAGCACATATGTGTCAAATCAGTATTTAATATTTAGTATCCGACTTGGATAGGTTAGCTTAGAAGCCTTCGTGGTTATTTTTTTTTATACCCATGCAGAAATAAGTCATTTTCTAAGCTGTTTGATTAAATAGCTAGGCAAGTTATTAAACGTATCTGCGCAATTCCGGTTATGATAGGGGGGGTGCTTGGTTGGGGACCTCCACGCGGTGCACCCTGGGCAACGTAGACGGCAGCGCCTCTCTCCTAGGGTGGGAGAGACGCTGCCGCCTACGGCCAACTCCGACCGAGGCGAGGACGGCCCTGTTGAGGGCTGTTCGGAAGCTTTCCACGTGTCCCTCTGATTAGCAGATGGCACAGTGGAGAGCAAGTAAGGGGGCCATCTCGAAACCGGAGATGGCCCAGGGTCAGTCGGGGTGCGAGGGACCAACACTCACGAGCCTTTGCAGTTGCGTACAGACGTTGCCTCTTTGGTAGTTCTTTGGAATTCAATTAAATTTTTTATGCAATTTGTATGCTTACTTATCCTATAGATTAAGATCGGAAAAAGAGAACATCTAGGACGGGACTTGAAACCGCGACCAGTCCCTTACAGGGAATACTCTGACCAACCGAACCACCTAGACACGTCCCAGATATTCGAAATTCTCCGATATATTAAATACGTCTTAAGGCGATGCTGGAGCCATCTACCGTAATTCAGTTAGTCAAAGCGTTCCCCCTGTAAGGGACTGGTCGCGGGTTCAAGTCCCGTCCTAGATATTCTCTTTTTCCGATCTAAATCTATAGCTCTTTGGAAGATCTTATATGGGCCCCATTTAATTTAATTTCTTAATTTTATTTATTTATTGATCAAAAATAATATTCTGTACATTTTAAATTCTTGGGGACTCCTGGAGCTTGGACTTAGGAGCCTCCACTGTTTCTATATTTTTATATTTAACAATCAGTAAATTATTTTGTTAAACTTAAAAACTAGTTATTTTTTTCCTTTTCCGTAAATAACATCAAAGACGTGTGTGTGTGTGTGTTTGTGTGAGGATGTGTGTGTGTGTGTATATGAGAACAAGGGTGTATGTGTATGTAAGTGTGTATGTAATTTTTCAATTATGTTGGAACGAGCAGAAGATCCTCCGCATCCTTGCATGTTAAAGATAAGATAGTTTTTTAACAAAACGTCAACTTAAGACGTATATTAACAAGAATTTCTGTTTTCCAAGATTGGTCCAGGTAACTCAGATAATAATATAATAAGTTAATATTCTAGGACATTCTACACAACGCTATCTAGACCCAATGTAAGCATAGCTTAACTAGCTTGTGTTATGGGTTTTAGAATGCGTATAAACATACTTAGATATATTTTCTTTTGTAAATATACTTACATATTATACATAGAAACACCTAGACCAATGCAAATAGACATATTTATGCATAATACAATTTTCACAGAGTGGGAATCGAACCCGCGACCTCCGACTTGGCAGTCGAACGCACTACCGCTACGCCACAGAGGTAAAGTATTCCCTCTAAAAAGGGTCTACTGGCGGTTCAATTTCCATTTTGGACGTTGAAATGAACGCCATTATGATAATCTTTGAAACTTAACAATTAAAAAACTAATTCAATTAAATTTTTAAGCATTTTGTATGCTTACTTTTTTCTAAAGATTTAGATCGGAATGTATCGGAGAATTTCGAATATCTGGGACGTGTCTAGGTGGCTCAGTTGGTCAGAGCGTTCCCCCTGTAAGGGACTGGTCGCGGGTTCAAGTCCCGTCCCAGATGTTCTCTTTTTTCGATCTAAATCTTTAATTAAAACACTAAATAAAACGATTATATGCATCTATTCGTTTTCAAAGTCCTCGATGTTCATATTGTTGAAGATAAAGGGTATTCTTGGCGTTAAGTTGTATTTGAACAGCATCTGGCCACGGTCTGTATCGAGGCCAACACCGAAGCTCGGACGCATCATCACCGATGGGAATAAAAGACCTGGAAACAAAAAATGCCATTTATTTACTTTGGGATTTCCGCACGTTAAACAAAAAAAAAAGGGTTTTTCGTCGTAAGTAGGTACGTAGGCGTGTCGTGTGTGTCCTCACACGCCTGCCTACTCACCGACGCGGGATAAAACCCGACCCCACCAGGCGAGGCCGCGCTGGCGGCTAAGGTCCGCCGGTAACCTTGGGGTTATCCTTTCGAGGGCTTACCCGGAGTGCCGGACAATGTGCGGTTTTAGTCGATGCACGACATAACCCCGCTGGCCGGCGGGGACCTATCCGAAGGGATTTCCGTACGTAAAAAAAAAGGTTTACTTAGGTTTACTTAGGTAGACAAGCACACGGTGTCTATGGATAGGTCTTCAAAAATGATATTGAGGTTCTAATATCATTTTTTTCTAAACTGAAGAGACACTTCCAAAGTGGTAAAATGTGCCCCCCCCCCCTGTAACTTCTAAAATAAGAGAATGATAAAACTAAAAAAAAATTTATGATGTACATTATCATGTTAACTTCTACCGAAAATTGGTTTGAGCGAGATCTAAAAAGTAGTTTTCATAAATCATAAACCGCAATTTAGCTTTCATTCAATCAACTCAAATATAAAAATTTACTTGCCACTACGGAAGCCTTCATGGGCGAGTCTGACTCGCACATAGCCGATTTTTTTGAATATCTCATTAATTTTATCAGTGTAATGTATGTTCGAGGGCTTACCCGGGGTGCCCGGCAACGGACACTTGGGGAGGACACCGTGCGGTTTTAGTCGAGACATTACATAACCACCCCCGCTGACCGGCGGGGGGGTATCCGAAGGGATTTCCGCACGATGTTGACCCCGGCCTGCTTGCCCACTTATACTTTTTAAAAGTTAAAAAATTCTTACCAAATAAAACGATTCTGAAAATTCCTCCAAGCATTATAATTACAAATCACTGTTACACTCACATTATTCCTTATATAGAATCTGTGATTCATAATAATGATTTGATACTGCGTTACAAAATCGACTCTATTAAAACGAAACAAGAGTCATATTTATTCTATCCTTAGCGCTATTAGCTGAAAGAAATCGAATGCTTCAGTGAATATCAGGTATTTTGTTATCAAATGAGTAAAATAGCAATTTTTTTAATCCTCACGCCTTTTTATTCGTGAAGGGATAAGCAGATGTGTATTAAGCATTTATTTGTACCGCAAAACGCGCACTGGCCTATTTAACTTTTCGTGAGCATCAGGAGGCAGTGTTGCCTTGAAACTTGCACGGGTCTATCAGGCACATAGGTGGCACCTGATAGGATCGCAAGATCCTGTAAAGGAAAGGGGATGGGAAAAGAGTTTGGGAGGGGATGGGAAAGGAGTTTGGGAGGGGATGGGAAAGGAGTTTGGGAGGGGATGGGAAAGGAGTTTGGGAGGGGATGGGAAAGGAGTTTGGGAGGGGATGGGAAATGAGTTTGGGAGGGGATGGGAAAGGAGTTTGGGCTCCGGCACTCTCACTCACCAAACGGAACGCTACAGTTCAAATACTGTTACTTGGCGTCGATATTCTGTGAGAGGGTGGTGCTTCCCCGGTCGAGTCGGCCCATTCATGCAACGGCCAAAATGACTATAGCTTGACTCTACCACTCAATGCAATGCTGTAATCGGGTACCAAAGGTATACTCGACCAGGTGCCGGAAATTTCAGAAAGATCTGCGGGCTCACAATTATGGAGTGGACAACACATTAGGTACTTTAACGGGCCACCCGTGGGGGCCATCTCGAAACCAAAGATGGCCCTGGGTATGTCGCGGTGCGGGGGAATGCCTTATGGGCCACCTTACACCCTGGGTCTGAAGACCCGAGACGGCGTGCGGTTTTAGTCGAATGGCCGGCGTATCCGAGGGGATGTCTGCACGAAAAAAAAAAATAGAAATGGTGACACGTGGGTCTATGGGCCCCATTAAAATCTACGAAGTTCTAACTAACCCCTGCTTTTTTGTACGTGTAGAATCCCCAAACGGGTATTTCTTTTTCTTAAAGAATATTAGTAACCGAAATTACTAATATCCCCCCTAACCCCTCCAGCTAAGCTAAATTGCTTGTGTTAGGAGTGGGTTCACGTGGGTAGTGTAATGGCCAGGATTCGAACCCGGGACCTCTCGATCGTAAGGTTGACTCCTTAACCACTAAGCTACCGACGCTTGTACCTCACCAGGGCTAGTGAACTGGCTTTTTTTAATATATTTAGGACACGTCAATTTGACTTCACCTCGCCTGACGGTAAGCTGAAGGTAAAGTCTCAGGAAAGAGGGTCACCATTACATACACGTACCATGTTAACATTGGTAGCACTCAACCTGACGGCCTCATCAAAAGAGGATTGTCGTCGCAACACCGCGTGACCTCCACCGGTCCCACTAGTGCTGCGACCACAACCCCCCTGCCCGGCTATGCACTTGCTGACCCCTGAACGCAATCAAACCGAAATTTGATTACTATGGAGGGTTTTTCGCAATCGTGCACGGTGGTACCCACCCGGCCGAATTTTGTGACAAATTTGTGTCATCAAATTTCTACCACCAGCTTTGTCGGGATCGAACCAACTAGAACCACAAGGTGTTCCGTCCACCTGAGTCTTTTACCAGGGACCTAGGGTATACCCTAGATATAAATTTTCCAATTATTAAAAGTTTGATGTGTGTTGAAAAGTGTTAATGGACGGGGCTCTGCTAAAGGTTTAGTGTCACTGGCAGTCGGTCTCGTGATAGCCAAGATAAGCCTCATATGGACGAGAAAGCGTAGACGAGAGGACCCAGGGATCCAAAGTGTGAACCGGGACTGGCAGTGATGATGATAATGTTTAAAACAGAAATTAAACCTACCTGACATCTTTAAAAAAAGTGCGTGGCGTGGCGGAATCGTGTCGTGTGTGTCCTATCCTGGGGTTATCCTTTCGAGGGCTTACCCGGGGTGCCCGGCAATGGACACTTGGGCAGGACACCGTGCGGTTTTAGTCGGTTCATGCCCGACATAGCCACCCCCACTGGAAGGCGAGGGCTATTCGGATTTCCGCACGTAATAAAAACCTGACATCTTTAAGTTAAAACATTTTTATAAAGAATATTAGTAACCGAAATTACTAATATTCCCCCTAAACCCTCCAGCTAAGCTTAGTTGCTTGTGTTAGGAGAGCGTTCACGTCGGTAGTGCAAGGACCAGGATTCGAACGCGGGACCTCTTGATCGCAGGGTCGACTCCTTAACCACTAAGCTACCGACGCTTCAATTTAATTTAGACTGTTATAATTATAACTTTTCTACATTCAGCATGGTAGGTAAAAGTCTAGTCAAAGGCTAGATTTATGATCTACTAGGTGTTGCCCGTGGAATTCAGATCCAGTTCCCGCTATCCATGGGAGGCTATTCCCCCACCGCAACGTATATAAGATACACAAATCCACCATCATACATCATTTTGTTATAATATATCTCAAAGGGTTTAGCAGTGTTGTCTTTGAAAGCTCCTAGTTGAGTTTTTTTCCGACACCTCCGACAAATATAATTATATTTTACGCAATGTATGCAAAAACTTGACAAATTATATATTAAAACCTTCCTCGAGAACCTCTCTATGTATTGGTGAAATCAGCATGAATATCAGTGTAGTAGTTTATGAGTTTATTGCGAAAATACATACAGATGCGGCAGTGGACTTTGTTTTATAATAAAATAACATAACTTCAAGCTTGTATCCCCGAAGGGGTAGGCAGAGGTGTATTACACACCCACGATTCGCCAGTTATGTTAAGGTTCTAATGTAATAGGGGGCGAGAACGTATTGCCATCTACTGGGCACATTATTAAGCGAGCGATAATTAACATTTATTAATGCACACATAACTACGAAAAGTCAGAGGTGTGTGCCCGGGGCGACTGGGGATCGAACTCGAGACCTCTTAGGAGTCCGTTACGTACGCAGCTGGGCTATCGTCGCTTTTTATAATATGTAGTGATCTTTTGTTTTACGCTCCATTTTTTTTCCATAGGTTTTTAATTATGTTTAAAACATTCAGAAATACTATGCGTTACGCGTGGTTTTGCCTTCCGGTAACAATATTTAGAGGATTTATATCGGAAAAAGAGAACATCTAGAACGGGACTTGAACCCGCGTCCAGTCCCTTAGAGGGGGAATGCTCTGACCAGCTGAGCTATCTAGACACGTCCCAGATATTCGAAATTCTCCGATATATTATATACGTCTTAAGGCGACGCTGGAGCCATCTACCGTAATTCTTGCGAACTACGGAAACAACCGATCTAAATCTTTAGAAAAAGTAAGCATACAAAATGTTTAAAAAAATTAATTGAAATGTTTAGAGGAGTCTGTCTTGGACCCTGGCCGGTACGGGACAGACAGCAGTTGCTCTTATGAAAGCCATACACTTCAGCCAAATCAAAAGGAGGAGGCTCTGAAAGTCTCCCAACCCTGAACCTGTGGCGCAGCGGTAGTACATTCGACTGCAACGACAGGGGGCGCGGGTTCGATTCCCGCTGAGTGCAAATATTTGTATGTATGAATATGTCTGAATTTGCATTGGTCTGGGTGTTTCTATGTATAATATGTATGTATTTACAAAAAAAAAGTATGTAAGTATGTTCATCCGCATTCTGGAACCCATAACACAAGCTAGTTAAACTATGCTTACCTTGGGTCTAGAAAGCGCTGTGTAGAATGTCGTAGAATATTTTTTAAAAACAAAAAAAAAACTCGTCTGTCAAGTTTTACCAGGTTGCAGGTGAAGCTGGCTAGCCTCGAAGCTCTTAGTAGGGTCCGTTTACATAAAATACTTGTCAATTAATATCCTATTACCATAAGCACCCTTTCCTTTTTGTATTTTTTTAACTGTATTGTTTTTATTACAGGTACATAAACAAGTGAAAATAATTGGTAAGAACATAGAATAAGTTTAATTTTAGGTATTCGCGAAGGAGATGGCGGAGCGCGCCCGGGAGAGATTTAGAACTCTACCGGCCCGCCGAGCCCGCAACATGCTCGCCGCAAGGCGCAGGCGACTCAGTTCGTTCGTTCGTTTCGGCGTGCAGTTTTAGTAGTCAGCTCAAGCCCGACATAACCGCTCCCGCTGGCCGGCGGGGGGGGGGGGTTATGCAAGGGGATTTCCTCAAAAAAAAGGGTACAGGATTCGGGCAAATTCGACGCCACTAGATTGTCGCCTTGTTAACAACGGCAATTTTATCGTAACACAACGTTTAAGCTCGTCCAACATAATATTTAATAAAAGTTTAATTAAGACTCGCAAAATTTATAAAACATTTTTTAATTAAGATACAGCAACAGTGAAATATTATTGCAAAAGATATCCGTTACGGTTGAAATACGGAAGCGTGAAAGATGCACCTAAAATATGGAATAGATTTTTTTTTGTATAAAAGGTTTGCAACATTGAAATTTAGGCACAGACTGTCAGTAGCTAACATGGCAATCCAAGCACTTTTCTTCACCGGTGAGTTTCAATTGTTATTTAAAAAAAAAGTTAAATATCTTGTGACGTCTGAAACATCTCCCATTAAAACATAAAACATTGTCTTAACCATACAGTCCCGAACTCAGCGGTTCGGTGCTTCCTTTCTTTGTCGCACGATAAAGAGCTGGAATGCTCTGCCCGCGCACGTGTTCCCTTCTTCTTACAATCCCGGGTTCTTCAAGCGGGGCGTGGAAAAGCATCTTTTGAGGCCGTCAAGGTAGGGGCTACCATTTTAGGATCGTCAGCATCTGGGATGGTGTCCCATATCTTCTGGACTTCACCCTAGTCAATTGACGGAACGAATATAAAAAAAAGTGGCCAAGTGCGAGTCGGACTCGCCCATTTAGGGTTCCGTAGCAGCAAGTAATATAATAATGTTTTTTGTATTTTCAATTTTTATATTTGAGTTGATTGAATGAAAGTTAAATTGCGGTTTACGATGTATGACGTATTAAAACTACTTACTAGATCTCGTTCAAACCAATTTTCGTTGAAAGTTTACATGGCATTGCCATGTAAACTTTCAACGAAAATTGGGTACATCATATATTTTTTTTAGTTTTATCATTCTCTTATTTTAGAAGTTACAGGGGGGGGATACACATTTTACCACTTTGGAAGGGTCTCTCGCGCAAACTATTCAGTTTAGAAAAAAATGAGGTTAGAGACCTCAATATCATTTTTGAAGATCTATACATAGATACCACACACGTATGGGTTTGAGAAAAAAAATATTTGAGTTTCAGTTGTAAGTATGGGGAACCCCCAAAACTTACTGTCTTTTTTCTATTTTTGTGTAAAAATCTTAATGCGGTTCACATAATAGATCTACCTACCAAGTTTCAATAGCATAGTTCTTATAGTTTCGGAAAAAAGTGGCTGTGACATACGGACGGACAGACAGACAGACATGACGAATCTAAAAGGGGTCCGTTTTTTTGCCATTTGGCAACGGAACCCTAAAAATCAATGTATTCAGAATAAAATATTTGATATGTTTTTCATTCAAGCGCCAATTCTGTTATATCCAATGTTTATACTTTCGACCCCGGAGTAAGCTCTTCAACTCCTTCGTTATTGGTTTGCTTGGTAACCCCCTAACCACGAGACGAGAGCCTGCATCAGAGCTTCGTCCGTAAATCGGCTTGTAGGGGGGGGTGATTTGCACCCCGAAAGTCTTTAAAATAATTTTACAGAAATTACTAATATTCCCCCTAACTCCTCCAGCTAAGCTAAATTGCTTGTGTTAGGAGTGGGTTCACGTCGGTAGTGTAATGGCCAGGATTCGAACCCGGGACCTGTCGGTTTTAGGGTCGACACCTTAACCACTAAGCTACCGACACTTATCTCTTCCATTATTCTTCGCCTTTGTTGTGGGACGCAACTTGTGTCAACACCTTCGCGCCTTTTCATCTTTCAAGTACAGCCCGTCGTACATGAAAGATGAGAAGGCGCGAGGGTGCTGCGGCATCTGCGGAGACCCTCAAACGGCGCAAATATAATAATTTAGTCAGTAATTATATTTTTGAGCCGTTTGGGGTCGAAACACTAGGTTCGTGGAGCCCAAGTGCACGGTCGCTTTACAAAGAAATCGCTAAGCGACTGGTCGACGCTTCGCGTGACCAAAATGCTGGCTTGTTTTTTGCGCAAAGAAATTGTATTGCCGCATCGAACGTGGCAATGCCGCCTGCCTTTTGGGTATGTTCCCTAACCGGGGCAAGACGGGGACACCGTGGTTCCCAAACCCGAGGGGGCCATCTCGAAACCGGAGGTGGCCCAGGGTCAGTCGGGGGTGCGAGGGATATGCTCTATGGGCAACCTTACACCCCGGCGTCTGCAGACACGTGACGGCGTGCGGTTTTAGTCGGTTCAAGCCCGACATAACCGCCCCCGCTGGCCGGCGGGGGGGTATCCGAAGGGATTTCAACACGAAAAAAAAAAAGGGTAGGTTACCAGTCGCCATCGATGGGGAGGAATTCTTTGACACCTAAACTTTTTACTATATATTCTAAAAAAACCTTTATTCATCCCATTTTTTTTTACGACCTCTGTTGTGGCATAGCGGTAGTGCGTTCGACTGCTAAGTCAGAGGTCACGGGTTCAATTCCCGCTCAGTGCAAATATATATATTCTCATTGGTCTGGGTGTTTCTATGTATAATATGTATTTATTTGCAAAAAAAAGTATTTGAGTATCTTTATCCGGATCGTAGAACCCATATGACAAGATCTGCTTAGTTTGGGTCTAGATGGCGTTGTGTAATTGGTTATAGAATACTTATTAATTGAGCTGAACGAAGCGAAGCTCTTATATGTGGCTAAGCCGTTTGGTCGAGACTGTACTCCTCCAGAACCACAATACCGATCTTAACCAAATTTGCCATGGTGATAGTGTAGACACCGTTGAGTGATTAGAGGGGTCAACTGTTAAATATAATGTACCATTGAGGAATAATCATCGAAAAACAGTTTCACGAGCGCCCGGCCTTAGCTATGCGCGCGACCGTAGTAAGATGCCTTATTTTTCAAGTAAGAGTCCTGCTCGCTCAGCTCAATTTATTTCAGTCGCACCCTGCACTGAATTCCTAATTTATTTTACCCTTTTACGCCTTAGTTCGATTCTGGTGATTCTTTTCCAGTTTTACCCCTTTTTTGTTCTTCAATACCATTCAAGAAGCTACCATTGCATTTAACACAGTAGTAAGATTTAATTAGCATTCCACGAAACCACTGATTTTTTAATTTTATTTTTAGCTCTCCTGTGCGCCGCCCACTGCAACCCCTTGGGCTTAGGAGCAACAACGCTATGCGAGTCTTCACCTAACTTCCTAGGAGGATTAGGCCTCGGTGGCCTAGGCGGATTAGGATATGGCGGAATCGGCAGCCTCGGTGGATTAGGTGGAATGGGAGCTACTACAGTCTGTGAATCTACACCTAATATGGGACTCGGCCTGGGTGGATTAGGCCTTACCGGTTTAACTGGAATGGGAACAGTATGCGAGACAATTCCTAATATGGGCCTTGGAATGGGTGGTCTGGGATATGGTCTAGGTGGTTTCGGTGGAATGGGGACTGTCTGTGAGACTATGCCAAATATAGGTCTCGGTCTTGGTGGATTGGGATGTGGTATAGGCGGTTTCGGCGGTCTGGGCGGTCTCGGTGGTCTAGGTGCGCTAGGCGGATTAGGAGGCTTAGGTCTCGGTGGTCTTGGCGGTCTAGGTTACGGTGGTCTAGGATTAGCTGGTTTAGGTGGAATGGGTGGATGCGGTCTAAATGGTTTAGGTGCGACAACTGTCTGCGAAACTTCTCCTAATCTAGGATTAGGGTTCGGTGGTTTGGGATGCGGCCTTGGAGGGATGGGATTGAGTGGGATGGGATTGGGTGGATTGGGATTGGGTGGATTAGGTGGATTAGGGGCATTAGGGGGTCTAGGTGGTTCTGCCACCGTCTGTGAGACCATGCCAAACCTAGGCATCGGTGGAATCGGTTTAATGGGACGCCCTTTTTTATAAACAGCCACTCAACGTCCACGAGTTTTAATAGCAATACACATATTGGCACCGGACTTCGCCCGACATTCTTAGGCAGTAACAACGGACACTTCGACGACCACCATACTATCGCTATAGGGTAAAGGGCAAATTAAAAAAAAAACTTCAGGCATATTCATTTCTTCTTTTTCCCCCATTGTTGGGAAAATTCCTATTGATAGGAAAATTACTATTAGTGGAAAAATTCCTATTACCGGAAAATTTTCAATGATAGTAGTTTTAAATTGATAACAATGAAATTTCAGTTGCAACTCTTTTTTAATTCTTTCTCTATTGTGAAGAAAAATCTCATATTTTGTAAGTCATGAAAAGTTTTTTAAACGGTTTTATATATAAAATGGTTTGTACTATGGAAACGCAAAGAATAATTTATTGTAATTGATGGGAATTTGCCTAATAATACCAGTTTTGTGATATTAAAGCGAATATTTGAAAAAAAAACATAGCATAAAAAATGCTTAATCGTCATTTTTTTTCTAAATTTAAAAATGATCTCGCAGTATTTTAAGTTAAGAATATTTGCTTGTTAAGTTAAGAATATGCCTGGATTGAAAAAAAAATTGTGAAAAAAATATAAAAATTCTAAATTTAAAAATTCAACGTGAGCTTTGTTCAAGTTTTACTTTTGTATATATTTATATCTTAGATTGGAAAATAAATGTTATGTATTTGATATTATTTTTCATTTTAATTTAATTATATCCTCCTTCTCTTGTAGATTAGGTAATGTAGACTGCCTTCTGACTTATCAACCCCAAGAGGCAACCGCTAGTCTCTTTTTTCTTCTTTTTTTTTAATACAAGCAGGCAGACAAGCACACGGCGGTTACAAGCTCATTAATTGGATTAATGAGCTTGTCTTTGGCTCCTAAACATTAAAAAAAGACTATTGTAATTTTTAGACAATTTCGATCTACCTTCTAAGTATCTTCCTGTATGCCTCCTGTAACACATCTTTCTTTTAAATATCATTGCTAATATTTTTAGATCGGATAAAGAGAACTCCTAGGACGGGACTTGAACCCGTGACCGGTCCCTTACAGGGGGAATGCTCTGACCAACAGAACCACCTAGACACTTCCCAGATATTCGAAACTGGAGCGACACTGGAGCCATCTACCGTAATTCTTGCGAACTGCGGAAACAATGAATGACTTTACAATCATTTTTAATTATTTTGTATTTTTTTATTACTCCGCCACAAAGTAAGTTTACTAATTGCTTTAAAATTTATTTGAATCATTGCCAATAGTTATTTTTGGGCAATAATCGAGTATGCCGTCATACGACCACTTTCCATGCAACTTACTGTTGCTTGTAACGTTTAAAAAAACTGTAATAAATAATAATAATAAAGGTTTATAAACGCTAACTACATGACAATATTATACACTTCTATATGATGCATAGCGTCTGACTCGTCGAATATTTAGAGCGACCCTCAATTTGGGCAACAAGTATACCATATCTATTGCAAATATCTGGACCAAAGACCAAGACCTGGCGGGGAAAGATCACGCATGTGAAAACCCATGACATCTTCAGTGGTACAGGTCTGGGCGCCGACGAGTGCGTAGAACTCTTCTCTGCGACTGATCAGTCGCGGCGTGGAACCTAAGATAGAAACACGCTTGTGCGATACGAATACATACAGAAAGCACAGCTGATAGAAATCTCTATTCCTAGACAGCACTTTTCACAGAAAATTTTGCTGATAGAAAACATTGTTTGTAGACATCTCGGTACATAGGAAGCACTGTACACAGAGATCTCTTGTCAGTAAAAAATAGTCGTATCGTACAAACGTGTTTCTATCTTAAGTTGCACACTCGATCAGTCGAGCGCAGTGATCGACGAAACGTTTGGAACACAAGTTTCCTATGGACCATGGCCAAACAGCTCGGAAGCAGTATATTCTACACACCTAAAAAGCGTTTTCTGCGCATTTAGAGTACATTGTCGGGAAGTTTGCCGGTCATTATATCTGTTAAAATGAAAAAAGAAATAAAACGCCACAGATTAAACATTGCGAGGGTTACCCGTACTATATTAATATTACTCTAACTTACAAATGCATATCACTTTACATATATATCTACATATCTCCTTCCATCTGCCTTAGCAGCAACATGGAGGCGGCGCACATGGATCTGGGCACTGGCACGGTTCTGGAGGGGGTGCGCATGAGTTAAGGCATGGCGGAGGAACAGGTGGAGGGTTAGAGTCCGCAGGAGCAGTTGAACGACAGATGCTAGCACAGCCAAGGGTTCTGAACACCTGTGGAGGGTTAGGCTTGAAGCAGATGGTGGGAGGAGCTGGCACAATAATCTTGGGTGGGCGGATGATTAAAGCGTCTGGAATTGGTGGCTGGACTGGTGGGGGTTGTACCTGGAAAAAAGGCAGAAAATTAGTAATTTTTTTGATAATGTATTTTATAAATGAAATTTTTAATTAATGAGTCAACATTATCATCTCCTGGTTTCCGGTTGCATCCGAGGCTCACACCTTGGAGCCAAGGGTCTGCTTTTTTATACCACTTAGGTGGCAGACAAGCACACGAGCCACCTGATGGGAAGCGGTTACCGCGGCCTATGGATGTATGCAACACCAGGGGCGTCACCCGACGACCCTGTAGAAACCTTCTCACTTGTTTCTTCTCCTTTGATTTGGCTATACGGTTTATATGGTAGCGACTGCTGTCCGAAAGGAAAGTCTGCATCAGAGCCTCGTCTGCTGATCAGCAAGTGTGTACCAGCAAGCCCGTGAAGTTGACTTGGGGCCCGATGACTAGGACCCCATACACTCTTGAAGCGTCTAAATAATATGTCGATGAATTTCGAATATCTGACACGTGTCTAGGTTGGCTCAGTTGGTCAGAGCATTTCCCCTGTAAGGGACTGTCGCGGGTTCAAGTCCCGTCCTAGATGTTCTCTTTTTCCGATCTAAATCTATATGCAAAGTCAAAATTCGCGGGTTCAATTCCCACTCAGTGCAAATATGTCTATTTGCATTGGTCTGGGTGTTTCTATCTATAATATGTATTTATTCACAAAAAAAAAGTATCTAAGTATGTTTATACACATTCTAGAACCTATAAGACAAGGTCTGTTAAGTTTGGGTCTAGATGGCGTTGTGTACTTGTTCCTACAATATTTATTTATTTATGTTTACTGTGTGTGTTGTGAAGAATTAAGATAAACAGGTGTGTTGTGAAGAATTAAGATAAACTGTTAAAATGGCAAGAATTCTTACCCTTATTGGTGGTGGTCTAGGCACGCAGATTGGTGGAGGTCTGACGCAGATGGGAGGGGGGTTTGGCGGTGTCACAGCTGGTACACGGACGTAGAACGCTGGCGGGGTTGGTGGCTGCACGGGCGGAGGCCTCACGGTGATGGGGTCGGGGGTGGGAGGCTGGATCCGCGCAGGTTTAACCCAGATGGGAGGTGGCTGTGGCAATTGAACCTGACCAGGACGCACTATGATGGGAGATGGCGTGGGGAACCTGATTTGACCTGGCCTGATAAGGATTGAACCTGGAGGAAGAAAGGAATTATGGTTAATTATAATAATACGGCAAATTATTCTATACTGATATAATATACGCCATCTAGACCCAAACTAAGCAGAGCTTGTCATATGGGTTCTAGAATGCGGATAAACATACTTAAATACTTTTTTTTGTAAATAAATACATATTATACATAGAAACACCCAGACCAATGGAAAATATACATATTTGCAATGAGCGGGAATCGAACCAGCGACCTCTGAATAAAAAATGAAATATAAAAAAATATCATCAAGCTACTACGCAAGGGAGCAGAGCAGTAATCATAAGTGTCAACAAACTCCCATCTGTATCTATTACTACATATTTTAAAATTGTAAATTAGTTGTGTCAGTATACTGGAGATATTTAAAAAATAATACCTGGATTATGTTAAAAGAAGGTCTGACCACAAAAATATTTCTTTGGATTGTTTGTGTGTATGTCTGTTTGTGATATAGAAGTAGGCAGTAGGATTTTATACAGAACCTTATGTCATTAATCAAAACATAGTGTTTGCGATGAGATATGGCCCGGCACTGCCTGGCAGACCGCCAAATATTATCTGAACAAGAAATGGTACTATTCATCAATTTATGACCAATCCATCAGCTAATTTGACACCCATTTATATGGACAAATAAAACTTTAGTACAATAAAACACATTAGTAAGTCCTTCATTGTTTATGTTTTCCTGGTAGTTACACTTCAATTTTATTTAACATAACTTCACGCCTGTATCCCCGGAGAGGTAGGCAAAGGTGTATTGTATTACACACCCACGTTTCACCAGTTATGTTTAGATCCCAATGTAATAGGGGGCGAGCCTATTGCCATCTACCGGGCACATTACTAAACAAGCGATGATCAACATTTTTAATACACACACATAACTATGAAAAGTTAGAGGTGTGTGCCCGGGGCGACTGGGGATCGAACTTGAGACCTCGTCTCGGCAGTCCGTTACGTACACCACTGGGCTATCGCCGCTAATTATGTGTTGATAATAAGTTCTTCATTGATTATGTGTTCCTAGTAGTGTAACTACACTTCAATTTAAAATCGGCCCAGCTGTTCCAGAGATTACTTCTTTCAAACAGACAGACAAAAATTTTAAAAATTGTATTTTCATAAGTATCGTGTATACATTCCTTTGCAGTCATTAAAAATCTGTTATTTTAAAATTACAAAGAGACACTTCAATTTTATTTATTTGTAGACATGAAAGTGCGTGAAGATGTTTTTGTATGTTTGTTACTCAATCACGCTTTAACTGCTGAACAGATCGTGCTGAAATTTGGTACACAGATAGATTACAGTCTGGAAGGACACATAGACTTTTTATCCCTGGAATAACTTCACATGGGTTGCAGGAACGGGATGAAATTTCCATCGCCTGTTAGTTTGTGAAGGTCTAATTTTGCAAGCTCTTGAACCACCTTCTCTTATCCTAAGGAGTTGACGTTTGAGTGTTACCTGCCGGTGCTTGTCCATACACATAGTTAACTGGTGGCTCGCAGGGGTTGCACGGCCCAATCTGTATGGAGCCCGGACCCCCGTTGCAGGGATCGCTGGGGTCACACGGCGGCTGCGAGCACGGATCGCCACAGGGAAATTGGGGATCAGGCTCCGGTACAGGCTGCCCCAAGGCAGTGCCCAGGACTAAAACTTGAACAAATAAACAAATAAATTAGAATGATGTATGTGGTTCTGTCGCGATCTTCGCGGCTCGAGATATTTAGATCGGATGAAGGGAAAATCCAGGATGGGATTTTTAATCTGCGACCAGTGCTTTATACAAATTTACAATAATAAAAATATATATATATTTAAGTATGTTTATCCGCATTCTGGAAGCCATAACACATAACATAAACTCACGCCTATATCCCCGAAGGGGTAGGCAGAGGTGCTAGCACCCACATATCGCCAGTTTATGTTTAGGTCCCAATGTAATAGGTGGCGAGCCTCTTGCCATTAACCGGGCACTTATAAACCTGCGATAAATTCACACATAACTTCGAAAAGCATCGAAAAGTCATTGGTGTGTGCCATGGTAAAACCTGGGATCGAACCCGAGACCTCGTCTCAGCAGTCCATTACCCATACCACTAGGCTACCGCGGCGGAAGCCATAACATAAGCTAGTTAAACTATGCTTACTTTGGGTCTAGAAAGCGCTGTGTAGAAGAAGAACATGTTTTTGCAAATAAATATTATCTTATCTTATCTTATCTTACTATTTTTTTTTCTATAAATGTCAAAATAAGCCAATTCAAAACAAAAAGTAGCAGAGCGGAGCTCCGGCTCTAATGTACAGTCAACGACAGTAGTTAATTAACGAAATCTAATCTAATAGTCACCTTAGTTCTTAAACCTTGCATAAAATACAAGTTGAATTCCTGAGACGAGCTCAGCCGAATACAAGGGATTTTCGATTTTGCGTTTTCTTTTTTTTTTTTTTTTTTGCGTTTTTTTGCGTTTTTTTTTATCTTGTAATGGTTCACCCCAGCACGAATCTATTACCGAAAACAGCAACTCGATAGCTCATCTCCTTCATAACCAAAACCGTGACAGAAAATTGGCAACGACGACGTCGACAACTCCTTAGCAATAGGGCTAAAATCCCTAAAAATCAAAGAAGTTATTATACTTCTTTGATTTTTAGGGATTTTTTTTTTAGGGACACACAACACATTTTTTTTTTTTTTACGTGCGGAAATCCCTGGTTATGTCGTGTCTCGACTAAAACCGCACGGTGTCCTCCCCAAGTGTCCGTTGCCGGGCACCCCGGGTAAGCCCTCGAAAGGATAACCCCAGGGTTGCCGGCGGACTTTGGCCGCCACCGCGGCCTCGCCTGGTGGGGTCGGGTTTTATCCCGCTTCGGTGAGTTGGCAGGCGTGTGTAGGGCACACACGACAAACATAACTTCACGCCTGTATACCCGAAGGGGTCGGCAGAGGTGTATTACACACCCATGATGCGCCATTTATGTTAAGGTCCCAATGTAATAGGGGGCGAGCCTATTGCTATCTACCGGGCACATTATTAAGCGAGCGATAATTACCATTTATTAATGCACACATAACTACGAAAAGTCAGAGGTGTGTATAATATTAACTTGATATGGTCGAAAGTTTACGCGAATGTCACACATTGAAATAAAACTATTTTGAACGGATTCTATCGCGATTTATTTGATGTTATTTTATATTTTACATTGATCCCGACGTTTCGGTTGCTTTTCAGCAGCCATGGTCACGGGGATATTAGGTAACTTTGTTCTATTGAAAGTATAACAGTAGTTAAATATCCATTATTGGTTCATGTATTGCTATTTATAAAAAGAGAAAAGTGGCCAAGTGCGAGTCGGACTCGCCCATAAAGGGTTCCGTAGCAGGAAGTAACATAATAATGCTTTTTTTTTAATTTTTATTCGAATGAAAGGTAAATCACGGTTTCCGATTTATGACGTATTAAAAAAAAAATCCGTTCCCGCAGGGGGAACGCACAGGTAGATTTCGTGAAGCAATTAATATTATTTTATATAGAGAACTACGGATTTTAAACAGTTTAATTTTTTTTCCTCGAAAACGGTAACTTTTAGCGAAAAACTTTTCAGACATTTATTTAAGACTTAAAAATGGCCTATCGATTAAAAATATTTCCCACTGCAAGAATGTTCACCGGTTAGAAGTTATTTTTGTTAGTTAATTTTGGTTTTTCCCCCTCCACTTTTAGTTAAAGTTTTAATCTTATAGGTTATACTATGTATACTATGGGATAAAATTAGAACGGTTCGAATATCTTTCATGGAACGTGAAATTTTGAGGAAAAACTGATTTCACAAAAAGTTAGGCCCTACCGTCCCCTTAGGCCAGATTCCACCCGTTCACGAACTTAAACTAAGTTTACACCCAAGCAATTTTTAACCGCAGTTTGAAAGTGATCGGGGCAAAAATGCGACCGTGAGAGTGCCGCAAATTTTGGGAAGTGGAACCATACATACATATATATATATATATATATATAAACTTTTTGAGCAATGGTCATTTCGGACTCAGGGGGTTATAACTAGACCTCCTATGAAGAATTTTTTTTTAAATTCGACAGTAGTCAAGAAACCAATAGGTAGATCGATTTCATCGAAATCCACCTAACTACTTGCTAGATCTCGTTCAAACCAATTTTCGGTGGAAGTTTACATGGTAATGTAAATCATATATTTTTTTTAGTTTTATCATTCTCTTATTTTAGAAGTTACAAGGGGGAGGGGGGCACATTTTACCACTTTGGAAGGGTCTCTAGCGCAAACTATTCAGTTTAGAAGAAAATTATATAAGAAACTTCAAAATCATTTTTGAAGACCTATCCATAGATACCAAATGTTTGGCAAATTGACCACTGGGTCGAAATGCGGCCCGTCCTGAGAAGACTCCGGCAAGAAACTCAGCGGGCTGTTTTTTTTTGGTCTAATAACAAACATGTTTACTTAACCTAATTACAATATTTCGTTTGAGTAGCATAGCAAGAGAGCAAACATTTCATATCCAAGCTTGTTTGTCGTCTAAATAGTCTTGAATTATATAATAGCCTTTTTGGCAGAGTTTAGTTTTAATTTGGCTTTTAAATTTATGAAGAGGTAGATTCTTCATTTCACTAGGAAGCTTGTTGTAGAAGCGTAAGTATATGGACCACTATATGGTCATATGGACCACGGCCAAACAGCCCGGAAGCAGTATATTCTACATGCAACTAATATTTTTAGAGAAATAAGGTTGTGAATGTACGAGTTTAATAAAATAATTACCAGTTATCCATATCACTTTGCCTTTCGCCATTTTTCGATCGTCTGATGGAAATACAATAAATTATTTCGTTTTTATATTAGAATTATTGTTTTAAAATCTTAAAATACAACAGAATATTTAAACAATCAAATCACATCAAAATTTCAACCTTAACGCTATATAATAAAGGTTGATATTAAATTAATTTTGAATTCAAAATGTGTTGTCACAGTTAAATAATTATTTTAAAATGGTTGTTGAGAATTATTTTAAATTGACTTGATGTATACATTTTATGCTACAACTAATGGTTTTGATTTTTAAAAGTAATGTAATTATTATGTTGCTTTTTATAAATTAGTTCTACTGATGTTTAAAAATCGTAAGACGAATGCTATCATAGCATAACAGTAGGTGGTAGAGTCAAGCAACAGTCATTTTGGCCGTTGCATGAATGGGCCGACTCGACCGGGGAAGCACCACCCACTCACAGAATATCGACGCCAAGTAACAGTATTTGAACTGTTGCGTTCCGTTTGGTGAGTGAGAGTGCCGGAGCCAAAACTCCTTTCCCATCCCCGTTTCCCATACACGTCCATAGGCCGCGGTAACCGCTTGCCATCAGGTGGGCCGTGTGCTTGTCTGCCACCTTAGTGGTATAAAAAAAAATCTAAATATTTTACTTTAGATTGGAGGCAGTAGGTACGAGACACTTAGGGTGCGACTGGTTGGAAGGGTGGGACTGGTTGGATCACCTCCAAGTTTGGTGCACCCTGGGCAACGTGGGCGATGACGCATCATTGATTGCTCCTCTGGAGTAGCTGGCGTTAACGTCAACGGCCAAGAGTCTGACCAACCGGTCTGGTCCTGAAAAGCGCCAGCTGACCCCATTGCACGAGGGGGTCGGGGTATGGCGGGCCTGCAAGGCCCGCGGGGGGGGTCACTCCAGGTACCCCTCTGCTCTTATCAGAGGGGACACTGCGAATGACCCAGGGTCAGTCGGAGTGCGAGGGATATGCTCTTGGGTAACCTTACACCCCGGCGTCTGTAGACCCGAGAAGGCGTGCGGTTTTAGTCGGTTCAAGCCCGACATAACCGCCCCCGCTGGCCGGCGGGGGGGTATCCGAAGGGATTTCCGAACAAAAAAGAAAAGGTACGAGACACTTTTGTTTTGACTGACTCAGATGCTTTAATACATAGGGTATATGATTTTTAAAAATTGTATACAATTAAATAAATAAATAAATAAATAAATATTCTACGACATTCTACACAGCGCTTTCTAGACCCAAAGTAAGCATAGTTTAACTAGCTTGTGTTATGGGTTCCAGAATGCGGATAAACATACTTATATACATTTTTTTTTTGTAAATACATACATATTATACATAGAAACACCCAGACCAATGCAAATAGACATATTCATGCATACAAATATTTGCATTGAGCGGGAATCGAACCCGCGCCTCTTGTCGTAGCAGTCGAATGCACTACCGCTACGCCACATAGCCGTCATTGTTATTAAATTACCCTTTTTTAGGATGCAAATATTCGAGGGCTTACCCGGGGTGCCCGGCAACGGACACTTGGGGAGGACACCGTGCGGTTTTAATCGAGACACGACATAACCACCCCCGCTGGCCGGCGGGGGGGTATCCGAAGGGATTTCCGCAAGTTAAAAAAAAAAGGATGCAAATATTTTATTTTATATAATTATGTACGAATAAATAAAATTGAAGAGTCTGTTTGTAATATTCAATAAAAGATTATTGGGCATACAGTTAAGAAATTGCACACACAAGTCACAACACCATTAAGAAATTTTAAGTAACTCTCACCCCACAACCCCTCAATAAAGCGATTTAATGCTACACAATGTCAAGGAGAGGAGACAATAACAGCGAGTGGGCTATGAAACATAGACGTCATGAAAAACCACTTCATGTAAATTAATGTCTACGCCAATAACTTCTTGTATACTTGGCTGGCTGTTCGGAACAAGAAAACTGATAAATAAGGGCTAATGTACAACTAATTATAAAGAAATGTAAAGAAAACTAAACCTAAAAGATAGAAAAATATTTACATATATGCGTCATAGAATTCCTCCGCATCATCACCGACTGGTAATATTCCCAGAAGACTGGCAGCATTGCCACGTTGAATGGCAATGCTAATTCTTTGAACAAGATAAAGTTCAGCCTTCTGGTCACGTGTAGGGATAATTGGAACATTTCTTCTTGAAACAGTTGTTTACAATAAAATTATTAATAAAAAAATAAAAAACTCGACTGCCCTTTTTTTTTTTTTTATCGTGCGGAAATCCCTTCGGATACCCCCCCGCGTGCCAGCGGGGGCGGTTATGTCGGGCTTGCACCGACTAAAACCGCACGCCGTCTCGGGTCTTCAGACGCCGGGGTGTAAGGTTACCCATAGAGCATATCCCTCGCACCCCGGCTGACCCTGGGCCATCTCACCACTAACAGCATCGCTCATCCTGTCTCCTCTGAAAGCAGAGGAGTACGGAGAGCGATGTGTTCCCGCCACGTTGGGTATTGGCCGACGATCAATGCCAACCCTATGAAGGGGTGAAGGGGAAGCCATTGACCGCCGCCCAGGGTGTACCGGCCGCTCCGATTCCGTTCCCCCGGACTGCAGCGGGATCGGAATCGGAGCGACACTCGAGGAGGTTACCCAACACACACCCCAAAAAAAAAAACCGAAACAAGTTTGATAGCATGCGGGCCCAAGTTTGATAGCGGGCGGGACTCATTAATTTTCTTACGGTTTAGGATTTGTAAATGGGTTCCGTCTGGTATCAAACTTGTTGGGGCAGTCAGGTTTTTGTGTGTGTTGTTCTGGATCGAAATGGAGAAGGTGGAACGAAAGAGCTCCTCAGACCACTCACCGTGGTATAGGCGGTAAAATACAGCCAGAGAGGCAATGTCTCTACGCAGCTGCAGAGGTTCTAAGCTATTACGAGTAGTAATCTCAGGACTCCCAATGATACGGATGGAACGCCGTTGCTATCTGTCGAGAGCATCTCGTATTTTTACTTTATTATTTATTGATACTAGTTTTCTCGTTCTTTGCAGCTTGAAAGCTGTCTTGAGTTCATCCTAATTCCAGTCCTTCCATTTTTAGTTATGGCAATCATTAAAAATGTGAAAACTACCATTGTTTATTATTTTATTCATAATGATAATTTACTGCCAATTCGGGTTTATTTGGAATCTAATCTTTATAAATATGTGTTCTTAATAAGAATGAAACGATATTTAGAATTTTTAAAGCAAAATTCACCAGACTATGGACAACATTTTCAGGGGCAGGCAATTTTTGCGTCCATAGCGAACAAACAGACAATCAGACACGAATTCAAAAAAATACATTTTTGTGTTCAGAATCATTCATTTACCACTTGAGAGCACGCGAAGCCGGCGGTCCCAGTTGCCAAACGAACATCTAAGACAGTCGTTACGGGCAGTTGGAGCCCTAAACAGTCCGACAACTGGTCTGGCTACAGAACTTCAATGTCGCCAGTGGGCTGTGGGGGCAGATGGCAGGCGCTTCACAGAACATGTCGAAGTTCAGCTGCTTCGGAGTTAGATCGAAAAGACTTGGGAGAAGGCTCGGAGGACGACGTATGATGAATCGTTAAGTTAACATAACCCAAGTATTACCCAAGCAAGATGGACGAACGACCTGAAAAAGGTAGCTGGGATAGACTGGATGCACAAGGCGGAGGATTTAGGAGTCGTATTTTTTTTTTTACATGCTTAACTCCCTTCGGATACCCCCCCCGCCGGCCAGCGGGGGTGGTTATATCGTGTATCGACTAAAACCGCATGGTGTCCTCCCCAAGTGTCCATTGCCGGGCACCCAGGGTAAGCAATCTAAAGGATAACCCCAGGGTTACCGGCGTACTTTGGCCACCACCGAGGCCTCGCCTGGTGGGGTCGGGTTTTATCCCGCGTCGGTGAGATGGCGTAGGGCACACACGACACGCCTCCGCCACGGCCTGCTTCTGTAAGGACGGCGAGTCGGCCAACTGCCGTCCTCAGGCCCCGATCATGGAGGTCGGTAGTCCCGGCCGTAGATGAGTCGGCGGCGTCCTTGCCGCAGACTGCGAAACTCGAGGGGCAGGGTTCTCTCTCGCTCCCTCTCCGCCACCTCTTTCGCGCGCATTACCTGCTCGCAAAAAGAGGCGGCGGCGTATTAGGAGTCGTATTTATGTATTAATGTATACTTATTTGTATATGTACCTACTACATTGCAATACGTGTTTGTAATCTAATTTATTATATTATATGACTACATTAGTTCTCGTTTCTTTGCTGTTACACCAATACACTACGCAATGTACGATTTAGCTCATTTAGGGTTCATGTCCATACAAAGGTGCCTGTAAGATATTGCTTTTAGCGATAAGGCTGCCATTTGTACATATGTTAATTGAGTTTACAATTTTATTATGCTTATTCTGATTGGTGCACAATAAAGTTTATATCTGTCTATCGGGTGCCATGGCGTACAATGGGAAAGGCCTATGTCCAGCAGTGGACTGCAATAGGCTAATTGATTGATTCAAGTATTTTTCTTCGAATATATCTAATGAAGCCAAGCCAATTTCACCTGTACCAACACACCTGATGTTTGATGGTTGCTGAAACCTGAAACCTGTTTACTGAAATCCCGCTTTTCTATGTCTTATATTTCAGGGGACTCCACTAAATCAACCAAACAAGAAATATTATTTTTATTATTATCCGCCAGGAGGACGGTTATGTTTTTTGAGAGTATGTATGTACTAGGAATTCAGTGCAGGGTGCGACTGAAATAAATTGAGCTGCGCGAGCAGGACTCTTACTTGAAAAATAAGGCATCTTACTACGGTCGCGCGCATAGCTAAGGCCGCGCGCTCGTGAAACTGTTTTTCGATGATTGTTCCTCAATGGTACATTGTATTTGAACAGTTGACCCCTCTAAACACTCAGCGGTGTCTACACTATCACCGTGGCAAATTTGGTCAAGATCGGTATTGTGGTTCCGGAGGAGTACAGTCTCGACCAAACGGCTTAGCCACGTATAAGAGCTTCGCTTCGCTCAGCTCAATAATTGTTTGGCACGCTCTGCAGCCTTAACGGCTCGATGGATCTTAGCTCAAGCTAAAATCCATCGAGCCGTTGTCGTTAGATTCGTATTTACTGTGAGGGTAACGCTGGGTATATCAAAATGAAGCAAAAAAAAGCAAAATGGCGAATTTTTGCCGTTAAAATGTTTGTAGTTAAAAAAAATCACTCAAATTTATCGAGTAGGCTATCAAAATGAGGAGCTTTAAAGGGTGATTTCAAATATAAACTAAAAAGTATACAATAAAATTATTAATTAAAAATTAAAAATAAAACCGAGCGCTAATTCCACCCGTATCAAACCCCATGGAGCTAGGGGTCTGCTAACCAACTTTTCGCTTCGATGATCTGGTTTACCTTTGCTTTTACGAGAGCAACTGACATCTGAACGCCCAACCTCGAGAAAAAGACCTGCGGCAAAGCCTCATCCGTTATATAAGTCTTTAGGCTTTCACGGCCGGCGTTGCATGTAGAATATGCTGCTTCTACTGTTTGGTCGTGGTCCATAGGAAACTTGTGTTTCATACGTTTCGTCGATCACTGCGGTCGACATCTCCTTCCTCCTCAGCGGCGGCTTCTCAGCGTTGCAGAGTTGTACGCACTCGTCGCCGCCCGGACCTATACAACTGAAGATGTCAACCGCAGGGATTGACGAAACGTTTGGAACACAAGTTTCCTATGGACCACGGCAAACAGCCCGGAAGCAGTATATTTTACCTCATCAGTTTAAATCAGCACGTGTACCGGCTTGCAGTCACCTGCCTCACGGTTGGCTTGGCGCCCGGAGATCTTGATGGAGCCCCACATCGATATACCGATTTTATTTATTAGTAGCTGACCCTCCCCGGCTTCGCCTGTATTTTGAACCTCCGTTGCACTCCTTTAACCCATAGGCATATTATGCATCTCGAAACCGGAGATGGCCCAGGATCAGTTGGGGTGCGAGGGAAATGCCCTCAGGGCAACCTGACGTCCCAGCCCCGGCGTCCGAAGACCCGAGATGGCGTGCGGTTTTAGTCGGTTAAACCTGACATAACCTCCCCCGCTGGCCGGCGGGGGGGGGGGGGTATATCCGAGAGGATTTCCGCACGAAAAAAAAAAGGTACATAATATGTCCGTAATTAATTAGTCTTCATATAATTTATGGGAATCTACCGGATTTGTTAACATTTATGGTTACTCTTCCGCTCCGTTGGGTATTAGCGTGAAGTTAGAGCCTATACCATCCACAAATAATGTGGCTTTCTATTGGTGAAAAAATTTTCGTTGCTTAAGTCGAATTAATAAATGTTAATTATCGCTCGCTTAATAATGTGCCCGGTAGATGTCAATAGGCTCGCCCCCTATTAGATTGGGACCTTAACATAACTGGCGAATCGTGGGTGTGTAATACACCTCTGCCTACCCCTTCGGGGATACAGGCGTGAAGTTATGTTATGTTATGTAAGTCGAAGCTATAACCCTCTTGAATCGCTTCGGTAAGATGTGTCCGCTTTCGCTTCCGAAAATAAACTGACTGCGTGGCGATAGCCGGGCGCTTTCATAGCTCATTCGGAGGGTAGAATGTTCCGGAATCATCTAGAGATAAGGCTCGTTAGGTATCTAACTAGAGCGTTCGAGAAATGTACTTACACAGACGCGCCGACATTCAAAGTGAATAACCTTGTATTCAAGATTTGTAGGTAGAGTAGGTATAGGTATTAGAAGTACGTGTGGTTTTGTGTTGGCATTTCTAGATGTTTCTACACGGATCGATAGAGTACTTCGACACTAACAATGTGTTTTAATTTCCAGAAGATTCGATCAGTAGTTTTTGAGATATCGATGTTCGTTGTAACAGTATATACATGCCTTTGGATTGCCTCACGTTTCGACCAGGTTACACTGGCCGTGGTCACAGGCTGACTGGTGCAGTGGTGCACGTCCGCCGTCGTCGAGTCCGTAAGGTAAAAAGTTCTTCATCCACCCGCACATTCGCAATTCAAAGGTATGTAATACCTATACATGATCGCGTTAATTCCCGTTAACATTATTGTATATCACAGAACGCGAAAATTAAAAAAAAAATAGTACCACAAACTTTACCTCTTTATAATATTAGTATGGATGAGAACAAGCCCATGTTTGACCACTATCTGACCTGTTGGTAAGTGATGATGTAGTCGACTTAGAAGCAACCTATTCATTCTAGACATGATAGTCCAGGTATATTAGTCAAATAAGGGCAAGTATCACGAAATGTGAGATAGTCGGCTATAAACTTGTATAAACCTTAATTTTTGCACCCTAAAACATTACAGTCATTAAGTATAATCATAACCTCCTTCGTCTCATTTTGCTTTGGTTTATATATCTACTAGGAATTCAGTGCAGGGTGCGACTGAAATAAATTGAGCTGAGCGAGCAGGACTCTTACTTGAAAATAAGACATCTTACTACGGTCGCTTAGCTAAGGACGCGCGCTCATGACACTGTTTTTCGGTGATTATTCCTCAATGGTACATCGGACATGAACCATCTCGCTTCAAAACACTCCTCAGTGTCCACACTATCACCGTGGTAAATTTGGTCAAGATGGCGAGAGTGGTTACGGAGGAGTTCAGCCACCAACAAACGGCTATGCCGCGTATAAGAGCTTCGCTCGCTCAGCTCGATTATGAGAGAGACTGATATTAGGCTCCGCGCGGAAGCCCGCACCGGAGCCACGTCCGTCAATTAGCAAGACTACCGTACCGGTTTGCAGTTGACATTGGATTGAATTTTAGCTGGGCCCACACCGAAAAAAACGAGAATATAATCACTTGTATATATATATTTCATACAATAAAATGTTACATAAATAAGATACTTATAAATACGCATTTGTAAGTCTATCATCATAATCTTAATAACGTACGGGTAACATAATTCTATAGCTATCTAAAAGCCATCTTCACGCGTTTGTCATCAAAATAACTTAATCGAGATCTTTTTAATACTAAATTTTACCTAAAACTTATTCAGAAGATCCAAAAACTTGTTAATCTGGTTGATTGTCCTCAATCTTGGTCTCAATATGCTGCTTGAAAGTCGTCAATAAGTTTATGTTTCAGAACTTGTGAAGCCAGCCATCACCTAATATCTTCCAACTACGTATTTAGCAAAGCTGCTTCCGTAGTCGCACACCAGATGTCATCAGTTCCTTCACTGTATTAGTTTTCTTTACCCAACAATACTTGGCTGGTGGAAAGTCCGTATTCTCTTCATATATCGCATCAGGTCATCTTCTATTCTCTTCTATAATAATGACCTAACGCCCTGTCTGACTAGTTGACGGGAAAATTGAATTATATTGGAGTAATACTGTTTAATAGGGAAAATATAGAAAGGTGTTAATACTACTTTTGCCAGACGATGTTTAACTTGCACTCATCATCTTACCCAATATTTTAAGTTTCCCCCACATTTGATATTTCCCCATACTTGAAGTTTCCCCAATATAACAATTTTGTGCTCACATTTCTTGGGTAGGGGTATTAGTTTGGATCTCTAAGAATAAGTCTTAAATCGTTAGTTCGTTATTTAGAAAGGCGATTGGGACTCACAGGGACAAGAACATGGTTGGGGGGGTGGTTCACAGTTGCAAGGAGGGGCAAGGGAGGGCATCGAGCAAGGTAGTTGACATGGGAGTGAGCAAGGTGATTGACAAGGGAGTGAGCACGGTGACTGACAAGGGAGTGAGCGCGGTGATTGACAAGGGAGTGAGCAAGGTGATTGACATCCACCCTGGTTTTGTCCAATGGATGAGAGAGAGAGAGTGGCAGAGTTACCCTGGCTACCGGGTTGGAGTGATGTGGTTGAGACACAGATAGTTGGTGGTTGGATGATTTGAGGTCTTGGTTGCCTCACTACGATCTGTGGTGGCGTCAAGGGAGCAGGTCGAGGCTGTGACACGCTGATCGGTGCTGGCTGGATCGGATCAGGTTTTGGTATCCTGACGACAATCGGTGGAGGTTGAATCGGGCGTAATGACGACGGTCTGGCAAGAACTGGAGGTGGGTTGATCGGTGCCAGTGGAGGAGGACTGACGATTATCGGCCTTGGGGTGACTGGTGGGAGTGGTGGTGGTTGAATTGTTAATGCTGGAGGTGTGATCGCAGACTGCTGTGGTGGGCGCACCAGGATAGGTGGAGGCTGAATGATGACGTCAGGTGAAGGGCTGATGAAGAACGTGCCGCCGGGGACTGGGATTTCTTGGAAACCAGCAGCCCTCAAGCGCTCGGGGATGCAGTTCTTCTGCAGAAGAATCTTCACGGGACCGTCACCACATTGCGCTGGAACATAACAATTATTAGTAATCCAATTTAGCTGTAATCAAGTTACGAGTCCAAGTGTGAGTCGGACTGACTCACTGAGGGTTCCGTGTAAAACTGGATTGAGTTGCTGAGTGGCTGAAGAGCTTCGAGTCTTAACAGACAGATGTATAGATTTTTTTGTGGTGTGGTTAACAACATATTTGTAGTATGGTTTTTCCGGGGACAAGACAAACGTGTTTCCAAACCCGAGGGGGCCATCTCGAAACCGGAGATGGCCCTGGGTCAGTCGGCGTGCGAAGGAAATGCCCTATGGGCCCACCTTACACCCTGAAGACCCGGGACGGCGCGTGGTTTTAGTCGGATCATGCCCGACTTAACCGCCCCCGCGAAAAAGGATCCGATCTCCTACTATTTCTCTAGATTTGGCTTAACTTGGCTTTTCCGCGAGCGACAACCGTCTGAACTCTCAACCTCGAGAGGAAATCCTACGCTGCAGAGAGATTGGCTGGGGCTCCGAAGATCGCTAGTGTGTCTACGGTATAAAAAGCAAAAAAATAACTTACTTGGTGGCATTGCGCAGGGATCACAGGGCATAGGGCATGGTGCGGGCGGGGAGCAGGGTGGCGGGGGACAGGGGGGCTCGCACGGACACGGCGAAGGAGGGCACGGACAGGGACACGAACTAAACTGCGGCGCAGGCGCCGCTGCCGCCGATGCTACAAGTGCTGTGGACAAAAAAAGGTCGTTACAGGAGGAAAGAGTCATAAATATTTTAACATATAGATATTACATAACATAACATAACTTCACGCCTGTATCCCTGAAGGGGTAGGCAGAGGTGTATTACACACCCACGATTCGCCAGTTATGTTAAGGTCCCAATGTAATAGGGGGCGAGCCTATTGCCATCTACCGGGCACAGTAGTTAGCGAGCGATAATTGACATTTATTAATGCACACATAACTACGAAAAGTCAGAGGTGCCCGGTACGACTGGGGATCGAACTCGAGACCTCGTCTCAGCAGTCCGTTACGTACGCCACTGGGCTATCGCAGCTTACAATTAACATAATATATTACACAATAATAATACACCTCTGCCTACCCCTTCGGGGATACAGGCGTGAAGTTATGTTATGTTATATTACACAACACAATATAGGCCCCGACTGAGTCGAACTCCTCATGAATTCTGAAAGCATCGGTAATTCAGTGGATAAAGAGTCTGCTTGACGTAGAGATGTCCCGGGTTTTAATCCTGGCCATTACACTTTTACTCAATTTAGCTTAGCTGGAGGTGTTAGCGGGATTACTATTAATTGCGGTTACGAGTAGGTACTCTTTAAAACAAAAAGTATGCGTGTACTTATGTACGCACGTAACAAAACTACTTACTAGATCTCGTTCAAACCAAATTTCGGTGAAAGTTTACATAGTAATGTACATCATACATATTTTTTAGTTTTATCATTCTCTTATTTTAGAAGTTACAGGGGGGTTACAGGTTTTCAAAAATGATATTGAGTTTTCTAATATGATTTTTTTCTAAAATGAATAGTTTGCGCGAGAGACACTTTCAAAGTGGTAAAATGTGTCCCCCCCCCCCTGTAACTTCTCAAATAAGAGAATAATAAAACTATAAAAAATATATGATGTACATTACCATGTAGACTTCCACCGATAATTGGTTTAAACGAGGTCTAGTAAGTAGTTTTTTTTTAATACGTCATAAATCGTAAACTGCAATTTACCTTTCATTCAATCAACTCAAATATAAAAATTAAAAAAAAACATTATTATGTTACTTGCTGCTACGGAACCCTTAATGGGCGAGTCCGACTCGCACTTGGCCGCTTTTTTTTTATTACTCCAATCACAAATAAATAAACTAGAAATTGTTTTCCAAAACACATTGCGATAATTGAAGATGATTGAAAGTTAAATGTAAGTCAAAATGTAAATGAAACACATTTAGAAAAAAATATTTAATTGCGCTCTTTATACTATTCTTAAGCTCTTAAACAAGACAGATAGACCATAGAGAGCTTAAAGTTTTAAAAGAAAAAAGTTTTAATATCTAAAGTTGCCAGCTGCAAAAACTGCTCAGACTCGTTGGCCAACAGTATTTAAGATAATTAGTAATAATTAGCACTTACTTTGATATAACGGCTAACTAGTTAGCGCTGCTTCGAATAAAAAATACTATTTATAGATAAAAATCGCGTCTCATCCCCATCTTAGCGAAGATCCCGATTACATCCGAAGCTGACACGACGGAGCATGAATTTCCTTTTCATTTATGTTTAGTTTGACTAGGCTAATCTTTGAAACGGCTGGACTGATTTACTAGCATATAACTGTAGCCATAAGGCGTAACTTAAGTTATTTTGCTAAATCTGCAGTAATAGTATAAAGCTGAAGAGTTTGTTTCTTTGTTTGCTTTTCAGTTGAGCGGGCTAATCTCAGGAACTTTTAATTCGAATATAGTTTTTTTTAGGCGTTAGATAGGCCGTTTATCGAGGAAGATTCTGGCTATATACGCTACTAACCAGAAGAGAAGAGTATTAATCATGAATATACAAAAATCGGTCAAATTTCCATACACTATTTCATACATTACGGGCATGTTTGGGTGCTACGAGCGAAGTATGCGACGAGTGAAGCCGCAGGGGGAAAGCTAGTTTTAATTAAGACTGAAGAGTTTAATTGGTTTATTTAGTTTAAGTTTGAACGTGTTAATCTTTGGACCACGAGATGCTATTTGAAAAAATATTTTTGCATTTGCTGTTCTTGGAGAAGGTTATAAACCTAAATACCTGAGTGTTTTTAATAAGTTCTACTACTTATTAAACTTTATTGTATGGGAAGTCGAAAAGAAAAAAAGTAATTAAATTTATATTACCTATTATACCCAATGCCGTTAAACGCCCCATGGTCGACAACTTTGTGTAAAAAAAATACAAATTCCCGCCTTTTTATACACAAAACCGCCATATTGTTTATGTTACAATTTAAAATATTTCTCGGTGTAATGGCTGCCAATAAAGCTTATATTGTTTAATAAATTATAACTAAAACTATGTCCATAGGTGCATTGGAGCGTGGAGTATGATTTAAATAATTGTTTTAGTACTTATGTCTCTTTGAAAGTTGGTTTTAATATATTCTTTTGAATGAGTATTATGTGATGCTATTAGAAGCTTATGAAAGGAAATTTAATTTCATTAAAATACGTGAAATTTCGTTACAATTTCTTCAGATGTATGTTCTTATAAGCAATGTTAAAAAAACAAAATGGTGGATTTTAGCGCTGAAATGTTTGTTGTTAACAAACTATTTTCACTCAAACTTATCGAGTAGGGTATCAAAACGAAGAGCTTTAAAAGATGACTTCAAATATACAATAAAATTACAGAACTAAAAGAATACAATAAAATTATTAATTAAAAAATCAAAAACTTGACTGCCTTAAAAAGACCGAAACAAGTTTGATAGCAGGTGGGACCCATTAATATTCTTTCGGTTTATGATTTGCGAATTGGTCCCACCTGCTATCATGATGAATTAGTAGGCCTAACATGAAATGTACAACCACAATTGCGGGCTCGCACGAAACATGATCGAAAAAAGTGTCATTTGGGTATCCGAAGTGATTTCCGCACGAAAAAAAAAAAACCATATACCATTAAGTTTCATGGTGCGAGGGAAATGCCTTATGGGCAATCTTACACCCCGGAGTCTGAAGACCCAAGACGGCGTGCGCTTTTAGTCGGTTCAAGCCCGACATAACCTCCCCCGCTGACTGACGTACAAACAAATATACCATGTAGTAGGCTAGCTGATGCCTACGGCTTAAACGCGCGGAGGTCGGTAATCATTTTTCGGATATACTTAAACCAGTTGCAATCAAATACAAGGCAGATTTTAAGTCTGACCAAGACCTTTCTAAAAAAAACATCAAAATCCGTTCAGTGGTTTTTGCGTCCATCGCGAATAAACAGACACCATTTTTTTTTATTAAATATCACCAACGTACTACAGACATGACTAATTCGGTGATAGCCCAGTGGTGTACGTAACAGACTGCCGAGCCGAGGTCTCGAGTTCGATCCCCAGTCGCCCCGGGCACACACCTCTGATTTTTCGAAGTTATGTGTGTATTAATAATGTTGATTATCGCTCGCTTAGTAATGTGCCCGGTAGAAGGCAATAGGCTCGCCACATTGGGACCTAAACATAACTGGCGACTGGGTGTAATACACCTCTGCCTACCCCTTCGGGGATACAGACGTGAAGTTATGTTAGAAGTGGATATATATTTAGTATCCCATTTAAATTGTTTATAAATGATAAAATATTTTTTATTGTACACCATAAAAGTAGTACTAAATAAACAAAATTCAACTTAAGCTTTATGTACAATGGGCGACCTTATCGCTAACAGCGATTTCTTCCAGACAACCTTGGATAGTTTTGTTTTGTATTTCTCAATTTAGTTGAAGTTGACTTCAGACCTGAAAATCTTAGTACCCCATATTTTATTAATTAATTACTCAAAGCATTTTTTTATGAATGATAGGCTCACGTTTGACCTCTATCTCGCCTGGTCGTAAGAGTGATAAAGTAGAGGGTCTATATGGCCCTACCAACACCTTTGAAACCCAAGCCAACCTCACCTGCTAGTAGGAGCTAGGAGCATCTGCTAAACAACAGACGAGGTTCTGGCGCTGGCGCACCTCTCGGGGTTAGTACGTCGACATACCAATCAAAAATAATATCCGGCTCGAAAGACCAATTCTGTTAGGGACGTCGTCAATCAGAAAACACTGTGGACAGTGCTAAGATTATTTTATTATAGAAAAAGTATTCAAAAATACTGACAAGTCGTTTTATGGAAGAGCAATGTTGCCACCCGGTCACACCTCACTTTCCCACAACACTTCAGTGTTGCTATTACAAATATTAAGTGCTGAACAGACTCCAAAATGTAATCTTTGGACGCTACTCGGAAGTCATAATGAGGGTGATTACGAAGAAAGAGGAATATAGCATCTAATCTCTAGATGGACATAAAATTACTGAAACTATAAACACAAATCCATATCTAATCAATTTACCTCGACACAACGGTCTCGTTAGAGCGTCCATAAACATATTCGAAACTATAAAAAGTTGTAAAATACAACTCTTATTACTGTCAACGCAATGGCTTTGAAGGCACTACTGGTTCTTGGTGAGTATAACCTTCATCTTATCATCATCTAAATACGCCTAGAGGTTTTTTCCAGTTGTACCCAAAGATTTGCGCTTCACGCATTAACGCCTCATGCCGCCCTGAGCGTGGCTGCAGTGTGAAGAGCGGAGTTAGCCCTACACCCGCTGGTCTAGCCACCCGCGAACATGGACATCGTCCCGATGTCCATGTTGGCCTGGACGTCGCCCAATCGAGAGTTTGAAAGTTGTAGTCCCCGCGTTAGTGGGCACGCGCTAGGAGGGGTCGCCATAGAAGTATTCCTGCGTAGTTTCAGGCCCCCCCGACAAGGCTTAGAGTATGGCACACCGTGGGGTGCCATTATGGATGGGAGAGTCCCCCACACGATCTCCGGCTACCACCTTGTAGCCGGCGGTGCCGTGCGTAACAGCAATCCAAGGTAAAAAAATACTAATACTAATACAAGGTAAAAAAAAAGTTGTAGCCACTGCTTGCACTTACGAGCCCGGAGTCCGCTTTTTACACTTTCCTAATATATCTTATCTTGGTTTGTCGTATCTAGTTGAGTGAAGTGCTGTACATTTTATAAATATTGGTGTAAAAAGTCTGAAATCAAAAACAAACTCATTCTACGTTCTCTGACGTCTCCAGACATAAATCCTGGAATCAAATTCTTAGAACGCGCATTTTTCTTTCACGCCAAGCTCATCATAGATACCGTAAGAAGTCTACCAAATTCACCTGAATACAGATTTGCATTTCTTATACAATATGTACCAAAACTACTTTCCGATCAGTGAAGGTGTATATCGGTATTGGTATTAAGTTCTGTTTATGGAATCCTTTTTTTTAAATAAGTATAAAAACACCTCATAAAAACTGAATTCAAATTTAAGTGGCTGAGGAAACTTACATGGCAACACAGGAGGGGGCGCCGGCGCAGCCAACGGAAAACAGTGTTGTGCATCGCCGCTAAATATAATTGGCTATCTACTTTGTGGTCTTGTCACATTCTTAAATTTTGGGGAGATAGTGGGTAATTATGAAACTAGGAAATGGCATTTAAAATTCCAATAAACCATTTATTTTCCTAAGTTTTTTTTCGTATACATTAATATATATATTTATATTCAACGACATTCTACACTGCGCTTTCTAGACCCAAAGTAAGCATAGTTTAACTAGCTTGTGTTTTGGGTTCCAGAATGCGGATAAACATACTTATATACTTTTTTTTTGTAAACCAACCAACAAACCAATTTGCACAGAGTCGGGATCGAGCAGTCGACTGCACTACCGCTACGCCACAAAGGCCGTCGAAATTTATTTTGTAGATTATCTATGGGTCCCTTATTGACAGGACACTAGTTTCGTTAAATACTGTATAGGTGATCACCACGACGGTCATCGCCAAGCTAGGTTATAGTATCAACATGATGGACAGTATATACATGGATGACACTATTATATTTTACAGCACTCATCACTTACACGGCTGCTGCACCATGGCGCTGCTACACAACCTGTGATGGCAGCACGGTTTGCTTCGGTGAGCAAGGCCAGCCCTGCATCAGTCCTCCATCCATCAGTTTAGCAAGGTCGTGCCCACCATGCACGGGCCCTGCGACAGTGTACACTCCATGCCAAGTCGCTTGTCCCCAACCGTTACCGCGGCCACCGTGTCCTTCTCCACCCCCTCCCCCATGTCCATGTGAATGTCCACAATCCTTACCACCTCCATGTGAGTGCCCATGCCCACAACCCCCTCCTTGCTACTAAATCTTCAAAACGAGGAGCACCGATGAAGTTTTTGGGACTCAAAACCAGCCAGATTTTTGGATTGGATGAAAATTGTTTGGAAAATTACTTAGGCAAATAAATTTTGTTTATAAAAATTAATATTGGTTTTTGATGGATTAAATTTTATGCTTTGGTATCGATTAAGTATATAGTTTTTATTTATGACATACTGATTCATGCCTGCAGCTTTCCTTGTGTTAAGGTATGACCGTCTAAAATTTATTTTTGTAAACCTAATGAAAGTATTTTTTTCGTCTGAATATTAAATAAAGGAAGTAATAAAGGAATATTAAATATTGCATATCAAAAAGCTGTTATTTTATTGTTACAAACAGACACTTCCATTTTATTTATGTTTAGATAATATCGACTGATTTAATATCTAGATAAGGCGGTTGTGTACCGATGTACGATCTAAGTGCCGGTAAATGTGATAAGCGTCGGTAGCTTAGTGGTTAAGGAGTCGACCCTACGATCGAGAGGTCCCGGGTTCGAATCCTGGCCATTACAGACGTGAACCCACTCCTAACACAAGCAATTTAGCTTAGCTGGAGGGGTTAGGGGGAATATTAGTAATTTCGGTTACTAATATTCTTTAAAAAAAAAAAAAAAAGTAAGGATGTTCAAAAAATATTTATTTTGCTCATATTATATGCGATAACAAAACCATAGCGCGGTGCAGCCTGATGACATAACACCACCTATCAAAGTGGCGTGCAATTAATTAATCTCAGACTGTTACCATCAGATGGAGCGAGATCATTCAAAGTTATAAGGAGACCGGTATTCTTAGTGCATACTGAATTGATTGAAAGTAATGTAACGAAATACTTAGAAATAATTTCTAGGATTCCTTCATTTTTGAATTATGGCGCGCTTTGCAAATGTCATTATGCGTTGACTTTGTTAAGTAAAACATCATTATGTTTTCACGTAATGGCTGTCATCGAAGTGGTTAAAATATTATAAAGATAACTTAGTTTGTTTATCAAGGAAAGATCGACGAACCCGCACCCCCTGTCGTAGCAGTCGAATGCACTACCGCTACGCCACAGAGGCCGTCGAAATAATGGGTTTATTAGGCCTAATGTTCTTACAGAAGCAGGCCGTGGCGGAGGCGTGTCGTGTGTGTCCTACACACGCCTGCCAACTCACCGACGCGGGATAAAACCCGACCCCACCAGGCGAGGCCGCGCTGGCGGCCAAGGTCCGCCGGTAACCCTGGGGTTATCCTTTCGAGGGTTTACCCGGGATGCCCGGCAATGGAAACTTGGGCAGGACAGCGTGCGGTTTTATTCGGTACCCGCACGACATAACCACCCCCGCTGGCCGGCGGGGGGGTATCCGAAGGGATTTCCGCACGTAAAAAAAAAGGCCTAATGTTCGACATTTTCATTAAACATTCGCATGTACCTATAATGCTACATATTTCTTTCGTGTTACGGAGTTTCGGATAAATCACGATAGCCTCCCAGGTAGCTATTTTTCGTTTTTTTTCATGCGGAAATCCCCTCTTATGTCGGGCATGAACCGACTAAAACCGCACGCCGTCTCGGGTCTCCAGACGCCGGGGTATACGGTTGCCCATTAGGGCATTTCCCTCGCACCCGACTGATCATGGGCCATTTTCGGTTTCGAGATGGCTCCCTCGGGTTTGAGAACCACGGTGTCCCTGTCTTGTCTTGCCCCGGTTTGGGGGGGGGGAGAGCTAGCTACTAGAGCCTCCCAGGTAGATCAGGTAAAGTTTTCATCTTAGTATGGGACTGCTACGAGTGCTAAACAAGTTTCAAAGTTCGACTGATTCTAGTTTAATGTGATTATTATTTCAAAAGCATAGTAACTGCTGTACAATTCATAGATATGACTTTATCAAGATCATAATAAATAAATAACAGCAATTCATTCTGTTGTTGCAAAAATTGAGCGAAGCAATTTCACCAGGACTTTTTCTAACGGTGAAAATTCCTCAATGACTGGTCCGATTTTCGTTTTTCTTTTTTTATTTTGTGTACTATATATGAACACATTACTTAATTTAATACCCATCGTGAAAGAGGCTTTTTTGTTCATTGAGAAATCAGATTTTATTTATTTTTTCCATTGATTAATCCTCCGTGGTACTTTGATTTTTTGATTTTCCTAGCCTATGTCCTTCCCATCAGTAACATTTTTGCTTGTGTGAAATTTCATAACAATCGGTTCAGCCGTTTGGGAGGAGAATATGGTCTAACGAAATAAATGAGTCGTCTAAAAGACAGCTTCACTCTTTAAAAGCTTCGCTCACTAAATATTGTAGGACAAAGTACACAACGCCATCTAGACCCAAACTATCCAGCTCTTGTCATATATATGGCTTCTAGAGTGCGGATAAACATACCTACTTAAACACTTTGTTTTTTGTAAATAAATACATACCTATTTTACATAGCAACACCCAGCCCAATGCAAATATACATATTTGCACTCAGCGGAATTCAAACCCGCGACCTCTGGCTTAGCAGTCGAATTCACTACCGCTACGCCACAGAGGTTGTCATAATATATATTATTATCGATTCATATCTTCCGGCAGTAATGTGGTTTTATGAGATAACTCCAACATTAAGAGATGATTGATGGCCGACGGTTGAAGTTGTATATTGTCATGTCAGTGTAAAAACTTCCATATCGCGATGCAGGATCCACTCGTTCTGAAGTAATACGGTTTGTCTTTCCTAGATGACGCTAGGTATGTGAGCAGCTTCATAATGTACCTTAAAAGCAACCAATTTAATATTTGGCGCCAAAAGTCCACCATTTTGAGATTGTACTAGCTGATGCCTGCGGCTCCGCCCGCGCAGAGGTCGGTTATCATTTTTTGTCCATATCTCCGGTTCTACTTAACCAATTGCAATTAAACATAAGGCAGATGTTAAGTCAGACAAAGACCTTTTCGAAAAAAAACCGCTACATTATCCGTGCAGTAGCTTTTGCGTCAATCGCGAATAAATAAACAAAATAATTTAACACAAACCAAGTATTTTTCTTTAAATATCTCCGATGTACAGATAATTTACAATTTTATAATAGTACTACCTGTGCTCCGTGGCTTTACCCGAAGTACCCATATAGGGTCAAAATCCTATATGGTAGTTCCCGTTGACTGTGCTAAATTTAGTGATTCTAGATCACTAAATTTAGCACAGCACAAATAAAGGAAAAATCGCAAAAATTAAAAACTTGAAAATTAAAGGGTTTCCCATACATATATATATATATATATATATGACGCCAATTAAGATAGGCCTCTTGAATTTGATGCTCGCGGAGGAGATGGCGGAGTGCACCCGGGAGAGATTTAGAACTCTCCCGGCCCGCCGAGCCCGCAACATGCTCGCCGCGCGTCGCAGGCGAGTCAGGCGCCGGAGGTCGCTGAACGACCTCCGTCATCCATGAGCGCAGGCCTGGGGGTTGCAGGTGAGGCCGCCTGTCACCCCAGCAGAAGCAGGCCGGGACGGTGGGGTGACTAGCGCTCCTCCTCCAAACCGAGGCCAGACGGGGACACCGTGGTTCCCAAACCCGAGGGGGCCATCTTGAAACCGGAGATGGCCCAGGGTCAGTCGGGGTGCGATTGATATGCTCTATGGGCAACCTTACACCCCGGCGTTTTAAGACCCGAGACAGCGTGCGGTTTTAGTTGGTTCAAGCCCGACATAACCCGCTGGCCGGCGGGGGGTATCCGAAGGGATTTCCGCACGAAAAAAAATAAGGTATACAGTTTTGTACGGAACGCCTGTATCACAAAATCATGATACAGGCGATGGGCCTCTGCCACGAAGAGATCTTCTCCTCCCCTAAATAAGAGAGGGTCTTTGGCTCGGGTTATTATCCCATTCTGGCTCGTGGCCTAGGACTTCCCTCTTCACGCTGCTTCGGCGGACACCCCAGCCAGGTGAGATGACCGGTTACCCGGTCAAGGCCCAGCTGAGGGCATCCAGCGACAGAAGCGGCGGCTGATCGGGGTCCTGGCGCCACTGGGTATTCTTCTTCTTGGACCGTCTGCTCGTGCGCCCGCCCGCGCTTCGACATAGCGCAGGTATCGACGAGGAGTACCCACGCCTGACGGTTGCGGAGGACGGACACTGTTTTTTTATAATGGTCTCATCAATATGACTTTACCTCGTCTGATGGTAAGCTAAAGGTAAAGTTTCAGGGAAGACACTGATAATGTTACAATGGTAGTCCTCAGCTTGACGGCCTCATCTGACAAGCATCTGGCTTTTTCACGCCCCGCATGAAGGACCCGGGTCTGTAGGAACAAGGAGTCACGTGTGCTGGTAAAGAATTCCAAGTCTTTATGGTGCGGCAAAGAAAAGAGGTGCCGAACCGTTTAGTGCTTGATGGGATTGTTTGCACCGTGTGGGGGTGATACCTCAGCCTTGCACATGTTGTCCTTGATAAGAAAGGAGAACGTGGGACTAATTGGAAGAGCTCATCGCAACCCTCACCATAGTAGAGGCGGTAAAATACTGCAAAAGAGGCAATATCTATACGCAACGCGTACTGGTGGTAGAAATTTGATGACACAAATTTGTCACAAAATTCGGCCGGGTGGGTACCGTGCACGATTGCGAAAAACCCTCCATAGTAATCCAATTTTGGTTTGATTGCGTTCAGGGGTCAGCAAGTGCATAGCCGGGCAGGGGGATTGTGGTCGCAGCACTAGTGGGCCGGTGGGTGTCACGCGGTGCTGCGACGACAATCCTCTTCTGATGAGGCCGTCAAGCTGAGTGCCACCATAGTTAACATGGTACGTGTATGTAATGGTGACCCTCTTTCCTGAGACTTTACCTTCAGCTTACCATCAGGCGAGGTGAAGTCAAATTGACGTGTCCTAAATATAAAAAAAAAACTGCAAGGGCTTGCGGTCGTTGGTGACCTTAGGACTCTCAACAATGCGGACCGCTCGTCGCTGCAACCTGTCGAGAGCATCTAGGAATAACCTACTGTGCAGAGTCATAGATAGGTATTTACCTAGATGAGAGCAGTATTCCACATAACATAACTCTACGCCAGTATCCCCGAAGGGGTAGGCAGAGGTGTATTACACATCCACGATTCGCCAGTTATGTTAGGTCCCAATGTACTGGCGAGCCTACTGCTATCTACTACACATTTATTCAAATTTTTTATTCAGTATAACTTAAGATAAACATTGGTAATAGATGTAGGCTAAAATTATCAAGTTAACAAGCAAGATAGCATCTGTAGCCGAACTAGGACAAGCCTGTATCTCGGCTAACAGCGCCCATCCCCTCAGAAAAAATTACAGTCTGTTAAATAGCCGTAGCCAAAAGTTAATCCAAAACAATCGGATCATGAAGTAAATTACATCAAAGGTTTTTTTTTTTTACTAAGCGAGTGATAATAAACATTTTTAATACACACATAACTACGAAAAGTGAGAGGTGTGTGCCAGGGCGACTGGGGATCAAACTCGAGACCTCGTCTCGGCAGTCCGTTACGTACACCACTGGGCTATCGCCGCTTACTTACAGTATTCCACGCCAGAACAAATTTGTGTCTTGTATAGAAGACAGCGCCTCTCCTCCTAACCCTAAGAGGAGAACCAGCTCCAGAGACTCTTTTGTCAATTAGGTGTATAGGTAAGGTGGTTTTTTATTTGTTATACCACTCAGCTGGCAAACAAGCTCACGGCCCACCTGATGGGAAGCGGTTACCGAGCCTATGGACGTGTGCAACACCAGTGGCGTCACACTCGCGCTGCCGACCCTGTAAAAACCTTCTAATGCCCTTCTTGAAGAACGCCATATTGTAGTCGCTTGGGAAAACCACAGCAGGGAGATCATTCCACAGCCAGAGGGTGCGCGGAATAAAGTGCCTTTCATACTTAACTGTACGCACCGTTTTAGGTCTTCGTGGCTCCCTAAGAAGGAGATAGAGGTTCAAAATAAAACGACAAATTAAGATTGTGTTCGCATCATGCTATTAAATATGTTCATTGGTAGTTGTAACGGCAGTGCCAGGAACGACAGTGGGTTCTGCGTGTTAGGGTCCTGGCCAGTAGGAGTGGCAAGATCCACGACTTGTGGCCTGGCCGATGAAGTCGACAGCAGTACTGAAACGAGAAAGAAAGGTCTGCAATGCATTGTGCTGTTGCAAAAATTGAGCGAAGCTCCCCGACTGAAAACCATTATCAGTGTAATTTGTTTGAATAGTTTATTGATGGTTAGTTTTTTAACCAGCCAGTTATTGTGTGATAAGGGGCCATTCATAAAATTCTATTTTGCACGTGCCTTATTTGTTTACTCCATTACAGATGGTACTTTTGGTGATCATTCCTCCGTGGTTAGTCTGATTTTTACAGCCTCCGTGGCGTGGCGGTATTGAACGCGGCCGCTACGCAGGAGGCGCGGGTTCGATCCCCGCTCAGTGCAAACATTTGTATGCATGAATATGAGTATTTGCATTGGTCTGGTCGTGCCTCGGAGAGCACGTTAAGATGTCGGTCCCGGTTGCCATACGAATATGTATGACAGTCGTTATAGGGGAATTGGGTGAAATGGCCCCACATAGAAGGGCTGATCACCCGTCTGGTCAAACGGCGTCCCCACTGGCAGTAGCAGTAGTAGTCTGATTTTGGAATTTCTTTTGCGAAATGGACACCGATGGCACAGTTGTTCCTGAGATTAGCGCTTTCAACGAAACAAACAAACAAACTCTTCAGCTTTATAAACTTAATATAAAAATACTAGCTGTTACGAGGGTCAAACTGAAAGTTCTTAGAACTGGCCACTTATAAACAATATAATAAAAAAATAATTCTAAAATTTGAAAATAGAACTCTTTGCCAATATTACTGAGTATATATTTCATTCATTTATCATTTGTTTTACGATTTGGCGGCAAATTGAAAATTGTCTGTGTCACGTTAACATGAATTTAACACGAGAAAATTTTCGTGCAATGATTTTTTATGACTTTCGATGTCATTTAAGTCAACAAGAAAGTTATGATAGACTACGATTGGCCTTTCACGATGAAGCCCCATCTCGTGCGACTGTTTACAACTGGTTTAATGAGTATAAACGTGGTCGCACTAATCTCACTGATGATTTACGTGAGGGACGGCCTTCTACGGCGACGACTGAAAATAACATCTGTGTTGTGCGGCGTATGATAGAGACTGACAAAAGAGTGACGTATCAGCAGATTCGGACAAGCTTAGGCATCGGTATGAGTCAAGTGCACAAAATCCTCCACGAACATTTAGCGGTCAGGAAGCTTTGCGCCCGGTGGATACCTCATAATTTGACTGAGGCTCAAAAACTCCATCGTGTGGATTGGTGCCGTAAAATGATTGAAAGATTTAACGGAGGTGACTCTAATGCTGTGTTCGACATACTAACAGGTGACGAAAGCTGGATTTACTGTTATGATCCTGAAACCAAAAGACAATCTGCTCAGTGGGTGTTTCCTTTCGAGGAGTTGCCAACTAAAGTGAAGAGAGATCGAAGTGCGGGAAAAAAAATGGTGGCCTCGTTCTTTGAAAGGATAGGTCATTTCGTAACAATTGTGTTAGAGGATCAAAAAACAGTTTCTGCAGAATGGTACACTACCAATTGTTTGCCACTTGTCTTGGAAAAAGTTCGAGAGAAACGACCTCGCAGTAGGATCCTCCTTCACCACGACAACGCCTCGTCGCACACCGCCAAGCGAACGATCGACTATTTGGCGACATCAAACGTTGAATTACTAGGTCACCCGCCGTATAGCCCCGACCTCGCGCCTTGTGATTTTTATTTATTTCCAAAAATTAAAGAAAAAATTAAAGGAAAGCGGTTTATGAATGCTGAAGAAGCGGTGGCTGCGTATCGCGATGCCATTGAAGAGACCCCTAAGGACGAGTGGGCAAAGTGCTTTTCCCAGTGGTTCCATCGCATGCAGCGGTGTATTGACGTGAATGGACAATATTTTGCAAAGATATAATAAAACTAATAACTGGCTAATGTAATCAGTTTTTGATTTTCTAAGAACTTTCAGTTTGACCCTCGTATGTACGCCTTCACCCGCGTGGAGTTCTAATCCTGCACCCGCGACCCATGAGAACGTATTTCATAAAACCTATGTGTTATTCCAACCACACTGTAATCTATCAATGAATCAAATTTCAGCAGCCGTTTGGATGTGATTCAGAAAAAAACATCGAAACATTCACGAACTTTTTTTTTTTATACCACTAAGGTGGCAGACAAGCACACGGCCCACCTGATGGAAAGCGGTTACCGCGGCCTATGAACGTGTGCAACACCAGTGGCGTCACACTCACGCTGCCGACCCTGTAAAGGCAAGGGGATGGGAAAGGAGTTTGGGAGGGGATGGGAAAGGAGTTTGGGCTCTGGCAATCTCACTCACCAAACGGAACGCAACAGTTCAAATACTGTTACTTGGCGTCGATATTCTGTGAGAGGGTGGTGCTTCTCCGGTCGAGTCGGCCCATTCATGCAACGGCCAAAATTACTGTTGTTTGACTCTACCACCATCAACATTTGACATTTATATTTTTTTTATAGTTGGATAGTAGAATTAGGTACCAGTTCTTTCGGCCATTTTATCTATCCACTAGCAACCCCGCGCGGTCACCCGCGTAAGTCCTGTGGTGGTATTCTGTAAGAGTGTTTGTACAACTGGACAGCTGAATCAGAAGTGAGATATAAAAATATCAGAAAATTTTTACTATTTTTCTTATATCTATGGAGTACGCATGGAAAACAATTGTCAATTTTAGGCGTTTTATTTTGTTTTTTTTTATATTATATTTATATATTATATTCTCCTGTATGTTAACTGTTTTAAATTATTTGATTTTGTTTACCTTCTTCTTTGCTCTTTTCTTTTTTAGGGTTCCCTTGCCAAATGGCAAAAAACGGAACCCTTATAGATTCGTCATGTCTGTCTGTCTGTCCGTCCGTATGTCACAGCCACTTTTTTTTCTAAACTATAAGATCTATGCTGTTGAAACTTGATAAGTAGATGTATTCTGTGAACCGCATTAAGATTTTTATACAAAAATAGAAAAAAAAAACAATAAATTTTGGGGGTCCTCATACTTAGAACTGAAACTTAATTTTTTTTTCATCTAACCCATACGTGTGTGGTATCTATGGATAGGTCTTCAAAAATGATATTGAGGTTTCTAATATCATTTCTTTCTAAACTGAATAGTTTGCGCGAGAGTCACTTCCAAAGTTTTAAAATGTGTCCCCCCCCCCCCACCTCCTGTAACTTCTAAAATAAGAGAATGATAAAACTAAAGAAAATATATGATGTACATTACCATGTAAACTTCCAACGATAATTGGTTTGAACGAGATCTAGTAAGTAGTTTTTTTTAATACGTCATAAATCGTAAACCGCAATTTACCTTACATTCGCTCAACTCAAATATAAAAATTAAAAAAAACTACATTATTATGTTACTTGCTGCTACGGAACCCTTAATGGGCGAGTCCGACTCGCACTTGGCCGCTTTTTCTTTGCTTTTTTCTTTTTTTTCAGTATTATGTGTGTAATAAATAATAGTAAATGTGTGTAGTAATAATAGGTAATGTTATAAACGTGAATCTTTGTGTACTTGTGCACACGTGGGTGGCGTCGCGTTGTTGCAAAGCCGATATCAGAATATCAGCACTGCTCATCATATGTTTAGCATGTGATGGGCAGCATTTATGCTGAGATGGCGACCTGTTGAGGCTCGCAGACCCATAATCCATATGTTCATTGAGCTGAGACTGAGACGAAGTCGAGCGAAAAGCTCTCTATACTCCACTCGGTGTATTTCGGTTGTGACGCTACTCCTCCTAAACTAATCGACCAATTTTGACCAAACTTGACATGTAAATACAACTTGATACCCTTGGTTTCGAAAGAATAAAATTGAAAATCGAACATACCATGTCGAGGAATAATCACCGATCAAAAATTTCAAAATCTGATTTCTTCAAAATGATCAATGTTGAGGCCCCAATTTTGGCGCCAAAATGTGCAACTTAACTATTGGCTTAAGACAGAAAAAGAAAATTGAAAATCGGTCTAGCATACATACATATATATAGTCACGCCTTTTTCCCATAGCGGTAGGCAGAGACAACATCTTTCCACTTGCTACGATCTTGGCATACGCCTTTCACTTCTTCCACTTTCATAATTATTATCATACATGCACGCCGGTTACGGGTACTTCTGACCTGGCCCTTCTTCATAACGTCATCGATCTGATTGGCATACGTACGCCTAGGTCGACCTTTACCGGAACGGAGCAACGGAGGAATAATCACCGAAAAAACAATTCAATGGTATTCAATTGAAAAAAACTTGCGCGTGAATTGTAGGTAATCATGTTGCGCACTCTCAGCTCAACATTGCAACAGCAGAATGCATTGCGCCCCTAGTTTTTTTTTTTTTTTGTTACCTATGTGTGCGTGTCCTTAAAAAATATATTTGCTTTCTTTCTTTCTTCTTTCTTTAAGTGCATCTGTAAACTTTGTCTTTTGTCTGATGGTGTCACACTTAACTTTGTGTATTTTCCTAATCTTTGATATTCTCCTTTCCTTCCTTTTTCTTTCCTTTCCTTGCTCTTTGAGTGCATTTGATTTTATGTTTGATTTCATTGAGTTGAGCGAGCGAAGGTCGTATACGCGGCATAGCCGTTTGTTGGTGGCTGAAATCCTCCGTAACAACTCGCGCGATCTTGACCAAATTTACCATGGTGATAGTGTGGACACTGAGGAGTGTTTTGAAGCGAGATGGTTCATGTCCGATGTACCATTGAGGAATAATCATGGAAAAACAGTTTGACGAGCGCGCGGCCTTAGCTAAGCGCGCGACCGTAGTAAGATGTCTTATTTTCAAGTAAGAGTCCTGCTCGCTCAGCTCAATTTATTTCAGTCGCACCCTGCACTGAACTCCTAGTTATTAGATACCCAGGTTTGGCAAACATATAGTAGATATGGTAGGAGACATGTATCAAATCAAACCTACTTCACTTTTCAGCTTACTAATCCTTACTTACGGAGCCCGGAATTTACTCAGTGCTCCTCAGCTTTTAGTTCTAGAGTCACTGTCTTCTGACCTAACAATCCCAGAGACGTCGGTGAGGTCAGTTCCCACCCAAAGAAGAAGAATACTTTAAATAATGTAATGATTTATAAAAATAACTTACCACAAATACACGCCAGAACGAATAAAAAATTTAATTTAAACATATTCGCAGTGTAATCTATAGAACAACTCGTGAGGATTTGACGTGGCTGATATGCGTATGCGCCGACAATATTTATAAAATATACATGCAAGTTTATATTGTTACGCCCCAATCGATTTAATATATTCAAAATCAATTTATTAATGGCTATAAGTAAATATTGCGAGTTTGCGTCACTAGAGTTTAAATTGGTAAAAGTCTATAATTTAGGATGGAACTTGAACCAGGGAACTATCCCTTTTGAGGGGAATACTCTCGTAAACTGAGCTATTTGAACCCGCTTTGGAAATTTTCTTATACACGTTTAGGCGACGGTGATTCCATCTACTGAAATTTTTACGAACTAACTGAAACAAATAATGATGTTACAATCATTTTTGAACATTGATTTTAAATTTACTCCACCATTTTTTTTATAAAGGAATATTAGTAATCGAAATTATTCATATTCCCCCTAACTGCTCCAGCGAAGCTAAACTGCTCGTGTAAAGAGTAGGTTCAGGTCGGTAGTGTAAAAGCCAGGATTCGAATCCGGGACGTCTCGATCGTACGGCCGACTACTCAACCACTAACCGACGGTAACTTTTCCTATAAATTTTAATCGGAAAAACTGAACATCCAGGTCCTTGATCCTGCGTACAGTCCCTTTCTTGGACTCTGAACAACTAAACTACCTCGAAAAACTCACATCCCTTCTTAACCATGCATGCAAAAGTGTATTAATTTTAAGGAGGCGAAAGGGTTTCTTTTTTATGGATGACCTTTGACCTCTATCTCAGCTGTTCGTAAGTGACAATGTGGTCTGGGATAGATCACGTTTGCCTAGAAGGAACCTATTCACTCGAGACTTGAAGATTCCGAGGTTATAGCTTTCCAGAAACATAGACTCAGGCAGGCAATTCCACTCCTTAGCTGTACGCAAAATAAATGTGTCGCCGAAACGTTTCGTGCGTATGAGTGGAATATCCACCATGTAGCGGTGGCGTGTCGCTGTGCGTACTAATCCTGGCCATTATACCACCACTGACGCGAACCCACTCCTAAAACAAGCAATTTAGCTTAGCTGGAGGGGTTAGGGGGAATATTCGTGGAGTTTGTTGCGCCGTTTCTTCTCCACTAGCGCCTAGGAAGCGGTGGTAAACTTAGTATTAAGCAGTTATTGACGTCAAAAAGATGTAATTACGTTGCACTATTTTGAAAAATAAAGACTTTGACTTTGACTTTGACTTTGACTTTGACTTTGACTTTGACTTTATTAGTAATTTCAGTTACTAATATTTACATAAAATATAATAAAATCGTAACGAGGTGAAAACTGTACATTGAATATTTTTCAAAAAAATTATTGCTATGTGTTCTAGGAACGTTACCGATGCCAAAAATGTGATTTTTAGAATTTTTGTCTGTTTGTTTGATTTTTATTATCGATATCCGTGCATTACTTGAAAACAGCTGAACAGATTCAGCTGAAATTTTGCATAAACATTTTTCTAGGGTATGGTCATAAACTGCGCTATATATCATTACGTTATTATAAGTGTGATAGGAGCAGCAGAGTAAAATAGATCAAATCTATTATTGATCATTTCTTCATTATTACTAAGCAGATTATCACGAAATTCTGCAGTTCGATAAAACTCAGACTTCTTCAGACTATAAATCATCACGGTATAGCTAAAAGGCAATGAGCAGTAAAATATTTAATCTCGAAACTACAGAGTTACTTACTTATAAAAGATAGTTGATTAGAAACTCAACCTTTGATAGTAAATTATCTTCACGCTATTATATTAGGGTACCGAGTAGAATTTATTTCGATGTTACATATAAACATTTATTTTATCATGATAAATTATTGGAAATATAACGATGAAATAGGTCACCATTTTTTTTTCTCGTGCGGAAATCCCTTCGAATACCCCCCGCCGGCCAGCGGGGGCGGTTATGTCGGGCTTGAACCGACTAAAACCGCACGCCATTTCGGGTCGTCAGACGCCGGGGTGTAAGGTTACCCATAGAGCATATCCCTCGCACCCCAACTGACCCTGGGCCATCTCTCCACTAACAGCATCGCTCATCCTGTCTCCTCTGAAAGCAGAGGAGTACGGAGAGCGATGTGTTTCCGCCACGTTGGGTATTGGCCGACGATCAATGCCAACCCTATGAAGGGGAAGCCATTGACCGCCGCCCAGGGTGTACCGGCCGCTCCGATTCCGTTTGAAATAGGTCACCTAATACATGTTGGGTTCGAAACTGCAGAAGTAAACATACCTAGATTTATTCTGAATTAAACGCCGACGAAGTTACTTCTGACAATACTTCTGACAATACATGATATTGTCAGAAGCTTACGCGAATGTCACACATCGAAATAAAACTATTTTTATAACGGATTCTATCGCGATTTATTTGATGTTATTTTATATTTTACATTGATCCCGACGTTTCGGTTGCTTTTCAGCAGCCATGGTCACGGGGAGACAAATAAATCGCGATAAAATCCATCAAAAAATTATTTTTTTATACCACTAAGGTGGCAGACAAGCACACGGCCCACCTGATGGGTAGCGGTTACCGCGGCCTATGGACGTGTGTAAAGATGGCGCCACACTTGCGCTGCCGACCCTGTAAAGGAAAGGGGATGGGAAAGGAGTTTGGGAGGGGATGGGAAAGTAGTTTGGGAGGGGATAGGAAAGGAGTTTGGGCTTCGGCACTCTCACTCACCAAACGGAACGCAACAGTTCAAATACTGTTACTTGGCGTCGATATTCTGTGAGAGGGTGGCGCTTCCCCGGTCGAGTCGGCCCATTCATGCAACGGCCAAAATGACTGTTGCTTGACTCTACCACCATAAAATTTAATTTATTTCAACCTAATACATGTTATGTTGGAAATCATACGATCATACCTTGATCCATTCCGAATATAACGAGGACGAAGTCGCGGGCAATCGCTAGTCTATTAATAAAACTGAAACCTACGTTTTGCCATTCTTATATTTCAATCCTGCATGTTAAAAAGTGAGTAATTCACTGCACTGGTGGTAGAAATTTGATGACACAAATTTGTCACAAAATTCGGCCGGGTGCCACCGTGCACGATTGCGAAAAACCCTCCATAGTAATCCAATTTCGGTTTGATTGCGTTCAGGGGTCAGCAAGTGCATAGCCGGGCAGGGGGGTTGTGGTCGCAGCACTAGTGGGACCGGTGGGTGTCACGCGGTGCTGCGACGACAGTCCTCTTCTGATGAGGCCGTCAAGCTGAGTGCCACCATTGTTAACATGGTACGTGTATGTAATGGTGACCCTCTTTCCTGAGACTTTACCTTCAGCTTACCATCAGGCGAGGTGATGTCAAATTGACGTGTCCTAAACATAAAAAAAAATTCAGAAGTGGCTGGCTGATATTACCATACCATACCTTTTTTATTTTTTATTTTTTTTTCGTGCGGAAATCCCTCCGTATACCCCCCGCCGGCCAGCGGGGTCGGTTATGTCGGGCTTGCACCGACTAAAACCGCATGCCGTCTCGGGTCTTAAGACGCCGGGGTGTAAGGTTACCCATAGAGCATATCCCTCGCACCCCGCCTGGCCCTGGGCCATCTCGAAACCGGAGATGGCCCAGGGTCAGTCGGGGTGCGAGGGATATGCTCTATGGGCAACCTTATAACCCGGCGTCTGCAGACCCGAGACGGCGTGCGGTTTTAGCAGAGGGGTACCTGGGGCGGCCCCACCCCCGCGGGCCTTGAAGGCTCGCCATGCCCCGACCCCCTCGGGCAATGGGGTCAGCAGGCCCTGAAAAGGGCCGATTGGTCAGATTCTTGGCCGTTGACGTTGACGCCAGCTACTCCAGAGGAGCAATCAATGATGCGTCATCGCCCACGTTGCCCAGGGTGCACCAAACTTGGAGGTGATCCAACCAGTCGCACCCCACCATACCGTACCTACCACCGACTTCAACCGACTCCTGACGCAGGTAATTTAATTACGCTAACGAGAATGCGAATAATGTATGGCCCACGTTACAAAAAAACAATTAAGTTTCACTTCATTCAGTACGTGCCGAGACGTCACGTCGTGAGCCTTAATTTGAAGCTTAAATTATATAACGTTACGGCCATTGCCGGTCTTTTTTTAAAATGAAATATTTAAACCGCGTATAGCGTGTTTAAGTATATTTACTACGATTCGATTAAAAAAAATGTTAGCTACTTAATCTTTTCTGACAACTAAGAACACAATAATATATAAATCATTCTAATCGCTTGAGCTGTTCTCAAGTTTTGAGCTTAACAATTTATTTTTATTTATGTAGTTGTGGAAGTTTGTATGTATTGTTATTGGGGCACTTTGCGGATGGAACATTCTGCGGCAACGGAACTTTTTGTGAATAGGACATTCCTAACTCAAATCCGTGTCGGACAGCTGCCTCACAAGATACAAGCAATAGTATAGTTTGGTAAACAGTAAGCACCATCTAAAGGCAATTTTGTACACGTATACGTAAGCATTTTAACCCTTTGAAATTTGATTGATATCGACGATTCAGTTGCTTTTTAGAAAAAAAAAGTACTATGTGTAATATTCGCGCAAAATTTCAACAATTTCATACTTTTCACTTATTTTTTGACTAATTCTGAACTTCACGCAGACGAAGTCGTGGGTAGTGGCTAACAGAACGTCCATAAACGTCATCACACGTTTACGTGTCATTTAGCGGATGACCCTTACGCTCACCTAAGTGACATGTTTGTGGATGAAAATATTTTTCACAAAGGGCCCAAGGGAGCTTAGTGTCACCACGGGGTAGGTAACTAATAGTTTTTTATACGGAAGCTTCACTTCAGAACAACAGTTGAATGAATAGGAAACTTGCTACTACGCAATAAGATTAAATTTAGTCAAACGATCTGAAAATTAAAATTCAGTACATGCAGTTAGCAGTTTTGTGTAGCATGTTTGTATGCAGTTAAATAAGCCTTACAGAGTTGTTGAGCTGAGCTGAGGGTGAGACGAATTCGAGCGAAAGCTCCTTTCACTCCACTCGATGTACTTCGTTTGTGTCCCTCTAGCGCCTAGACCCTTCGACTGATTTTAACGATTATTAGCATAATCATAAATGATAGTGATGTGCCGGACTTAAGTTATACAAATTTAAATTATGAAGTACCACGGAGGAATAATCACCGTACAAAAAATTCAAAAGCTGATTTCTCAAAAACCACAATAAGTAAAATCTAAGTTTTGGCGCCAAAACGTAGGCTATAATCATAAATACCGATTAAAAAAAGAAAACTTTAAATCCGACAAGACACGGAGGAATAATCACCGAAAAAACATTTCAATGGTATTCAATTGAGTAACCGCGGTAGCCTAGTGGTATGGGTAAAGGACTGCTGGGACGACGTCTCGGGTTCGATCCCAGGTATTACCATGGCACACACCAATGACTTTTCGAAGTTATGTGTGTATTTATCGCAGGTTTATAAGTGCCCGGTTAATGGCAATAGGCTCGCCACCTATTACATTGGGACCTAAACATAAACTGGCGAAATGTGGGTGCTAGCACCTCTGCCTACCCCTTCGGGGATATAGGCGTGAGTTTATGTATGTATGTATGTATGCAATTGAAAAAATATTGCCTGTGTAATCATGTAGTGCACTCTCAGCTCAACATTGCAACAGCAGAATGCATTACGCCCCTAGTTATAAACGGTGAATACCCTACGACGCCTTAAGACGTTACATACATACATACAGACACGTTTATTTCTCATTGATGTAGGCTGCGACGGCGTTTCGCTTCTTCTACTTTCATAATTGTTTTCATATATACGCGCCGGTTGCACGTACTCTTTGATACTCATGTTTTAAGACATATTACGTATAAAAGGATTTTATTTCTTAAAAAATATGTTTAATAGCTACACGGCTAGCAGTACGTTTTTTTTTCTTACTACCTATGTATGCGTGTCCAGAATAAACGTATTTTCTTTCTAGCAGGTCTTATACAAATTTATTTAAATAAATACAGTACTTTCTAGATTCAAAGTAAACATACTTTGTATGTAAATCTTAAGACTTTCACGGCGGGCGTTGCATGTAGAATATACTGCTTCCGGGCTGTTTGGCCGTGGTCCATAGGAAACTTGTGTCTCTCTTGTGTGTGTATGGGACACAAGTTTCCTATGGACCACGGGAAAAACAGCACGGAAGCAGCATATTCTACATACTTTGTAAATACATATTATACATAGCAACACCTAGGTGCAAACAGACATATCACGCATACAAATATTTACACTGAGCGGGAATCGAACCCGCGCCCCCTGTCGTAGCAGTCGAATGCACTACCGCTACGCCAAAGAGGCCTCAGATATGTACAATGATTTTGTATTGAATTTATTTTAAACTAGCAACCTGTCCTCGCTACGCACACATAACACAATATAATATTCTATGTCCATCGGAGATAATGCACCTTTCAAATGGGACCGAAATTTTTACAATCTCTTCTGAAGTGGTTCCGAAGAATACCCCTAACATAATGAACAATTCACAGGTATCTACCTCTCTCTTGATAATGTTAGTATAAGTAGAATCAATCAATATATCAATCAGGTGTGATCGAAAGGTCCCGGGTTCGAATCCTGGCCATTACACTACCGACGTGAACCCACTCCTAACACAAGCAATTTAGCTTAGCTGGAGGGGTTAGGGGGAATATTAGTAATTTCGGTTACTAATATTCTTTTAAAAAAAAAAAAAAAAAAAAAAAAAAGTAAATGATATGATATTGTCGGAAGTTAACGCGAATGTCACATATTGAAATAAAACTATTTTTAACGGATTCTATCGCGATTTATAACATAAACATAACATAAACTCACGCCTATGTCCCCGAAGGGGTAGGCAGAGGTGCTAGCACCCACATTTCGCCAGTTTATGTTTAGGTCCCAATGTAATAGGTGGCGAGCCTATTGCCATTAACCGGGCACTTATAAACCTGCGATAAATACACACATAACTTCGAAAAGCATCGAAAAGTCATTGGTGTGTGCCATGGTAAAACCTGGGATCGAACCCGAGACCTCGTCTCAGCAGTCCACTACCCATACCACTAGGCTACCACGGATCGCGATCGCGGATCTCGATTTACTTGATGTTGTTTTATATTTTTTAATCTCAGTGCAAATATTTGTATGCATGAATATGTCTATTTGCATTGGTCTGGGTGTTTCTATGTATAATATGTATGTATTTATAAAAAAAAAAGTATATAAGTATGTTTATTCGCATTCTGGAAGTCATAACACAAGCTAGTTAAACTAACCTTACTTTGGGTCTAGAAAGCGCTGTGTAGAATGTCGTAGAATATTTATTTATTTATTTTACATTGATCCCGACGTTTCGGTTGCTTTTCAGCAGCCATGGTCACGGGGAGACTGACCATGGCTGTAGTATAATAAATATGAGAATACGTCTATTGACGTCGATGGTACGTTAAACGGAATTTTAATTTCACATTTGACGTGAAATATTGTCCGGTACATAAAGCGGTAGGTTAAGCGTCGGTAGCTTAGTGGTTAAGGAGTCGACCCTACGATCGAGAGGTCCCGGGTTCGAATCCTGGCCATTACACTACCGACGTGAACCTACTCCTAACACAAGCAATTTAGCTTAGCTGGAGGGGTTAGGGGGAATATTGGTAATTTCGGTTACTAATACGACCTCTGTGGCGTAGCGGTAGTGCATTCGACTGCTAAGCCAAAGGTCGCGGGTTCGATTCCCGCTCAGTGCAAATATGTATATTTGCATTGGTCTGGGTGTTTCTATGTATAATATGTATTTATTTCCAAAAAAAAAGTATTTAAGTATGTTTATCCGCATTCTAGAACCCATATGACAAGCTCTGCTTAGTTTGGGTCTAGATGGCGTTGTGTACATTCTCGTACAATATTTATTATTCTCGTACAATATTTATTATCTTTATAAAAAAAATAAAACAAGACTAGTCATCATCAGCTCATCCTAGCCTTCTCCCAACTCAGTTGAGTCAGCTTCCAGTCTAACTACGAAGCAGCTGAACTTCGATACTATCCATGAAGCGCCTGCCAGCTGACCTGCACAACCCACTGGCGACATCGAAGTTCTGTAGTCAGACTAGCTGTCGGACTGTTTAGGGCTCCAACTGCCCGTAACGAATGCCATAGATGTTTATAGGGTTCCGTTGCCGAATGACAAAAAACGGGAACCCTTATAGATTCGTCATGTCTGTCTGTCTGTCCGGCCGTATGTCACAGACACTTTTTTCCGAAACCATAAGAACTATGCTGTTGAAACTTGGTAAGTAGATGTATTCTATGAACCGCATTAAGATATTCACACAAAAATAGAAAAAAAAAACAATAAATTTTGGGGGTTTCCCCATACTTAGTACTGAAACTCAAGATTTTTGTTTTTCATCAAACCCATACGTGTGTGGTATCTATGAATAGGTCTTAAAAAATTATATTGAGGTTTCTAATACCATTTTTTTCTAAACTGAATAGTTAGCGCGAGAGACACTTCCAAAGTGGTAAAAAGTGTGTCCCCTCCCCCTGTAGCTTGTAAAATAAGAGAATGATAAAACTAAAAACAATAATTATATGATGTACATTACCATGTATACTTCCACCGAAATTTGGTTTGAAGGAGATCTAGTTAGTAGTTTTTTCTTAATACGTCATAAATTGTAAACCGCAATTTACCTTTCATTCAATCAACTCATATATAAACATTTTACTTGCTGCTACGGAACCCTTCATGGGCGAGTCCGACTCGCACTTGACCGGTTTTTTATGGCAATTACTAGTCATCATCATATATAAATGAAAAAGCTACAAATTATTACTTTCTTGTATGTTACTTTATCCTGCAGTAAAAGGCATTGTATCATCTCTTTAAGACGGTGCCTAAAAGGCGAAGAAACACACACTTGAAAAAGACATACAATGACATTTGAGTGCGGGCGGTATGCTCGACTGTCTCCTTCACGCGAGTGCAAAACGGTTTATTCATTACTGGTGAACCGGGTCCCGGCTTCACACGGGAATAAATTCGTAAATCCTATGACCCGATTGCAGCGCCACGCGGACCCGGCGCGAACCTATAAATTTAGTTGCACGACATTTTATTATTATGATATTTACGAAGATATTCAATGAAATTATGTGGTGTTTTTTTTTCTTTTATTTAGGACACGTCAATTTGACTTCACCTCGCCTGATGGTAAGCTGAAGGTAAAGTCTCAGGAAAGAGGGTCACCATTACATACACGTACCATGTTAACAATGGTGGCACTCAGCTTGACGGCCTCATCGGAAGAGGATTGCCGTCGCAGCACCGCGTGACACCCACCGGTCCCACTAGTGCTGCGACCACAATCCCCCTGCCCGGCTATGCACTTGCTGACCCCTGAACGCAATCAAACCGAAATTGGATTACTATGGAGGGTTTTTCGCAATCGTGCACGGTGGTACCTACCCGGCCGAATTTTGTGACAAATTTGTGTCATCAAATTTCTACCACCAGTGTAAATGGCAATTGTTATTTATATGAAATGCTTGGTGAGCGCAGCGTAGGAAGGCCTTCCGCAAGGTGGGTAGACGACCTAGCAAAGAGCGCAGGGACTCGGTGGATGCAGGCCGCTACAGACCGGTCGAAATGGAAGTCAATGGGGGAGGCCTATGTTCAGCAGTGGACTTCCTACGGCTGATATGATGATGATAATTTCTAGAATTTGACGGCACTCCTGCAGACCGCGTATAGATGTCTGTATCGGTGTGTAACTAATGACAAATACGAGTAATACGCATCCTATAAAAGGCCTATTTGGGAATGAAAATCGGTGAAAATTTTATAATTTTAGCATCTGAAATCGAATTTAAAATGTCTTTTAGTAGCTAATGGTGTTTGTTTTCAACACAAGTTGTTCAAAGTTAAGCAGTGAGCTAGGGTTTATGCGCAATGAGGTCATCCGACTAAGAACTAAAGTTACTATATAGCTCGCAGAGTAAGCAATCTTTAGTGGCAATGGGCGGACCACCTTTACTGAAGGACCAATGGCCGATGAAGCACACAATTCCTTGAGGGGAGAGACTAATCGTTAAATAAAAAGTGCGACGCCCCCCAGCAAGATGAACGAATTACATGAAAAGGTAGCTGGTATAGTCTAGATGCGCAAGATCTCTTGGGAGAGGCATAGGCCTAGACAAGTTACATGTAAGCATCTAGGAATGTTATTAAGGTCAATCAATTAGCCATAGTCCACTGCTGGACAGCTTACATGTAACTTGTAATTGTCGGCCATTCCACCGTCGCGTGTGAGGACAGAAGCAGAGACAGAAAAAAAAAACTTGTATAAAAAACCCACCAAGTGCGAGTCGGTCTCGTCCATGAAGGGTTCCGTGGCAGCAAGTATTTTTTTTTATTTTAGTGTATAGTTTGGTATATAAATCTTTATATATAAAAATGAATTGCTGTTCGTTAGTCTCGGTAAAACTCGGGAACGGCTGGACCGATTTGGCAAATTTTGGTCTTGAATTATTTGTGGAGGTCCAGAGAAGGTTTAAAAGGTGAATAAATATGGAAGTTGTTATCGATTGAGGCAGTACGAAGTCTGCCGGGTCAGCTAGTATATATGTATTCTTTTGTTTTATCATTCTCTTATTTTAGAAGTTACAGGGGGGGGGAGGGGGATAACACATTTTACCACTTCGGAAGTGTTTTTCGCGCAACCTATTTACTTTAAAAAAAGTGATATGAGAAACCTCAATTTCATTTTTGAAGATCTATCCACACGTATGGGTCTGATGAAAAAAAAATTGGATTTCAGTTCTAAGTATGGGAAGCCCTCGAAATTTAATGTTTCTTTTCTATTTTTGTGTGAAAATCTTAATCGGTTCACAGAATACATCTATTTACCAAGTTTCAACAGCATAGTTCTTATATTTTCGGAAAAAAGTGGCTGCATGTGACATACGGACAGACAGACATGACGAATCTATAAGGGTTCCGTCTTTTGCCATTTGGCTACGGAAACCTAAAAATCGACATAATTATGTTTTTTTTATACGTGCGTATATAATAACTTATATTCACAGTACAATTTACTTAATTCAGAACTGAAGTAGGCCAAAACAACTGTCGAAAAGTGGATAAAAACTTGGATTCCTGGCGTACAGATAAAATATAACAACACAATACACATATAAATTGCTTATTAACTCTGTGTGTTGTTTTTAGACTACGTGGTGTTCGCCGGACCAAATTAGGTACATATGAGTCAAGGAACACTAGTTCAGTAATAGCTTTTGTCTATGGAACTGTGTGCCAGAAACTATTAAATATATATTCTAGGACATGTTACACGGCGCCATCTAGACTCAAACTAAGCTCAGAGCTTGTCATATGGGTTCTAGAAAGCGGATAAACATACTTAGATACTTTTTTTTTGTAAATAAATACATATTATACATAGAAACACCCAGACCAATGCAAATATGACGTCCTCTGTGGTGTAGCGGTAGTGCATTCGACTGGTACGACAGGGGGCGCGGGTTCGATTCCCGCTCAGTGCAAATATTTGTATGCATGAATATAATCTGTTTATTGATTACTAGCTGACCCGGCAGACTTCGTACTGCCTCAATCGATAACAACTTCCATACTTATTCACCTTTTAAACCTTCTCTGGACCTCCACAAATAATTCAAGACCAAAATTAGCCAAATCGGTCCAGCCGTTCCCGAGTTTTAGCGAGACTAACGAACAGCAATTCATTTTTATATATAAGAGAAGACTAGCTGACCCGGCAGACTTCGTACTGCCTCAATCGATAGCACCTTTTAAACCTTCTCTGGACCTCCACAAATAATTCAAGACCAAAATTAGCCAAATCGGTCCAGCCGTTCTCGCGTTTTAGCGAGACTAACGAACAGCAATTCATTTTTATATATAAGAGAAGAAGAAGAAGAAGAAGATAGTCTGGGTGTTTCTATGTATAATACTTATGTATTTACAAAAAAGTATATAAGTATGTTTATCCGCATTCTAGAACCCATAACACAAGCTAGTTAAGCTATGCTTACTTTGGGTCTAGTAAGCGCTGTGTAGAATGTCGTACAATATTTATTTATAAAAAAAATATATACATATTTGCAATGAGCGGGAATCGAACCCGCAACCTCTGACTTAGCAGTCGAATGGTCTACCGCTACGCCACAGAGGTCGTCAAACGATATGGGAAGTCCTCAACTCTCCTAAACAAGTTTTCATTTCAAAAATCAATATAAAATTTTAAAAAAATTTTAATTCAACAAACAAAATGAAACCAATATATTTTTCCGTAGTTTCCATCATCTATTTTATTTAAATTTAAAAGCATAACTTATTTAAAAACGTAACAGATAAACATATTTATGAAAAGACGCAAAAGTTAAAATATTTTTAAAATAACATTCATTTACGTACACTAATAATCTATGAAAACCTGTACGTACGTATATCGCGATTTGTTCAAACGCGCGCGACGAATTTTCCGACTACATATTAAACTCGTGCGCACACAAACTGTATCGATCATGTAACCTTCAATTATTATAAGTATAAAATGATAAATGTTCGTGACATTGCTGATAGAACGCAGGAGAGTCGCCTTCACTGGTGTAGGATCTTCCGGACCAAGTCAATCTTACCACAGCCAAATCCCCTTTAATACTCCCCCCCCCTCCCTCTCAGCCCGACCGCACTTCATCTCGGGTCTCATATGCTGAGTGTAAAATGACCCAATAAGGCCATCTACGGTTTTCAGATGCCCCTCTCGGGTGTGGGAACCACGGTGTCCTCTTATTGCTCCGGAGATGGGGGCGCATGACTCCCACTCACATAAAAACCAATAATTATTGGGTATATGGGGGAGCCCACCAAGCTGCAACCTTACCTGCTGGCCACCTACGAGACTATAGAGCAGGTTTTAATTATGGGGTTGGAAGGTCATCATAATCATCATCATATCAGCCGTAGGAAGTCCACTGCTGAACATAGGCCTCCCCCATTGACTTCCATTTTGACCGGTCTGTAGCGGCCTGCATCCACCGAGTCCCTGCGCTCTTAACAGGGCATCCGGTTGGAAGGTCAGATAGCAATTATTTCCATGTATACGAATATGCCAAATAAAAAGTTACAAGGAGTTGAAATGTGGACCCAGGATCCAGGATCCAAAATCCTTAACTCTGTAACCCAATCCGCAACTTTGGGGCCCGGAGACAACACCAGGATAAAGAATGTTTTTTTTTAAGGGAAAACTTCTTTAGGCGCTTTGAGCATTTTCCATATGAGCACTTTTTTGGGTGTATAAAAATCATCTAACGCGTTTTTTTTTTTCATTTTATCGTCACCGGATGCCTACGTCACTCGAGACGCTTTTATAATAACGCCATCTTTGTTGTAGCTGGATGGATGGGTGGATTGATGTTTGAAAAATACATACGTTGGCACTTGGACAAGGTGAGACGGTTCTTCATAGCGGAGCAGCAGTGTCTTTTTAGGGTTCCGTTGCCAAAAGCCAAAAAACAGAACCCTTATAGATTCGTCTTGTCTGTGTGTCTGTCCGTCCAGCCACAGCCACTCACAGCCACTATTATCCGAAACTATAAGAGCTATGCTGTTGAAACTTGGTGAGGAGATGTATTCTGTGAACCGCATTAAGATTTTCACACAAAAATAGAACAAAAAACAATAAATTTTGGGGGTTTCCCATACATAGAACTGAAACTCAAAATTTTTTTTTTCTTCAAACCCATACATGCGTGGTGTCTATGGATAGGTCTTCAAAAATGATATTGAGGTTTCTAATATATTTTTTTTTTATCACTAAGGGTTCCGTACAAAACTAGATTGACGAACAAATTTAATGTTAATGTGTCTAAATATGTTCCATATGCGGCAATACCTTTTGATTGTGTTGGCCATTTTGATTTTTTCAAAGTTTCAAGACATTAAGTGATATTAATTTCAACTTGATGCCTCCTTGATGAAAAAGTAGCGATAGCCCAGTGGCGTACGTAACGGACTGCCGAGACGAAATCTCAAGTTCGATCCCCAGTCGCCCAGGACACACATCTCTGACTTCTCGTAGATAAGTGTGTATTAAAAATGTTTATTATCGCTCGTTTAGTAATGTGCCTGGCAATAGGCTCGCCCCCTATTACATTGGGACCTAAACACAACTGGCGAATTGTGGGCGTGTAATACACCTCTACCTACCCCTTCGGGAATACCGGCGTGAAGTTATGTTGATGCCTCCACGCGTTCTTGAGTAAAAAGTCTTGACAGACAGATACACAATACATTTTTTTTGTGATGTGGATAACTACAAATAAATTTAAGGTTTTCGGACATTTCCGTTTACTTGCTTCTTGCCAAATATCATGATTCTAGCTCAACGGGATAGGTTTTGACGCTCTTGTATTTCCTAATATAAACGGCTGAACCTTTTGATTGTATTGACTTAAAAAGTTTGACTTTTTCGCAACTTCAAGGTGTTGCAAACCTGAGCAACTATTTCGTATAAACCACTTGCTGCCTATATGCGCTCCTGAGAAAAACGTCTTAACAAACAGACATAGAGACGTACAGACAGAAGGACAACGAATTGATTTTATAAGTGTTTTGTTTTTTCCTTTTCAGGTACATAACCCTAAAAAGAATAGACCCATATTAATTAGTAGCTATTGCGCCGCTGTTTAGTGTAGTTACTGTTTACCATGACATCGATTTTCAAGCCTAGATACGGTTCTTTTACCGATACACAGTATTGAAGTAACAAATAACTAACACAAAACCAAAAGAGGCGTGACTAAGTATATTAATCGAATATACGTATGTGCACAACTGTACTTCTATATATTCTCATAAAAATACTAATAGTGCGAATCGCCACAACATTTTCTCAGAGGTGTAGATTCGCACACTGATAAATTTAGCTTGCGAATCGACAAATAAAAACGTATTATAAATTTCGATCAAAAAGGTCAACAGTCAGGATGGGCCAAGAGCCGTCGACCAGTCCCTTACAGGAAGAATACTGTGAGCAGGTGAGCTACCTAGACGTGTCCTGAATATTATTCGAAATTCTTCATGCATATGACATTGACAGTGAGGCTAGTCCACGACTTAAAAGTCGCGCAGCGGGCTATGGAGCGAGCTAGGCTTGGGGTTTCTTTGAAGGATAAAATTAGAAATGAGGCCATCCGACAAAGAACTAAAGTCACCGCCATAGCTCTTAGAATAAGTAAGCTGAAGTGGCAATGGGCTGGCCACATCTACCAAAGGACCGATGGCCGATGAAGCAAACGAGTCCTAGAGTAGAGACCACGAATTGGTAAACGGAAGGTAGGACGTCCCCCAGCAAGATGGACGGAGGACCTGAAAAAGGTAGCTGGGATCGGGTGCAATGGCGTACAATGGGAGAGGCCTAAGTCCAGCAGTGGACTGCAATAGGCTAATTGATTGATTGATTGATTGATATGTCTTCGAATAACCAGGACGTGCCCAGGTAGGTCAGTTGGTCTGATCAACTGTGTATGAGTATTCCCCTTGTAAGGAATTGCGCGCGGGTTCAAGTCCCGTTCTGAAAATTAACATTTTCCGGTCTAAATTAACATTTTCCGGTCTAAATTAACATTTTCCGGTCTAAATTTATTGTAAAACTTAGTATACTAATTGCTTAAAAAATTCATTCAAAAATAGTAATGTTAAAAGGGTCGTTTCTCACGTTTTCGAACGAATTTGTACTAAGCCGTGTACTATTTCAAAATGAGCTATTAAGTTCAACAAACTAACATTTCTCGACCTGCATCAATAGAAGGTACTTATTATGGTCAAATATGTCGGGAATGGATATCCAATCTTGATAAATGATCCGTCTCTATCGGAGAGATGGTTTCACACAATTTATCGTACGATAGGACACCATTACTCAATGTCTCACTGATATTGTTCTTTGAGCATATTTGTGATCGAATGGAGGTGCTGTCACATAGCTAGGATTTTCTGCAACCGCAGAGGAGATCCGTTACTTACTTACAAAACGTTACTTACAAATGCGACAGTTTGGATGATACTATTATAATCGAATATCACATTTGCGAAAAACCCTCCATAGTAATCCAATTTCGGTTTGATTCCGTTCAGGGGTCAGCAAGTGCATAGCCGGGCAGGGGGATTGTGGTCGCAGCACTAGTGGGACCGGTGGGTGTCACGCGGTACTGCGACGACAATCCTCTTCTGATGAGGCCGTCAAGCTGAGTGCCACCATTGTTAACATGGTACGTGTAGGTAATGGTGACCCTTTTTCCTTAGACTTTACCTTCAGCTTACCATCAGGCGAGGTGAAGTCAAATTAACGTGTCCTAAATATAAAAAAAAACCCAGATGTGCAGGGCAATACGAACATCTTTGGAGCCCAAACCACCATTATGGTAATACTTATAGTTAATGATTGGTATGTTGACTTTTCCTGGAGCGACTGCTGTCTAACCTCCTAACCCCGAGAGGAAAGTCTGCACCGGAGTCACGTCAGTTGTTAGTAGGTGCATCGACTAACAGTTGAGGTTGGTTTGGGCCTTAAGGAAAGACCCCTTTACACCCCAACGAACAATTACAAGCGAGTAAAAAAAGAAATTTTAAACTTCACCTCATATGTTAATAGCGCGATTCACAAAAAATGTGCACCTAGCGCCATCTAGTGACATATTCGTTGACTAAAGATCATATATATATATGACCTTATGTATTACATGGGGCTGATCTTAATAGCGCGATTCACAACAGGTGCACCAAGCGGCATCTAGTGACACGTCCGTCAACTAACGATTAAACAATGCTCTTTTCAATCCTCGTTAAAACATTCTCTTTCAGGGCATACCATATGAAATCTATTCGCACAGTAAATGTTGGTAACATTTTAAAACTCCGTCATACAAAATTAGTATTCGGCCCACTCTTGCACAGATTACGTTTCAAAGTTACATTTGGAGCGTATTTAAGTTTCGGAGTGAAAACTCGCACCATTAACATATTTAAACACTTTTTGATGAGTTTCCGACAACTTTTGTTTAATAATTATGTTGTTTAACGTTTAAATAGTCGCGATGGCGTATTTGCTAACCGCGGATGTGTTTACGTAGAGCTTGGTCCGCCATTTATGTCCCTACAGATCACGTCTTAAAAAAATTGTGAATTTAAAAAACACTTTTTAAATGATATTGTCGGAAGTTTACGCGAATGTCACACATTGTGGGGCGTGTCGTGTGTGTCCTTACACGCCTGCCAACTCACCGATGCTGGATAAAACCCGAACCCACCAGGCGAGGCCGTGGTGGCGGCCAAAGTCCGCCGGTAACCCTGGGGTTATCCTTTCGAGGGCTTACCCGGGGTGCTTGGCAATGGACAACACCGTGTGGTTTTAGTCGGTCCGATTCCGACACGCCCACCCCATCGTCGGCACCGATGGGAGTTTCCACAGGCTAAAAAAAAGTCACACATTGAAATAAAACTATTTTTAACGGATTCTATCGCGATTTATTTGATTTTATTTTATATTTTACATTGATCCCGACGTTTTGATCAATGTAAAATATAAAATAACATCAAATAAATCGCGATAGAATCCGTTAAAAGTAGTTTTATTTCAACACTTTTTAAAAACAAGCTTTCTAGTAAGTGCTTAACAAGGCAAATCAAATGAGCCCAAACACGACGGGTTTATCGTGTTTAGTTCAGAAGTTCCTATGACCACCTACCGTCTCCATCTCCAGACCTTCGATATCATGTACCATCAGAGTATTTGTCAACGCAAAGCAAATGAGTCAAGACTCGTCCTGGATGTAAACCTTTACCGATCTAAATTTATACGTGACGAAAAAACTACAGAACGGATTTTGATGCGGTTTTATTTATTAGAAAGGTCTTGTTCAGACTTAAAATCTGCCGTATGTTTGATTGCAATTGGTTAAGTAGAATCGGAGATATGACCAGAAAACGATAAGCGAAGTGAAGTGGTACAGTCAAGCAACAGTCATTTTGGCCGTTGCATGAATGGGCCGACTCGACCGGAGAAGCACCACCCTCTCACAGAATATCGACGCCAAGTAACAGTATTTGAACTGTTGCGTTCCGTTTGGTGAGTGAGAGTGCCGGAGCTCAAACTCCTTTCCCATCCCCTCCCAAACTCCTTTCCTATCCGTTGCTTTACAGGGTCGGCAGCGCGAGTGACGCCACTGGTGTTGCACACGTCCATAGGCCGCGGTAACCGCTTCCCATCAGGTGGGTCGTAGGCTTGTCTGCCACCTTAGTGGTATAAAAAAAAAACAACCTCCACACGGATTGGTATAGGCGGATTGCTGGGTAATATATTAATTACTCTGTGCTAGTGGGTAAATTAAGGAGACCCGAACGATGCTCGTTCTCCATGGCACTATACCAATAACACTATTGACAGCCTCATGCAGTCTATACCTTGCCTGCTATAAGTACCTTTATTTTCGTGCGGAATTCCCTTCGGATATCCCCGCACCGGCCAGCGGGGGAGGTTATGTCAGACTTGTCAGACTTAACGTCTCGGGTCTTCAGACGCTGGGGTGTAAGGGGCCCATAAGGCATTTCCCTCGCACCCCGCTTGACCCGCGTAGCGCCCTCTCCCCCTTCCGGGGGCAAGACGGGGACATCATGGTTCCCAAACCCGAGGGGGGCATCTCGAAGGGCGCTCCTAATGCTCCTATACTTTCTTTAATATATAATGTTAATTATATATTAATTATTTATTTAATGTCTTTATTGTCTTTTTTTTATTTGTTTTTTTGTTCTTTATTTTTCTTTTTTTGATTTCTTCTTTATTTATGTGAAAAAATATTGTTTATAACAATTGTGAGTTGGCGACCCTATTTGGCTTTGTGGGGTACAATAGACATAAGGTTAAAAGAAGTATAAATTTAGGTAAGAAGTTAATGCGTTCTGTTGTGTGTACTGCAAATAAAATAATTTCTTTCTTTCTTATTCAGTAGCGTTGTCAACTGCCATCTGCGCATACGCAACGTTTGCATACATTCGAATTTATTTGGGTAATCATTTATGCTATTATATCTACTACGTGTGTAGTGTATGGATGCGGATCCAACTGATTATTCCACTTAAATCACCTATGTACATCACCTAGGTGAAATAAGTATCCCCAACCGGTGGACTTAAATCACCCGGCATTTAAAATCATAGGTGAATAAAGTCGATCGTAAAAAACTAATATTTTGAGTATACTTTAATCACCTTGGATATGAATATAATAGTTGTAAAACGGGTAAAGTGGGTTAGGTTAGGTTAGAGCTGTGACCCCAATAGAGTGCGAGCCGAGCGAGCGTAGCGAGCGGGCCGCGGCAGCGGCCGGCGAAGCGCCGGAACCACTAGTCCGGAAAGTTTACGGCAAGAAGTGCTATTTATGAAGTGAGATCTCTGTGTGCAGTGCTTCCTATGTACCGAGATGTCTACAATGTTTTCTATCAACAAAAATTTTCGGCGAAAAGTGCTGGCTAGGAATAGAGATTTCTATTAGCTGTGCTTTCTGTATGTAGTCGTATCGTACAAGCGTGTTTCTATCTTAGGTTACACATCGATTCTATTCATATACAAGGTGATTAAAGTATACTCAAAATATTAGTTTCTTACGATCGACTTTATTCACCTATGATTTTAAAAGCCGGGTGATTTAAGTCCACCGGTTGGGGTTGGGGTAAATTCACCTAGGTGATTTAAGTGGAATAATTCGATCCAACAACTCATATACAAACTTTTATGGATTTAGATTAGAAAAAAGAACATCTTGGACGGGACGTTTAGATGTTTAAATAAGATTGTGAACTCATTTATTATTTCCGTAGTTCGCAAGACTTTTGAATATCTATGCTATTTCAATTAAATTTTTAAGCAATTTGTATACATACTTTTCCTATACATTAAGATCGGAAAAAGAGAACACCTAGGACGGGACTTGAACCCGCGACCAGTCCCTTACAGGGGGAATGCTCTGACCAACTGAGCCACCTAGACACGACCCAGATATTCGAAATTCTCCGATATATTATATACGTCTCAAGGCGACACTGCAGCCATCTACCGTAAATCTTGCGAACTTCGGAAGCAATGAATGAACAGTATTTTCATGTCCTTCGGTTTCAAGTCCCGTCCTAGATGTTACAAAGATGTTAAAAAAGCGGCGATAGGCCAGTGGCGTACGTAACGGACTGCTGAGACGAGGTCTCGAGTTCGATCCCTACTCGACCCGGGCACACACCTATGACTTTTCGTAGTTATGTGTGCATTAATAAATGTTAATGATCGCTCGCTTAATAATGTGCCCGGTTGATGGCAATAGGCTCGCCCCCTATTACATTGGGACCTTAACATAACTGGCGAAACGTGGGTGTGTAATACACCTCTGCCTACCCCTTCGGGGATACAGGCGTGAAGTTACGTATGTATGTTATGTAGATGTTCTCTTTTTCTGATCTAAATCTATTGGAATCTGTACTATTTTCAGACTGTTTTAATTTTTTAACTTCTTATTCAATGTCTTTCAATATTTATTAAGAAGTCCACGGTAGTTTTATTAAAAAATATTAGCTACTTGTTTTAGGGGTCTGTATGAACCCCAAAAGAACCCTTACATGATCACTGAGTCAAAGTTAAAATTCATTTTATCTGTATATCGACCATTAAAACGGCACTTACAAAACGTCTAAAAAACTAAACAAATGTATAGCAAATGGACCACCATAGTCCATCTGTCTGCCGTCATATATTATGACGGCCTCTGTGGCGTAGCGGTAGTGCATTCGACTGCTACGACCGACATGGGGCGCGGTTTCGATTCCCGCTGAGTGCAAATATTTGTATGCATATGTATTTGTAATGGTCTGGGTGTTCCTATGTATAATATGTATGTATTTACAAAAAAAATTGTATACAAGTATGTTTATCCGCATTCTGGAACCCATAACACAAGCTAGTTAAACTATGCTTACTTTTGGTCTAGAAAGCGCTGTGTAGAATGTCGTAGAACATTTATTTATTTATTACTTATGGATGTTTGTTAATCTTTCACGCAAAAACGGCTGTACGGATCTAGCTGAAATTTGGTACAGGGATAGATTTCAGTCTGGAATATAACATAGGCAACTTTTTATCCCTCGAATACGTTCTCATGGGCAGTGAGAATGGGGACAGAATTCTACGCGGGCGAAGCCGTGGGCAAAAGCTGGTAGTCAATTCACCCAAGGAATATGGTTAAAAGGGGTAGCATAGCGACCCCCCCCAGAGTGTGAAACTGCGGGCTTTACCCTGGGCTCAAGAAAAAGCGTTGGAGGCCGAGATACTTCATCTAGGCCTCCGATTTAGCGCTTGAGTGGGCCGCCGATGACGTGCGTACCAGTTCCAACGGACTCAATAAGACGCAGTATATGGCACACGTCAAACACACATTAGCCAAATCAGACAGACAGACATACAAACAAAATTAATATACTTTATAAACCCCCCTGCAGGAGAGTGGGGGTGGTTATGTCGGATTCCAACCGACTTAAACCGCACGACGTCTCGGGTCTTCATACGGCAGGATATAAGGTGGGCTCATAAGGCATTTCCCTCGTACCCATTTTACACGGGCCGAGCTAACATCCCTCGCTCCGCAGTGGAAGAAAGTCGCGAACAACTTGTGTCTGACATCGAGACTACTCTCACAAGAGTGTCCGATTGGGGTGTACTAAACCTGGTTCAATTCAACCCCACTAAGACACAAGTATGTGCATTCACCGCTAAGAAAACCCCATTTATTGTAGCGCCACAATTCCTCGACACACCCCTTAAAATCTCCAAAAGTATCGGGATCCTTGGTGTCGACATTTCCAGCGAGGTCCAGTACCGTAGTCACCTGGAAGACAAGGTCAAGTTGACATCTAAGAAACTTGGAGTGCTCAACAGGGCGAAGCAGTACTTCACTGCGGAGCAAAGACTTCTTCTTTATAAGTCACAAGTCCGGCCCCAGATGGAGTACTGCTGTCACCTTTTCGCTGGAGCACCTAGATACCAACTTGACCCGTTCGACTCGGTGCAAAGACGGGCGCTGAGGATCGTCGACGATCCCATACTTACAGGCAGTGTGGAACCTCTTAACCTTAGGAGAGATTTCGCCTCCCTGTGCGTTTTCTATCGCCTTTATAATGGGTGTTCAGTGGAATTATATGATATGATGCTCACGGCCACATTCTATCATCGCACCGCTCGCCACAGACAGGAATTTCATTCTCGCACGTTGCGACCGGAAACGGTGCGTACAGTTAAGTATGAAAGGCACTTTATTCCGCGCACCCTCAGGCTGTGGAATAATCTCCCTGCTGTGGTTTTCCCAAGCGATCACAATATGGGGTTCTTCAAGAAGGGCATTAGAAGGTGTTGCGCCATAGGCCACGGTAACCGCTTCCCATCAGGTGGGCCGTGAGCTTGTCTGCCAACAGAGTGGTATAAAAAAAAACCCCCCGATGATATAAATTGTATAATTTATTCACTAAAAGCTATTATTTCAATATTAGAAGCCATTTGTACCCTGGGGTTATCCTTTCGAGGGCTTACCCGGAATGCCCGGCAATGGACACTTGGGCAGGACACCGTGCGGTTTATTCGATGCACGACATAACCACTCCCGCTGGCCGGCGGGGTTGTATCCGAAGGGATTTCCGCACGTAAAAAAAAAAATAAGAAACATAACATAACATAAACTCACGCCTATATCCCCGAAGGGGTAGGCAGAGGTGCTAGCACCCACGTTTCGCCAGTTTATGTTTAGGTCCCAATGTAATAGGTGGCGAGCTTATTGCCATTAACCGGGCACTTATGAACCTGTGATAAATACACACATAACTTCGAAAAGCATCGGAAAGTCATTGGTGTGTGCCATGGTAAAACCTGGGATCGAACCCGAGCCCTCGTCTCAGCAGTCCATTACCCATACCACTAGGCTACCGCGGCTGTTGTAAAAAAAAAAGACACTTCAATTGTATTAATTTGCATATACTCACGTGGAAACACCCAAACTACACACAAATACAACAGTATTCATACATTGCAAATATTTTTCCGCCGTCTATTGTACCGAACCCACCCGTCACAGTCGTACTTCTTGTCCGTCTTTTTTAATAAATTCCACCGTCAGATGCAATGCAATCTCTCTAAAGTTGCTCCTACATAGAAGTTGTAATAAAGTTACTAAAATCACAAACACCACGGTCCTACCACCCTCATAACTCATTTCAACCGTGAAGTCTTCAGATATCGCACTGAATTTAACTTTATTTATTGTGGAAAGTATTTGTGAAACTTTGGCGTCGAAAAAAAAATTGCTTCTTTGTTTATTCCACAGAGTTGGGCAGTGTTTCTCAAATAATATTAACGTATAAATTATTTCTAGTTTTTACTCGGAATGACGCTTCGGTTAATTTAGATTTTGTGCTTAGATAAATTTAAATCGGAATAAGTCAACATCCAGGATGGGACTTGAACCCGCGACCAGTCCCGTAGAGTCAGAGTATTCCCTAGTTTCTAGTGACTAGGGAATGCTCTGAATAACTGAGCTACCTGGCCATTTGCGATTGAAATTTATAAGAAAAGTTAGCATAACAATTGTATGCAAGCGCCTTCTCAATCTGCCACCGCAAAAACACACATCTGATTAGCGTAGCTATCCCCGTGCAGTTAATCAAAATACCTACCTGTTTCTATTTTTTTTTGTATCTGTTGACGATTAAAGATGTAGAAATAACATTGAAATACACCCAGTTGTTTTTCTCAATTTCCTGAATCCCGCACAAATTGCTTCAAAATTTCATTAATTTAATGTGGCGGAGTAATAAGGAAATGTTTTAAAATGATTGTAGTAACACTATTTTTTTCCATTAGTTCGTAAGAATTTCTGTAGATGACTCCATGATCACCCTAAGACGTATTGTATAGGAGCATTTCAGCTTTCCAGAAAATGTCCAGGTAGCTCAGTTGGTCAGAGTAACCCCCCTAGACTGGTTGCGGGATCACTAGTTATTACATACCATAATTTAATTCCAGACGAGGTCACGGGCAACATCTAATGCCTAATAAAGTCTTAAAGAGTAACTAATCTACAAGTAAACTACATTTTAATACTTATAAATCTTTCCCCTGTCAGGCAAATTTTCCTTCTATGGCTAGGGAAGCCATCTTGTATGTGCTACTAGAATTTATTAGTTTCAAACACGCAATGTAGACCTTTTGCGTTGCCTGTATCGGTATTTTAGCTCAGCCAATCTTGTTGCCGATCAGTGGTAGTAAGCCTATATTGTGTTAGACCTTTGGCGCGTTCACTATTTATTTGTTTCGTGAGGGAAAATAAATCAAAGACGCATTGGCTGCTGAAAAGCAGCTGAAACTTAGGGAAAAGTATAATCTAATAAATAGTTAGTTTGATATTGTTAGAAGTTTACGCGAAAATCACATATTTATTTATTTAATGCTATTTATTATTTACACTGATCTTGACAAGTTTAAGTTCTTTACTGTAGAACTAACAACCCGCCCTCGCTTCGCTTCGTTTTAATTTTAACTCAAGCCATCGTAATGTGCACATAATATAAATAGCCTATGTTCATAGTTCATAATGTACCTTTGAAATGGTGAAAGATTTTTTTTTATATATATTTAGTCCGTCAAAGTGACTGCACCCCTGCCTGATGGAAAACTGAGGTGAAGTTCAAAAAGTAGTGGCCACCATTTCCATAAATGGTCTCTAGAATGGTGGCCCCTACCTAGACGGCCTCGACAGATGTTTTTTCACTCCCCGCTTAAAGAAACCCAGGATTGTAGGAAGCAGGGAACACTTGTGTGTGAGTAAAGCGCTCCAGTTCTTAATGGTCCGATAAAAAAAAGGAGTCACCAAACCGCTTGGTTCGCGATGGTAACGATTGCACTGTATGAGGATGACAACTAAGTCCTGCACGTATTGTTCGGTGCAGTAAGTGCAGTGGTTCCGAAGATTACCCCAAACATGTAAACAACATGGTACAAAAGTTAAGTTTACATAATAGGTAATCTTAGATCTCTTATTTCACCCGTTTTAGCATATAAATATTACATTTTTCAGTTCATCCAGATACTTCAGCGTCGCTACGTGCTTGACTGGCAGTACGGAACAAAAGTAGTATTCATATAAGACCACAAGATGACATTACAATAAAATAATTGGTAAATAAACTTTTTAAAAACAAGCTTTTATTAAAAAATTAGTTATACTATAACAAAAATTAACAGTGCCAAGAATATTATTAGTTCTGTGGGTTGTGCTAATTTCAAAAGCTTGTATCGCGCAAGTTTTATATCTGTGTTCTAATTGCGCTACTAGGTCTATCTTGTTTAGTTTAGGAGTTCCTACGGCCACCTTCCTACTACATCATTAGACCCTAAATACCATGTCACATCAAATAGTTCCATGACAAAACAAATGGAACCAAGGAGGAATACTCACCAAAAGTACCATCTGTAACGGAGTTAACAAATAAGGCACGTGCAAAATAGAATTTTATGAAAGGCCACTCATCACAAAATAACTGGATGGTTAAAAAACGAACCATTAATAAACTATTCAAAAAATAACACTCATGATTGTTATCAGTCGGGGAGCTTCGCTCAATTTTTGTAACAGCAGAATGTATTGCAGAGCTAGTTAAACGTAGCGAGCCGAAGGCGAGCGAAGCGTCTTTGGTTTCAAAGTTGCATTTCAAACAAATGATACTCCTCCGAGACCGTTTGACCGATCTCGACCAAATTTGCCACGGTGATCAAGTAGACATTACTGAGTGTCGTAAGGGGTCGAATGTCCAGATCGGTTTTACCATCGAGGAATAATCACCGAAAAACCAAATCAATGGAAAAAGTCGACCGGTCACGTTGACCTATTGTTGGATAGGCAAATCTCGCTACGCTTAAGTTTGGGTTGATTGCGAAGCTGGTAACCGTCCTAGTATTTTTCTCGCAATCAAATCAGAAAATAAATAACTTTTATTTTCTTTTAAATTCAAAACTTTGAGATCCGCAGACACTTCTTCTTTATTTTTGTTAATTGACAGAAAAACTTTTTAATTAAAGCAAAGAGACTACACTCGTTCGGCCGTCATTTAAAATGTTGGATTCTTAGGAGTCTTTTTTTTTAATTTACTTCTATTAAAATGTGAATGGAAGCTTGTTCTATAGAAACGACTTTTATTTTTTTAATTTATCAATGGCGCGAAGAAACTATTGAGAGATTAAAGGTAAATGAATTAAAAAATTGTTTTGTAGGTTCAAAGAAAGACCTTATTTTAATACAATTCTTATAATATGTAAAAAAAAACTTTTTTAGGGGCGTTGATCACTTTTTGTATGAATAAAAATCATGGAACTCGCGTCATAGTCACCGTCATCGTCACATCACGTCACACTTTCGTTTCCCTTCCAAAATCGATGGATGGACGGATAGAGGGAGGGAGGGTGGAAGAAAGGGAGGGAGGTATATGGATGATGACGATTCAAAAAAGTTTTCACTTCTGTCGGCACTCCCGGAGTGCCACTGTTTTTTTTGAAGTGAAAACTGCTTTAGCGGCGTTGTGCACTTTTTTTTGTAATGGGTAAAAAAGGTTAAACTCGCATCGGTAAACACGTGACCTGATCGTAAGGCAAGAAATATAGAAGCGCTGATTTCACACTGTACTTAACAATCTTGGTGGCTCAAGGAACACTTTTTTTCATCATATACACATATATAATTATTGTTTATACGGGACTTAATCGCGTTAATAAATATATAATGGTATATATTTACCTCGACGTTTCGGACGCGATGTTGCGCCCATGGTCGCGAGTAGGTCCCGTATAAACAATAATTATGTGTGAAAATCGTGTAAGTTTAAATCAATATATATACATATATAGGCTCAAGAAACACTTTTTTTCATCATATAACTTTTTGTAATATTTATTCTATTTTGTGCCATAAATCTATTGATATAAAATGGAAATGAGACAAAGTGCATCTGTTAATGAAAAAAGTGACGAAGAGATAGCGAAAGAAAATGAGTGAGTATTTTATAAATATATTGGCGGTGATGGTTCTGGTAATAATGATGGTGAAAAAGTCGTTGCAATTATTGATGGAAGTTGATTTTTCTGAGATATAAACTTTTTAATGTAAAACAATTGTAATAGTTCTGAAGTGTTAAATTTTAATGTAATATAAATTGTCATGTTTGTGTACGATAGCGCAATAAATGAATATTGTATGTTACCACATAAATGATAGTACTTTTATACTGATAATTAAAGCACTTCGTGCAAAATTATTCGCTAACCATTCCAAAATATCAAAAATGCACAATGTTAATATTCAAGTTTTCACTTCTGCCAGCACTCCCGGAGTGCAACACGTCGTTTTTTTTTGCTTTGTATTCTCAACAGTAAACTTTTTTTTTGGCTGATTACCTACTCTACTATATGTCTCTGGATGCAGGCAATTTATAATATGTCTGAAGTCTACTCATAATCTGGTATCTGGTCTGGGAACTTGTGTCATTTACGCTGATGAGCTTGATGCTAGTAGATATATAAAAAATCTTTTTTGAAGAATATGAGTCTCTCTATATTACAATTCGAAATCTCTGCAGTAAGGTGTGTAGAAAAGCACAACGCCAATATATTCATAACTCGGTTGAGAATGCAGACCCAGCAAAAGTTTGGAAATTCCTCAGAACACTGGGTGTTGGAAAGTCACGTCAGGATTCTATTCCCAAAAAAATTGATATCGATTTACTTAATCAACATTTCTCATCGTCGTCTAAATGTGATCGGACTCACAAAGACAATACTTTGCAATATCTTTCATCGCTTCCAATACCTGACTACTCACCGTTCTTGTTTAATCAACTAACTGCTTGTGGTGTTAAAGAGTGTATAATGTCAGTAAGCTCCAATGCTGTTGGCAGTGACTGTGTAAGCCGGAACATGGTACAACCTATCCTGGAACAAATACTACCCATAATTTGCCATGTACTAAACCATTCCCTTTCTTGCAGCATGTTTCCAGATGTTTGGAAAGAGGCACAAATCATTCCTTTGCCTAAAAAAATCTAATCCTTCGTCCCTTTCCGAGTTTCGACCCATTTCCATCTTACCTTTTCTATCGAAAGTCCTAGAACGCTTAGTTTACGATCAATTAGCTTCATACCTTACAAGGAACAATCTCCTGAATTCACTCCAGTCAGGATTCCGTCCTGGACACAGCACGGCCAGCACATTGATCAAGGTTACTGACGACATCAGGCTAGGCATGGAGAAGGGAAATCTTACGGTACTCTCCTTACTTGATTTCAGCAATGCGTTTAATACTGTAGATTTTCATATCCTGCTTGGCATACTGCGCTCTATTAACATATCTCCAATAGTGATTGATTGGTTTCATAGTTACCTGTTTGGGCGCCGGCAGCGTGTACGTGTTGAAGATTCCTTTTCCACCTGGCGTAATACATCTGTCGGTGTGCCACAGGGTGGCGTGCTATCTCCTTTGCTTTTCACAATTTTTATAAATTCCATCTCTAAGTCATTACATTGTTCCTACCACCTTTATGCAGACGATCTTCAAATATATACACAGGCTCCTTTACAGGAATTGTCGACAGCCTTTAATGCTATTAATACCGATTTGACGAGGATATGCACTTGGAGCAAGCGGTATGGACTGGAAGTGAACCCCTCTAAGACTCAGCTAATAGTTATTGGTAGCTCCAGAATGCTGCCTCAAGTTAATTAGTCACAGTTACCAGATATCGTTTTTAATGGCATTCCACTGGAAATATGCCAAAGTGTGAAGAACTTAGGGATATTCATCGACAGCACACTATCGTGGGGTCCTCAAATCCGTGAAGTTAGTCGCAAATTGTTTGCATCAGCGGGGTCTATGCGCAGACTGCGTAACTTTCTACCAACGACCACTAAAATTGCACTTGCAGAATCTCTCCTTCTTCCTCTTCTTGACTATGCCGATATCAGCTATCTCGACGTCACCGAGGAGCAACTCGATAAGCTTGAGCGCCTTCAAAACTTTTGCATTAGATTTATATTTGGTCTACGCAAATATGATCACGTATCAGAGTTTCGCATATTGCTCAAGTGGCTCCCAATTCGACTTCGACGGAATGCTCATATTCTTGCCATGCTTTATAGTATTCTCTTTAATCCCAATTCTCCCTGTTATTTAAAAGAACGTTTCGTGTTCCTCAATGACACACATTTAAAATCCTTGAGGTCGTCAGAATCATTGGTATTGGCAGTACCTAGGCATTCTACGATTTTTTATGATAAATCGTTCACTGTACAGGCGGTACGGTTATGGAATGCACTGCCATTATCGATTAGACGGGCACAATCACTGGCCATCTTCAAAACGATGGTGAAAGAGCACTACCTGGGCCTATAGTCTCCCCAATTCCTTTTTTTCTTTTTGCGTTATGTGCTGTCTAACTTTCGTACGAGATATAAAAATAATTTATGTGTAGGTTTAGTATATATATAAATTTTGTATGTCTATATGAATAATTTATATTACCTACAATTATGTTCGATTATATATGTCTGTTTATGTATCATTGTATGCTTATTTTTAGGTATATGTACCTAGTACATTGCAATCATATGTGTTTGTAATCTAGTCTGTTACATTATATGACTACGTTACTCCTCTATCTTTTCCTATTACACCAATAACTACCCAATATACGATTTAGCTCATTTAAAATTCATGTCCATCCAAAGGTTGCCTGTAAGATATTGCTTTTAGCGATAAGGCCGCCATTTGTACATGTATTGTTTAAGTTTCCATATATGTATATTCTGATTGGTGTACAATAAAGTTTATATCTATCTATCTATCTATCTCTACTAATTTCCCCCCTAACCCCTCCAGCTAAGCTAAATTGCTTGTAGAATATACTGCTTCCGGGCTGTTTGGCCGTGGTCCATCGGAAACTTGTATTCCAGACGTTTCGTCGATCACTGCGGTCGACATCTTTAGTGGTACACGTCGGGACGCCGTCGAGTGCGGAGAACCTTCCTCGGCGGCGAACTCGGTGCGACTGATGTAAAGGCCCGAGGGGGCCGCTGACTTGTCGAAGTGGCCGAGGCGACGATCACGTTGTTTGCCCCCTCCCATTGCGCCTATAAATACGCCAGTGACTCGCTCCTTTTCGCTACACTGGCGAACCGTGGGTGTGTAATACATCTCTTTATACCCCTTCGGGAATGCAGGCGTTAAGTTACGTTATGTATGTATTCCAATATAAAAAGGTTTGTAAATATTTCACTGTTAATCAACTTTTGTTGTTAACTGTACGTCGGAAAGGGACCTTTTAAACCGACACCCGTGTCACAACTCTCGGGATCTACTCGAAGTTTATTTATCGGCCACACGATGGAGTGCATGGTGAATCCATGGGATGCTAAGAAGTTCGTCAACCATAGAAAGTCGTTGCACAGAATATCAGCGCTGCTCATCATGGGTGATGGGCAGCATTTAAGCTGAGATGGCAGCCTATTGAGGCTCGCACACCTATCATCTGTTAATATGTATATTTTTGTTGTTACCTATAAATAATAAATAAATATTGTAGGACAAAGTACACAACGCCATCTAGACCCAAACTAAGCAGAGTTTGTCATATGGGTTCTAGAATGCGGATAAACATACTTAAATACTTTTCTTTTTTGTAAATAAACTCATATTATACATAGAAACACCCAGACCAATGCAAATAGACATATTCGTGCTTACAAATACTTGCACTGAGCGGGAATCGAACCGGCGGCCCTGTCGTAGCAGTCGAATGCACTACCGCTACGCCACAGAGGCCGTCATCATTATATTTTGGTGAAAACAGCACGAAAGTAGTTTTTGAGTTTATAGCGAATAGATAGACTCGGAGAGGACTTTGCTTTATAATATGAAGTGATATTTGCTTCGGAAGCGACTGGCTGACCTCCAAGCCCTGTGAGGTGCGGCTGCATCAGAGCCTCGACCATCAACCAGCAGATGTACTGGCTTCTAGGTAAGGTTACCTCGTCCAGAATTCCTTTAAAGGACTAATTAGGGTTCCGTAGCCAAATGGCTAAAAACGGAACCCTTATAGATTCGTCATGTCTGTCTGTTTGTCCGTTCGTATGTCACAGCCACTTTTTTCCCAAAGTATAAGAACTATGCTGTTGAAACTTGGTAAGTAGATGTATTCTGTGAACGGCATTAAGATTTTCACACAAAAATAGAAAAAAAACCATTAATTTTAGGGGTTGCCTATACTTAGAACTGAAACTCAAATCTTTTTTAGTTCCAAAGTGGTAAAATGTGTCCCCCCCCCCCTGTAACTTCTAAAATAAGAGAATGATAAAATTTAAAAAAATATATGATGTACATTAAATTTTTAAGCATTTTGTATGCTTACTTTTTTCTAAAGATTTAGATCGGAAAAAGAGAACATCTAGGACGGGACTTCCTTAAACGGGGAACGTCGCCTTAAAGACGTATATGATATATCGGAGAATTTCGAATATCTAGGACGTGTCTAGGTGGCTCAGTTGGTCAGAGCAGTCCCTGTAAGGGACTGGTCGCGGGTTCAAGTCCCGTCCTAGATGTTCTCTTTTTCCGATCTAAATCTTTATATTATGTACATTATAAACTTCCACAGAAAATTGGTTTGTACGAGATCTAGTAAGTAGTTTATTTTTAATACCTGATAAATCGTAAACCGCAATTTACTTTTCATTCAATCAACTCACATTTAAAAATTTTACTTGCTGCTACGTAACCCTTCATGGGCGAGTCCGACTCGCACTTGGCCGGTTTTTTTTAAACTTTCGCGTTCCATGATAAGCAATAATATTAACGGGAATTAACGCTATCATGTATAGGTATATGCATACCTTTGGATTGCGAATGTGTGGGTGGATGAAGAACTTTGTACCTATTTTTTTTTTTTTTTTTATCGTGCGGAAATCCCTTCGGATACCCCCCCGCTGGCCAGCGGGGGCGGTTATGTCGGGCTTGCACCGACTAAAACCGCACGCCGTCTCGGGTCTCCAGACGCCGGGGTGTAAGGTTACCCATAGAGCATATCCCTCGCACCCCGGCTGACCCTGGGCCATCTCACCACTAACAGCATCGCTCATCCTGTCTCCTCCGAAAGCAGAGGAGTACGGAGAGCGATGTGTTCCCGCCACGTTGGGTATTGGCCGACGATCAATGCCAACCCTATGAAGGGGTGAAGGGGAAGCCATTGACCGCCGCCCAGGGTGTACCGGCCGCTCCGATTCCGTTCCCCCCGGACTGCAGCGGGATCGGAATCGGAGCGACACTCGAGGAGGTTACCCAACACACACCCCAAGAACTTTGTACCTCACGGAATCGACGACGGAGGACGTGCACCACTGCGCCAGTCAGCCTGTGTAACGGCCAGTGCAACCTGGTCGAAACGTCAGGCAATCTATATGCATATACCTATACATGATCGCGTTAATTAAAAGGATCTCAAACAACACCTTCTTTATCATTTTTTGGAAACTGTTTTTTTTTCTGGCTTCTTGCATCACATTTGGCGATTAGTCCCGGTGTCCACCACCAATTTGGCCACCACTGGTGGACAGAGAGACAAATTATGAAATTATGTTCCGCTGTCCACCAGTGGTGGACAGAGCAACATATTTTGAAAAGTTGTATTATCACTGTACACAGAGATCTCTCTTCATAGATAGCACTTCTTACCATAAACTTTCCGGACTAGTGGTTCCGTTGTTGCTCTGTTGGGGTCAGAGTTCTAACCTAACCTAACCCACTTTACTTATTTTAATACTAATCAGCATTTGGCCACAAACAAGTAATTTGCATATAAGTATTATGAATTGAATATTATGTAGCGTTTTCGTAATTTAGTCACAATCAAGTCAAGTAAAGTCCTTCATAGTTATAAGTCAAGCCAAAGTCCTGCCCTAGTAAAGTAGTGGAAACTTTACTAGAGGCTTCTGAGGAGTTTTGGAAACAACGCGGAAAATCACAATTCACGGTAACTATGCCACTTTCCTATACTTGTGCACGTTGTCGAAGACTTTATATCTAAAAATCCACCATTTTTACACATAAATACTTGAAATTACACAAATTTTAGAAAATGAAACGCTGCCTTGATGTGTCTTTTCCCGCGTTGGCGCCAAAACTCCGACCTTTTGGTAACTTCCATTCTAGCACTGACCTATTTATCGCACAGATTAAATAAAATTGTGTTTTTATTACACGTCAATATGATTTGACCTCGCCTGATGATAAGCTATGATGTAAATGAAAGAATAAAGATACAACAATACTATGTAAAATATACAATGACTAGATTTTGCCCGCGTGGAATTCTGTTCCAATTCCCACTTCCCGTAGGAACCTATTCCAGGGATAAAAACCGGCCAAGTGCGAGTCGGACTCGCCCATAAAAGGAACCCTTTCATGGGCGAGTAGATGTAGCAGCAAGTAACATAGTAATGTTTTTTTTATTTTTATATTTGACTTTGATTGAATGAAAGGTAAATTGAGGTTAAAAAAAAAAAAAAAACCGGCCAAGTGCGAGTCGGACTCGCCCATGAAGGGTTCCGTAGCAGCAAGTAAAATGTTTATATTTGAGTTGATTGAATGAAAGGTAAATTGCGATTTACGTTTTATGACGTATTAAAGAAACCACTTACTAGATCTCGTTCAAACCAATTTTCGGTAGAAGTTTACATGGTAATGTATATCATATTTTTTAAATTTTGTCCTTCTCTTATTTTAGAAGTTACAGAGGGGGGGGGGCACATTTTACCACTTTGGAAGTATCTCTCGCGCAAACTATTCTGTTTAGAAAAAAATGATATTAGAAACCTTAATATCATTTTTGAAGACCTATGCATAGATGGGTATGGGTTTGATGGGGCTGCACACGCTTGCGGACTGCCCGGCGTGGAAGGCGCTGAGGCGTGACCTCGGGACAGCCATCGGGGTGGGAGTCCTCTTGCTCGGCAGCATGATTGCGGCAATGGTGCGGTGGTCTCCCGGCCCGCGGAGCCCGCAACATGCTCGCCACGCATCGCAGGCGACTCAGGCGCCGGAGGTCGCTTAAGGACCTCCGTCCTCCATGAGCGCAGGCCTGGGGGTGGCAGGTGAGGCCGCCTGTCACCCCAGCAGAAGCAGGCCGGGTCGGTGGGGCGACTAGCGCCCCATCCCCCAAACCGGAGCAAGACAAGGGCCCCGTGGTTTCCAAACCCAAGGGGGCCATCTCGAAACCGGAGATGGCCCAGGGTCAGTCGGGGTGCGAGGGATATGCTGTATGGGCAACCTTACCCCCCCGCATCTGAAGACCTGAGACGGCGTTCGGTTTTAGTCGGTTCAAACCCGACATAACCGCCCCCGCTGGCCGGCGGGGGGGGGGGTATCCGAAGGGATTTCCGCACGGAATAAAAAAAAAGGGTATGGGTATGATGGAAAAAAAAATTGAAGTTCAGTTATAAGTATGGGGAACCCCCAATATTTATTGTTTTTTTTCTACTTTTCTGTGAAAATCTTAATGCGGTTCACAGAATGCATCTACTTACCAAGTTTCAACAGCATAGTTCTTACAGTTTCGGAAAAAGTTGCTGTGACATACGGACGGACAGACAGACAGACATGACGAATCTATAAGGGTTCCGTTTTTTGCCATTTGGCTACGGAACCCTAAAAAGTAATATGTGTTATTTCAGACTATAATCCATCCCTGTGTGGAGGAAAGGGGTGTGATGTTCCTCCGACCAGGCAAGGTGGTTGGGCCGCGGCCCGCCAGGCGTGAGGGCCGCGGCCCGACGGTTACCGTTGGGATGTTGTATATATGTTCAATTTCGCGATTCAGGATCGGTAGTGACGTAGTAGTATCGAAGTAGTTCAACTTGTTGTCACTAGATGGCGCTGGGTATATGTGGTATCGCCACACCTGTACCAAGTTATATAGGATATTGTTACGTGCGCGGGGAACAAATTAAATGCCGTTTATACAACAAAGAGGTTTATTCGCTCACCACAAACTAGACAACTAAATAACTAGCACACGCAGTACTCTTCAACAGTTCAAGTCGCTCAACAGTTCACAGTAGTCCAGGTATAACTCTCTTGGTTCACTTCGGTAAGATGTGTTCGCTTTCGCTTTCGAAAATAAACTGACTCGTGTCGATAGCGGGGCGCCCTTTTATAGCTTTTAATAAGGAAGGTAGAATGTTCCGGAATCATCTAGAGATAAGGCACGTTATTTATTTAACTAGAGCGTTCGAGAAGAGTAGGTACAGTCTGCCCAAGGTTGAGGTGAATGCCCTTGTTATCAAGATTTGGTATTTGAAGTACATGTGATTTTGTATTGGCTTTACCAGATTTTTCTACACGGATCGATAGAGTACTTCGACATTAACAATGCGTTTTAATTTCTAGAAGATTCGATCAGTAGTTTTCGAGATATCGATGATCGTTGTAACAATATAAATATAAAGAGTAAGAAACATCCAAACTTGCGCATTTATAATATTTATAATATTAGCATTATAGACAAGCTCTTCACAAAAAAAATATGTCACTGTTCATGGGTGAGGCGGGAATGAGTTTTTTAATTTTGAATTTAGAACAGGACACGGGAACTAGATAAATGAGTTAAAGAATTTTAACACCTATCTGTATAGTCATAGAGCATGTATCTTGTAATGTCATCTGTATGACAGTTTTTTTTTTGTACGGTGCCTAAATATATATTTTTTAAATTTTGTATGCAGTGGAAGTGGGAGCGAGAGGCATACCAGCAAAATCTCTCTATAACCTACTGTAAGATCTAGCCCTATCGAGAGCTACAATAAGCTCATTACTAGGACGAATGTCTAAAGCAGCACTAGTAGGTTCGCATCAAATTTGGGCAGGCAGGGAGGGGAACTTGGGTAGTGAAGGTGAGTGTTGATGTACATCAACAAAAGGGGCCCCTTCTAAACCTACACTTGGGTCGCAAGTCCCAAGCACAGTCCCGAGTTCCCAACTCAGCAACGCGATGGATTGCTAAGAATATCGGTCTCTTCACGATATTCTACACAGCGCTATCTAGACACAAAGTAAATACAGTCTAGCTAGCTTTGTTATATGGATTCTACAATGTGTATTATTGTAAATTAATGATTATATTTCTTTGTTTCAGATTATAACAGAAGGCTCCGTAGTACACAAAGTGGATTCGAACAAGAGGTAAGATTTTAAGTTGACTAAAAATATAAATGATAGTTTCCAGAATTTTTGGTGGCCAAAAATTCTGGAAAGAAGAAAAAAAAAAGATTCCGGGCTGAAGCTGATGTTCCACCTTGAAGCCCGAGGTATGCTCTCCTAGAACTCCATCCTCTATGAGCACAGGCCTGGGGGTGGCAGGTGAGACTTCCTGTCACCCCAGCAGAAGCAGACCAGCACTTCTTACCGGTATAAAATAATATTCCAAAAATAAGTAAAGCGGGTTAGGTTAGGTTAGAACTGTGACCCCAACAGAGCGCCGGAACCACTAGTCCGGAAAGTTTTAACGGCAAGAAGTGCTATCTATTAAGAGAGATCTCTGTGTACAGTGCTTACTATGTACCGAGATGTTTTCTATCAACAAAATTTTCGGCAAAAAGTGCTGTCAAGGAATAGAGATTTCTATTAGCTGTGCTTACTGTATGTAGTCGTATCGTACAAGCGTGTTTCTATCGTAGGTTCCACACCGGGTGTAAGGTGGCCCATAAAGCATTTCCCTCGCACCCCAACTGACCCTGGGCCATCTCCGGTTTCGAGATGGCCCCCTCGGGTTTGGAAACCACGGTGTCCCCGTCTTGCCCCGATTTGGGGGAGGGGCGCTAGTCGCCCCACCGTCCCGGCCTGCTTCTGCTGGGGTGACAGGCGGCCTCACCTGCCACCCTCACGCCTGCGCTCATGGAAGACGGAGGTCGTTAAGCGACCTCCAGCGCCTGAGTCGCCTGCGACGCGCGGCGTGCATGTTGCGGGCTCGGAGGGCCGGGAGAGTTCTGAACCTGTGAGAGGTTCAGAACTCGCGCGCTCCGCACCATTGCCGCAATCATGCTGCTGAGCGAGAGGACTCCCACCCCGGCAGTCCGCCAGCGTGTGGAGCCCAGAGTCCTCGCTAGTCGCAGTGATGACACTCAGGCGTTGGCTCCTTCCTGATCCGATGCAGGTGGTCCCCGAAGCACCCCTTCCCGGAGACCACCTGCGTCAGTCGGTACGAGAGGCTTCCGTGTCGCCTCTCTAGCCAATCCTCCATGATGGGCCTTACCGCCGCTATTGCGGCGTGCCCTAACAAATTTGTACCTATCTTGAAAGACTACAACCCTGCCACCAACCAAGTTCAACGTATTGTATCTGTCATACTGATGACGTTACAAAAAGGCTCGCTATACTTATACATGTATAAATGTCAAAGATTCCGTTCCGTTCCAAATTCGAAATTCAAAATTCGTTCCCGCCTCACCCAGGAACCGCTCCAATTTTTGTTTTAGACGGCTTGTTTAGTAGTGTAGATAAAATCAATGTATCGGCTGACAGTATTTTTAGGGTTCCGTAGCCGCCAAAAAACGGAACCCATATAGATTCGTCATGTCTGTCTATCTGTCCGTCCGTATGTCACAGTCGCTTTTTTCGAAAGTATAAGAACTATGCTGTTGAAACTTGGTAAGTAAATGTAATCTGTGAACCGCATTAAGATTGTCACACAGAAATAGGTCTTAAAAAACGATATTGAGGTTTCTAATATCATTTTTCTCTAAACTGAATAGTTTGCGCGAGAGACACTTCCAAAGTGGTAAAATGTGTCCCCCCCCCCCCATGTAACTTCTAAAATAAGAAAATCATAAAACTAGAAAAAGTATAAGATGTACATTACCATGCAAACTTCCACCGAAATTTGCCATCTTTCTGCAGATAGGTACTCACTAAAAAACCTATTCAAAACAAAATTCATGCACAAGACCCATCAAAATATCGTAAATCCACCAGTTACCTAGCTTTTCGACCAGACTACCCTTAATAAATAACCATAATCAATCATTAATTTATTTTATTGAACCCCTAAAATCTGTTCACGAAAAAACAAAGCTCAAAAAATACCACGAACTTTTCTATTTGTGAGGGATTTTTAAACCCCTATTATAATTTGATTATTTCACCCCTCGATATGACGCTTAGGAGGGTTGTGACAAGTCAGTCGGTGTTGGAGTTAAACGAGGGAAACACGTTCCTTAAAAATACAGATAAAAAAAAGTGAATACAACGAAATAAAAGCCGTGTGTTTTGATATCAAGACGTTGAAAAAAAGTTAATAAAAAATTCTAATACTGTTCTATTTTTGAAATTAATAAGTGACTTTATAAAATGTTTTTTAACGAAAGAGTTTATTTAGACTTCTTAATTTTATGAAATTCTATGTATGAAATTGACAAATGATTCTATAAAAAAGTAAATTAACCATAGAGTTTATTTTAGATTTTTTAATGAGAATTTAAAAAATAAGTGTAGGGTGTGTAAATACACGATTTAAAAGTATAGTCGATGAAATGAATTTTAGTGAGTTATTTCAAAAGTTAACGATCTAAAATTTGAATAATAATGGACAGTGGTGTGTTTATAAATTTATTTGTAGTGTTGTGTGACCAAAACAGTTATTTTTTAAACAATTTCGACGTACCAAATCGTAATCAGTGACAAAGTTATTATGTCGGAAGTTTAATGTTTTAAAGCTGTTATCGTGAGTATGTATTGTTTATTATAAATTTTGATAACATTTAAGCATATTAATATATTCGACTATTTACTACAGTACTTTGTATAACAGTACTTGATACTGTAGAATGAAGTTTTTTTTGGAATTCTGATATTTGATTTATAATTGCTTGCCGCATTTGAGAAATTTTTATAGAGCTTTTTACTTTTTTTCTATGGTTTTAGGCAATGACTTCTACATACAGGTACTACAAGAATGACCACATGTACCAAAAACAATATTATCGCGAAGGACCACTGCTTGGTTTAGTACGGACATTCTTGTAGTACCTTTTTTTTTTTTTTTTTTTTAAAGTTACTACAAGAATGACCACGTGTACCAAAAACAATATTATCGCGAAGGACCACTGCTTGGGACCTATTTCGAATTGGACTCATTCCTAAAACGACCTATTCTTAAAAGAAAGAAAATAAAACGATTTTATTCACAAAACTAAGTACCTAAATCATCTTAAAATCCATGAAAATCGAAAAAAAAGCAACATCCTGGATGTGACTTGTTACCACAACCAGTTCCATTCTGGGGGGAATACTCTGACCAACTGAGCTAGCTGGACACCTTCTGGGTATTCGAAATTTTCCTACACATACGATTTCGATGTTAAAATGGTGTTTTACTGAACTTTTCATAGAACCCAGGGTGTGCGGACCGTACAAGTCCTTATAAGAAATATCATTTTGCGATGCTGAATCCAATTCGGAATAGGTCCTTTTCAGTAAGAGTCCTTTTAAGAATAGGAATAATTAGTTTCCGGACTCTGTGGCCATTTCCGCATTAAAAAAATTCTAAAATCAATGCATTACAGATGCTACCGCGCTAGATTGACCCTGACGTACCCTGAAATCCTAAAAGAACATAAGCTGCTGAGCCTGGAGTCTAGACGTTGTCTTCTGAAAGTTATGATGCTGCATGGAATGTGTAACAATAGATTTGACTGTTCTAATACTTGTAATAACCAAGGACTGTAAACCGGCGAGAGGCGTGTGTACTCAGGCTTTTTCACACTGCAAAGTATAGAACCAATGCAGGGGTACGCGCGCCTCTCCGTTGCCTTTTAGATAACTATAACACGCACTTTGTTCATTTGGATATTTTCGCACTTTCGCACAATGAATTTAAAAAGCAAGCTGTTTCATCACTTCCCTAATTGGAAAATACAAATACATTAAGGCAGAGGATTAGCACAATTTAAATTTTTCCACCTACTACATTATTCTGCGGACATAAGTGTGGGTTATACATTTACCAAGTTTGTTACATTCTCCTTTTACTGTATGATACAATGTATAGCTGTTTTGTGTCCCAATATGAAATAAATAAATAAAGCATTTCCGTACTAAACCCTAAATATAAAGTGTACCTACCTATAAGAAATAAAATAATCAAACTCTTTAGTTCCCTCCAAAAATACAAGTCAAAAATTACATGGATATTTTTTAATAGCTCCGAATGAAAGCAACACCATATTGTGCGTGACCAGATAACTACGTATTTGACCAATTTCTCTAATTATAGATCGTTACGAAGCAAATATATCATGAATCGCCCAACACCGACGGACGTATTTAATGACTAAATCTATGGCAACACTGTGTTCATTTTACGTTATTAAGTACTTATTTTGTTACTTTATATAAAGTGACCTTAAAAATGGAGGTGATACATACCAAATTACTTTATTTTTCAAGTTTCATGTTATCTGGCTTTTTATTACCCAACTGCGCCAGAAGGAGGGTATGTTTTTGAAGAGAATGTATGTACTTATGTATGTAAAATTGTTTGGCACTCTCTGCGACGATTTTAGGTTTTAACGTGTCGTTACATACATATTTACTGTGAGAGTGACACTGAGATTTATCAAAATTTAAACAAAATACAAGATGGCGGAACAAATATTTTTACTCAAACTTATCGAGTAGGGTAGGCTGCACACGCTGGCGGACTGCCCGGCGTGGGAGGCGCCGAGGCGTGACCTCGTGGCAGCCATCGGAGTGGGAGTCCTCTCGCTCGGCGGCATGATTGCGGCAATGGTGCGGAGCGCAAGCGCGTGGGCCGCCGCCACCTCCTTCTGCGAGCATGTGATGCTCACGATGGCGGAGCGCGCCCGGGAGAGATTCAGAACTCTCCCGGCCCGCCGAGCCCGCAACATGCTCGCCGCGCGTCGCAGGCGACTCAGGCGCCGGAGGTCGCTCAACGACCTCCGTCCTCCATGAGCGCAGGCCTGGGGGTGGCAGGTGAGGCCGCCTGTTAGCCCAGCAGAAGCAGGCCGGGACGGTGGGGCGACTAGCGCCCCTCCCCCAAACCGGGGCAAGACGGGGACACCGTGGTTCCCAAACCCGAGGGGGCCATCTCGAAACCGGAGATGGCCCAGGGTCAGTCGGGGTGCGAGGGATATGCTCTATGGGCAACCTTACACCCTGTCTGCGTCTGCAGACCCGAGACGGCGTGCGGTTTTAGTCAGTTCAAGCACGACATAACCGCCCCACGATAAAAAAAAAAGTGTATCAATATGGAGAGCTTTAAACGGTGATTTCAAAATTATATATATAAGGTGTCACAAAATAGCTCTCTGAATTTGGTGAGATGACTTCGTATCGACAAAATATATTTTTGAAAAAAAATATATATATGGTTTAAAGTAAAAAAATAAAAACAAAAAAATATAAAAAAGCGTCACCTGACGCGACGAGCCCGTGACGCACGTGGTAGGCGTGCAGTCCTTCTCCGCGCAGTATTCTCCAAGCGGATGTGTGGGAAATACATTTTTTTTTTTTTTTTTTTTATCGTGCGGAAATCCCTTCGGATACCCCCCCGCCGGCCAGCGGGGGCGGTTATGTCGGGCTTGCACCGACTAAAACCGCACGCCGTCTCGGGTCTTCAGACGCCGGGGTGTAAGGTTACCCATAGAGCATATCCCTCGCACCCCGGCTGACCCTGGGCCATCTCACCACTAACAGCATCGCTCATCCTGTCTCCTCTGAAAGCAGAGGAGTACGGAGAGCGATGTGTTCCCGCCACGTTGGGTATTGGCCGACGATCAATGCCAACCCTATGAACGGGTGAAGGGGAAGCCATTGACCGCCGCCCAGGGTGTACCGGCCGCTCTGATTCCGTTCCCCCCGGACTGCAGCGGGATCGGAATCGGAGCGACACTCGAGGAGGTTAAAATTATTAATAAAAAAATCAAAAACCCGACTGCCCTAAAAAGACCTAAACAATTCAATTAAATTTTTAAGCATTTTGTATGCTTACTTTTTTCTAAAGATTTAGATCGGAAAAAGAGAACATCTAGGACGGGACTTGAACCCGCGACCAGTCCCTTACAGGGGGAATGCTCTGACCAACTGAGCCACCTAGACACGTCCCAGATATTCGAAATTCTCCGATACTTTAATACGTCTTAAGGCGACGTTGGAGCCATCTACCGTAATTCTTGCAAACTACGGAAACAATGAATAACTTTACAGTCATTTTTAAACATTGTTTTTTGATGACTCCGCCTAATTAATTCAATTAAATTTTTAAGCATTTTGTATGCTTACTTTTTTCTAAAGATTTAGATCGGAAAAAGAGAACAAACCTGTAAGGGACTGGTCGCGGGTTCAAGTCCCGTCCTAGATGTTCTCTTTTTCCGATCTAAATCTTTAGAAAAAAGACCTAAACAAGTTCGATACCAGTTTCGTAACATTTTTCGGTCTATTTGAGAAATTCATAATTTGATTCAGAATGTCTGAGGAAACAATGGTTTTGTATGGAATGCTGAGCGTCCTAAACTCAGGTTATGAATTCAGAGAGCCATGCCGGATATGTGAATCCAGCCATAGAGAAGGTACTCCATCATCCGAACATAATATCCTACTACACGCCACTAGCCTTCTTTGTCGGCCATTTTACTAGGTACCTTCAATTTCCGAACAATTCTCCCGCCATAACTCCGAAGTTCGCCGAACATTCCCGAACGTTAAACGAGTTAAATTTATGTCATCTTGGAATTCCAATTTTAAAGATGTAATAATTGATGTCATTGGGGGCAAGAATGTTCGATGAACATTCTAGAAACTTATGAGTTTGGAAGACAACTTTTACAGCAATTAAAAAATACATAACTACCAGCCAAGTGCGAGTTGTACGCGAAGGGTTCCGTATACATGATAATAATAGCAACACAACAACTTCGGTGGTGGATACAAGTACACATCCTAGTTTTCATCATTTAGTTTCAAGTAATATACCTTTTTTTTTTTTTTTTTTTTTTTTTTCGTGCGGAAATCCCTAAAAGTTAGCAAGACAAGCTATCTAGAACGAAACTTGTTTTACGGTTCCTGGGTGAGGTGGGAATGATTTTTGACTTTCGAATTTGGAACGGGACGTAGAAACTAGATAAATGAGTTAACGAATTTCAACACCTATCTGTATAGGCTTAGCGCACCTTTTTGTAATGTCGTGGCTTTACGACAAATAGCGACTGGTCAGGTTTTGTGGTCTTAAATCGATATCAATTTTTTTGTTTTGTAAGTACAGCCAGTCTACTAGTAACTTTCAATCCCCTCGAATGTCCCCCCCCCCCCCCCGGCAAGCGGGGTGGTTATAAGGTTTCGAAGTTGGGAACCAGAGCGTCCGCATCCTGCCCCGGAAAGGTAGGGGGGGCACTTGTCACCCCCTGGCCTGCGCAGGCCTGCCCCGTATGTCGGGGTATGGGGAAAAAAAAAGGTACCACGGAGATTGAAGTATGTCACGGGCGAAGCCGCGGGATACTAGATATATCAAAGTCAAAGTCAAAGTCAAAAACCATTTATTCTGCATAGACCATTAATACGGCACTTACAAAACGTCATAAAAAAATAAATAATCTAATGTTTGGCAAATGGACCACCGGTTCGAAACGCGGCCCTGTCCTGAGAAGACTCCGGCAAGAAACTCAGCGGGCTGTTTTTTTTTTTGGTCTATTTACAAACATATTTACTTAACCTAAGTACAATATTCCATTTGAGTAGCATAGAGAGAGAGCAAACAGTTCATATCCAAGCTTGTTTATCGTCTAAATAGTCTTGAATTTTATAGTAGCCTTTTTGGCAGAGTTTACTTTTAATTTGGCTTTTAAATTTATGAAGAGGTAGATTCTTCATTTCACTAGGAAGCTTGTTGTAGAAGCGTATACAGTTACCCTGAAAGGAATTACTAATCTTGTGGAGTCGACTATTACAAACCACAAGATTGTTTTTATGTCTAGTATTTACGTTATGTATATCACAAAGCCTTAAAAAATTGGAAATGTTTCTTCTAACATACAAAAGATTTTCAAAAATATATTGGGAAACTACAGTTAGAATGTTTATTTCTTTGAATCTCTAGATATATATCTACTCCAAACCTGCGGTCAATACTGTCCCCACCCTTCGAGAGTGCAGTGCATGTTTCAGAATATTAACAGTTAATAGATAAAGCATATTGAATCTGTGACTACGTTGGCGGGCTGGGGCTAGGGTTGCCAACTATACTGTTTTAAACAGTATTATACTGTTTTTCACTAAATTATACTTTTTACTGTTGAACAAAAATAAAGTGTACAAAATACTGTTTACAGCATCAAAATGCAAAGCCAGAAGAGAAGAATTAAAAAGATTTGTAGCGCTTGCTGAAGGAGAGTTTCATGAAATAAAACGACACATAAGAAGTCGTTGACTATCTCTTCTATCAGCAATTGATACAATTTTACTTAATTGGATAGGTACCACATTGTAACTACTTTGTTAGTTTGGATGTTGACTGTCCAATGGTTATACAAAATTTATTAATGTTGGATAATAATGTAGTTTATAGTTACCTTCTTGATGCTAGTCATATATTAAATATTAGGTCGTTACATATGAAATTGCCGTTTTTCTTGAAGAAATTGGAGAAAACCCAATTTTCAGTACTAACATTTTTGCATTTTTTTAGGTATGACAAATCCAAATTTGATGATTTTTTTTTGTGTATGAATGAGACAACATTAAGCTAACGAACAGCAACTTTTATTACATTTTTGAAAAGTGACAGCTGTTAAGTAATACGAAATTTATCATCAAAATTTAGCATTTAGGTAGTACTGTTTTTGAAGATCGAATTAATTTATCAAGCTGTCAATAAAAACAAAATTTAATACAGAGTTGTAAAATCTTGAAATCAACTTTCAAACGAAATATAAATAATGGAAATAGCTATTAAATGACAGGAATAACGAACTCATGAATTTGTAAGAAAATTTCGGCAACTTCATAGGTCTATTATTTTCAATAAAACATTCAAAAAATTAGAAGGAATTAATGTAACTATTTTAGATGTTTATAACATTATGACTGGTTTAAAGACTTTTAATTTCCGTTATAATTGTGATGAGGCGTATGAAGTTTTTAAAAAAGATTGTAAATTCGATTAAAATTTTTAAGCATATTTTGCTGGTGGTAGAAATTTGATGACACAAATTTGTTACAAAGTTCGGCCGGGTAGGTACCACTGTGCACGATTGCGAAAAATCCTCCATAGTAATCCAATTTCGGTTTGATTGCGTTCAGGGGTCAGCCAGTGCATAGCCGGGCAGGGGGGTTGTGGTCGCAGCACTAGTGGTACCGGTGGGGGTCACGCGGTGCTGCGGCGACAATCCTCTGCTGAGGCCGTCAAGCTGAGTGCCACCATTGTTAACATGATACGTGTATGTAATGGTGACCCTCTTTCCTAAGACTATACCTTCAGCTTACGATCAGGCGAGGTGAAGTCAAATTGACGTGTCCTAATTATAAAAAAAAAAAAAAAAATATTGTATGCCTACTTTTTCTATTTTTTTTCTTTTTTCTTTTTCTCTTTTTCCGTTCTAAATCTTTAGATTGTAAATTAGTAAGTTGTGCGAGAAGCTCTAAAATATGTTCTCTAATAATCTAAAAAAAGTTGGCAACCCTAGCTGGGGCTGCCCCTTGATGGATATTGTTATGGCTTGTTCGATATATAATAATAGATACCTACTGGCAAAGTGACGATCAACTGACTGGCAACTACGTCCGCGTGTACTTAGTTGTGGGTTTTAATTTTATTTCAAGGAATCCTAATTCTTTTTTGTAAAATGCTAGGGGGACTAGCTAGAGTGCACTGATTACCTTCACGCGCAATTATTTTCAATTGAATACCATTGAATTGTTTTTTCGGTGTTTTTTTTTTAAACATAAACATAAACTCACGCCTATATCCCCGAAGGGGTAGGCAGAGGTGCTAGCACCCACATTTCGCCAGTTTATGTTTAGGTTCCAATGTAATAGGTGGCGAGCCTATTGCCATTAACCGGGCACTTATAAGCCTGCGATAAATATACACATAACTTCGAAAAGCATCGAAAAGTCATTGGTGTGTGCCATGGTAAAACCTGGAATCGAACCCGAGACCTCGTCTCAGCAGTCCATTACCCATACTACTAGGCTACTGCGGCTTTTTTTTAAAAAGAATATTGGTAATCGATGTTACTAATAATCCCCCTAACCCCTCCAGCTAAGCTTAATTGCTTGTGTTAGGAGTGGGTTCACGTCGGTAGTGTAATGGCCAGGATTCGAACCCGGGACCTCTCGAACGTAGGGTCGACTCCTTAACCACTAAGCTACCGACGCTTATTCCTCCGTTGCTAGACCGATTTTCAATTTTCTTTTTCTGTCGTAAGCCAATAGTTAAGTTGCACATTTTGGCGCCAAAATTGTGGTCTCACCATTGATCATTTTGGAGGAATCAGATTTTGAAATGTTTGAAGGGTGATTATTCCTCCATGGTATGTTCGATTTTCAATTTTTGGAACGAAGTTCCTTATCGCGCGTTACGAAAGGGGGCTAGACGGAAAAAATTAAGACCAAAAGTTGTAACGACACTTTTTGCTTTTGTAACTTCTGCGCACCGATCCGCGCATTGTTGTCACGGTACTATGGAAACGTATGGTGTAAATGTCATTGTCAACATTTTCTGTTATGTAAAAATAAACTACGATTTGATTTAATATTTTTAATGTGTTTCCTTGAGGTGTAAAAGTGGTGACCCCGACGTGATGGATATCATTTGTGAATTCGCTAATGAATAGGAGTTGACGAGTACGACGAGTAGTTTCAGTTTTTGAAGAACTTTTCAAAAGCGCGTAAGTCAGCGTCTTATGATCAGTAAAAATTATCAGTTAAATTAAGTCCCGCGCATCTATGACGTGTACGAAAGAATAGACAGACAGAGTGCATATCTATATATATAAAAATGAAACCCGTTTTCCGTTGTCACGACATAGCATGAAAACGGCTTGACCGATTTGGCTGATTTTTTTTTGTAGTTTTCTAATACTCTGTACAAGGTTCTTACGGAAAAAAAATTAAGAAAATCTCTCAGATTTTTTTTTTCGTGCGCACAACGTACGGTTTTAGTTGATACACGACAAAACCACCTCCGCTGGCCGGTGGGGGGTATCCGAAGGGATTGATCCTCCCCAAGTGTCCGTTGCCGGGCACCCCGGGTAAGCCCTTGAATTCAATACATGGCGGATCATTTTGACACAGCGAAGCACGTACCGGGCCGCTAGTATATATATATATATATGTGTGTGTGTGTATGTAAGGAACTTCGTTCCATCCGGGTGTCCCTTGACACCTCTCAAGTTTTAATTTTTTTCTTAACCTTCCGGGTATCAAGATGTATTTACATGCCAAGTTCGGTCAAAATTGGTCGATCAGTTTAGGAGGAGTAGCGTCACAACCGAAACACACCGAGTGGAGTATAGATAGTTTTTCGCTCGACTCAGTCTCAATCAGCTCAAAAATTAAAAAAAATACGCTGGTACACGAGAGAACGCTTTACAAAACAGATTCAAGCCGATGCCAGCCGGCTTGCCTCTCTTCTTCCCAAACCGAACCATAGTGCGTTTTGATTGCCTCATGTGCGTATATCAGAGTACCAGCTACAACACCCTATATATACAAGACAAATGTCAAAACTCTACAGGGTGTATCAGACAATTGTGCGTAACTAACCGGTATCGTTATCACGAGAGTCGCACGGCGCGTCGGTCACACGTAGGACACGCGTCGGTCACGTGACCGAGTCGTGGGGAATTATTTCGATATTGTGTTTACCGTGGGGTGTGCAGTCGAAGGTCATGGGTTGTGCTTTGATGTTTTTGTGAAGTTAAAACTTCTTTACGCGAGTTGCGATAGCCCAGTGGTGTACGTAACGGACTGCCGAGACGAGGTCTCTAGTTCGATCCCCACGCACACACCTGTAACTTGTAGTTATGTGTATATTTAAAATGTAGATTACCGCTCGCTTAGTAATGTGCCCGGTAGATGGCAATAGGCTCGCCCCCCATTACATTGGGACTTAAACATAACTGGCGAATCGTGGGTGTTTAATACACCTCTGCCTACCCCTTCGGAGATACAGGCGTGAAGTTATGTACGCGCGTTGAGCACTTTCCATATGCGCACTTTTTGGGTGAACAAAAATCATGAAACATTTGTTTTTAGGGTTCTGTTGCCAAATGGCAAAAAACGGAACCCTTCTAGATTCATCATGTCTGTCTGTCTGTCTGTCCATCCGTATGTCAAAGTCACTTTTTAGCCCCACCCATAAGTGGATAGGTCTTCAAAAATAATATTGAGGTTTCTAATATAATTTTTTTCCAAACTGAATAGTTTGCGCGAGAGACACTTCCAATGCCCCCCCCCCCCTGTAACTTCAAATGTAAGAGAAAGATAAAACTAGAAAAAATATATTATGAAACTTCCACCGAAAATTTTCAAACCAATTTTGAGATCTAGTAAGTAGATTTTTTTTAATACGTCATAAATCGTAAACCGCAATTTACCTTTCATTCAATCAAGTCAAATATAAAAATTTTACTTGCTGCTATGAAACCCTCCATGGGCGAGATCGACTCGCACTTGGCCGGCTTTTTCTATTAGGGTTCCGTTGCCAAATGGCAAAAAACGGAACTCTTATAGATTCGTTATGTCTGTCTGTACGTCCGTATGTCACAGCCACTTTTCTCCGAAGCTATAAGAACTATGCTGTTGAAACTTGGTAAGTAGATGTATTCTTTGAACCGCATTAAGAGTCCCCATACTTAGAACTGAACCTCAAAAATATTTTTTTCATCAAACCCATACGTACCTATGTCTTTAAAAATGATATTGAGGTTTCTAATATAATTTCACTATAAAAAAAAAAATATATTACTTGCTGCTACGGAACCCTTCATGGGCGAGTCCGACTCGCACTTGGCCGCTTTTTAAGAGCCGTGGGCTTGGGCGGAGCCGCGTGCATCAGCTAGTGTGTTATATAGTACTTACAAAGACAAATCTATTCTAATAATAGGTCTTTACCTATGAAATTGCCGAAATTTTCTTACAAATTCATGAGTTCGTTATTCCTGTAATTTAATAGCTATTTCCATTATTTATATTTTGTTTGAAAGTTGATTTCAAGATTTTACAACTCTGTATTAAATTTTGTTTTTATTGGCCGCTTGATAAATTAATTCGATCTTCAAAAACAGTACTTCCTAAATGCTATTCATTTTGATGATAAATTTCGTATTAATAGCTGACACTTTTCAAAAATGTAATAAAAGTTGCTGTTTGTTAGCTTAATGTTGTCTCATTCATACACAAAAAGAAAACATAAAATTTGGATTTGTCATTCCTAAAAAAATGCAAAAATCTTTGTACTGAAAATTGGGATTCCTCCAATTTCTTCAAGAAAAACAGCAATTTCATATGTAACGACCTAATATTATAAAAAGGAAAATTTGTCTATCATCTGCATAGAAACGTATGTTTTTTTGAAACAATAAAAGCAAAAAATGTTCAAAATAATAAGGCATGTGATGGTGCAGCCTTATCAAATTGCACATATGCTATATGTTTGATTGCAACTAGTTAAGTAGAACCGAAGATGTATGATCTGAAATAGAATCATTAAGGATACTTCTTTTCGCGATATTAAATGTTTACTATGGTCCACATTTGTTTACACACAATAATTGGTTTGTTCCCGTTGAGTAACACCAGTTTGTGTCACACTGTTACTCAATTGGAAAAAAAAACCCGAAAAGTAACACTGTAATTTATTGAAACCTTTTTTTTCCCTATAGGTAACACTGTAACATAAGAAAATCTTGTATTCTCGTTAAATAACACCTCTTTGTGATAAAATCATTGTTGAAATACGCCTTCAACAAAATGTAACGATTAACTAATATAATATTAATGTTGCAATTAATGTTAAAATGTAAGCTGCAAGGAAACACTTTTTGAAATAAATTTTTCGTTTCAATTATCTCAATATTTTTAGCGATGACATATATATTTTTTGTTACAAATATAAAGAAAATATATAAGGTGTCACAAAATTAGGTCTCTGAATTTGGTGAAATGACTTGGTATCGACAAAATATGTATTTGAAACAAAAAAAATAATATCGGATAAAATTAAAATAAAAAATATTTAAAAATATTTAAAAAAAAATGAAAAAATGAAAAAAAAAAACACCACCAGCGTCCAGTGTCACGTGACGCGACGAGCACACGTGACGCTTGTTGCGATTTAGTATCGCGGACTGGTATCGCGGATAGTATCCTCACAGTATTCTCCAAGCGGATGTGTGGGAAATACCTAAATCGCGACCAGTGTACTTTAACTTACTTGTTTTTGGAATATAAGCCGAGCGAGGCAAGAAGTGCAATGACAAATCTGCGCAATTCGGGTTAGAAAATTCTGGAACTTTTTAGGATATTTCGTCCAAATATGCAACCCTGTTACATACAAAGATTATAGTGTTAATTATTGAGAAAAAAAACTGTTGCAATGATTTACAGTGTTACTTTTCGGGATTTTTTGTCCAATTGAGTAACAGTGTGACACAAACTGGTGTTACTCAACGGGAACAACGCCAATAATAAACAAATAATTTCACGGCCATAATTGAATTAATTAGGCGGAGTCATCAAAAAACAATGTTTAAAAATGGCTGTAAAGTTATTCATTGTTTCCGTAGTTCGCAAGAATTACGGTAGATGGCTCCAACGTCGCTTTAAGACGTATTAATGTATCGGAGAATTTCGAATATCTGGGACGTGTCTAAGTGGCTCAGTTGGTCAGGGCATTCCCCCTGTAAGGGACTGGTCGCGGGTTCAAGTCCCGTCCTAGATGTTCTCTTTTTCCGATCTAAATATTTAGAAAAAAGTAAGCATACAAAGTGCTTAAAATTTAATTGAATAAATAAATTCACTTTAAACATGTTAACATAGTTACAAACTTCTATAACCAATAACATTTTACAACTTATTTAACACAACTATAATGTTTTTATTTTTTAATAAAATATATTTTCCCCCCAAACTAAAGAAATGTAACCTCATTGATAATGACAAATGTTCCACACGCGTTGGGGTCGGCCCAATAATGGGGTGGTTTGCAATTAGGGGTAAAAATGTGCCTCTTGGGAGAGTTTCCTTTCGTATAAGGGTATAATGAGGGGGGTTCACGGTTGCTTGGAGATGTGGCCAAGCAGAAACTGTTTTTAATACGAGTCATTTTGTTAAACATATGGTATGCTAGGGCATACTCAATTGAAAAAAAAACATATTTGGACGGATGGGCTGTTTTAGAGTCGATGATGTTGTGCCACTCCCAATTTCTTCTTGAATACTGTATTCATTATCATACGAAACATCAAAGTGAAGGGCCCGCATCGATAGGACTTCTAGATTTTTTTTAAAAACACTTTTTTTTAAGAACTAGGCTTTCGAATTATTTTGATAATACTGACTGAAGCTTATCGTTTTTATTAGGGTTCCGTTGCCAAATGGCAAAAAACGGAACCCTTATAGATTCGTCATGTCTGTCTGTCTGTCCGTCCGTATGTCACAGTCACTTTTTTCGAAACTATAAGAACTATGCTGTTGAAACTTGGTAAGTAGATGTATTCTGTGAACCGCATTAACATTTTCACACAAAAATAGAAAAAAAAAACTATACATTTTGGGGGCTCCCCATACTTAGAACTGAAACTCAAAATTTTTTTTTTCATCATACCCATACGTGTAGGGTATCTATGGATAGGTCTTCAAAAATGATATTGAGGTACCTATCTAATATCATTTTTCTCTAAACTGAATAGTTTGCTCGAGAGACAGTGGTAAAATGTGTGCCCCCCCCTCCCCCTGTATCTTCTAAACTAAGAGAATGAAAAAACTTAAAAAAATATATGATGTACATTACCATGTAATCTTCCACCGAAAATTGGTTTGAACGAGATCTAGTAAGTGGTTATTTTTTAAAACATCATAAATCGTAAACCGCAATTTACCTTTCATTCAATCAACTCAAATATAAAATTTAAAAAAGGCATTCTTATGTTACTTGATTCTACGGAACCCTTCATGGGCGAGTCCGACTTGCACTTGGCCGCTTTTTATTTTATGACCCTGACAAAAAAATTGTTTTTCTTATAATTCCCGATTAACGCTGAATTAGCCTGTGATTTGAATACTGGAGATAAAAGAATGTTATAGCTACTAAGCTACTATTTAATCTACATATTTCCTGCTAATACGCGGTTTATAATTAAAAAAAAAAACAAAAACCACAAATGAGAAAAATATTTCAAATAATCACAAATCCACCCACGAAGCTTGTGGGCCACTTCATCCATTTCCCCTGCCCTCCCGTTGGGGAGAGCGTGGTTATTCCAGCATTCACGGCGCCCCTACAAACCTTTTTGTGTCCTTGCAGAATCTTACGATCTGTTCCACCCTCAGATCCTTCAACTCCTCCGTGTGCAGTGTGTCCGATTCCAGATGTTCCCATCTAATTAGTGAGTACATGGGACAAGTAACAAACAGCCGCTTTTGCGTGAAAGAGCAACAAATATACATACATATTATTATATAGTAAGTAACAAACTTTCGCGTTTATAATTTATGATAATAATATAGATAGCCGTTTGTGTTAATATAAGCAACCGCCCGCGCTTCACTTTGATTTATGAGTATTTTTTTCAACTCGAGCTCATTAAATTAATGTTGCAGAGTAAAAAAAAACAATGTTTAAAAATGATTGTGACATCATTCATTGTTTCCGTACTTACGTACATACACTCACGCCTTTTTCCCTCCGGGTTAGGCAGAGACAACAGCCCGCCATCTGCTTCTGTCCTTACATACTTCACGAGCTTCCTTCACTGTCATTAAACCTTTAGAGGAATACAGATATACGAGAATGGTGTGGCCTGAAAGAGAATGTTGTTACAAGAATTGTAAAAGGTTTGCTAAGGTGGTTTGGGCACTTGGAACGAATGAGTACTGAGCGAATTACACACCAAGTATATAAGGCAGATGTAAGTAGTTGGCCGACTCGCCGTCCTTACAGAAGCAGGCCGTGGCGGAGGCGTGTCGTGTGTGCCCTACACACGCTTGCCAACTCACCGACGCGGGATAAAACCCGACCCCACCAGGCGAGGCCGCGCTGGCGGTCATAGTCCGCCGGTAACCCTGGGGTTATCCTTTCGAGGGCTTACCAAGGGTGCTCGGCAATGGACACTTGGGAAGGACACTGTGTGGTTTTAGTCGGTCCGATTCCGACACGCCCACCCCATCGTCGGCACCGATGGGGTGAAGCCCGTAGGGTTGCCACACGTAAAATAAAAAAGGCAGATGTAAGTGGGTAGGCGAGCCGGGGTCGACCTCGCTGAACATATACTGTTTCCGTAGTTCGTAGGAATTACGGTAGATGGCTCCTGTGGCTCCCGAGACGTATATAATATTAGGTCGTTACATATGACCCCTGCGAGCGACGCGCCGGCTGCACTGGCTCCACCCGAGCCACGTGGGGCGCTTAAGCGACTTGATCGGGAGCTCCTCCTGGAAGCCGCCATCGTACAGGCCTGGGCCCCTGCGCCGGACAGGCCTGTCAGCATAGACGATGAGGCGGAGTGGTTCCGGGAGGCCATGACCCGTGTCTGTGACGCGGCGATGCCTAGGGCTCCGCCCTATAATCCGAGGGGTCAGGTCTACTGGTGGTCGTCGGAGATCGCGCAGCTCAGACGGGGCTGCGTGATCACGCACCGCCGGTGGGCCCGATTCCGTAGGAGGCGTCACCGCCCCGCAGATGCGGAGGCCCGAGAGGCGGAGTTGTACGAGGGATACAGGGAGGCCAGACGAGCCCTCCGAGCGGAGATAAGGCGTTCCAAACGGGACGCCTTCCGCGAGCTGCTGGAGACGCTGGAGCGGGACCCTTGGGGGCGGCCCTACCGGATGGTGAGGGGCAAGCTGCGCCCCAAGGCCCCGCCGTTAACCCGGTGTCTCCAGCCGGATCTGCTCGGAGGAGTTGTTGGCTCCCTGTTCCCAGCGCGGGCGGTGGAACATGTTCCACCGCAGATGACTCCGCCTCGGTTGCGCATGGCGCCCGACGTGGAAGACGACGACGTGCCCGAGGTCACTTGGGTAGAACTAGAGCTGGCGGTGAGAAGGCTAAGAGCCAAACACACCGCCCCGGGACCCGACGGCATTCCAGGCCGAGCGTGGGTCCTAGCTCTAGTCGACGACGCTCTCGAGCCCCGACTGAGAGGGCTTCTCAGCGCATGTTTGGAGCGGGGCCAGTTTCCGAAATTGTGGAAGACGGGGAAACTGGTCCTCATCCGAAAGGAGGGGCGCCCGGCGGACTCGCCGTCCGCCTACCGGCCCATAGTGTTGCTCGACGAGGTGTGCAAGCTCTTTGAAAGAGTAATTGCGAAGCGCCTCGTCGAGCACCTCTCAAGAGTGGGGCCGGACCTGGCGGATGGCCAATATGGCTTCCGCCAGAGGCGCTCCACCGTGGATGCCATCATGCGCGTGAGGGCTCTGGCGGAGGATGCAGTAGCCCGGGGTGAGGTGATGTTGGCGGTGTCCCTGGACATCGCCAACGCGTTCAACACCTTGCCCTGGAGTTGCATTAGGGAGGCGCTCGTGTATCACGAAGTGCCTCTCTACCTCCGCCGCATAGTCGGGGCGTATTTGACGGAGAGAGCCGTCATCTACCCAACCGTGACCGGTCTCGGTCGGCGTGAAATGTCGTGCGGTGTTCCACAGGGATCGGTCCTGGGGCCGCTCCTGTGGAACATCGGATACGACTGGGTGCTTCGCGGTGAGCTCGTAGGCGGTGCCGCCGTCACGTGCTACGCGGACGACACGCTCGTGACGGCGTGCGGGGCGACGTACCGCGAAGCGACCCGAAAGGCCACGACCGCGGTTGCCCAAGTCGTTAGGCGGATCCGGCGGCTGGATCTCGAGGTGGCCCTGCATAAAACCGAGGCCCTGTTCTTCCATGGGCCTCGGAGCAAGCCACCCGAGGGATCCAGTCTCATCGTGGGAGGAAATCGCATCGGCATCAAGCCCCAAATGAAATATTTGGGGCTCGTGCTCGACGGCCGATGGGACTTCGGAGAGCACATCCGAAGTCTGGCCCCCAAATTGAAGGGCACAGCTCTTGCTCTGGCTCGGCTGTTGCTCAACATGAGGGGGCCCGATGACTCCTGCAGGAGACTCTACGCGGGGATCGTGCGGTCCATGGCCCTGTATGGGTGTCCAATATGGGCGGAGGCCCTGAGGACCAGAACTGTGCGGATGCTGCGTGCTCCGCAGCGAGTTCTGGCCATCAGGGTCATCCGAGGGTACCGCACGATCTCCTTCGAGGCGGCGAGTCTCCTTGCCGGAACTCCGCCATGGGACCTGGAAGCGAGAGCCCTTTCGCAACTGTACCAGTGGCGAAAGGAGGCGCGGGAGCAGGGATGGAACCCCGAGCCTCGAGAAATCGAGGCCGTGCAGTCCCAGCTCCGCCAGGCCATCGTGGTGGAGTGGAAGGAACGACTTGGGCAACCAAGCGCAGGGCACGCCGCAATAGCGGCGGTAAGGCCCATCATGGAGGATTGGCTGGAGAGGCGACACGGAAGCCTCTCCTACCGACTGACGCAGGTGATCTCAGGGAAGGGGTGCTTCGGGGACCACCTGCATCGGATCAGGAAGGAGCCAACGCCTGAGTGTCATCACTGCGACGCGAGCGAGGACTCAGGGCTGCACACGCTGGCGGACTGCCCGGCGTGGGAGGTGCCGAGGCGTGACCTCGTGGCAGCCATCGGGGTGGGAGTCCTCTCGCTCGGCAGCATGATTGCGGCAATGGTGCGGAGCGCGAGCGCGTGGGCCGCCGCCGCCTCCTTCTGCGAGCATGTAATGCTCGCGAAGGAGGTGGCGGAGCGCGCCCGGGAGAGACTTAGAACTCTCCCGGTCCGCCGAGCCCGCAACTTGCTCGCCGCGCGTCGCAGGCAACTCAGGTGCCGGAGGTCGCTTAACGACCTCCGTCCTCCATGAGCGCAGGCCTGGGGGTGGCGGGTGAGGCCACCTGTCACCCCAGCAGAAGCAGGCCGGGACGGTGGGGCGACTAGCGCCCCTCCCCCAAACCGGGGCAAGACGGGGACACCGTGGTTCCCAAACCCGAGGGGGCCATCTCGAAACCGGAGATGGCCCAGGGTCAGTCGGGGTGCGAGGGATATGCTCTATGGGCAACCTTACACCCCGGCGTCTGTAGACCCGAGACGGCGTGCGGTTTTAGTCGGTTCAAGCCCGACATAACCGCCCCCGCTGGCACGCGGGGGGGTATCCGAAGGGATTTCCGCACGAAAAAAAAAAAAAAGAAAAAAAAAAAAAAAAAAGGTCGTTACATATGAAACTGCCGTTTTTCTTGAAGAAATTGGAGGAAACCCAATTTTCAGTACTAACATTTTTGCATTTTTTTCGGAATGACAAATCCAAATTTTATGATTTTTTTGTGTATGAATGAGACAAAATTAAGCTAACAAACAGCAACTTTTATTACATTTTTGAAAAGTAACAGCTGTTAAGTAATACGAAATTTATCATCAAAATGGATAGCATTTAGGAAGTACTGTTTTTGAAGATCGAATTAATTTATCAAGCGGCCAATAAAAACCAAATTTAATACAGAGTTGTAAAATCTTGAAATCAACTTTTAAACAAAATATAAATAATGGAAATAGCTATTAAATTACAGGAATAACGAAGTCATGAATTTGTAAGAAAGTTACGGCAATTTCATAGGTAAAGACCTATTATATCGGAAAATTTCGAATATCTGGGAGGTGTCTAGGTAGCTCAGTTGGTCAGTGTCTTAAGTAAGGGAATGTTCGCGGGTTCAATTCCCGTACTAGATGTTCTCTTTTTCAGATCTATATCTATAGGTAAAGCCATCATAATTTACAAAAAATATAAAACCTATGTCCATCAGGGAATGTACCTTTCAAATGGTGAAAGAATTTTTCCAATAGTGCAGTGGTTCCGAAGATTACCCTCAACATATCAAACATACTAAACTCAGTCTCGGGTCTTTATAATATTAGCTTAATATATAAGGTGTCACAAAATTAGGTCTCTGAATTTGGTGAGATGACTTGGTATCGACAAAATATGTATTTGAAACAAAAAAAAATATCCGGTAAAGTAAAAAAATATTTTTAAAAAATAATATAAAAATGAAAAAAAATACACCACCAGCGACCAGCGTCACGTGACGCGACGAGCACACGTGACGCTGGTCGCGATTTAGGTATTTCCCACACATCCGCTTGGAGAATACTGCGAGGAGAAAGACTGCACGCCTACCACGTGCGTCACGGGCTCGTCGCGTCAGGTGACACTGGTCGCTGGAGGTGTTTTTTTTTTCATTTTTATATATATTTTTTAAAATATTTTTTTTTTACTTTACCCGATATTTTTAAGTTTCAAATACATATTTTGTCGATACCAAGTCATCTCACCAAATTCAGAGACCTAATTTTGTGATACCTTATATATTATTGAGCTGAGCGAAGCTCTTATACCCGGCATAGCCGTTTGTTGGTGGCTGAACTCCTCCGTAACCACTCGCGCGATCTTGACCGAATTTACCACGGTGATAGTGTGGACACTGAGGAGTGTTTTGAAGCGAGACGGTTCATGTCCGATGTACCATTGAGGAATATTCACCGAAAAACAGTTTCACGAGCGCGCGGCCTTAGCTAAGCGCGCGACCGTAGTAAGATGTCTTATTTTCAAGTAAGAGTACTGCTCGCTCAGCTCAATTTATTTCAGTCGCACCCTGCGCTGAATTCCTAGTTATTCAAAATACTCGGTATAGAGATTCCTATATTATACAAATTACAGTATTTGATACGTACCGACTCCCTCTGAAGATTTTAACCCCAATTCTGATAATTGGCACAAACTCATAATGAACTTAACTATTCAAGGATTTGTCGTCAACTAGAATAATACGATAATCTCATGAGCTCCGAGAGCCGCGATTTACATTTGAGATTAAATCTGAGATTGTTGAATTCAAAATATTATGTATTTTGATTATATTTTCGGTATTTTATGCGAATGACAAAATTAAATATAACTATTTTTAATGGAGCATTCGATTGTTGAGTCAGAGGTAACAGGTTCGATGCCCGCTTGTTAAATAAATATTCTGCGACATTCTACACAGCGCTTTCTAGACCCAAAGTAAGCATAGCTTAACTAGCTTGTGTTATGGGTTCCAGAATGCGGATAAACATACTTATATACTATTTTCTTTGTGAATACATACATAGAAACACCCATACCAATGCAAATATACATATTTGCACTGAGCGGGAATCGAACCCGCAACCTGGCATCGCAGTTCTACTACTTCTTGTTAAAAAAAAGTATTTAAGTATGTTTATCCGCATTCTAGAACCCATATGACAAGCTCTGCTTAGTTTGGGTCTAGATGGCGTTGTGTACTTTGTACTACAATATTTATTATTTGTTTATTTATAATTATTTTTGTGAAATTCAGAGGAAAATAAAAAAAAACACAATTTTTATTTACTTTGCCCCGTGGCTTCGCTCGTGATATACTTCGATCTCCATGGCATCCATTTAACCCATACCTACATGCCCGTAATTTACTAATTTTATAATAATGTCTGGAAATTCGCCCGATTCGTTGACATTTATAATTACTGCTTCTTTCATCTGAGTCACTACTCAGATGAAAGAAGCAGTAATTATAATTGTGTGAGTATATATAGCCTATAACACTAAATAACCCATTTCGAACCAGTAGTTCCTGAGATCAGCGCGTTCAACCAAAGAAACAAACAAAGTCTTCAACCCGTGATTTACTTCGCTCCCATAGCATTAACCCATACATGCATTAATTTCGCTATAATGTATGGAAATTTACCTGATTTGTTCACATATACCTATATGATTTTATTATAACCTTCCTCGATAAATACGCTATCCAACACAAAAAAATTCAATGGGAACCAGTAGTTCCTGGGACTAGTGCGTTCAACCAAACATAGAAACAAATACATTCTTCAGCTTCATAATATTAGTAGCTATAAATGTAACGTTTTGAGCTAAGGTCTTAATGTGGTAGGCTAATACCAATGACAACTAGGACGGTTACCAGCTTCGCAATCAACCCAAACTTAAGCGTAGCGAGATTTGCCTATTCAACAATAGGTCAACGTGACCGGTCGACTTTTTCCATTGATTTGGTTTTTCCGTGATTATTCCTCGATGGTACGTCGGACATCAACTTTCGACCCATAGAAACACTCAGCAAACTGAGCTTGATAACCGTGCCAAGTTTGGTCAAGATCGGTCGAGCCGTCTAGGAGGAGTATGGTTTCACGCGAAAACCCGATTTGTGGAGAAAGACGCTTCGCTCGCCTTCGGCTCGCTACGCTTAATAAAACCACGATTATACCCGAAGGCGACTGTCCCTGTGTGACTGCGCCCCGCTGTCCGCTCCGCTTATCCACCCTCCACCTTCGTGGCTCGCATTCAAATCCGAATGTCAACGTTAAGCGAATCAATTTATCAGCGACATGTCGGGACTGGTATTAGAGCGCGAGCTTTGTCTAGCTCTGACGAGATAATTGCGCTGATATCTTATATAATTCGTTATTGTCCAATTTGACGTTGAATATTACTTTTCCTTTCTCTCATTTTTATTGACATTAAACCTTTTTTTCATTACCATTAATCATTTAGAAACTCTGCTTGAAGTGGTCGTAGCAGATCTTTTTTTTTCGCTAAGTGAGCACAACTTTCCACTATGACCACGCGGTGTTTGAGCGTCACTAGTCATTTAGTTTGTTTAATGTGCGCCATTTAGTAAGTTCATCTCAATTGTGTTTTGCGATTTTTGCGAAAAAAATTCGTACATTGCATCCTTCTTAAACTTTTCCTTGCAAATGATTTTTTTTGTTTCAAAGTGCTGAAAATAATAAATATGGTTTATGGAGAACCGATTTTTAAAAGACTGCCTACGTTTCGTGCAGCAAATTTAAACACGAACGAGATGTTGTGGAAAATTTGCCTCGCTCTAATCAGTCGTCATCTTCTTCAACTGAAGTAGATTCGATTACCGCGATGCAGATGCGATGTCGTGCACTCGGAATTTCTGTCAGAAGGTGAGACAGTAAATAAAAAATATTATCTGAGCATTATAAGGCGTTCGAGAGAGCCAATTCGTCGGAAAAGGTCAAACTTGCGAGAAGGAAATGCATTAATTTTGCACCGCGATAACGCACCATCTCGCAAAGCTATCATTGTGAACGAATTTCTGGTCAAAAGCTTTACCAATCGTATCGAACAGTCATCATATTTCTCTGATATAGCTCCGACTGACTTTTTTCTTTTTCGAAACCCAAAATACTACTGTTTTCAGTCAATAGATGCCATTTAAAAAATCGCAGCGAGTATTGAAGGCGACTTCAATAAATACGGTTTTGATGATTGAGTAGTTCGTTGGCGTATGAGAATTATTTTGACTGGGGACAGTGGGGACTCTTTCGAAGGTGATACAAAAAAATTAGACGAATAATACATATTTTAAGTTTTATTGAATCCATTGTGTTGTAAGTGTAAGCTTCTTGCATGTAGCATGTAGTATGTAAATAAATGTTGCATCATCATCATCATCATATCAGCCGTAGGAAGTCCACTGCTGATCATAAGCCTCCCCCATTGACTTCCATTTTGACCGGTCTGTAGCGGCCTGCATCCACTGAGTCCCTGCGCTCTTTGTCAGATCGTCTGTCCACCTTGCGGGAGTCCTTCCTACGCTGCGATTGCCGTCACATGGTCTCCACTCAAGAACCTTTCTGCCCCATCGGCCATCGGTTCTCCGAGCTATGTGCCTTGCCCACTGCCACTTCAGCTTGCTGACTCACTCTGCTATATGTTGCATAAGTAACCATAATTAAAACTTTTGCACACCAACATGGTAAAACATGGATTGGACAACCACAGTTCTAACACCCTACTATGTACCCATGTTTAGCAAAATAAATGATTGATTGATTGATTGGTTGTACGTTTGTTTATACGAACTGTTACGTTTCCAACTGTTCCCTTTCTCGTATATCATACAGTGCGGCTTCGTTTCGTTCGTTCGCATTTATTCGTCTTACTGTAAGTGGTTTCAAGCATCGCCAAGATCTTTGCGGTCCATGTCAACCTAAACTTCTGGCTGGTACACCTGCTGACAACAGACGAGGCTCTTTTAGGAGTACGTAACGGACTGCCGAGACGAGGTCTCGAGTCCGATCCCCAGTCGCCCCGGGCACACACCTCTGACTTTTCGTAGTTATGTGTGCATTAAAAATGTTGATTATCGCACGCTTTGTAATGTGCCTGGTAGATGGCTATTGGCTCGACCACTATTACATGGGGACCTAAACATAACTGGCGAATCGTGGGTGTGTAATACACCTCTGCCTACCCCTTCGGGGATACAGGCGTGAAGTTATGTTATGTATATATAACTGTATATATATATATAACTGAAATTAAAAGTCTTTAAACCAGTCATAATGTTATAAACATCTAAAATAGTTACATTAATTCCTTCTAATTTTTTAATTGTTTTACGTCCTGGCCACGGAAAATTCGCTATAGCGAAAATTCGCGCGGCGCGACCGGCGGCGCGTCTTGCGAATGAATCAAATGTATGGAAATGTACTGGGCATGCCACGCGCAGCGGCGACCAGCGAGACGACCGGCGAATTTCCCCGAGCGAATCGCGCGGCACGACTAGCGATCGAAACAAATGTATGAGTTATTACGGCGCAGGCCACGGAGTCGAGCGGCAGACGCGGCGACTACTGCCGGAGCGAACTTAATTTAAAATAGTTTGTTTTTTTTTCGCGAAAATGGAGACGGAAGCTTTTATTGCAGAAATTCTAGCTAGACCAGCTATTTGGAAGTCTAGCCACCCGCAACATAAGTTTAAAAATGTTGTGAAAAAGTTGTGGGAAGAAATAAAACAGCAATTTCCAGATTCTGATGGTGAGTATTTATTTATATTCCCCGACGCAAAAACGACGGGGTGTTATAAGTTTGACGTGTGCGTGTCCGTGCAGCACTTAAAACCCTGCTTGAATTAATCTTTTTCTCCAGTTCTGATTGAATGCTCCCAAGTATATAATCGAATGTTTCGACGCTCATTCTGGTGTATTGGAAAAAAAAATCTGGGTGCTGCCTATATTTTTCATATTTTTGGTGGAATTCTCCGTCTGTAACACGATTTCTATTTAATTCGTGTACTCCACTATATCTTCCAAACATTAAATCTTGAGCAAAAAAACTGCTACTCTCCAAACAACGTCGAGCTAACTTTGATAAAGCCATCTCGTCTCCTCGTCTACACTGGTCGCGGCGGCGAATGCCCGTGGCGTGCTTGCCGCGCCGCGCGAATTGCCGCGCCACCCGCCGCGCCGTCGGTCGCGCCGCCGGTTCCCGTGGCCAGCGTGTTATTGAAAATAATGTTGAAGAATGAAAATATGTTATGTTACCGCTTACCTACCTAACTCAAGGACTTTCAATCATTATTTTTTTCATACAAACCTTGTTCGTATAGTAACGATCACAAAAAAAAAACAAATATCTAATTTGGTGCAGTCGTTCTGAAGTTATGCGCGTACATACATTTCAGCGATTCATTTTTATTTATATAAATAGATTTCGTGTCACAGTGTTTGTGGTCGCAATCCATACTTATGTGTGAGCGTTGGTAGCTTAGTGGTTAAGGAGTCGACCCTACGATCAAGAGGTCGCGGGTTCGAATCCTGGCCATTACACTACCGACGTGAACCCACTCCTAACAAAAGCAATTAAGCTTAGCTGGAGGGGTTAAGGGGAAAATTAGTAATTTTGGTTACTACTACTAATATTCTTAAAAAAAAATTACATGCTGTGTCACTTCACTTTTTATTACGATTTTTATACTTACGTTCGAATTCTTTGATAATAATAATAAATAATATAAATAATAATAAATAAATATAATATAATTAAGCGTAGCGAGCCGAAGGCGAGCGAAGCGTCTTTGGTTTCAAAGTTGCATTTCAAACAAATGATACTCCTCCGAGACCGTTTAACCGATCTCGACCAAATTTGCCACGGTGATCAAGTAGACATTACTGAGTGTCGTAAGGGGTCGAATGTCCAGATCGGTGTTACCATCGAGGAATAATTACCGAAAAACCAAATCAATGGAAAAAGTCGACCGGTCACGTTGACCTATTGTTGGATAGGCAAATCTCGCTACGCTTAAGTTTGGGTTGATTGCGAAGCTGGTAACCGTCCTAGTAAATATTCTCGGACAAATTACACAACGCCATCTAAGCCCAAACTAAGCAGAGCTTGTCATATGGGTTCTAAAATGCGGATAAACATACTTAAATACATTTTGTAAATACATACATATTATATTATATAGAAACACACTAACCAATGCAATATACATATTGCACTGAGCGGGAATCGAACCCGCGACCTCTGACTTAGCAGTCGAAGGCACTACCGCTATGCCACAGAGGTCGTCAAAATAATAATTTATATGGCAGAACAGCATTCACTGGAACAGCCAGTAACTCTATATTTTAATGTAAATAGTTACCTGAGAGCAAGCCTCGTCTTAGAATGATATAATACGGTATGTACTGGAAACACTTAACTGTTTGTAACCAAAAACCCCAAGGTGTCTGTTCTCAATGACGATAAACGAAAACGTACGGGCTTCATTTGCGAGCAGGAACGTGGCTGCTATCCCACTGATACCATATATTTTTGTTTAGTCGCAACATATCATGATTATAATCATAATGTTAAAAAAAGAAAGAAATATGAAACAGCGGCGATAGTCCAGTGGTGGACTAACGGACTGCCGAGACGACGTCTCTAGTTCGAACCCCAGTCGCCTCTGAATCTTCGTAGTTACGTGTGTCTACAAAATGTTAATTCTCGCTCGCTTAGTAATGCTCCCAGTAGATGGCGTTAGGCTCGCCCCCTATTACATTGGGACCTAAACATAACTGGCGAATCGTGGGTGTGTAATACACTTCTGCCTACCCCTTCGGGGATACAGGTGTGAAGTTATGTTATGTAACATTTATATACAAACAGGAGCAACTTAAACTATTGTGGGTACAGACAGAGATACTGATTGTACCAACTACACAATCACATTTTACGAAAATATAGATAGTTAGATAGATATAAACTTTATTGTACACCAATTAGAATATGCAGTAAAAAAACTCAATTAATATATATACAAATGGCGGCCTTATCGCTAAAAGCAATATCTTACATGCAACCTTAAGAGGGACATATACCTATTGATATAGCTACACACATAAATACACGTAAATAACTCTCAACGCAGGTGGATAAACTATTAACAATTGATATATTAGTTTTGATCATACCATATCTTTATCATCATACCATATTTTAACATGTTATAATTTTCGCATTAATTCTGATCGCATCCGATGCTCTCACTTTGGAGTTCGAGGTCCATCTTCTGAATTTTACTCCTCCTCTTCGCGCGGTTTTGTAGTGGCTTCGTTTCTCCGTCACCCATTGGTCTTTCTTCCACTCATTGCCACTGCAGCTGGCTTATTCGGCGAGCTATGTCGGTAACTTTAGTTATTTGTTGAATGACCTCATTACAAATTTTATCCTTGAAAGAAACCTAAGTATAGCTCGCTCCATAGCCCACCGCGCGACTTTTAGGTCATGGTCCCACTGTCAGTGTCCACGTTTCGAAGTCATTGGTAGAATACACTATTTTTATCAATTGCATATAAGTTTCCTCCCGTACGTTTTCCACCAATTAATAATCGTAATTCACAGTCGTTAGAGCCATCTGTCGCGAAGCTATTTGCAACTTTATACCTCTACACGCTATGTACAATTTATATGAAGGAGTTGTTAGATGTAAATCTATTTTCAAATCCCTTGACACGTCCGCTACGGTATTGAGAATATTGAGCGTTCATTTCGTGTTGGACCCAAAATAGTTCCCTGAAGTAGTTTTTTTGTTTTTTTCATATATTAAACGCAACTATAGTAGTTTTCTCAATATAAAATTGTCTTTTGTAATGTTGTTCAACTTTGTTTTAAAAGTAAAACCGTTTCCTTGCATAGAATTGTATACCTGATTGTATTTTCACATGAATTCCGGATGTAAACAGTATCAAATGCTACTTTCAGGTCTAAATATATACCGCTTATATTTTATTTCCAACGACCCTCTGTTTGTCACCCATCACGATAGCCTGTTGAGTGATAACCCTCAACAAATTACGATAGATAGTCACACCAAAACGAATTCGTCCGTACGTACAAGCGGCTACGGCATAGCGATAGAGTATTGGAATCTAAATCTGAGGTCACCGGTTCGATTCTTGCTCAGTATAAATATTTGTAAACATGACTATGTATTGTATATTTGCATTGGTCTGGGTGTTTCAATGTATATAATACTAGCTATGCCCCGCGGCTTCTCCCGTGGCATACTTCGCCCCCGATAAATGGGCTATCCAACACAAGAATATTTTTTTCACTCGAACTAGTAGTTCCTGTGTTGTATGTCTTGGAATATTTACCTATTTAGACTCAACGTCATATATTTCATTATTTTCAATAATAATGGAATTAAAACTATGAACGTTACCACTTGTATATTCCTTTCCGTCTCCATCATTATAAAGAAAGAAAGAAAGAAAGAAAGAAAAACATTTCATTAATTAATAAACTTACAATCTAAGAATATTTAGGCACACTGTGTGATCCCAAATATGGCCGCCATCTCAGCATAAATGCTACACATACCATTAGATATGCGCAGCTCTGGTTTTCAGATGGGGCCAGGCATGACGTCACGTACGCACAACGTAAATATAATTAAATTAGGAATAAAAAGGTATACATACATAATACATAAAGAAAAAAAAACTACAAAAAAAAACCAAATAAAATGAAAAAAAAATACAGTCTGTTTGCTCTGTGCTCCTGCGCAGGGCCAACATTATCTGCTTGCTCTTCTCCCAATTATAGGCGACCCCCGCAATATACCATTCTCTTCCATACATCCCTGTCAGATGTCATCCTTTCAGTCATACTTCTCCTCCCACCCTAGGGTGTATGGTCCTCACCAAGATCTTAGAAGCCCAAACCAAGCTCACCGACAGTGAGGGGGGCAGTCGCTCCGTAAAAGCCAGGATAAGCCCAATCGAGAGAATAAACGGGAGAGTGGCCTACGTATTTTTTTTTCATTTTTTTTTATATTTAGGACACGTCAATTTGACTTCACCTCGCCTGATGGTAAGCTGAAGGTAAAGTCTCAGGAAAGAGGGTCACCATTACATACACGTACCATGTTAACAATGGTGGCACTCAGCTTGACGGCCTCATCAGAAGAGGATTGTCGTCGCAGCACCGCGTGACACCCACCGGTCCCACTAGTGCTGCGAGCACAATCCGCCTGCCCGGCTATGCACTTGCTGACCCCTGAACGCAATCAAACCGAAATTGGATTACTATGGAGGGTTTTTCGCAATCGTGCACCGTGGTACCTACCCGGCCGAATTTTGTGACAAATTTGTGTCATCAAATTTCTACCACCAGTACGTGTTTCTAAGTATAAGCTATAAATACAGCCGGGACTAATGTTGTATTATGATGACGATATTTAGTGTTCCCAGTTATCGCCACTGGCTTTGTCGCCACTGCTGATAAATGGGAAAAATATTCACGACTGTCACCAGTGATGACGATTGACACATACTTTCCCAGTTGTAGCTACTAGCTTTGTCGCCAGTGGTGACAAATGGTAAAAAAACATCCCCATTATCACCAGTGGGGACAAACGACACAAAAATAGTCTCAAATGTCGTCTACCAAGCAGGACATACAAGTTGCCTATGGACCAAGGCCAAACAGCCCGGAAGCAGTTTAAATATATTCTACATGTTCTGTCATTGTATCTGAATTTAAATAATTGTACCTACACAGCTGCGACATATTATTTTTCTCTAATTAGTTTCCAGTTAATTAGCTAAAATGGGAGGGCGTTGTTGTCTGTGACACAGTTTAAACTAGCACAGACAATGTCGTTCACTCTTATCTTATATTTTTATTTTATCAATTAGATGTTGTTCCTATTATCCTGTAACAAATTGTACATCATAACTGTTTAGGTTACAGGGTACATAGGTGTCACAAAATTAGGTCTCTGAATTTGATGAGATGACTTGGTATGGACAAAATATGTATTTGAAACAAAAATAATATATACGGTAAAAAAAAAAAAAAAAAAATGAAAAAAAAAACACCAGCGACCAGCGTCTCGTGACGCGACGAGCCCGTGACGCACGTGGTAGGCGTGCAGCCCTTCTCCTCGCAGTATTCTCCAAGCGGATGTGTGGGCCTAACCTAACCTAACCGAGAGAGAAATGCCTTATACCACCTTACAACCCGGCGTCTGAAGACCCGAGACGGCGTGCGGTTTTAGTCGGTTCGAATCCGACATAACCAACCCCGCTACAGGGTATCCAGGGGAATCTGCGCACGAAAAAAAAAAGTATTCAGAAAAAAAAACACCTGAGATTTTTAGGGATTTTCTTTAGAAAAGCCCTATTGCTATCGAGTTGTCGTCGTTGCCAATTTTCTGTCACGGTTGTGGATATGAAGGAGATGAGCTATCGAGTTGCTGTTTTCGGTAATAGATTCGTGCTGGGGTGAACCATTGCAAGATAAAGAAAAAATCGCAAAAAATCGCAAAATAAAAAATATCGCAAAATCGAAAATCCCTTGTATTCGGCTGAGCTCGTCTCAGCCGAATACAAGGGAACATTGTTTCCTTGTAGTTAAGTTTTTATTGATTCAACTTTTCTGATAGCATATATACAAATTAAAACAAAATTTTAACATTGCCCGTTTGATTTCCTAAAACAGCCGCGGTAGCCTAGTGGTATGGGTAATGGACTGCTGAGACGAGGTCTCGGGTTCGATCCCAGGTTTTACCATGGCACACACCAATGACTTTTCGATGCTTTTCGAAGTTATGTGTGTATTTATCGCAGGTTTATAAGTGCCCGGTTGATGGCAATAGACTCGCCACCTATTACATTGCGACCCAAACATAAACTGATATAAACTGGACAGGCGAAAGAAATGTGGGTGCTAGCACCTCTACCTACCCCTTCGGGGATATAGGCGTGAGTTTATGTTATGTTATGTTATGTTATTTTCAATAACGCAGCACCGCGTGACACCGGTGGGGGTCACACGGTGCTGCGACGACAATCCTCTTCTGATGAGGCCCTCAAGCTGAGTGCCACCATTGTTAACATGGTACGTGTATGTACTCGCACTCCCACTCCCACTCCCACTCCCACTCCCACTCCCACTCCCACTCCCACTCCCACTCAAAGACCTAGAAACCTGTAGTACATCATATTGTTCTATCATCAATAGTTTGCGCAGCGCACGCCTCAAAAGATTTTCATTTCTCTATATTTTTTTACAATATTGCGATTTTCTTACGGATCTCTAATTTTTTTGAAAATAAATTTTAGCCTATATTACTCCTAGATATTGTAGCTTTTTATATGTAAAAAAAATATTGAAATCGGTCCATTAGTTTCGGAGCCTATTCGTACAAACAAACAAACAAACAAACAAACAAATCTTTCCTCTTTATAATATTAGTGTAGATGTAGATTATACAGCTCCAGCATAGCTATAGGCGTAGCGGTAGTGCATTCGACTGCTAAGTCAGAGGTCGCGGGTTCGATTCCCGCTCATCCGCATCAATTAACAGTATAAATATATTTATACTGTTAATTGATGGCACTTGGTGGAACTTGCTACACATATGGAAACAAATGTATCACTTGTACTTTTCCACAATTTTTTTTTAATAACTGTATTTACTAGGACGGTTGCCAGCTTGGCAATCAACCCAAATTTAAGCGTAGCGAGATTTGCCTATCCAACAATAGGTCAACGTGACCGGTCGACTTTTTCCATTGATTTGGTTTTTCGGTGATTATTCCTCGATGGTAAGACCGATCTGGACATTCGACCCCTTACGACACTCAGTAATGTCTACTTGATCACCGTGGCAAATTTGATCGAGATCGGTCAAACGGTCTCGGTGGAGTATCATTTGTTTGAAATGCAACTTTGAAACCAAAGACGCTTCGCTCGCCTTCGGCTCGCTACGCTTAATAAATTGTGGAAAAGTACAAGTGATACATTTGTTTCAATATGTATTTAAGTATGTTCATCCGCATTATAGAACCCATATGACAAGCTCTGCTTAGTTTGTGTCTAGATGGCGTTGTGTAATTTGTCCTTTATTTTAACCTGTGGAAACCCCACGGTCTTCACGCCATCGGTGCCGACGATGGGGTGGGCAAAACCACACGGTGTCCTCCCAAAGTGTCCATTGCCGGGCACCCCGGGTAAGCTCTCGCAAGGATAACCCCAGGAATACCGGCGGACTTTGGGCGCCACCGCGGCCTCGCCTGGTGGGGTCGGGTTTTATACCGCGTCGGTGAGTTGGCAGGCGTGTGTAAGAATATTTATTTTATTGATTTTTTTTATTATAAAGCTTCCATGACAGTGATTACCGTCTGATCTCCCACCACTGTCAAGATAGCCAGTGCCAGAGCCACTTCCGTCAATCAGTAGATGTAATTGGCTTGCAATTATGATTGATTTAACTCCCGAAGATCTTCGTGACTCCCCAAAAAACTCCCTCTGTTTAGGGTGAGTTAAAGATAGGCTGCAAGATAGCTCTGTGGCGTAGCGGTAGAGCATTCGACTGCTACGACAGGAGGCGCGGGTTCGATTCCCGCTCAGTGCAAATATTTGTATGCATGAATATGTCTATTTGTATTGGTCTGTGTGTTTCTATGTATAATATGTATGTATTTACAAAAAAAAAGTATATTTATCCGCATTCTGGAAGCCATAACACAAGCTAGTTAAACTATGCTTACTTTGGGTCTAGAAAGCGCTGTGTAGAATTTTGTAGCATATTTATTTTTATTTTTATTATAAACCACGGTTAAAGATTGTAAAGATATATGTACTGGTGGTAGAAATTTGATGACACAAATTTGTCACAAAATTCAGCCGGGTGGGTACCACCGTGCACGATTGCGAAAAACCCTCCATAGTAATCCAATTTCGGTTTGATTGCGTTCAGGGGTCAGCAAGTGCATAGCCGGGCAGGGGGATTGTGGTCGCAGCACTAGTGGGACCGGTGGGTGTCACGCGGTGCTGCGACGACAATCCTCTTCTGATGAGGCCGTCAAGCTGAGTGCCACCATTGTTAACATGGTACATGTATGTAATGGTGACCCTTTTTCCTGAGACTTTACCTTCTGCTTACCATCAGGCGAGGTGAAGTCAAATTGACGTGTCCTAAATATAAAAAAAATATAAAAAAATTCAGTAATACACTTGGGATCACGATTAAAACTGATGAGGTGAATGGGATAAGGTTGAGTCGCCTCCGATATGCTATTAGCAAGCGTACTGACTGTTTTACTTAGGTAATACATCAAATGTTCAATACACATCGCGCGGTGTCGCAATTTGGCTGGCATGTTTTTTTTTTATACCACTAAGGTGGCAGACAACCACACGGCCCACCTGATGCGAAGCGGTTACCGCGGCCTATGGACGTGTGCAACACCAGTGGCGTCACACTCGCGCTGCCGACCCTGTAAAGGAAAGGGGATGGGAAAGGAGTTTGGGCTCCGGCACTCTCACTCACCAAACGGAACGCAACAGTTCAAATACTGTTACTTGGCGTCGATATTCTGTGAGAGGGTGGTGCTTCCCCGGTCGAATCGGCCCATTCATGCAACGGCCAAAATGACTGTTGCTTGACTCTACCACTGTAATGAGTGAATGTATGTGAGTGACTGAGTGAGTGTAGTATGATTATTTGTTCGGTGACTGACCCGAACACCCTCTCCCATCTCCTAATGCATTCTACTTACTATGGCTTCTTTGAGCGAAGCACGTCACAGCTTTGCTCTCTTTTAGACGACTCATGTATTTCGTTAGACCTTCTCCTCCCAAACTGCTGAACCGATTCTAATGACATTTCACACAAGCAAAGATATTACTGATGGGAAGGACATAGGCTATGTAATTAATAATTCATGTGTACCACGGAGGAATAATTACCGGAAAAAAAAATTACAATCTAATTTCTCAATGTACAAATAAAAAGCGGCCAAGTGCGAGTCGGACTCGCCCATGCAGGGTTCCATAGCAGTAAGTAACATATTAATCCTTGTTTTTTAAATTTTATATTTCAGTTTATTAAATGAAAGGTAAATTGCCGATTTATGACGTATTAAATAGAAACTACTTACTAGATCTCGTTCAAACCAAATTTCGGTGGAAGTTTACATGGTAATGTACATCATATATTTTTTTTAGTTTTATCATTCTCTTATTTTAGAAGTTACAGGGGGGGGACACAATTTACCATTTTGGAAGTGTCTCTCGCGCAAACTATTCAGTTTAGAGAAAAATGTAAAATCTAATCCATAGATACCCAACACGTATGTGTTTGATGATAAAAAAAAATTGATTTTCAGTTCTAAGTATGGAGAGCCCCCAAAATCTTAATGCAGTTCACAGAATAATAATAATAATAATAATCTTTATTGATACAAGAACCTTATGACATTGCCTAAGACTTAAGACTAGGTTACATCTATATTGGTTAAGGTTACACAGATAGGATAAACTCTAACCCCCAAACTAGGTGTTCCTGTGACTTGGGAGTTAGTGTTCTGCTGTCACTATGATACCAGGAATTCCATTTTAATGAAAACAATTTAATCTTTTAAAGATTATGGGTTCGAATACAGTCTTGGTTCCAACGAATAAGAGGAATAAATTAGTTCAAATAAAATATTGTGTGTGCGTGTGTGCACGCGCGCGTGTCTGTGCCTGTGTGTTTGTGTGTGTGTGGGTGTTTGCGCGTGCGTGTGTATGTGTATGTGTGTGGGGAGGGGCGTGCGTGTGATTGTGTATGTGTGTGTGGTGTATTAGATAATTTACTGAGGAAGGTGTAGCAGCTCCTCCGTACGAGCGTAGTCCTGGTCCTGTAGCAACTTCTGTATTATACATTTTGCTTGATGAAGATTTAGCCCAGCTATGCGAGTGATTTTACTTATGTTCTTATAAGTAAGTGTGCTTAAAACATAAAACTGACGTCTGGCGAATGCAGTTTTGTGGATTTTTATAGGGCACATAATTCTTGCTTTGCGTTTTGTATGATCTGGAGGGGGAACCAACTTATGCTGCCTACATCATGCAGAATACATCTACTCACCAAGTTTCAACAGCATAGTTCTTATAGTTTCGGAAAAAAGTGGCTGTGACATACGGACGGACAGACAGACAGACATGACGAATCTATAAGGGTTCCGTTTTTTGCCATTTGGCAACGGAACGCTAAAAAGCCTCATTAACGCGATTGGTATTAAATTAAGTAATTTGTTCATATACACAAGACAAAAAAAGAAAAACGAAAATCGGACTAGCCATTGAGGAATTATCACCGTTAGAAAAAGTCCTGGTGAAATTGCTTCGCACAATTTTTGCAACTGCAGAATGAATTGTAGACCTAGTTATTCAGGTACACACCTTTTCTTAAACCTTCGTCTCTTCCCTTGCATTTGCAAAACCCTTGAAAGCGAATTTTCAATTATTTCCATGTATTTATTCAATCCCAAATGTACTGTGATCCCTCTGAACCCATGTTTGAACACGATCAAGTGCAAATCGATTGCAATTTCACGCATTTTTACATTTCAACAACTCGTAACGAACCCTACACGATGTAATGGAGGGTTTTAGGAACGTCGCCGGTACAACATGTGGTTAAGAGGCTCCTATAAATTGAAATTCGGTGGGCGTGAGGACTTTGGTAAAAAAACATTTGGTTTATTCATAAAATCAATATTTATTCATTTACTAGCTGACTCGGCAGACTTCGTACTGCCTCAAGCGATAACAACTTCCATATTTATTCACCTTTGAAACCTTCTCTGGACCTCCACAAATAATTCAAGATCAAAATTAGCCAAATCGGTCCTACCGTTCTTGAGTTTGGGCGAGACTAACGAACAGCAATTCATTTTTATATATAAAGATTTAGATACACCATCGATCATCATATACAAAACTGTCATAATATAATACTGATTAAATAAATTTCTTATATTAGGTCGTTACATATGAAATTGCCGTTTTCCTTGAAGAAATTGGAGGAAACCCAATTTTCAGTACTAACGTTTTTGCATTTTTTTAGGAATGACAAATCCAAATTTTATGTTTTTTTTTGTGTATGAATGAGACAACATTAAGCTAACAAACAGCAACTTTTATTACATTTTTGAAAAGTGACAGCTGTTAAGTAATACGAAATTTATCATCAAAATGGATAGCAATTAGGAAGTACTGTTTTTGAAGATCGAATTAATTTATCAAGCGGCGAATAAAAACAAAATTTAATACAGAGTTGTAAAATCTTGAAATCAACTTTCAAACAAAATATAAATGATGGAAATAGCTATTAAATTACAGGAATAACGAACTCATGAATTTGTAAGAAAATTTCGGCAATTTCATAGGTGAAGACCTATTATGTAGACCAATTAGAGGCATATACAGTTAGCGGTTAAGTGGCGATTGCCAAGTGGTGTATGTAACGAATTAAAACACGCTTCTTTATTTTCTTTCTTTCTTTCTTTCTTTCTTAATTTGAGCTAGCCGTGGACGTAGGGTACAACGGACCATAAATCCATATACGTTAAGCAACCTACTTGGACAGTAAATAGAAAAATTTAATTCGACTTAAGCGCGGCTCTTCCTGATGGCTTAATAGAATGAGAAAGTGAGCAGTTAAATGTAAATGACTACCGTTTAGTTTCAAGTGAGCCAGCGTTGCAATTATACCCTGGATGTTTAGCAACTTAATTATACACACTGTTTGCTGCGTAAATACCGGTAAATTCAGATATACTTACAGAAAGTCACATGTCTTGCCCACGGAGGTAGGCAGAGACAACGTCTTTCCAGTAGCTAAGATATTTTTGAAGTGAAAACTTCTTTAGTGTATGTGCACTTTTTTTGTAAAGGGTGTAACGTTGTGGATTCTTTATAAATGAAATTAAAACTATATCCGTAAATGAATCGATATTTTAGTATGTTTCTTTAACTTATTACTATTTATCTATGGTTGTGCGAGCGGGATTGGACAACACTAGCCCAGTTATCAACTGACGGCTCTTAAATCGTCCCTTTCCTTGGCAACCTTCGCCGAGGAAGGTCACTTTGACCCCGTGGCCAACTGCTGTCGGCTCCGGGGTCTTCGCACCGGGCTTCGCACCATCATAGCGGTAGTGAGGCACACCAGCGGAGACCCTGGCACGCCGGCAACACCACAAGCCACGTGTCCACTAGCTAAGTGCATACTACCATCTTTGCACAACGGACCGAACAACGCCACGGCAGAATATTTATTACGAATCCATCCCCTGAGGTTCTTTTACTCAATACCTAATATAAATGTATGTAACGCTCTCTTACCGATTATAATCCTAATATATTGTAATCGACTTTTTTATTTATCTCTGCTCGCCCTAGCCGGTAGTTAGCATCAATTACTTTATTAAATCTTACAGTGCATAAGTCACCCCTTAAAATTTTATAACTTCATTGAAAACCGTCTATAAAAATATTGTAACGTTGTGGATTCTTTATAAATGAAATTAAAACTATATCCGTAAATGAATCGATATTTTAGTATGTTTCTTTAACTTATTACTATTTATCTATGGTTGTGTGTGCGTGGCTAGTGGTGTTGCCGGCGTGCCAGGGTCTCCGCTGGTGTGCCTCACTACCGCTATGATGGTGCGAAGCCCGGTGCGAAGACCCCGGAGCCGACATCAGTTGGCCACGGGGTCAAAGTGACCTTCCTCGGCGAAGGTTGCCAAGGAAAGGGACGATTTAAGAGCCGTCAGTTGATAACTGGGCTAGTGTTGTCCAATCTCGCTCGCACAACCATAGATAAATAGTAATAAGTTAAAGAAACATACTAAAATATCGATTCATTTACGGATATAGTTTTAATTTCATTTATAAAGAATCCACAACGTTACAAGGGTAAAAAAGGTTAAACTCGCGTCAGTAAACACGTGACCTGATCGTAAGTCAACAAATATAGAAGCGCTAATTTCACACTGTACTTAACAACCTTGGTGGCGCGTTCGTCTAATGAGTTGTCGTTGACTTCGTCAAGACTGAGATCGATTCCGACAGAGGCCCAAGAAACACTTTATATCATATAACTTTTTGTAATTTTTATTCTATTTTGTGCCATAAATCTATTAATATATAATGGAAATTAAAAAAAGTGCATCCATTAATGAAAAAAGTGACGAAGAAATAGCGAAAGAAAATGAGTGAGTACTTTATAAATATATTGGCGATGATGGTTCTGATAATAATTATGGTGAAAAAGTCGTTGAAATTATGGATGGAAGTTGATTTTTCTGAGAGATAAACTTTTTAATGTAAAATAATAGTACATACAGTGCAAATATTTGTATGCATGAATATGTCTATTTGTATTGGTCTGTGTGTTTCTATGTATAATATGTATGTATTTACAAAAAAAAAGTATATTTATCCGCATTCTGGAAGCCATAACACAAGCTAGTTAAACTATGCTTACTTTGGGTCTAGAAAGCGCTGTGTAGAATTTTGTAGCATATTTATTTTTATTTTTATTATAAACCACGGTTAAAGATTGTAAAGATATATGTACTGGTGGTAGAAATTTGATGACACAAATTTGTCACAAAATTCAGCCGGGTGGGTACCACCGTGCACGATTGCGAAAAACCCTCCATAGTAATCCAATTTCGGTTTGATTGCGTTCAGGGGTCAGCAAGTGCATAGCCGGGCAGGGGGATTGTGGTCGCAGCACTAGTGGGACCGGTGGGTGTCACGCGGTGCTGCGACGACAATCCTCTTCTGATGAGGCCGTCAAGCTGAGTGCCACCATTGTTAACATGGTACATGTATGTAATGGTGACCCTTTTTCCTGAGACTTTACCTTCTGCTTACCATCAGGCGAGGTGAAGTCAAATTGACGTGTCCTAAATATAAAAAAAATATAAAAAAATTCAGTAATACACTTGGGATCACGATTAAAACTGATGAGGTGAATGGGATAAGGTTGAGTCGCCTCCGATATGCTATTAGCAAGCGTACTGACTGTTTTACTTAGGTAATACATCAAATGTTCAATACACATCGCGCGGTGTCGCAATTTGGCTGGCATGTTTTTTTTTTATACCACTAAGGTGGCAGACAACCACACGGCCCACCTGATGCGAAGCGGTTACCGCGGCCTATGGACGTGTGCAACACCAGTGGCGTCACACTCGCGCTGCCGACCCTGTAAAGGAAAGGGGATGGGAAAGGAGTTTGGGCTCCGGCACTCTCACTCACCAAACGGAACGCAACAGTTCAAATACTGTTACTTGGCGTCGATATTCTGTGAGAGGGTGGTGCTTCCCCGGTCGAATCGGCCCATTCATGCAACGGCCAAAATGACTGTTGCTTGACTCTACCACTGTAATGAGTGAATGTATGTGAGTGACTGAGTGAGTGTAGTATGATTATTTGTTCGGTGACTGACCCGAACACCCTCTCCCATCTCCTAATGCATTCTACTTACTATGGCTTCTTTGAGCGAAGCACGTCACAGCTTTGCTCTCTTTTAGACGACTCATGTATTTCGTTAGACCTTCTCCTCCCAAACTGCTGAACCGATTCTAATGACATTTCACACAAGCAAAGATATTACTGATGGGAAGGACATAGGCTATGTAATTAATAATTCATGTGTACCACGGAGGAATAATTACCGGAAAAAAAAATTACAATCTAATTTCTCAATGTACAAATAAAAAGCGGCCAAGTGCGAGTCGGACTCGCCCATGCAGGGTTCCATAGCAGTAAGTAACATATTAATCCTTGTTTTTTAAATTTTATATTTCAGTTTATTAAATGAAAGGTAAATTGCCGATTTATGACGTATTAAATAGAAACTACTTACTAGATCTCGTTCAAACCAAATTTCGGTGGAAGTTTACATGGTAATGTACATCATATATTTTTTTTAGTTTTATCATTCTCTTATTTTAGAAGTTACAGGGGGGGGACACAATTTACCATTTTGGAAGTGTCTCTCGCGCAAACTATTCAGTTTAGAGAAAAATGTAAAATCTAATCCATAGATACCCAACACGTATGTGTTTGATGATAAAAAAAAATTGATTTTCAGTTCTAAGTATGGAGAGCCCCCAAAATCTTAATGCAGTTCACAGAATAATAATAATAATAATAATCTTTATTGATACAAGAACCTTATGACATTGCCTAAGACTTAAGACTAGGTTACATCTATATTGGTTAAGGTTACACAGATAGGATAAACTCTAACCCCCAAACTAGGTGTTCCTGTGACTTGGGAGTTAGTGTTCTGCTGTCACTATGATACCAGGAATTCCATTTTAATGAAAACAATTTAATCTTTTAAAGATTATGGGTTCGAATACAGTCTTGGTTCCAACGAATAAGAGGAATAAATTAGTTCAAATAAAATATTGTGTGTGCGTGTGTGCACGCGCGCGTGTCTGTGCCTGTGTGTTTGTGTGTGTGTGGGTGTTTGCGCGTGCGTGTGTATGTGTATGTGTGTGGGGAGGGGCGTGCGTGTGATTGTGTATGTGTGTGTGGTGTATTAGATAATTTACTGAGGAAGGTGTAGCAGCTCCTCCGTACGAGCGTAGTCCTGGTCCTGTAGCAACTTCTGTATTATACATTTTGCTTGATGAAGATTTAGCCCAGCTATGCGAGTGATTTTACTTATGTTCTTATAAGTAAGTGTGCTTAAAACATAAAACTGACGTCTGGCGAATGCAGTTTTGTGGATTTTTATAGGGCACATAATTCTTGCTTTGCGTTTTGTATGATCTGGAGGGGGAACCAACTTATGCTGCCTACATCATGCAGAATACATCTACTCACCAAGTTTCAACAGCATAGTTCTTATAGTTTCGGAAAAAAGTGGCTGTGACATACGGACGGACAGACAGACAGACATGACGAATCTATAAGGGTTCCGTTTTTTGCCATTTGGCAACGGAACGCTAAAAAGCCTCATTAACGCGATTGGTATTAAATTAAGTAATTTGTTCATATACACAAGACAAAAAAAGAAAAACGAAAATCGGACTAGCCATTGAGGAATTATCACCGTTAGAAAAAGTCCTGGTGAAATTGCTTCGCACAATTTTTGCAACTGCAGAATGAATTGTAGACCTAGTTATTCAGGTACACACCTTTTCTTAAACCTTCGTCTCTTCCCTTGCATTTGCAAAACCCTTGAAAGCGAATTTTCAATTATTTCCATGTATTTATTCAATCCCAAATGTACTGTGATCCCTCTGAACCCATGTTTGAACACGATCAAGTGCAAATCGATTGCAATTTCACGCATTTTTACATTTCAACAACTCGTAACGAACCCTACACGATGTAATGGAGGGTTTTAGGAACGTCGCCGGTACAACATGTGGTTAAGAGGCTCCTATAAATTGAAATTCGGTGGGCGTGAGGACTTTGGTAAAAAAACATTTGGTTTATTCATAAAATCAATATTTATTCATTTACTAGCTGACTCGGCAGACTTCGTACTGCCTCAAGCGATAACAACTTCCATATTTATTCACCTTTGAAACCTTCTCTGGACCTCCACAAATAATTCAAGATCAAAATTAGCCAAATCGGTCCTACCGTTCTTGAGTTTGGGCGAGACTAACGAACAGCAATTCATTTTTATATATAAAGATTTAGATACACCATCGATCATCATATACAAAACTGTCATAATATAATACTGATTAAATAAATTTCTTATATTAGGTCGTTACATATGAAATTGCCGTTTTCCTTGAAGAAATTGGAGGAAACCCAATTTTCAGTACTAACGTTTTTGCATTTTTTTAGGAATGACAAATCCAAATTTTATGTTTTTTTTTGTGTATGAATGAGACAACATTAAGCTAACAAACAGCAACTTTTATTACATTTTTGAAAAGTGACAGCTGTTAAGTAATACGAAATTTATCATCAAAATGGATAGCAATTAGGAAGTACTGTTTTTGAAGATCGAATTAATTTATCAAGCGGCGAATAAAAACAAAATTTAATACAGAGTTGTAAAATCTTGAAATCAACTTTCAAACAAAATATAAATGATGGAAATAGCTATTAAATTACAGGAATAACGAACTCATGAATTTGTAAGAAAATTTCGGCAATTTCATAGGTGAAGACCTATTATGTAGACCAATTAGAGGCATATACAGTTAGCGGTTAAGTGGCGATTGCCAAGTGGTGTATGTAACGAATTAAAACACGCTTCTTTATTTTCTTTCTTTCTTTCTTTCTTTCTTAATTTGAGCTAGCCGTGGACGTAGGGTACAACGGACCATAAATCCATATACGTTAAGCAACCTACTTGGACAGTAAATAGAAAAATTTAATTCGACTTAAGCGCGGCTCTTCCTGATGGCTTAATAGAATGAGAAAGTGAGCAGTTAAATGTAAATGACTACCGTTTAGTTTCAAGTGAGCCAGCGTTGCAATTATACCCTGGATGTTTAGCAACTTAATTATACACACTGTTTGCTGCGTAAATACCGGTAAATTCAGATATACTTACAGAAAGTCACATGTCTTGCCCACGGAGGTAGGCAGAGACAACGTCTTTCCAGTAGCTAAGATATTTTTGAAGTGAAAACTTCTTTAGTGTATGTGCACTTTTTTTGTAAAGGGTGTAACGTTGTGGATTCTTTATAAATGAAATTAAAACTATATCCGTAAATGAATCGATATTTTAGTATGTTTCTTTAACTTATTACTATTTATCTATGGTTGTGCGAGCGGGATTGGACAACACTAGCCCAGTTATCAACTGACGGCTCTTAAATCGTCCCTTTCCTTGGCAACCTTCGCCGAGGAAGGTCACTTTGACCCCGTGGCCAACTGCTGTCGGCTCCGGGGTCTTCGCACCGGGCTTCGCACCATCATAGCGGTAGTGAGGCACACCAGCGGAGACCCTGGCACGCCGGCAACACCACAAGCCACGTGTCCACTAGCTAAGTGCATACTACCATCTTTGCACAACGGACCGAACAACGCCACGGCAGAATATTTATTACGAATCCATCCCCTGAGGTTCTTTTACTCAATACCTAATATAAATGTATGTAACGCTCTCTTACCGATTATAATCCTAATATATTGTAATCGACTTTTTTATTTATCTCTGCTCGCCCTAGCCGGTAGTTAGCATCAATTACTTTATTAAATCTTACAGTGCATAAGTCACCCCTTAAAATTTTATAACTTCATTGAAAACCGTCTATAAAAATATTGTAACGTTGTGGATTCTTTATAAATGAAATTAAAACTATATCCGTAAATGAATCGATATTTTAGTATGTTTCTTTAACTTATTACTATTTATCTATGGTTGTGTGTGCGTGGCTAGTGGTGTTGCCGGCGTGCCAGGGTCTCCGCTGGTGTGCCTCACTACCGCTATGATGGTGCGAAGCCCGGTGCGAAGACCCCGGAGCCGACATCAGTTGGCCACGGGGTCAAAGTGACCTTCCTCGGCGAAGGTTGCCAAGGAAAGGGACGATTTAAGAGCCGTCAGTTGATAACTGGGCTAGTGTTGTCCAATCTCGCTCGCACAACCATAGATAAATAGTAATAAGTTAAAGAAACATACTAAAATATCGATTCATTTACGGATATAGTTTTAATTTCATTTATAAAGAATCCACAACGTTACAAGGGTAAAAAAGGTTAAACTCGCGTCAGTAAACACGTGACCTGATCGTAAGTCAACAAATATAGAAGCGCTAATTTCACACTGTACTTAACAACCTTGGTGGCGCGTTCGTCTAATGAGTTGTCGTTGACTTCGTCAAGACTGAGATCGATTCCGACAGAGGCCCAAGAAACACTTTATATCATATAACTTTTTGTAATTTTTATTCTATTTTGTGCCATAAATCTATTAATATATAATGGAAATTAAAAAAAGTGCATCCATTAATGAAAAAAGTGACGAAGAAATAGCGAAAGAAAATGAGTGAGTACTTTATAAATATATTGGCGATGATGGTTCTGATAATAATTATGGTGAAAAAGTCGTTGAAATTATGGATGGAAGTTGATTTTTCTGAGAGATAAACTTTTTAATGTAAAATAATTGTAATAGTTCGGAAGTGTTAAATTTTTAATGTAATATAAATTGTCATGTTTGTGTACGATTGCGCAATAAATGAATATTGTATGTTACCATGGTACTTTTATACTGATAAAGCAATTCGTGCAAAATTATTCCCTAACCATTCCAAAATATCAAAAATGCACAGCGTTAATATTCTAGTTTTCACTTCTGCCGGCACTCCCGGAGTGCAATCCGTCGTTTTTTCGTGAGCGTGTGGAAAACACCACGGGCTTCACCCCACCATCGTTAAGTTGGGTATGTCAGCATCGAACCGAATAAAACCACACGGTGTCCTTCCCAAGCTTTCATTCCCCCACACCCCGTGTACGCCCTAGAAGCCGTCATCGCGGCCTTGCCTTTGGGGTATGATCCCGCGTCGGTGAGTTGGCAGGCGTGTGTAGGATACACACGACAGGCCTCCATCTTGGCCTGCTTCTGTAAGGATGGCCAGTCGGCCGACTGCCTTCCTCAGGCCCCGGTCATGGATTTCGGTAGTCCTGGGCGTAAACAAGTTTGCAGCGTCCTCGTCGAAGACTGCGGAACTCGGGATGCAGAGTTCTCTTCCGACTTGCTACGATTCTAGCCTACACTTTACATACATGCTCACCCGTTAATCTCCTTTCATCCATCCTCTCTACGTGTCCTGACTATCTCAGCATCCTATTCTTAATTGAGCTAAGCGAGCGAAGCTCTTATACGCGGCATAGCCGTTTGTTGGTGGCTGAACTCCTCCGTAACCACCTCGGTGATAGTGTCACCACTGAGGAGTGTTTTGAAGCGAGATGGTTCATGTCCGATGTACCATTGAGGAATAATCACCGAAAAATAGTTTGACAAGCGCGCGGCCTTAGCTAAGCGACCATACTAAGATGTCTTATTTTCAAGTAAGAGTCCTGATCTCTCAGCTCAATTTATTTCAGTCGCACCCTGCACTGAATTCCTAGTCTTAGTCTGTGTACATAAGTCGGTTTGTTTACGCTTCAAAAACTCAAATAGTTCTGCATCGATTGAGATCAAATTTTGATTCGATGTATAATCCGCTTCAATCCGTTTTAATCTTTTTTTTGCGTCAATAGATGACACTGCGATCTGGTTTTAGGATTTCTTTTCGAATGTTATTATTCCCGGATTAGTCCTACTAATATTATAAACGCGAAAGTTTGTAAGTATGGATGGATGTTAGTTACTCTTTCACGTAAAAACTACTGAATGGATTTTAATGAAACTTTACAATAATATATCTTATACATCAGAATAACACATATGCTACCATTTATAAAGATATTGTGTGAACTGTCCAAAATATGACGATAAGTGTCAAGCAAGTAGGAAAAAATCTACCATTTGCGAGCTATTCTGGCGCGCGCTGCCAAAACCGCTAGAGTTACACATATGTAATGTATGATGGAAATTTTTATCTTACCAATATTATAAACGTGAAAATTTTGAGTATGTATGTATGTTTGTATGTATGTTTGTTGTTCTTTGACGCAGAAACGGCTGAACGGATCTGGCTGAAATTTGGTAAAGGGATAGACTATAGTCCATAATAACACATAGGCTACTTTTCATCCCGCGAATACGTTCCCATGGGTAGCGGGAACGGGATCAGAATTCCACGGAGCCACGGGCAACAGCTAGTAATATCAATAAAAATCATCTTCTTTCCCTAAAACCCGTCATACAAATGAAAGTAAATTACGATATCAATTATGCCCTACCCAAAGTCGAACCTAATCCCCAGACACACCCCACGACCAGCCAATATCGGTTATAATGTCAAATTAGTGAACACCCTGTGCTCTTTGACCGCTTCTATAGGGTGTACCCACGAGGGGTTACATTAAATTTTAAACAAGCATGTCAATTTATGAATTAGAATGGGGTGGAATGCTGACGGAGACTGCTGAGGGATTAAATCAAATTGTACAATAATATTTTTATACAATTTCCCAAAAATAATGTTTTTTGACGATATCTGGCGTAGCGGTAGTGCGGTCGGCTGCTAAGCCAGAGGCCGCGGGTTCGATTCCCGCTCAGTGCAAATACGTATATTTGCATTGGTCTGGGTGTTTTTACGTTTAAAATGTATTTATTTACAAAAAAAAAGTATTTAAGTATGTTTATCCGCATTCTAGAAACCATATGACAAGCTCTGCTTAGTTTGGGTCTAGATGGCGTTGTGTACTTTGTCCTACAATATTTATTTATTATATTTTTTTTTATATAATTTTAATGTAATTATATTATTGTAATAGGCATTTTGACTATATTTAAAATATTGTACGAATTGTTGTCATCCTAATAAAATGTACCGTAAAAAACATATTTTATTAATTTTCAATATAAAATAAGTTTCTTTTTTGTTAAAAAATCAAGATTCAAATCCCACTTTTTTGAGATTTGATCACGTGCTTATAAATGCTCTGTGACGTCACACATAAGTAAACAGAGTTTTTCAATACAGGCTGTCTGCATTTCCTAGTGTTAATCGACTGGTTCAATTATTAATTACTAATAATGTTTCACTTTTATCTTATATATCTCTAAATAAACCATTATTTTTGCAAGTAATGTCAATAATTATATAAACGTTGTGGAGATCCTTGGGGGAGGCCTATGCCCAGCAGTGGGCGTCGTTTGGCTGACATGATGATGATGATGATGATATAAACGTGCTTTAAGTCGCTTACTGTTTACTTTGGTGTGACGTCACATGTCACGGGATCCGTTATGGCGCGTACTTTTTTGAATCAAACTTTAATATCGATTTTTATCGTAAATAAAACAGTTCTCAAAAAATATTGGTGCCATCTGCATTTTTATGTTGTAATACATAATACAGAACTATTTTTTAGCAGTAGTCAAATACCCGATTATTCCTCAATGGTACATCGGACATAAACCATCTCGCTTCAAAACACTCCTCAGTGTCCACACTATCACCGTGGTAAGTTTGGTCAAGATCGCGCGAGTGGTTACGGAGAAGTTCAGCCACCAACAAACGGCTATGCGGTATAAGAGTTTCGCTCGCTCAGCTCAATTACTCATTTGAGAATTGTTTAACTAGTAACATTTAATTTTAGAAATGTTTCATTTTTGTTCAAAATCGTGCAAGGTTTACGTTCTGTGGCTATTTTCTGTCAACCCATATGTCAAAATGCATCATTTCGACTGTTCCCACTCATAAATATTATAAAATACATACATACACATACATAAATAACTTCAATCCTGTATCCCCGAAGGGGTAGGCAGAGGTGTAGTACACCCACGATTCACCAGTTATGTTTAGGTCCCAATGTAATAGGGGGCGAGCCTCTTGCCATCTACCGGGCACATTACTAAGCGAGCGATAATCAACATTTTTAATACATACATAACTTCGAAAAGTTAGAGATGTGTGCCCGGGGCGACTGGGAATCGATCTCGAGACCTCGTCTCGGCGCAGTCCGCTACGTACACCACTGGGCTATCGCCGCTAAATATATATTTAATAAAAAAATATAAATATTCTAGGACATATTCTCAAACTAAGCGGAGCTTGTCATATGGGTTCTAGAAAGCAGATAAACATACTTAGTTACTTTTTTTGTGGAAATAAATTCAAACACCTAGACCAATGCAAATATACATATTTGCAATGAGCGGGAATCGAACCCGCGACCTCTGACTTAGCAGTCGAATGCTCTACCGCTACGCCACAGAGGTCGTCGTAATCGAAGTCCATTAGTCACTGATACACACCTTTAAACCCAAGGGTAAACCCCCGCCGCAGGCACTGCCAAAAAATTAATTCCCTACTAATTTATGTAAATTCCTACCACCCCTAAAACATTTATTTTGTTGTTTGTGTACAGTGTACTCGGGAACCAGTGCTTAATACTTTCCCATGGATAATTTTAATTTGGAAGGGATTTATTTGATAAATGAAGGATCCTTGGAATTATGTCAACATCAGATTTTTCTAATTTTCTGGAGGGGATTCTGACTTTAATGCTTGCTTGTTCCTTAGGGTGTTTTAAGGGCAATTTATATTGTATTACGGGGAAATAAATTCAGTGGTAATTTCTAAAACTTTTAATCATTCAACATGTAAACTTTTTATTTTTTTATATTTAGGACACGTCAATTTGACTTCACCTCGCCTTATGGTAAGCAGAAGGTAAAGTCTCAGGAAAGAGGGTCACCGTTACATACACGTACCATGTTAACAATGGTGGCACTCAGCTTGACGGCCTCATCAGAAAGGGATTGTCGTCGCAGCACCGCGTGACACCCACTGGTCCCACTAGTCCTGCGACCACAATCCCCCTGCCCGGCTATGCACTTGGTGACCCCTGAACGCAATCAAACCGAAATTGGATTACTATGGAGGGTTTTTCGCAATCGGCCGGATTTTGTGACAAATTTGTGTCATCAAATTTCTACCACTAGTATTTGTGTCATCAAATTTCTACCACCAGTAAAACTGTGAGTGATTCTGTAGGTTTAATAGCCTCACAAAAACGTACGTTGCTTTGGTTAACAAACTTGTATTTAACCCCACCTAAAGTTTGTCATCAAATCTTGCAAACTGAGTTTGATCCACTTTTCGGTCACCGATTGAGCTGATGTTTTGTATGCGTGTGTAAATCGCGTGACAATGCAACTATCAAAAGTAGAATCTCTAATCAACTATCTTTTACACGTATAGGTAACTTGTAGTTCCGAGATTTCATATTTTACTGCTCATCGCCTTTTAGTTTTTTTTTATTATTATTACAAATTATAAAATATACAATACAGGATACAAATAGCACAAAAAAACCACAGAGGTTTGTCCTTATGCTACAGGAAAGCGGATTTAACAGCATTCGTTGCCAATCATATTGATGGTTCAAAAATGTTATTTTACATTATAAAAGTAGGTAACACTATTTTGCAAATTAAATTATTAAAAAAAGTGAAATATGTAGGTAGTACGTGATTAATTAAAACATTATTACATTATTATAATATAAGAGGAACGTGAACCAGGCAAGCATCTCAATTATTTGATATTTTCTATATTGTCCTGAAAGATTTTTTTTTAAATAACTTTAATATTATTCTTGGTTCTTCTTCTTGGATTCTTTATTTCGCAAATCTGTTGGTAGTTAATTTATTAAACGAGGAACTAAGTAGCGAGTGGTTCTTTCACCGAACGTGTTATCGGCTCGCACAGTATAATAACTAGTTTTGAGCAACGCTTCTCGTATATACAGTATGTCCGACATTTGTAGATAGGTTGGGATTAAAAAATTGTTCTTTTATTAAATTTAATTTTACTTGAAGGTGAACTGGTAGTGTATTGTAATGCTTAAAAAGTCCTAATTCGTCATTTTCGTATTTTTATTTGGTCTTTAATATTCGTAATTGTAAGTTATAAATTTTGTCTAAATGGGTTTTATATGTACGACCATAGCTACTAAGACAATACTGAAGGTATAGCGGGATGATTTAACGTCCGAACGTTGACCATGTCCGAGTTCTTTCGAACTTCAGAATTAAGTGATGATCTGCTTTGTAATTATACGGAAATGATCAATAAGAGATTAGGTGGATATTACCCTGCTGCCCCTATCACACTTATAATACGTGATGATATATAGCGCAGTTTATGACCACACCCTAGAAAAAATTTCGTGCAAAATTTCCCCTGAATTTGTTCAGCAATTTTCAAGTGATATTCTGACATCGATAATAAAAAGCAGACCAACAGATAAACAGATAAAAATTCAAAAAATTAAGTTTTTGGCATAGGTCGCGTTTCCTAGAACACAAAGTATTTATTTTTTTGACAAAATATTCTATTTACAGTTTTCATTTCGTTACGATTGTATTGTATGTATAAATAATTGAGCTGAGTGAGACGAATTCGAACGAAAGCTACTCATACCAGACTTCAGAATTTTCTTTGTCACAGGTCTCCTCCTAAACTACTAATCCAATCAGAACCAAATTTGGCATGATTAAAGAGGTCAATCAGAGGAAGGTTTATGGATATATTTTGAAAAAATTAATGCTACCACAGAGGAATGATCACCGTTAAAAAAATTCCAGATGGAATTACATAATAACCGCTCAAGTCACTGTGACCAAACTTTACACGCTCAGAAAGCATGTCCAGAGTTGTGACTTTCAAAAAGAATTTTCAAAATCGGACTTGCCACGGAGGAATGATCACTGTTCAAAATTTTCAAAATTCAAATCACGATGTCTCACTCAGCTCAACATTGCAAGCAGCGATTCGCCTTGCAGACCTAGTTTACTACTTTTTTAACATCATAATATTAATAATGTGCCCGTTAGATGACAATAAGCTCGCCCCCTATTACATTGGGACCTTAACATAACTGGCGAATTGTGGGTGTGTAAAACACCTCTGCCTACCCCTTCGGGGATTCGGGCGTGAAGTTATTATTACAAACACATACCTACTGCTGCATGCCAGGTTCATTCTCAACAAAATTCTCAGAATTCCAAAATACTTCAGAACAAATTTTCACCCAACCCTAGACCCAAGCAATCAATTTAAAATTTTCGCCTACACAAAAATTTTTGTAACACGAAAATTTGTATCTCATTCATGGGCTTTCCCAACCCCTATTAATCAGTTTGAAGGTTGTTTCGACGTAAAGTAATCAACCCTTTGAAATTAAGCAGAAGTTATGAAAATACTCGCCCGAATGTGAAAAGTGCAGAGGTTTTAGGTGACACCGGTCTGATTGCTACGCTAGGGAAAATCTTGCGTTGAATGGACAAAATTATTTACCAGGAAACTTACTTCGTACAATTTTCTGACATTTTCTTGGTAATTAAATAAGTCTACGTTCAGCCTAGACGGTGTATGGTCCAGATAAAATTGAATAATAAGTTAAAGAAAACTAAAAATACACGCTTTTTAAAGAAGACAAAATTTAAAAAAAAAACGGCCAAGTGCGAGTCGGTCTCGCAGGGTTCCGTACCATTATCTATTCAATGGGAGTCCCCCGTTTTTTTTTTACGTGCGGAAATCCCTTCGGATACCCCCCCGCCGGCTAGCGGGGGTGGTTATGTCGTGCATCGACTAAAACCGCACGGTGTCCTGCCCAAGTGTCCATTGCCGGGCACCCCGGGTGAGCCCTCTAAAGGATAACCAGGGTTACCAGCGGACCTTGGCCGCCAGCGCGGCCTCTCCTGGTGGGGTCGGGTTTTATCCCGCGTCGACGAGTAGGCAGGCGTGTGTAGGACACACACGACACACCTCCGCCACGGCATGGGAGTCCCCCAGAATAAATGGGAGTCCCCCTTAATTTATTCTAAGAATATACAAATAAATATCCCATGAATATTTCAAGCGTCTACCTGCTGCCGTTATTAATATCGAGCAAGAAACAGCAAAAATGCATCGCGTTTCTTGCATAAGAAATGCAAGTAAATATTTAAATATTCATTTTATTTTGTTTCTAGTATTTTTTAGGGATTTCCTTTAGAAAAGCCCTATTGCTAAGGAGTTGTTGTCAACGACGTCGTCGTTGCCAATTTTCTGTCACAGTTTTGGGTATGAAGGAGATGAGCTATCGAGTTGCTGTTTTCGGTAATAGATTCGTGCTGGATTTTTTGCGATTTTTTTTTATCTTGCAATGGTTCACCCATTTCAAGATAAAAAAAAATCGCAAAAAATCCCAAAAAAAAACATTGCAAAATCGAAAATCTCTTGTATTCGGCTGAGCTCGTCTCAGGAATTCAACTTGTTGTTATACCGGCAACAGAAATACATCATTTGTGAAAATTTCAACGGTTTAGCTATCACGGTTCATTTGAAACCAAGTTATTGCCCTTATTAATATCGAGTACCGCGGTAGCCTAGTGGTATGGGTAATGGACTGCTGAGACGAGGTCTCAGATTCGATCCCAGGTTTTACCATGGCACACACCAATGACTTTTCGATGCTTTTCGAAGTTATGTGTGTATTTATCGCAGGTTTATAAGTGCCCGGTTAATGGCAATAGGCTCGCCACCTATTACATTGGGACCTAAACATAAACTGGCGAAATGTGGGTGCGCTAGCACCTCTGCCTACCCCTTCGGGGATATAGGCGTGAGTTTATGTTATGTTATGTAATATCGAACAAAAGTCACATTTCTTGTATAGGAGCCCTTAAATATTTTTTTTATCGTGCGGAAATCCCTTCGGATACCCCCCGCCGGCCAGCGGGGGCGGTTATGTCGGGCTTGCACCGACTAAAACCGCACGCCGTCTCGGGTCTTCAGACGCCGGGGTGTAAGGTTACCCATAGAGCATATCCCTCGCACCCCGGCTGACCCTGGGCCATCTCACCACTAACAGCATCGCTCATCCTGTCTCCTCTGAAAGCAGAGGAGTACGGAGAGCGATGTGTTCCCGCCACGTTGGGTATTGGCCGACGATCAATGCTAACCCTATGAAGGGGTGAAGGGGAAGCCACTGACCGCCGCCCAGGGTGTACCGGCCGCTCCGATTCCGTTCCCCCCGGACTGCAGCGGGATCGGAATCGGAGCGACACTCGAGGAGGTTACCCAACACACACCCCTTGTTTCCAGTACCTGTTGTTATAGCAGCGACAGAAATATATCTGTGAAAATTTCAACTGTGTAGTTATCACAGTTCATGAGATACAGACTGATGACAGACGAACGGACGGACAGCGGAACCCTAGTAATTGAGCCCCGTTTTACGCTTTGGGTACGATATGAGACAATCGAAGAGACAGTAGGTAAGCAGCGCTTTTTTAATAATGAATAAATGTATTTCTAAACTCATTGACAAAAATCTTTTTAGGGTTCCGTTGCCAAATGACAAAAAACGGAACCCTTATAAAATCGTCATGTCTGTCTGTCTGTCCGTCCGTATGTCACAGCCACTTTTATCCGAAATTGTAACTGTAACTGTACTATGCTGTTGAAACTCGGTAAGTAGATGTATTCTGTGAACCGCATTAAGATTTTCACACAAAAATAGAAAAGAAAACAATAAATGGGGGGCGTATTAAAAAAAAACTACTTACTAGATCTCGTTCAAACCAATTTTCGGAAGAAGTTTACATGGTAATGTACATCATATATATTTTTTAGTTTTATCATTCTCTTATTTTAGAAGTTACAGGGAGGGGGACACACATTTTACCACTTTGGAAGTGTTTCTTGCGCAAACTATTCAGTTTAGAAAAAAAAAATTAGAAACCTCAATATCATTTTTGAAGACCTATCCATAGATATCCCAAACGTATAGTTTTGATTTTCAGTTTTAAGTCTGGGGAACCTCCAAAATTTATTGTTTTTTTCCTATTTTTGTATGAAAATCATAATGCGGTTCACAGAATACATCTACTTAACAAGTTTCAACAACATAGGTCTTATAGTTTCGGAAAAAAGTGACTGTGACATACGGACGGACAGACAGACAGACATGACGAATCTATAAGGGTTCCGTTTTTTTGCCATTTGGCTACGGAACCCTAAAAATCAACTTTGACTAATCGGAAAAACAACTCGAAATAAACCCTTTACTTTGAGTCGTTTAAAAGAGATATGGCGCAAGGACCAACATCCACCTCCATTGCTATCCATTACTTCCAGCTAAAGTACTTCCAGAAACATTTTTTTTCGTCAAATTTCAACCCTCCACAATAAATAAATAATCATTGATGTTTTAAGAATCTTGTACAAGGCAATTGATTTCAACCTGTCAAGGGTATTTCGTTAAGGGTAAGACCTACCCTTAACGAAATAAACGATTTCAGAAAAAAAAAAATTAAAAAGAAAATATTTTCAAATTAAATATCTTTTCTTTTTTTTTATCGTGCGGTAATCCCTTCGGACACCCCCCCGCCGCCGGCCAGCGGGGGCGGTTATGTCGGGCTTGGACCGACTAATACCGCACGCCGTATTTATGTAGGTCACAACAGGTTAGTAGTGGTGGAGTCAAGCAACAGTCATTTTGGCCGTTGCATGAATGGGCCGACGCGACCGGGGAAGCACCACCCTCTCACAGAATATCGACGCCAAGTAACAGTATTTGAACTGTTGCGTTCCGTTTGGTGAGTGAGAGTGCCGAAGCCCAAACTCCTTTCCCATCCCCTCCCAAACTCTTTTCCCATCCCCTTCCAAACTCCTTTCCCATCCCCTTTCCTTTACAGAGTCGGCAGCGCGAGTGTGTCGCCACTGGTGTTGCACACGTCCATAGGCCGCGGTAACCGCTTCCCATCAGGTGGGCCATGTGCTTGTCTGCCACCTTAGTGGTATTAAAATAAATAAAAAAAGTAACGCTTATGAACGTCAAGACTGTTGCTTTTGTATTTACATTGACAGCCAGATTCGCATCTGGCAAATAAAACTCACACTATTTTCATTGAATCACCAATAATGATTTTTATGAAGTAAGTATACTCATTGAAATAAAATTTTTTAAGTTAAAAATTATGTTGAAAATAGTTTTATTTCAATCACCAATAAATTCAATTTAATAATGGCCTAATCAACATCAGTAAAAAACTATATGTAGGTATGTATATCTAATAATTATAACGTTTAAATCAACAAAAAAAATGTTTTTTGGTAGATAAAAGTCTACAATTTTTTTTTCGTCTTACCCTTAAACGCATTAATTCCGAATGACTTCATCCCCTCGCTGAGGGTGAGGGTCCTGCATTGTCCTTTGACAAACAAACACACACACACAGACACACGAATACCTACATATATTACATTCCTGCACTTCCCACCGCGAAATTATAGTCATTATTTGTTATAAATTCCTAGAAGAATTGTTTGGGGGCTGTCAGCTAATCTGTGGTTGTCACTCAGGGTGTTTACAATTTTTTGACGTGACAACGTCTTATACACACAAAAAAACGTGACGTATGCGGCGTTACCGACGTATGCGGCGTTACCACATGACGTATGCGGCGTTACCTCGCGTTCTTATGACGTTGTCACGTTCAACTATCGTCAGGAAACCGACTTTGAAGACAACCGATTTTTTTAAAGTGATTGAATAAGATTCAACACAACGACTTCAATATAATAATAATACTTAAATAATTATTTGTACACCAAGGACATTAAAACACGAATCCGGAATACATTTTGTGGTACATACAATTGGCGGGCTTATCGCTCTGAGGCAATCTCCAACAGGCAGCCATAGCATGGAGAGTAATATAGAGGAGAAAAAAAAGTTTTAGGGTAGTTTGGTGTACTTTCGAATGGCCAATAAATACACATATAAACATAATAAAACATAACATAACATAACATAAACTCACGCCTATATCCCCGAAGGGGTAGGCAGAGGTGCTAGCACCCACATTTCGCCAGTTTATGTTTAGGTCCCAATGTAATAGGTGGCGAGCCTATTGCCATTAACCGGGCACTTATAAACCTGCGATAAATACACACATAACTTCGAAAAGCATCGAAAAGTCATTGGTGTGTGCCATGGTAAAACCTGGGATCGAACCCGAGACCTCGTCTCAGCAGTCCATTACCCATACCACTAGGCTACCGCGGCTCCAACAATTATAAATACCTAGATATATCCTAAAGATAAGCTATTAAGAACAAAAATTGTGTAACGATTCCGGGGTTAAGGTGCAAGTGGATGAGGGGGATGGGACGTAGAAACTAGATTAATGATTTAATTAAATTTGACGCCTATTTGTATAGGCATAGCTTTCCTTATTGTGGTGTTATCTGTATGAAAGCTAAAAGGAGTTGCGCGTAGTTAATGGCATTTGTGATACCAGATTTTGTTCCTTAATTGCCAAACTTGACTCTCGGGATTGGGGGAGGAGGGTCAGGCGATAGTCGCTCCTGCAAAAGTCAAGACAAATCGAGCAAGAGAAAGAGGAGAAATCCGCAAGCGGACCCCAGACTCCAAAGTGTAAGTTTTGGATGTAACAGGGACAAACACTGTGACGACATTGATGTCTACTTTTGCATGGTGTAAAGAAATAAACATTACTTAAGGACTTACGGAAAATTCACTAGGCAATGCGAGAAACCAAAAAATATAGATCTAGCTCGAAAAATGTAGATCTGATTCCAAAAATGTAGATCTAGCTCCAAAAATGTAGATCTAGCTCAAAAAATGTAGATCTAGCTCTAAATTTAAAAACAACATTACTGAATAAATCGCTATTTATAATGCGTTAACTTTAGTAGAGTGTTTGACTGCCAAGTCGGGGGTAGGTAGCAGGTTCCATTCCCGCTCGGTGCAAATATTTGTATTCATGGTATGGGTAAAGGACTGCTGAGACAAGGTCTCGGGTTCGATCCCAGGTATTACCATGGCACACACCAATGACTTTTCGATGCTTTTCGAAGTTATGTGTGTATTTATCGCAGGTTTATAAGTGCCCGGTTAATGGCAATAGGCTCGCCACCTATTACATTGGGACCTAAAACATAAACTGGCGAAACGTGGGTGCTAGCACCTCTGCCTACCCCTTCGGTGATATAGGCGTGAGTTTATGTTATGTTATGTTATGTTATATATATATATATATATATATATATATTATCTGAATCTCGAAAACGGCTCCATCGATTTTCATGAAATTTAGTATACAGGGGTTTTCGATCTAGCTAGGTTTCATCTTTAAGAAAACGTGAAAAAAAAACCGAGCACATCTCGGACTCCCAGATATTGTATATTTACATTGGACTGTATGTTTCTAATGTACAATATGTGTATTTACAAAAATAAAATGTATCTTAGTATGTTTATCCGCATTCTAGAACCGATAACATAACCAATTTAAGCTATGCTTACTTTGGATCCATATAGAGCTATGCGTACTTTGGATCCATATAGAGCTGTATGTCTTAGAATATTGTAAACATATCTTCGAAGTCACACTTAAACAATTTCTAATCGTCGTCGTGACAATTGTAAATCATAACCGCTGGCCGGCGGGGGGGTATCCGAAGGGATTTCCGCACGAAAAAAAAAGAAAGTTACATTTTTAAAACAAAAAAAAATGAAAATTGCGAAAATACCGCCTATTGTAGTATAATATCTGTGCTTTTGGTTTTTGGTGTACAAGGAAGAATATTATTTATCTATTAAAATACAAAAACAATATTAATAGTTCGTTGAATAACTCCAATAAAAATATGTATAAACAACTTTATATCTCATAAGAACAGATTCAGTACACTTAAAAATGATAAACATAATAAATATTATAAAATATTAATAACATTTGTCTGTGGCGGATTGGGATATTTTTAAAATTTGTTTTTCACTTACAAATCTAGATTCGATTTTAGTTTCCTTTTGGATACATTTATATTTTCGTAGTTTTTAATTTTATCAAAAAAAATCCAAGCGTTAGTATAAAGAGATGTTATCATTATAATTACAAACAAAAATACAATTTCAGGTTAATTATAAATAAATATAAAGAAAACTAAACGTAAAAGGTAGAAAAATATTTACATACACGCATCATAGAATTCCTCCGGATCATCACCGACTGATAATGTTCCCGTTGAATGGCAATGCTAATTCTTTGTGCAAGATAAAGTCCAGCCTTCTGGTCACGTGTAACGTCGATCAGCCGCTTTGCCAATTTTTTGTAGACAAAACGGTCACTTGGACCCCATGACCCCAACGTCTCAACCCCAAACGGCTAAAAACATAATCCCCTTAACAAAAATAGTTTCATATAATCATAAGCTAAAACCGCAAGTATCATATACAAACTGGCATGAATTTCAAATAAATATTTACTAAAGTAAGTAATAAACTTAGGTAATCTGTTACAAAATGGCTGCCAGGTGACATAATACCGCGATCCAGCATAAATATAATGCATCAACGTCGCTTATATCTGCACCAACTATCTGCAAGATGAATGGCTTCATTAAAACCCATTTTAAACACGCGAAGAAATACGAAAGGCCTACCTACCTATGCAGTTTTATAATGACCCCTTCTAGGTAAAGACATTTTTAGTGAACGGTAATTTCGGGAATAAAGTAACATATATGAACGTCTAAATAAATGTTTGACTTGTAGAATATACTGCTTACGAGATGTTTAACGTTTGGTCGATCACTGCGATTGACATCTTCAGTGGTGACGAGTGTGTAGAACTTTTCGACAGCGACTTCCCTGCGATTGATGTAGAGTATCGAGTCACCACTGAAGATGTCGACTGCAGTGATTGACGAAACGTTTGGAACACAAGTTTCATATGGACCACGGCCAAACAGCCCGGAAGCAGTATATTCTACATGCAACGAAAGCCTAAAGAATTATAAATGTCTGACGTTCATAAGTGTTACTACTGTGTGGCTTGTCGGTACTTAGTTACTTTGTTTTTTCTTTTAATACAGAATAGACCAATGATACCATTATGTTTGGCTTTCACTAATCATGACTTTAAAGTTTAGCGGTGATTTCTAATCAAATCCCTTTATTCATTTTGATCACAAAGTAACACTTATGAACTTCAAATTCTTGCTTCTACATTAAAAGTCAGAATATCAAGGTAGTAGATGAAGTCTATGAGAAAAGTATTTAACAATAAAAACTCTAAGCCAATTTTTAAACTTTCGCGTTCCATGACATGCAATAATGTTTACTGTTGGTAGAAATTTGATGACACAAATTTGTCACAAAATACGGCCGGGTGGGTATGAGCGCAGGTCTGGGGGTGGCAGGTGAGGCCACCTATCACCCCAGCAGAAGCAGGCCGGGATGGTGGGGCGACTAGCGCCCCTCCCCCAAACCCGGGCAATACGGGACACCGTGGTTTCCAAACCCGAGGCCATCTCGAAACTGGAGATGGCCCAGGGTCAGTCGGGGTGCGAGGGATATGCTCTATGGGCAATCTTACACCCCGGCGTCTGAAGACCCGAGACGGCGTGCGGTTTTAGTCGGTTCAACCCCGACATAACCGCCCCCGCTGGCCGGCGGGGGGTATCCGAAGGGACTTCCGCACGAAAAAAAAAAAAAAAGGTACCACCGTGCACGATTGCGAAAAATCCTCCATAGTAATCCAATTTCGGTTTGATTGCGTTCAGGGGTCAGCAAGTGCATAGCCGGGCAGGGAGATTGTGGTCGCAGCACTAGTGGGACCGGTGGGTGTCACGCGGTGCTGCGACGACAATCCTCTTCTGATGAGGCCGTCAAGCTGAGTGCCACCATTGTTAACATGATACGTGTATGCAATGGTGACCCTCTTTCCTAGCGGGAATTAACGCGATCATGAATAGGTATATCCATACCTATGGATTGCCTGACGTTTCGACCAGGTTACACTGCCTGTTACACAGGCTGACTGGCACAGTGGTGCACGTCCTCAAGGTTAGGATTCTGTATATATGCTACGTGAACTTCATTTTCGCGATGCAGGATTGTGACACAGTAGACGGTTGTAGTTCAGCTTGTTGGTCGCTAGATGGCGCTGATATCATTTGGTATCGAAGTAGTTGACCTTACTGTTACTAGATGTCGCCTGGGTACATGTGGTATCGCCACAACCCCATCAACCCCGACGTTTCGGTTACTTTTCATCAGCCAATGTCAATAATAATAAGAGGTCTTTACCTATGAAAATGCCGAAATTTTCTTACAAATTCATGAGTTAGTTATTCCTGTAATTTAATAGCTATTTTCAATATTTATATTTTGTTTGAAAGTTGATTTCAAGATTTTAGCACTCTGTATTAAATTTTGTTTTTATTGTCGCTTGATAAATTAATTCGATCTTCAAAAACAGTACTTCCTTAATGCTATCCATTTTGATGATAAATTTCGTATTACTTAACAGCTGTCACTTTTCAAAAATGTAATAAAAGTTGCTGTTTGTTAGCTGAATGTTGTCTCATTCATACACAAAAAAAAACATAAAATTTGTATTTGTCATCTATATATATAAAAATGAAACCCGTTTTCCGTTGTCACGACATAGCATGAAAACGGCTTGACCGATTTGGCTTATTTTTTTTTTGTAGTTTTCTAATACTCTGTACAAGGTTCTTACGGAAAAAAATATTAAGTAAATCTCTCAGATTTTTTTTTCGTTCGCACACCGTACGGTTTTAGTCGATACACGACAAAACCACCCCCGCTGGCCGGTGGGGGGTATCCGAAGGGATTGATCCTCCCCAAGTGTCCCTTGACGGGCACCCCGGGTAAGCCCTTGAATTCAATACATGGCGGATCATTTTGACGTAGCGAAGCACGTACCGGGCCGCTAGTTCCTAAAAAAAATGCAAAAATGTTAGTACTGAAAATTGGGTTTCCTCCAATTTCTTCAAGAAAAACGGCATTTTCATATGTAACGACCTTATATATTCTTGTATTATAATCTTGTCTCTGTCTAACGCTGGTGTACTCATATCTCTGCCTTGTCCACAGATGAGGGAAACTGCACTCCTGCGCCGTGGTCGCGGTTGACGCTACAATGGAAGTGGCGTGGCTTTTTCTCGCCGCTGTGTTTATGGCCGTACACGGCCAGACTAATAGGAGTAAGTTTTTGTACCCATCTATCTATACCAGCTGATGGTAAGGGCTCCGCCCGCGCAGAGGTCGGTTATCGTTTTTTGACGATATCTCCGGTTCTACTTAACCAATTGCAATCAAACATACGGCAGATTTTAAGTATGTCCAAGACTCTTCTGATAGAAATAAACGCATCGAAATTTGTCCGAGAATTCGAAAAAAAATGTTTTAGTGTTCAAAATCGCTAATTTAACATAACACAAGTTTTTTTTTTGATATTTCCAATGCACAGACACAGCTAATTAACAATTATATATATATAGAAGTACCAGCAAACATTTTAAACTAACGCCAGAATACAAAATAGTCCCGATTGCCTCCAAAGCTTATAGCTTTTAGCCCTGAGTCCGCTCCCCTACACATTTTTTTCCCAAAGTAGCTCATATTGGCTTTACGGGAGCAACTGTCATTTCACCCCAGAACGCCGAGATTAATGCCTGCGACAGAGGCTCATTCGTCAATCAATAAAAACGGCAAAAGAATATATTATGTCTGTTGCATGGGAGCCCTACTTAATTAAATCGTCTTAAACGTCTTACTATCAGGGTTCATGAGATACAGCCCGGTGATAGACAGACGGGCGGACAGCGGAGTTTTAGTAAAAGGGTCCCGTTTTACCTTTTGGGTACGGAACCCTAAAAACTAAGTACGACTGCACCCGAGCACATATTATAGTGGTAGAAATTTGATGACACAAATTTGTCACAAAATTCGGCCGGGTAGGTACCACCGTGCACGATATCGAAAAACCCTCCATAGTAATCCAATTTCGGTTTAATTGCGTTCAGGGGTCAGCAAGTGCATAGCCGGGTAGGGGGGCTGTGGTCGCAGCACTAGTGGGACCGGTGGGTGTCACGCGGTCCTGCGACGACAATCCTCTTCTGATGAGGCCGTCAAGCTGAGTGCCACCATTGTTAACATGGTACGTGTATGTAATGGAGACCCTCTTTCCTGAGACTTTACCTTCAGCTTACCATCAGGCGAGGTGAAGTCAAATTGACGTGTCCTAAATATAAAAAGAAAAAAAAAAAATTTTAGTTTCAAGCTGACATATTTTGAGAGTAGAACATTTAAAGGGTGTCTCAGTAAGAGTGCACTTTTCATTTTAAAATGAAAACAAAATAATAAGTAACGTAAAATAGACGGTACTATAATAAGTTTTATTTTTAATTTTATGTATGTGCGTTTATAAAGTGCGTACTGCGTATGTATAGAATCGTCTTCGAATTCGTAATTCGAATTATTCGATTTGAGTGTAGATAAAATACTTGTTTTTATTTTAAAATGAAAAAGTGCACTCTTACTGAGACACCCGTTATATGATCATTTCGAGCAATTTGTCCACACACAATGGTCTTACAGGCCGACCTCAAGACGAACACAGTCCAAAGCAATATATCAAACTACACAAAAATCCATACAAAAGAATTGAGAACGAGAAAAAAATTACGACCAAAGTTAGCCAGCCGAACTCAAGTTTGATAAGAAGTTTTTCTTAGATGACGATTTAAGAGTGTGTGATCGTGACAGATTGAAGAGAACAGTTTTTTAAGTTTTACGATTAGAATAATATTATGTAATCTGTGGTTTTACGTACTTCTTTTAGAGCGCAGAACAGATATACTGGTCAGAATGTTAATGATTCTTTTAAGCATTAAATGAGTGAATGACGAAGGAGTACAAAATAATTCCACTCCCTACTAATATTATAAACGCGAAAGTTTGTAAGTGTGGATGGATGGATGGATGGATGGATGGTAAAAACTACTGAATGGATTTTAATGAAACTTTACAATAATATTAGCTTATACATCAGAGTAGCGGCGATAGCCCGGTGGCGTACGTAACGGACTGCTGAGACGAGGTCTCGAGTTCGATCCCCAGTCGCCCCGGGCACACACCTCTGACTTTTCGTAGTTATGTGTGCATTAATAAATATTAATTATCGCTCGCTTAACAATGTGCCTGGTAGATGGCAATAGGCTCGCCCCCTATTAGGTACATTGGGACCTTAACATAACTGGCGAATCGTGGGTGTGTAATACACCTCTGCCTACCCCTTCGGGGATACAGGCGTGAAGTTATGTTATGTTATGTTATGTTATGTCATGTTACATCAGAATAACACATAGGCTACAATTTATGAAGATTTTGTGTGAATTGTTCAAAATATGACGAAAAGTGTAAAGCAAGTAGGACAAAATCTACCATTTGCGAGCTATTCTACCAAAACCGCTAGTTACACATATGTAATGTATGATGGAAATGTTTATTCTACTAATAGTATAAACGCGAAAGTTTGTGAGTATGTATGTATGTGAGTATGTATGTATGTGTGTATGTTTGTTGCGCTTTCACGTAAAAACGGCTGAACGGACCTAGCTGAAATTTCGTACAGGGATAGACTATAGTCCGGAATAACACATAGGCTACTTTTCATCCCGGGAATAGGTCCCCATGGGAAGTGGGAACGGGATCGAAATTCCATGGGAGCGGAGCCGCGGGCAACAGTTAATAAGTAATAAAATAAATATTCTACGATATTCTACACCACGCTACAAGGAAGGTAAAGCTTAACTAGGTTAGGTTATGGGTTCTAGAATGGGGATAAACATACTTAGATACATTTTCTTTTGTAAATACATACTTATTTGTAAAAAAAAAACACCCAGCAAATAGACATATTTGAGTGATACTCTGAAAGAGTGAAGCTGTCTTTTAGACGACTCATGTATTTCGTTAGACCACCTTCTCCTCCCAAACGGCTGAACCGATTCTAATGAAATATCACACAAGCAAAAATGGTACTGATGAGAAGGACATAGGCTAGGAAAATCAAAAATCAAAAGTACCACGGATGAAATAATAATCACTGGAAAAAATAATTAAAATCTGATTTCTCAATGAATGAAAAAGTATCAATTAAATTTTTAAGCATTTTGTATGCTTACTTTTTTCTAAAGATTTAGATCGGAAAAAGAGAACATCTAGGACGGGACTTGAACCCGCGACCAGTCCCTTACAGGGTGTGTTTCCGTAGTTCGCAAGAATTACGGTAGATGGCTCCAACGTCGCCTTAAGACGTATATTATGATATATCGGAGAGTTTCGTCGTAAGGGACTGGTCGTGGGTTCAAATCCCATCCTAGATGTTCTCTTTTTCCGATCTAAATCTTAAGAAAAAAGCATCATTCACGGGATTGGTATTAAATTAAGTAATTTATTCACATACATAAGAAAAAAAAGAAATACGATAATCGGACTAGCCATTGAGGAATTATCACCGTTAGAAAAAGTGATGGTGAAACAAATTTTTAAACTGTCGAGTTCCATTTTACTGGTGGTAGAAATTTGATGACACAAATTTATCACAAAATTCGGCCGGGTAGGTATCACCGTGCACGATTGCGAAAAACCCTCCATAGTAATCCAATTTCGGTTTGATTGCGTTCAGGGGTCAGCAAGTGCATAGCCGGGCAGGGGGACTGTGGTCGCAGCACTAGTGGGACCGGTGGGTGTCACGCGGTGCTGCGACCACAATCCTCTTTTGATTAGGCCGTCAAGCTGAGTGTCACCATTGTTAACATGGTACGTGTATGTAATGGTGACCCTCTTTCTTGCGACTTTACCTTCAGCTTACCATGAGGCGAGGTGAAGTCAAATTGAAGTGTCCTAAATATGAAAAAAAAAATACAAATATTTTCACTGAGCGGCACTGCTGTCTACTACTACACCACAGAGGTTAAGACAAATAATATATTCAATAAGGGACGTATTAATCGAGACATACGTTTGTAATTTATTACAATGTCCCATAAAAATAAATTAAAACACAACACGATTAAACAATTAGAGGTTCACGTCACGATGACGCAACTGTGCGGAAGTGACGCAACGGATTGTGACGTCCGGCGGCGGCCATATTTATCGTGTCCGCCGGAATGGAGAATGTTTCGTTTTAATGGTCTTTCGCCTCATGAAACTATAAACTGAAATTATTATAGTCTCAGGAGATCAAAGTTTTATCACAAACTGCGTAAAGTTTTTAGTAACGAACTTCAGAAAAATAGAATGTTCTTAATTCAATGCGTATGATTATTATCATCATCATCTTGGCTTTCAAACCCACGATCGAGAGATCCCGGGTTCGAATCCTGGCGACACTACCGACGTGAACCCACTCCTAACACAAGCAATTAAGCTTAGCTGGAGGGGTTAGGGGGAATATTAGTAATTTCGGTTACTAATATTCTTTAAAAAAAAATAGAAGTTACTCCCACAGGAATCGAGTTTATTAATATCGGGAACGGCCCGTTTAGAAATCAAATTGGATAAGTCAGTAGAGCGATTGCATAGAGCACACAATACGGTTTTAAAATATCGAAATTAATTTATAATTTACTAGCTGTCCCCGCGGCTTCGCCCGTTACATATTTCTATCCACCTTGGCACCTATTTAACCCATACCTTTTTTCTTTTCGTGTGGAAATCCCTCGGATACCAACGCCGGCCAGCGGGGGCGGTTATGTCGGGCTTGAACCGACTAAAACCGCACGCCATCTCGGGTCTAAAGACGCCGGGGTGTAAGGTTACCCATAGAGCATATCCCTACATGCCTGTAATTTTTTTTACATTTTACTGACATAGGTATATGATTACTGCTCCGCTCCCCTGGATTGTAGCGAGATGAAATAGCCTGTAGCCTTCATCGATATTAGTCAATAGTGTATCCAACAAAAATATATTTTTTCAATTCGAACAAGTAGTTCCTGAGATTGCGATAATCTTTTATTAATTCTTTCTTTTTCTTTAATCTTTTCAACCAAACAAACGAATAAACTTCAGGTTTATACTATTAGTATACATTGTATTACATTTATTTTACAGGGAGTAGACCTATGTCCAGCAGTGGACTTGCATAGGTTGATGATGACAGGAGTTATGAATTTTGACGTTCATTAATGTTACTTCTGATGTTCATGAATGTAGCTCTTATACGTGGCTAAGCCGTTTGGTCGAGACTGTACTCCTCCGGAACCACAATACCGATCTTGACCAAATTTGCCATGGTGATAGTGTAGACACCGCTGAATGTTTAGAGGGGTCAACTGTTCAAATACAATGTACCGTTTAGGAATAATCATCGAGAAACAGTTTCACGAGCGCGCGGCCTTAGCTATGCGCGCGACCGTAGTAAGAAGCCTTTTTTTTCAAGCTCAGCTCAATTTATTTCAGTCGCACCCTGCACTGAATTCCTAGTAATTCATTATACAAACATTAGACATATTCAAAAGTGTATAAAAAGAGGTTAGAACCAATTACCCTGCACAGTTTAACGGACCAATCAGATGCTTTTTTCACGCCCTACTTAAAGGACCTGGTCCTGTAGGAACAAGGAATCACGTGTGCTGGTAAAAAATTAAAGGTCTTCATGGTGCGGCAAAGAAAAGAGGTGCAGAACCGTTTGGTTCTTGATGGAATTTTTTGCATCATATGAACTGGAAGATGCTCTGAGGGAGGCATGCTATAAGGGGTACCTTTTTTTTTTCCTGCGGAAATCCCTTCGGATACCCCTCCGCCGGCCAGAGGGAGCGGTTATGTCGGGCTTGAACCGACTAAAACTGCACGCCGTCTCGTGTCTCAAGACGTCGGGGTGTAAGGTTGCCCATAGAGCATATCCCTCGCACCCCGACTGACCCTGAGCTATTTCCGGTTTCGAGATGGCCCCCTCGGGTTTGGGAACCACGATGGCGTCTTGCGCTAGTCGCCCCGCCGTCCCGGCCTACTTCTGCTGGGGTGACAAGCGGCCTCACCTGCCACCCCCAGGCTTACGCTCATGGAGGACGGAGGTCGTTAAGCGACCACTATAAGGCGTACCTACCCACAGAGATAAGACCAGGCAAAGGACACCCTGGTGGACAAAGTCACTGAGACGAAAAGAGAGAGATACAAGAGAGAAAGAAGGCAGAATCGACCGGAAAACATTGTGTGACACCTTAGCCCTGCACAGTCATGTTGTTCCATATAGGCAAGGAGAGGATGGAACTAATTAATAGAGCTAATTGGAATATTCGTCATGGTAGAGGTGGTGAAATATCTTCCTTCGTCCTGCAATCTTGGGACGTTTAAGCGGGGCGTGAAAAAGCATATTTTGATACCTCTTTTTTTTTTTTTTTTTTTTTATCGTGCGGAAATCCCTTCGGATACCCCCCCGCCGGCCAGCGGGGGCGGTTATGTCGGGCTTGCACCGACTAAAACCGCACGCCGTCTCGGGTCTTCAGACGCCGGGGTGTAAGGTTACCCATAGAGCATATCCCTCGCACCCCGGCTGACCCTGGGCCATCTCACCACTAACAGCATCGCTCATCCTGTCTCCTCTGAAAGCAGAGGAGTACGGAGAGCGATGTGTTTCCGCCACGTTGGGTATTGGCCGACGATCAATGCCAACCCTATGAAGGAGTGAAGGGGAAGCCATTGACCGCCGCCCAGGGTGTACCGGCCGCTCCGATTCCGTTCCCCCCTGACTGCAGCGGGATCGGAATCGGAGCGACACTCGAGGAGGTTACCCAATACACACCCCATATTTTGATACCTTCACGCTGATAGCCAGTATTGTAGCATTAATGGTATCTATGATGGTGACCCTCATTCCTGATACTTCTCCTATAGCTTACCCTGAGTGAGGTGAATATATGAATTCTTTTCTTCCACAGATGACGGTCCAAGGTTCTTGTCGAGAGGACACTCGTTCAGGACTGTAGTTGGAGATACGTTACTGCTTCCATGTCAAGTGCAAAACCTTGGTAAGTGTGCAGGATATTTCTACTTCTCTGCAGATTTGAAAAGTATGTGGCGATCGGAGCAGAGCGCCATTTAGCGACAACAAGCTACTACAGAACTATCGATTCTGAATCATGAAAGTGAGTTCACACGCTGGATGCTATCCAACGAAAACCTTTGCCGACATGATCACCTTGCCTGGTCAGAAGATCCTCTCTTTGCATCGAAGGATAATGTTCCTCGTTCCTCCACAATTACGTGGTGGATTATCCACCCATACGCACAAAACCTTTCGACATTTATTATGCGTACAGCTAAGGAGTGGAATTGCCTGCCTGAGTCTGTGTTTCCGGAAAGCTATAACCTCGGAATCTTCGAGTCTCGAGTGAATAGGTTCCTTCTAGGCAAACGTGATCCATCGTAGACCACATCGTCACTTACGACCAGGTGAGATAGAGGTCAAACGAGAGCCTATCATTCATAAAAAAAATATGAACAACACAAATGGATTGCGGGAAAGAGAATATGGCAAGGAAACAGAGGGGGTGACGTCTGACAGCAATATGAATGACATGTTGAGCCAACTGTGCTCACAAAGGGCTCGTGCTGAACTAGTAAGTGAGTCGGTTAACACATGGCATAAGCAATACTTAGTATCCAGATCAGTCCTTGGAAGGATATGAGACTCCTCCGTGTCTCGTAGAGATCCATGAGCAGCCGGTCCCGGGTGGCATACGAACATCTGTAGCATTCGTTACGAGAAGTTGGAGCCCTAAAACGTCCGACAACTGTGTTATATAGTCTGTCAAGTTTTTATTTAGTCTATGGCGTCATTGTTAGTCTACGTTTAGTATAAAGTTTACGTAAGCTTCACTTAACTATGTTTTTTTCTGAATACACGATTCCCGCCGAGTAGACGTGTCTTTTTATTGCTCATCCTCGAACACCTTAACATGGTGTCAGAAGCGGGATAAAAAAAATCCGTTCCGCAAATCTACCTGTGCGTTCCCAGGTGGATTTCGTGAAGCAATTAATATTATTTTATATAGAGAACTACGGACTTTAAACAATACTTCTTCTATGACCCACGCCGAGCGCATTTTTAACATGTTTAATCATTTTTCTCGAAAACGGTAACTTTTAGCGAAAAACTTTTCAGACATTTATTTTAGACTTAAAAATGGCCTATCGATTAAAACTGTTTCCGACACCAAGAATGTTCACCGGTTAGAAGTTATGATTTTTTTCCCGAAAAAATTTGGTTTTTCCCCCCTCCACTTTTAGTTAAAGTTTTAATCTTATAGGTTTATAATTACAAGTTGTTGGTATTCATGTATACTATGGGATAAAATTAGAACGGTTCGAATATCTTTCATGGAACGTGAAATTTTGAGGAAAAACTGATTTCACAAAAAGTGAGGCCCTACCGTCCCCTTAGGCCAGATTCCACCCGTTCACGAACTTAAACTAAGTTTAGACCCAATCAATTTTTGACCGCAGTTTGAAAGCGATCGGGGCAAAAATGCGACCGTGAGAGTGCCACAATTTTTGGGAAGTGGAACCATACATACATATATATATATATATAAACTTTTTGACCAGTGGTCATTTCGGACTCAGGGGGTCATAACTAGACCTCCTATGTAGATTTTTTTTTTTAATTCGACAGTAGTCAAGAAACCAATAGGTAGATCGATTTCATCGAAATCTACCTAAAATCCTAGACAAGTGAAGCTTACATAGACTTAATACTAGACACAGACTAACAATGACGCCATATACTAAATAAGAACTTGACAGACTATATAACAAACTGGTCTAACTACAGAACTTCGATATTGCCAGTGGGTTCTCAAGGTCAGATGGGAGTCGCTTCACAGAAAATATCGAATCTCAGAAGAAAAAGCTCAGAGGAGGATGACAGAAGAAGGGGACAAATAATATAACTGAGAAAAGGGCCGTCAGGTGATGATAATGAAATATCTTCTTGTTACAGGTTCTCTCGTTCTACTATGGAGACGAGGTCCAGCAGTCCTCACAGCTGCAAGTCTAATGGTCACCAGAGATGAGCGGTTTCGACTCGTCGATGGATACAACTTGCAGATCACAGACGTTGGTCCTCAGGTATTTATTTATTTTATTAGGATAACAAACAGTATCTTACAACTAATTGACAACTGTTAATACAAATGTAAGCCATTTATCAGTTTACGCATGTGCATATTTAGTGCTTGCTTGTAAAAAAAGTCTTCAAATTCTCACTCAGAGAACCGATTCAAACCACTTCTTAGAGATAAAACGACTATAGAAGGATGGGCTTGTGTTAAACAGATCTAATTCCGGATGGTTTCCCAATTTATTGGTACAGTCAGCTGCTCTTACAAGAAATGAGCCATTTCGGTAATTAGTGGTACCTCGTGGGACGTGAAGCGGAATTTGTAACCTAACAGATCTTGTAGGAACTCTCAATTGCAATTTCCTAGCAGTGCTGTCTTACTCTGCCAAAGTCTCACCAACTACAAATACATATATACATACATAACATCACGCCTCTTTCCCATTGGGATAAGCAGAGAAAACATCTTTCCAATTGCTACGATCCCGGCTTACGCCTTTTGCTTCTTCGACTTTCATAATTGTTTCCATACATGGTCGCCAGTGGCGAGTACTCTTGACCTGGCCTTTCCCTAAAACGTCCTCAACTGCTAATAACCAATGGCATGTCTTCTTCTATGACCAGGGTTAACCAACGCATTTTTTGATTTTCCTATAGTGCAGGTTTCTTTAACGAGAGTGTGAAAAACGATTCTATCGAAGCTGTTAAGCTTAAGAAAACCATTGTAACTTTGTAGGATTCTTGAAATAAATTTACTTTTAACCGATTCTATCGCGATTGTAAAGGAAGGCTGCTCAAAGAAATCACCTCAAAAGCCATATTCAATTTTGATAGCTGCCGTTGACTGGACAATACTCGTAGACACGTATGAGAAGCACTATAGGATACCGGAGGATGTCTGTGCCTCATCATCCAGACCCGACATATTCCTTTTTTCACGATCGCATAAGCGTGCAGTGCTTGTAGAACTCACAGTACCGTGGGAAACTAATATACCTAAAGACCACGCTATAAAGACAAACAAATACTTTGATTTGACTAACGAGGTAACCAAAAACGGCTACGTGGTTAAACTCTACGCCGTAGAAGTAGGAGCAAGGGGAATTCCAGCTAAATCCCTGTACAACTTACTTAAAGACCTCGGATTGCCAAGAGCTTCAGTAAGCTCTTTACTAAAACGTATATCAAAAGCGGCATTGTTAGGATCTTACCAAATTTGGATAGGTAGGGGGGGGGAGCACTACTGACGGTGGAGGTGAGCGCTGATGCATCACAAGGTGGCCACCCTAAACCTACATTTGGGTCGCAAGTCCCAGTCGCCGTCATGGTGTTCCTCTCTGTACCACGCTATGGACCCGGCGACCGCACGGTGAATCCATGGAGTGCTGAGAATCGGATCTCTGTTATTTTATATTTTACTTTGACCATGGCTCCTGAAAAGCAACCGAAACGGCGGGATCAATGTAAAATATAAAATAACATCAAATAAATCGCGATAGAATCCGTTAAAAATAGTTTTATTTCAATGTGTGACATTCGCGTACACTTCCGACGACTTTGTAGGATTCTGTAATAGCGTCGTATTAACGTGCGCAATGTAAAAAACAACTTAACTTCATAACTTCATGCCTGTATCCCCGAAGGGGTAGGCAGAGGTGTATTATTATACACACCCAGGATTCGCCAGATATGTTTACGTCCCAATGTAATAGGGGGCGAGCCTATTGCCATCTACCGGGTCTACCATCTAATTATTAAGCTAGCGATAATTAACATTTATTAATGCACACATAACTACGAAAAGTCAGAGGTGTGTGCCCGGGGCGACTGGGAATCGAACTCGAGAACTCGTCTCGGCAGTCCGTTACATACACCATTGGGCTATTGCCGCTTTTTGTAAAAAAGAAAAGAAATTACAATCTCGTTCAGGTTACCCATTGACCAAAGTAACGTTTGTGAACATAAACAGTTACTTAACTTATTTCAGTGTTGAGTCCCAGTCGCATCCGAGGGTGTCACCTCGGCGTCCAGGGTCTGCCTTCCTGGTTCTACTCCAAAATCTGGGCATCCATGGAAGTGAGACCATTGACTATCAACCCCACTTCTTGCGTCTACCCTTCCTACCGCCCCGGTACCGCCCAGCTGAGGCGGCATGTCCAGACATTTGTTACCCACGAACTGGGGCTAGACTTACCAGTAGTGCTATAGGGAATAATCATCCCATTAGACTTACCAGTAGTGCTATTAGGAATAATCGTAAAATTAGACTTACCGATAGTTAGATTTGCCTGGTATTATTTTTCCCGTTAGTCTTACCGTAATAAAACATAGACCTAGCCACACCATAGCATTTTATCAGAGATAATACGGACATGACAGCTGCCATAGATGTGAAAATTCCTCACGTGATCCTTACCCGTAATTCCGCACATCCACTGCAGCATATTCATGTCCGTGACAAGCTCCTGCCTGTCTCGTTCTAGCAAAGGCAACGCTCCGAAGCCATGTAAAATGAGATGCCTAATAATGGTTTATAGACCTGCCCTATCAACCAAACTAGCTACCTCATCGCGGACTGCCCCATATTTGCACAGGACAGGTACGACCTGGAACATAAAATAGGGCTTAAAAAATAATAACAGAAAACTTTTCTATATTAATGTTAAAACATAACATAACATAAACTCACGCCTATATCCCCGAAGGGGTAGGCAGAGGTGCTAGCACCCACGTTACGCCAATTTATGTTCTAAGTCCCAATGTAATAGGTGGCGAGCCTATTGCCACTAACCGGGCACTTATAAACCTGCGATAAATACACACATAACTTCGAAAAGCATCGAAAAGTCATTGGTGTGTGCCATGGTAAAACCTGGGTTCGAACCCGAGACCTCGTCTCAGCAGTCCATTACCCATAAAACTAGGCTACCGCGGCTAGTTAAAACATACAGAACACTTTATAACTTTTGCTGAAAAAATTGTCAAAAACGTGAACAAAAGAAATAGCACTTAATATGAATCTCGAGCTGGTAAATAAAGACATAAAGACATTACATGGTGTGTAAAAATCAGTAGTGTGACAAACGGGAAAAAAATTACCGTTTGTCATACTAGTGTGATAATGTGGTGTGACTACGAGTCGGTAGGGGTATTTTTGAATACCAAGTGGAGAGATGAAAAGTTTAATCGAAATTAATAAGGATAATACGCTTAAGTATAATATTAAGCAAGATAAGAATTAATATTTAAATAAATATACGCTGGAGCCATCTACCGTAATTCTTGCAAACTACGGACTTTCGGACGGAGCGTCGCCTTGAGACGTATATAATATATCGGAGAATTTAGAATATCTGGAACTTGTCTAGATAGCTCAGCTGGTCAGAGTATTCCCACTGTAAGGGACTGGTCGCGGGTTCCTGTCCTAGATGTTCTCTTTTTCCGATCTAAATGTATAGGAGAAAGCATACAAATTGCTTAAAAAATTTAATTGAAATATATCTATATTGTTTATATTAAGTATACATATAATAAAAGTGGGCAATAAACAATGCTACAAACCCCCTTTTTTTTCGTGAACCACAAACCCCCTATCCACAAGTATGAAAGGCACGGAAATAATGTATGAAAGGAAGTAAACTAAAAGGATCAGAATGAAAGCGAGATATTAGATGAAATATAATACAGGACTTCAAATATAATGTAGTAGATTAAATATTATAGTATATTATATAGAATGAAGAAATGAAGCCTCGGTAGCCTAGTGGTATGGGTAATGGACTGCTGAGACGAGGTCTCGGGTTCGATCCCAGGTTTTACCATGGCACACACCAATGACTTTTCGATGCTTTTCGAAGTTATGTGTGTATTTATCGCAGGTTTATAAGTGCCCGGTTAATGGCAATAGGCTCGCCACCTATTACATGGGGACCTAAACATAAACTGGCGAAATGTGGGTGCTAGCACCTCTGCCTACCCCTTCGGGGATATAGGCGTGAGTTTATGTTATGTTATGTTATTATATAGAATGGAGTAGATAAAAAATTGTATAATATAAGAAATAACGAAAAATAAACTCTAAGCGGGTTTAAAGAAAATGTTAAAAACAAAAATGAAAAACCTTACTGCATATGAATAGGCTCTGGCTTAAGTCAAGAGGTGTAAGTATTTAAAAAAAAATAAGCTTGCCTCTTTTCCCCTTTTTACCCTTACCACATTTACCCTTTTTAACCTTTCCACCTTCCCCCTTTTTCACATTACCCGTTTTATAACCCTGCCTCATTTCTCCTTTTTACCCTTGTCACATTTTTCTTTTTTACCCTTGCCACTTTTCCCCTTTTTACCCTTTCTATATTTCCCGTTTTTACCCTTGCCACATTTCAACTTTTTACCCTTTACACAATTCCTCTTTTTACCCTTTTATAGTGTGTGTGTGTGCAAGTCAGCAAGTCGCAAGCAATTAAAAAAAAGCTATGGACTGGACTTATTTTTTCGTTTCATCGAGTTTGAAATCACAACGATTCTAAAGAAGTTTCACTTCAAAAATTTAAAAAAACCAAACTAGCTACTCTAAATTTGTGACCTATACATACATAACTAGGTACACAATGCATTCTGCTGTTGCAATGTTGAGCTGAGAGTGCGCTACATGACTATAAATTCACGCGCAATTCTTTTTCAATTTAATACCATTGAATTGTTTTTCGGTGATTATTCCTCTGTTGCTAGACCGATTTTTCTTTTTCTGGCGAAACGTGTGTGTAATACACCTCTGCCTACCCCTTCGGGGATACAGGCGTGAAGTTATGTTATGTTATGTTAAGCCAATAGTTAAGTTGAACATGTTGGTGCCAAAATCGTCGTCTCAATATTCATCATTTTAGAGAAATCAGATTTTGAAACTTTTGAAGAGTGATTATTCCTCCATGGTATGTTCGGGTAAACCTTCCGGGTATCAAGTTGTATTTACATGCCAAGTTTGTTCAAAATTGGTCGATTAGTTTAGGAGGAGTCGCTTCACAACCGAAATACACCGAGTGGAGTATAGACAGCGTTTCGCCCGACTTCGTCTCACTCTCAGCTCAAAAAATTCTGACAAATTCAAATCAGTCCCTTTTTCGAAGTCATTTCAAAATAATGAAAGGCTCTAAATTTCTTAATAAAATTGAGTGTTTTATATAGCTTAATGTTGTCATTTCCGTAAACGTGTATCGCTCCCCTGCTTCGTCTGCAATTTATTTCTCTGGACATAAAAATAATAAGCACGGCGCTGAAGAAGGGCTCCATAAAGTAGTGTAATAAAGATTTATGAAGTGTTAAACTCGAAGCGTCGATAGGGATGCTCGTGAGATCGAGGACAGGAAAACAATTCTGTTATCTGTTTAAAATATTTGACTTGGCAAAAAGTTACTAAGTTCCAGAGTTGGCGTGCGTTGCGTGAATAGTTAAAGTTGTACGAAAATAATGTATTACTGAATTGTGCCTCATGACAAATCTTTAAAGTGCGAGTCGGACGCCCATGAAGGGTTCTGTAGCAGCTAGTAATATATTACTGTTTTTTTTTACTTTTATATTTGAGTTGATTTTATGAAAGGTAAAGACCACATCGTCACTTACGATCAGGTGAGATAGAGGTCAAACGTGAGCCTATCATCCATAAAAAAAAATGGCGGTTTACGATTTATGACGTATTAAAAAAAACTACTTAATAGATCTCGTTCAAACCAATTTTCGGTGGAAGTTTACATGGTTATAAATTAAATAAAAACATCATATAATTTTTCAGTTTTATCATTCCCCTATTTTAGAAGTTACAGGGGGGAGGCACATTTTACCACTTTGGAAGTGTCTCTCGCGCAAACTTTTCAGTTTACAAAAAAATTATATTAGAAACTTCAATATAATTTTTGAAGACCTATCCATAGATACCCCACACGTATGGGTATGATGGGTACGGAACCCTAAAAAGTTATCATACTTTCTAATGGTGACATGATCTCGTATGGAATTCAGACTGACATTATAAAAATGTACGAAATAGTACAAAATTGTACGGCAATTAAAACTGGTGGTTGAAATTTGATGACACAAATTTGTCACAAAATTCGGCCGGGTGGGTACCACCGTGCACGATTGTGAAAAACCCTCCATAGTAATCAAATTTCGGTTTAATTGCGTTCAGGGGTCAGCAAGTGCATAGCCGGGCAGCGGGATTGTGGTCGCGGCACTAGTGGGACCGGTGGGTGTCACGCGGTGCTGCGACGACAATCCTCTTCTGATGAGGCCGTCAAGCTGAGTGCCACCATTGTTAACATGTTATGTGTATGTAATGGTGACCCTCTTTCTTGGACTTTACCTTCAGCTTACCATCAGGCGAGGTGAAGTCAAATTGACGTGTCCTAAATATAAAAAAAAAAAAGTGTACTATAAAGATTTACGTGAAAACTACGATCGCACTGTCACCACTTTCTGGCGGGCCCCATCTATTTCACATTAAAGCAGCCGAGTTTTCGACATCCTTATGATTCAGAAAAAAATAGAGAAATGTAGGTTGTTTTTAAAGCGTTTTACATGTTTTTAGTTTCACTTGTCACGTTGTCTTTCTGTCTGTAATCAAATCTTGCAAGTTCACACTGCCGGGCTTCAAAATTTTACACGCATTGTACATCGCGTGACAAACTAATATTATTAATAAATTTTAAATAATAAATAAATAAATATTCTACGACATTCTACACAGCGCTATCTAGACCCAAAGTAAGCATAGTTTAACTAGCTTGTGTTATGGGTTCCAGAATGGGGATAAACATCCCTTTTCTTTTGTAAATGCATACATATTATACATAGAAACACCCAGACCAATGCAAATAGACATATTCATGCATAAAAATATTTGCACTGAGCGGGAATCGAACCCGCGCCCCCTGTCGTAGCAGTCGATACAGCTGATCTGGTGATGGGGTTGGAAGTTGGTAAAACGACATATCCCCATCGAGTTAGTTAGGAAGTGTCTATGGCCACTAGATACCATCTAAAGACAAGAAGAATCAAACGAGTCCATGCGTGTTTGGTGTCTATGGATAGGTCTTCAAAAATTATATTGAGGTTTCTAATATCATTTTGTTCTTAACTGAATAGTTTGCAAGAGAGACACTTCCAAAGTGGTAAAATGTGCCCCCCCCCCCTGTAACTTCTAAAATAAGAGAATGATAAAACTAAAAAATATATATGGTGTACATTACCATGTAAACTTCCACCGATAATTGGAACGAGATCTAGTAAGTAGTTTTTTTATTTTTATTTGTCATAAATCGTAAACCGCAAATTACCTTTTATTCAATCAACTCAAATACTTATAAAAATTTAAAAAAAAAACATTATTATGTTACTTGCTGCTACGGAACCCTTTATGGGCGAGTCCGTTTCGCACTTGGCCACTTTTTTCTTCTTAATTGACTACTTAGGGACATAGTGTTATGGTATACAGCCTATAATCTCTTAAAAACTGGACTATCAATAGTATAAACAAGTTGAATTCCTGAGACGAGCTCAGCCGAATACAAGGGATTTTCGATTTAGCGTTTTTTTTTTGCGATTTTTGCGATTTTTTCTTTATCTTGCAATGGTTCACCCCAGCACGAATCTATTACCGAAAACAGCAACTCGATAGCTCATCTCCTTCATACCCAAAACCGTGACAGAAAATTGGCAACGACGACGTCGACGACAACTCGATAGCAATGGGGCTTTTCTAAAGAAAATCTCTAAAAATTCAAGTCGCACATGCCGTGCCAGAGATTATCGCGTTCAAACAAACAAAGTCTTCAGCTTTAATATTTGTATTATTTTTATCCTACTAATATTATAAACGTGAAAGTTTGTAAGTATGGATGGATGGATGGATGGCTGTTTGTTACTCTTTCACGTAAAAACTACTGAATGGAGTTTAATGAAACTTTACAATAATATAGCTTATACACCAGAATAGCATATAGGCTGCATTTGTAAACATACTGTGTGAATTGTCCAAAATATGACCATAAGTGTCAAGCAAGTAGGAAAAAATCTACCATCTGCGAGCTATTCTGGCGAGCGCTGCCAAACCGCTAGAGTTACACATATGTAATGTATGATGGAAATGTTTATCCTACTAATATCATAAACGCGAAAGTTTGTGAGTATGTATGTTTGTTACTCTTTCACGCAAAAACGGCTGAACGGATCTGGCTGAAATTTGGTACACGGATAGACTATAGTCCAGAATAACACATAGGCTACTTTTACTTTTACTATCCCGGGAATAGGTTCTCATGGGAACGGGATCAGAATTCCACGTGGGCGGAGCCACGGGCAACAGCTAGTTTATTTAACATAACATAACCTCACGCCTATATCCCCGAAGGGGTAGGCAGATGTGCTAGCACCCACATTTCGCTAGATTATGTTTAGGTCCCAATGTAAGCGAGCCTATTGCCATTAACCGGGCACTTATAAACCTCCGATAAATACACACATAACTTCGAAAAGCATCGAAAAGTCATTGGTGTGTGCCATGGTAAAACCTGGGATCGAACCCGAGACCTCGTCTCAGCAGTCCATTACCCATACCACTAGGCTACCGCAATTCTCATCGGTTCTCAGTTTATTTATATTTATATATATATATATATATATATATATATATATATTTATATAGCCTGTCGATCGGGGATAATGTAGGTACCTTTAAAATGGTGAAACAATTTTTTCAATAAGTTCAATGGTTGCCAATTAACACAAACAAACTCACAAAATTTGGCCTCTCTCTTTATAATATTACTAGCATCGCCACACGGTTTCACCCGCATAAGTCCTGATCATGTGGGAATTACTGGATAAAGGCCCACAACTTAAAAAAGTCTATATATAAAAGTCTACATAGCCTGTGTTACTCAGGGGTAATGTAGAATTATAATGCAGTAAGATTTTTTGAAACGGTTCAGCGTTTTTAGAGTTTGTCGATCACAAACAAACAAATCTTTGCTATTTATAATATTGGTATAGAACATAACATAACACAACATAACTTCACGCCTGTATCCCCGAAGGGGTAGGCAGAGGTGTATTACACACTCACGATTCGCCAGTTATGTTAAGGTCCCAATGTAATAGGGGGCGAGCCTATTGCCATCTACCGGGCCCATTATTGAGCAAGCGATAATTGACATTTATTAATGCACACATAACTACGAAAAGTCAGAGGTGTGTGCCCGGGGCAACTGGGGATCGAACTCAAGATCTCGTCTCAGCAGTCCGTTACGTACGCCACTGGGCTATCGTGGTATAGAAGTATAGATAGTACATGAACAATAGTAGGTATAGGTGTAGTACTGGACTGTACATCCTGTGTTACATTGGACATTGTTGTACCTAGAATAAACCAAATTTTAAAAACAGTCCCGTCTTTTAAAATAAAATTTAATACTCTAATATTATCTATGATAATCGAAGCATCTTTTGTCACTACTTTTTATGTCAATAAAGTGTTATTATTATTATTATTTGTTAACTCTAACGTGAAGTTAGTTGATAATCGCCGGTGCAGCGAGAGTTCAGATAAACGAGGGAATTATGATTTCTTGCTCAAAAAGTACGTTTTTGGATTGTACTAATTGCTTATTTATTTAACGTAATATCTTTATATATAACAATGAATTGCTGTTCGTTAGTCTCGCTAAAACTCGAGAACGGCTGGACCGATTTGGCTAATTTTGGTCTTCAATTATTTGTGGAGGTCCAGAGAAGGTTTAAAAGGTGAATAAATATGGAAGTTGTTATCGATTGAGGCAGTACGAAGTCTGCCGGGTCAGCTAGTACATTTATAATAATTTATTCTCAATCTAATCTCGGTATATGTAACTAACAGATAGCATTGATGTTCTAAACTTACCTAAATTTGAAGTGTGTTCATAAAAGCGGGTAAAAGAAATGGTTCCTATGTTGTACTTTAACTCCCCCAATTAACTACGCACATTAAACATTGGCCAAGGTAAATCACACTGGACTAATTGGTTGAAAAAGTTTTCGTAGACATCAGTTGTCTAATGTAATGTCAGTTCATTTAACCCTAGTATGTCCAACAAAACTAGTACGGTCCAAGGTACCCTGGACAGTTTCTATTTTTTTAGTGGTTTTTGTTTCCAACTTTATGGAAAAATTCACGAATTTGATTAACGAATTACGTAGCAAATAACTGATCTTTCCATCTATGCCTATTTAATTTGAAAGTACTTATTCTCATGTTTTTTTTTTAAATGTAAATGTAAAGAACTGGCCCAAGTTCAACAGGTTCCCCTACCTATAAATAAGTAGATTTAAAATTGTTGCCTACGTCATAAAAATAATAAAAGCCTACGTCATAAAATAAATTACCTTGTTGTATCTCATTTCTTCTTTGATAGCTTCGATCAAACGGCTTTGACCAATACTAACAAAAAACTAAACATTTTAACTTTTCCTTAACTTTTAAACAAAAATTACCAAAAATAAAACCGAAGATGGCGTCGAGGAACGCGGGAAACGTTCCTCAGTGTTGCATCACATAAAAAATAACGAGGGCGTGTGCCACAAAGGTTTTTATACGGCTATTATCATATTTTCTCAACCAATTACCGTTTAAGGCTCTATTTAGCATTTTTGACGCTGAAAAATAATGTTATGCAATTTCTGCGGTTATAAAACCTATTTGGGGGGTCGTAATGGCGAATCTGAATTTGAAGATTATATTCAGAAACTATGTTTTGTAAGGCTGTCTGAGTCATTTCGAGGAACCATACATACATACAGTCAAGTCCTTTTCCTAATGCCGTAGGCAGAGACCACATGTTTTCTACGCAAGCTCGCGTTCGGCAAATTAGGGTTCCATCAAGTAATATCCAATGCCCACCCCACTTTCGATTACTATTTTTGTTTATTTAATATCTTTAAAACCGCTATCTATTAGCAACCATTAAATATAATAATAAATATTCTAGGACATATTACACAGCGCCATCTAGACCCAAACTAAGCAGAGCTTGTCATATGGGTTCTAGAATGTGGATAAACATACTTATATACTTTTTTTTTGTAAATAAATACATGTTATACATAGAAACACCCAGACCAATGCAAATATACATTTTTGCAATGAGCGGGAATCGAACCCGCGACCTCTGACTTAGCAGTCGAATGGTCTAAATGCAATGTCAAGCATCTGTCAGCACGTTGAACCGCCACGGTCCCGCTCAGCGGCGTCCGAAATTCGATACAAGTATAATTACCATGATGGGAATCCCATCCGTAGAGTCGTGCTCTATGAAAAGCAGAACTTGCACATGTAAATCGCCACAATGCGCTCCTATCTTATGGTGAGAGTCAAGTTACGCCCATGGGCGCCCCCACTAACCCGGAGCCAGAGCTACTTCATGGAGTCGTAGGCACCTTGTTCCCTGTGAGGTTGAAGGAGCACACATCACCATCAATGACTCCACCTCATGCGCCATGCGTAGAAGACGACGCCGCGCCCGAAGTCACTTGGGCACAACTAGGGCTTAGCGGTATCAAGGCTCAAAACCAAAAACATCGCTGCAAGACCTGACGGCATACCAGGCTGAGCATGGGTCCTGACTCTAGAGGCTCTCGAACTCCAAGTAGGAAAGCTCTCCTAGATCGATGAGTTCTATTGGAGTGAGCTCTTTAGCGCATATTTCGAGCAGGACCGGTTTCGGAACGGTTAGAGAATGTTGCCGTGACGTACTACGCCGACAACACCCTCGTGATGGCGCAAGGCTACACTCACTGCGAAGCATATAAGAAGGCCACGGCCGGAGTTGCTTACGTCGTTGGACGTATTCTATGGCTGAGTCTCGAGTTAGACCTCTAAAATTCCAAGGCCTTATTTTTCCGTGGGCCCCAGAGTCAGAACCGGCCACCAGAGGGATCTACCTCTCGTCTTGTCGTAGGACGCGTAGATATGTATTACCTTCGAGCCGTCGGTGGCGGTACCTGGGCGTTGGTGGCAATCACGTAGGTGCTGCACAATTAGAAGGGGCCTCCAGGAGGCTCTACGCCGGGACCATGCGGTCCATGGCCCTTTATGGAGCTCCCAGCAAGACAGCCAGCAACGTCGGAATTCTGTGATCTCCCATACGGGTGCAGCCCTGAATCATAAGGGGATACCGCACGGTCTCCTTTGAGGTGGCGAGTCTCCTAGCCCGGGCGCCTCTAGGGGACCTGGAAGCGAGGGCCCTAGCGGGTCTATATCAGTGGCGCAAGGAGGTACTGTAGCGAGGCTGAGGCCTGCTCCGCAAGAAATCGAGAGGTAGTGATCAGCCAGGTGCTCATGGAGGAATTGAAAGAACAACTTGGGCTACACTGCTACAGTTTGGGATCCATGGGGGTCACACCAGGCCTGCGCTAATGGTGAACGGAGGTCGTTAAGCGAACTCCGACTTCTGAGTTGCCTCCGCGCCTCGGGGGCTCTGCGGATCGGAAGAGACGTGTGTCTCTCCCGGACCCGCTCCGCCGCCTCCTTCTCGAGCATTACTTGCTCGCAGAAGGAGCCAGCGGCGGCCCACTCGTTCGCGCTCCACACTATCACCATGAGCAAGATGCTGAGCTAGAGGGCTCCCACTCCGAGGTTTGCCACTAGGGCCCACCTCGGCACCTCCCACGCCGGGCACTCCTTTGACATGTGCAGCCCTGAATCCTCGCTTGTCTTTTATCATACCCATAAGCGACAACTATAAACAGCCTTTCTGACCAGCTCAGCGTTGGTAGTCGTGGACAACAGGAGCGGCATGATCTGTATTGCACACGGTGTTCACATAGCTAGCGGCGTGCCTGTTTCTACGATCCAAATTAATAAATATTCACACAGCGCCATCTAGACACAAACTACGCAAAGCAAAATTTTAGAATATTAGTAACCGAAATTACTAATATTCCACCTAACCCCTCCAGCTAAGCTAAATTGCTTGTGTTAGGAGTGGGTTCACGTCGGTAGTGTAATGGCCAGGATTCGAACCCGGGACCTCTCGATCGTAGGGTCGACTCCTTAACCACTAAGCAACCGCAAAGCAATTACACATAGAAACATCCAGACCAATACACATATCCGCAATGAACGGGACCTCTGATTTAGCAGTTGAATGCTCTACCGCTACGCCACAGAGGTAGTTTGTCATCTTTCCCGGGAACTACTGTCGTTTGACCTCTCAACCCTGAGACGAAAGCCTGCGTCAGAACCTCGTCTGTTGCTCAGCAGCTGCACGACTTGTAGGTGACGTTGTCTGGGTCCTCAAGGATGTTGATAGAGCCCCGTACACCATTCTTCTTGCTAGGTTCTTCTTTTTTAGGGATTTTCTTTAGAAAAGCCCTATTGCTATCGAGTTGTCGTCGTCGACGTCGTCGTTGCCAATTTTCTGTCACGGTTTTGGGTATGAAGGAGATGAGGTATCGAGTTGCTGTTTTCGGTAATAGATTCGTGCTGGGGTGAACCATTGCAAGATAAAGAAAAATTCCTGAGACGAGCTCAGCCGAATACAAGGGATTTTCTTTTATTTTATCTTTTATCTTTTTTCTTTATCTTGCAATGGTTCACCCCAGCACGAATCTATTACCGAAAACAGCAACTCGAAAGCTCATCTCCTTCATACTCAAAACCGTGACAGAAAATTGGCAACGACGACGTCGACGACAACTCCTTAGCAATAGGGCTTTTCTAAAGAAAATCCCTAAAAAATGATTTTAGCTTTCAACAAGATATCATGAATTTCGAACACTGTTACCAGGGTCCATACAGCAAGTGAATATTGATCAAACGCTCTCCTAGATAAAAAAATCTTTCTCTGGACATAAATTTTTATCTAATTCATCGATAAATCTATCGAACTTTCATATTCTCATAAGTAAGTCGAAATTTGTGTTGACCTATAAAATAACTAATGAAACTGACTTAAAATAAACCAACGAAAATCAACAAAGAATACGTTCAACCGTCTTATCGAAACGACAAAGTTATGCAAATTTATACTGTACTAGTTTTACCCTTGCTTCAGTTGAAGCCATCGTAATTTAAAAATAATATATAACCGAAGGACCGATGGAGCAAACGAGTCCTAGGGTGGAGACCACGAACCGGTAAACGGAAGGTAGGACGTCCCCCAGCAAGATGGACGGACGACCTGAAAAAGGTAGCTGGGATAGACTGGATGCGCAAGGCGGAGGATCGGGTGCTATGGCGTAAAATGGGAGAGGCCTATGTCCAGCAGTGGACTGCAATAGGCTAATTGATTGATTGATATAACCTATGTCCATCGGGGTTTCACTGGTGGTAGAAATTTGATGACACAAATTTGTCACAAAATTCGGCCGGGTAGGTACCACCGTGCGGGGTGCTTGGATGGGGACCTCCACGCGGTGCACCCTGGGCTACGGAGACAGCAGCGCCTCTCTCCTAGGGCGGGAGAGACGCTGCCGCCTACGGCCAACTCCGACCGAGGCGAGAATGACACGTGGAAAGCTTCCGAACAGCCCTGTTGAGGGCTGTTCGGAAGGTTTCCACGTGTCCCTCTGATTAGCAGATGACACAGTGGAGAGCAAGTATGGGGGCCATCTCGAAACCGGAGATGGCCCAGGGTCAGTCGGAGTGCGAGGGATATGCTCTATGGGTAAGCTTACACCCCGGCGTCTTAAGACCCGAGACGGCGTGCGGTTTTAGTCGGTTCAAGCCCGACATAACCGCCCCCGCTAGCCGGCGGGGGGCTATCCGAATGGATTTCCGCACGAAGGGATTCTCACAGAATATCGACGCCAAGTAACAGTATTTAAAATGTTGCATTCCGTTTGGTGAGTGAGAGTGCCGGAGCCCAAACTCCTTTCCCATCCCCTCCTAAACTCCTTTGCCATCCCCTCTCAAACTCCTTTCCCATCCCCTTTCCTTTACAGGGTCGGCAGCGCGAGTGTGACGCCACTGGTGTTGCACACGTCCATAGGCCGCGGTAACCGCTTCCCATCAGGTGGGCCGTGTGCTTGTCTGCCACCTTAGTGGTGTAAAAAAAAACGAAAGTAAAAAAAAAGGTACCACCGTGCACGATTGTGAAAAACCCTCCATAGTAATTCAATTTCGGTTTGATTGCGTTCAGGGGTCAGCAAGTGCATAGCCGGGCAGGGGGATTGTGGTCGCAGTACTAGCGGGACCGGTGGGTGTCACGCGGTGCTGCGAGGACAATCCTCTTCTCATGAGGCCGTCAAGCTGAGTGCCACCATTGTTAACATGGTACGTGTATGTAATGGTGACCCTCTTTCCTGAGACTTTACCTTCAGCTTACCATCAGGCGAGGTGAAGTCAAATTGACGTGTCCTAAATATAAAAAAAAAACAATAAGTGCAGTGGTTCTATAGATTTTATATAATTTAGTCAGTAATTATATTTTTGAGCCGTTTCGGGTCGAAACACTAAGTTCGTGGGGCCCGAGTGCACGGTCGCTTTAAAAAGAAATCCCTAAGCGACTGGTCGACGCTTCGCGTGAAAGGCTGGCTTATTTTTTGCGCAAAGAATTGGCATTGCCATTCAACGTGAAGACCCGAGGCGGCGTGCGGTTTTAGTCGGTGCAAGTTCGATATAACCTCCCCCGCTGGCCGTCGGAGGGGTATCCGAAGTGATCTCCGCACGAAAAAAAAGTCGACATGGCTGGGGAGAAATTCTTTGACACCTAAACTTTTTACTTTGTAAGTACATACGCTTTTTTTAAGATGTAAATATTTTAGTTTATTATTATTTATAATCTAAAATGTTACTCATATATTCATTCAGTATTAAAATTTAGACATTTTATTTTATTGTTCGGTTCAACACCACGCAACCGGCTTTCGACATATTTTACCTACTTAACGCTAATCCAGAAACTCCCCAAGAACGATTTGTTTCCCCTAAATATCGGGTAAAAAGCCAATCTACCAACCATGCTTACAGAGGAAACACCACGGTCAAATCATTCAGCGCAGATTTAATTTAAAGATAAATTAAAAGCGTGATGTTAATTCTACCAAATGCTTTTTTTTAATTTCACTAATCTCTGGGCGGTTGGGCGTTGGATATATTTAGGTGACGTGGGTTTGTGTCAGATTACAGACTTTACTCCTTAAAAAATTTGAAAGAAATTTTTTAATTTTTTTTACAATATATTTATACATTACCATGTTTCTGATGCTATGTGATGTGGAATATTGGGATAAAGAGTAATCTAATTTATTCAGGGATAATAACATAACTTCATGCCTGTATCCCCGAATTGGTAGGCAGAGGTGTATTAAATACCCACGATTCGCCATTTATGTTTAGGTCCCAATGGGGGCGAGCCTATTGCCATTTACCGGGCACATTACTAAACGAGCGGTAATTAACATTTTCAATACACACATTGTCACACGGCCTCTGTGGCGTAGCGGTAGTGCATTCGACTGCTACGACAGGGGGCGCGGGTTCGATTCCCGCGATAATGTGTATATTTGCATTGGTCTGGGTGTTTCTATGTATAATATGTATTTACAAAAAAAAGTATATAAGTATGTTTATCCGCATTCTGGAAGCCATAACACAAGCTAGTTAAACTATGCTTACTTTGGGTCTAGAAAGCGCTGTGTAGAATGTCGTAGAATATTTATTTTTTCTTTCGTGAGGAAATGTCTCCCCAATCCGGCCAGTGGGAATCGTTATGTCACATTCGAACCGACTAAAACCGCATGCCGGTTCGGGTCTTCAGATAACGGGGTGTAGGCTGGTCCATAAGGCATTTTCCTCGCACCCCGGTATGGCGTACCTTTTTTTTTTTTGTGCAGAAATCCCTTCGGATACCCCCCCCCCCCCCGCCGGCCAAACCCCGACCCCCTCGTGCAATGGGGTCAGCTGGCCCTGAAAAGGGCCGGTTGGTCAGACTCTTGGCCGTTGATGTTGACACCAGCTACTCCAGAGAAACAATCAATGATGTGTCATCGCCCACGTTGCCCAGGGTGCACCAAACTTGGAGGTGATCCAACCAGTCGCACCCCCTGTGTGGCATACCTGCTAATGATGAAAGAATTATTGTTCAGTAGTTTTAAACAGATCTTTCCTAAAGATTTAGATCGGAAAAAGGGAACATCTAGGACGGGACTTGAACCCGCGACCAGCCCCTTACAGGGGGAATGATCTGACGAACTGGCTATAATTGCTTAAACTTATTATTAACTATCCCTTAAGAGTATTATAATAATAAATAATAAATATTGTACGACAAAGTACACAACGCCATCTAGACCCAAACTAAGCAGAGCTTGTCATATGGGTTCTAGAATGCGGATAAACATACTTAAATACTTTTTTTTTTGTAAATAAATACATATTATACATAGAAACACCCAGAATATACATATTTGCACTGAGCGGGAATCGAACCCGCGACCTTTGGCTTAGCAGTCGAATGTACTACCGCTACGCCACAGAGGTCGTCAAATATTGCTACTATTTCTTTTTTCCAGGACGCTGGCGACTACGTGTGCCAGATATCAGACCGGGTGGCACGAGACCAAGTACATACTGTAGAGGTCCTCGTGCCTCCGAGCGTGAGGGCATCCCCCGAGTCCAAACACACCGCCGCAAGAAGAGGAGGGGCTGCAGTCTTCGAGTGCAGAGCAGCGGGGAATCCCGTGCCGTCAGTGACTTGGCATAAACTGGTGAGGAGATACTCTGTTAAGTTTTTGGGGTTCCGTAGCCAAATGGCAAAAAACTAAACTCTTGTAGATTCGTCATGTCTGTCTGTCTGTCTGTCCGTCCGTATGTCACAGCCACTGTTTTTTTTTGAAACTATAAGAACTATGCTGTTGCAACTTGGTAAAGTAGATGTTTCTGTGAACCGTATTAAGATTTTCACACAAAAATAGAAAAAATTAATACTAAAGGACACCGACAGATTTGTATGGGACTTGGGCTAAGGCATGAACATTTTTCTACTGACAAAGCAATTTTAGTATTTAGTAGCTGAAGCTGTGCAGGAACCAATCATATAATTAGTTTTGTATCAATTCACTTATAAAAAAAAATAAAAAAAAAATAAACGCATTTTATTCAACTCGTGCAAGCGAATGAATGAGTGTCAGACGCTAACGCTCAGACGTGACACCTGACACATTTCAGTGTTGCTAGAATGAAAATAAATTACCCAATGCACATTACCGTTTTTAGTAAGATTATTTATTTAAAATATTTTTTATTATGTACTTTATCTGACTTTACAAACTGAATTTGACGTGGAGGAATTTCGCGACGATTTCTTAAATGTTGTAAAGATTTTTAATTATACTTTTGAACATTCATTGTGAAATACATAAGTAAATGTGAAATAAAAATTACTTCAAGTATGGATATTATTACAAACTTAACCATATACATATTCACAGACACTAGAAATAAAAGGTTTTTTATTAATTTCGCCTTTGTACCCACTTTTTTTTATGATGCAACACTTACAAGTTGTTTGTTTGCAGTTCGAATGAATTGTACGGCATAAATCAATGTAAATATTTTTAAATGTCTTTTTAAATACAGATTCATTTGATACAACCAAATTGTCACAAATATTTATCCCATAATAAAAGATAAATTGTACTCTTTTAATTTGTTTACATATCCGCTGTCCGCGCCATGGCCCAATTCTGTCGGTGTCCTTTTAGGTCTTCAAAAATGATATTGAGGTTTCTACGCTACTGTGTATCGCTAGACGATACCGGTATATATCGAGAATGAGCTATCGATTGTACCAAAGCTTCATTCCTTATCGCAAAAGAGCTGTCTATTCTGATGTAGATAATCCCAATGTTCCAGAACGACACGAACACGCGGCTTGGGGAAGGCCCCCAGCTGCAGTTGTCGCGGCTGGAGCGTGGGCACAGCGGACGGTACGCGTGTACCGTCGACAACGGCGTGGGCACGCCACTCGTCACCGAGTTCCACTTGCAGGTTCTATGTAAGTATTTATTTCCCTTATTAAACTTTTACATACCTTTTTTTTTTTTTTCGTGCGGAAATCCCTTCGGATACCCCCCCGCCGGGCAGCGGGGGCGGTTATGTCGGCCTTGAACCGACTAAAACCGCACGCCGTCTCGGGTCTACAGACGCCGGGGTGTAAGGTTACCCATAGAGCATATCCCTTGCACTCCGACTGACTCTGGGCCATTCGCAGTGTCCCCTCTGATAAGAGCAGAGGGGTACCTGGAGCGACCCCCCCCCCGACCCCCTCGTGCAATGGGGTCAGCTGGCCCTTTTCAGGACCAGACCGGTTGGTCAGACTCTTGGCCGTTGACGTTGACGCCAGCAATCAATGATGCGTCATCGCCCACGTTGCCCAGGGTGCACCAAACTTGGAGGTGATCCAACCAGTCGCACCCCAAACTTTACATACCAACATATAAATTACTTATATTTTTAAATATATTCTATATAAAAAAATAAAAAAAAAATATAAACAATAGTTGCCCACCGGCATCGGGTACAGGGATCAAGCTACCGGTGGTTAGGGCTCCAGAGAGAGGAATCAAACGACGAATGACGAATTCAAAGACGAAATAAGCGTCGGTAGCTTAGTGGTTAAGGAGTCGACCCTACGATCGAGAGGTCCCGGGTTCGAATCCTGGCCATTACACTACCGACGTGAACCCACTCCTAACACAAGCCATTTAGCTTAGCTGGAGGGGTTAGGGGGAATATTAGTAATTTCGGTTACTAATATTCTTTTTAAAAAAAAACAAAACCTACTCACAATACGTGCCGTGTCGAGGAGCACTACCTTCTGCATCAAGCCCTTAACCTAACTGCCTAACGAGCCTCTTGAGATGTTGATCGAGACTCTTGGCAATCAGTCCGTGGACTGATACAAATATTGAAACAATAATTGCCGAATCCACATTCCACATGTCCACAACCTCGTGAGCCAAATCCAAATATTTTATTTGTTTTTCTTTTTCGGCTTTCACAAGATTCTCGTCATGCGGAATGGTGATATCGATAATTATTGCGCGGCGCTCTGATCGATCTATCAACACTATATCAGGTTAATGGGTAATGGGTCGGTAGCTTAGTGGTTAAGGAGTCGACCCTACGATCGAGAGGTCCCGGGTTCGAATCCTGGCCATTACACTACCGACGTGAACCCACTCCTAACACAAGCAATTTAGCTTAGCTGGAAGGGTTAGAGGGAATATTAGTAATTACGGTTACTAATATTCTTTTTAAAAAAAAAAAAAAAAAAAAAAAAAAATAGTCCTGCGGGCCGATCGCCGTAATTTTATGCAGCGCGTCTTGAATGCGTTTGCGTCTTAACGTTTGATTTCGTATTGCCGTAATTAAGTAATGGCGCACACGTCACGCTCACCTAAACGCAGTGCACCGCCGTATTGTCATAATAGAACGTGACTTGCGCGTACAGTGCCTTTCTTTTTTTTGTGCGGAATTCCCTTCGGATACCCCCCCGCCAGCCAGCGGGGGCGGTTATGTCGGGCTTGAACCGACTAAAACCGCACGCCGTCTCGGGTCTACAGACGCCGGGGTGTAAGGTAGTGCGAGTTTTGTTTAATTCGTCTCACAAAAACGGTTGTACTGTTTAAATTCCCATACAAAATAATCTTCACGAATACGCACGTTTTTGTGAGACGAATTAAACAAAACTGGCACAGAATCGTATATCGTATCGAACAGAAACGGTATCGCACTAAATTTTGATATTTCATAAATGTTAAATGAAATGTCACTTTGCAGTGTTTATTACTTCTTGCTCAAGTGTTGTTCACGCATTGCAGAAGTGTACAATTGTTAACTTTGCAAAGCTTGTAAGTAGGTAACTTTTATGTCATTTCCTAGTTTTCCTACAGATATATAGTAAAATCATACTCAATTACCGATTAATGTACTAACCTATCTTATTGAGCTGAGTGAGACGAAGTCGAGCGAAAGCTCCTCATACCAGACTTCAGGATTTTCTTTGTCACAGGTCTGCTCCTAAACTACTAATCCAATCAGAACCAAATTTGGCATGATTAAAGAGGTCAATCAGAGGAAGGTTTATGGATATATTTTGAAAAAATTAATGCTACCACAGAGGAATGATCACCGTTAAAAAAATTCCAGATGGAATTACATAATAACCGCTCGAGACACTGTGACCAAACTTTACACGCTCAGAAAGCATGTCCAGAGTTGTGACTTTCAAAAAAAAAATTCAAAATCGGACTTGCCACGGAGGAATGATCACTGTTCAAAATTTTCAAAATCTGATTCGCGATGTCTCACTCAGCTCAACATTGCAAGCAGCGATTCGCCTTGCAGACCTAGTAATACCATACCTTTCTACTTTTAGGGCATAAAATTTGAACATGAACGATTTGCGTTGGTAAATTTTAGATTTGGCGGATCAGGATAGTGATGATAGATCGATCCCAGTACAACGTGATGAGCCCATTTTCAAGAACTGCGTCGGGCACATACCATAGTACGGTACCTCTGATTCCACACGGTTGTACTTTTAACTTGTAATTATTTATTAAACTTTATGCACAAGCAACAATACATAGGCGGACTTAACGCCACATGCAGGCATTCTCTACCAGTCAGTCAAGGTGAGTGGTAGAGTCAAGCAACAGTCATTTTGGCCGTTGCATGAATGGGCCGACTCGACCGGGGAAGCACCGCCCTCTCACAGAATATCGACGCCAAGTAACAGTATTTGAACTGTTGCTTTCCGTTTGGTGAGTGAGAGGGCGGGAGCCCAAACTCCTTTCCCATCCCCTCCCAAACTCCTTACCCATCCCCTTTCCTTTACAGGGTCAGCAGCGCGAATGTGACGCCACTGGTGTTGCACACGTCCATAGGCCGCGGTAACCACTTCCCATCAGGTGGGCCGTGTGCTTGTGCTCTGCAACCTTAGAGGTATAAAAAAAAAAGCAGGAAACTCAGTAGATGCATTATCGAGAGCAATATTTAAAGATGAAATACTCCTAGATGATATAAACAACAATAATTTGGTAACGTAATAAATACATACCTACTCTAAGGTAGGTATAATAAGATATACTTAGGTACTTACATATAGCCGGGGTGCTTGGTTGGGGACCTCCACGCGGTGCACCCTGGGCAACGGAGACGGCAGCGCCTCTCTCCTAGGGCGGGAGAGACGCTGCCGCCTACGGCCAACTCCGACCGAGGCGAGGACGGCCCTGTTGAGGGCTGTTCGGAAGCTTTCCCTCTGATTAGCAGATGGCACAGTGGAGAGCAAGTAAGAGGGACATCTCGAAACCGGAGATGGCCCAGGGTCAGTCGGGGTGCGAGGGATATGCTCTATGGGTAACCTTACACCCCGGCGTCTTAAGACCCGAGACGGCGTGCGGTTTTAATCGGTGCAAGCCCGACATAACCGCCCCCGCGGCTGGCGGGGGGGTATCCGAAGGAATTTCCGCACGAAAAAAAAAAAAAGGTACTTACATATAGCCACCAGGGTCAGTCGGGGTACGAGGGATATGCTCTATGGGCAACCTTACAACCCGGTGTCTGAAGACCGAGACGGCGTGCGGTTTTAGTCGGTTCAAGCCCGACATAACCGCCCCCGCTGGCCGTCGGGGGGGCGTCCGAGGGGATTTCCGCACGAAAAAAGAAAGGTACATATATACAAGGCGACTCAGGCGCCGGAGAGGCGACTCAGGCGCCGGAGGTCGCTAAACGACCTCCGTCCTCCATGAGCGCAGGCCTGGGGGTGGCAGGTGAGGCCGCCTGTCACCCCAGCAGAAGCAGGCCGGGACGGTGGGGCGACTAGCGCCCCTCCCCCAAACCGGGGCAAGACGGGGACACCGTGGTTCCCAAACCCGAGGGGGCCATCTCGAAACCGGAGATGGCCCAGGGTCAGTCGGGGTGCGAGGGATATGCTCTATGGGCAACCTTACACCCCGGCGTTTGCAGACCCGAGACGGCGTGCGGTTTTAGTCGGTTCAAGCCCGACATAACCGCCCCCGCTGGCCGGCGGGGGGGTATCCGAGGGGATTTCCGCACGAAAAAAAAAAAAAAAAAAAAAGGTACACATATACATATATAAGACGGGGACACCATGGTTTTCAAACACCCCTCGGGTTTGAAAACCATGGTGTCTCGTAACCGGAAATGGTCCTCGGTCAGTCAGGGTGCGAGGGATATAGCCCGACATAACCACCTCCGCTGGCCGCCGCTGGTATCTGAGTGGATTTCAGCACGCAGGCCTGGGCCATCTCGAAACCGAGATGGCCCAGGCCTGCGCTCATGAAGAATGTATATATATACCTAATTTCAAAGTGGCAAGTTGAGCTAACATTCAGCTATCAATAATAGACATATTTACTAAATGTGACGTCATTTTACTCGCTCAAGTCTAACTATTATTCAAATGGTCTACCATTTTAACAAATCTCCTAATTCTTGCTGGGCAAAGCTGTCAAAGTGCCATACAAAATGCTGTCAATTATTTTAATATTCTCTATTACTTCTTCCAGACCCACCTGAGATTACAGTGGAGAGATCATGGGTGCACACTGGAGAAGGATTCAGGGCTGAGCTCCTGTGTACCGTCATGGCAGACCCTCCAGCAGAGGTGAGTAAAAGGCAGTAGCCAGTTACTTGGAGAGGTAGTAACGTGTTGACCTGCCTACCTAGTTTTCATTAGGTCATGTTTCCTCCTTCCGGCAATCTCGGGTTCTTTAAGCATGGCATGAAAATATATATATCTTGAACCCTCAAAGCGGGGACCACGACCACCATTCTAGGGACAGCACCTGAAATGCTGGCCACTACTTTTTAGACGTCACCTCAACTTACCATTCAAATTGATGGATCAAACATAAAAAACCTTTACCTAATTTCTTCTTCTTCGTTGAGTGAATGGCTATTTCTTAATTTTTATCGTCCCAAAACTTGGCCATAGGCACAGCATTGTCCGTTACCCTACGGGTATTTGATAGAACAGGTGGAATACTTGGCATTATCTCCAGTGGAACCTGTGGACCCAAGTTGACTGCTGCAAGCGAAATATGACAAAATGCGGCTATATTGACCAGTCGCAAGTACCCTGCGATTGTGGGACGCCATCCCAGTCTATGCCCATCCACTGTAACTAGCCATGTCATCATCAGCATCAGGCTTTGAAAGACTTCGGAGCCTGGGGTCTGCATCTTTCAAGATTAAGCTAATTTGGTCAAGGATAATACATTGTGATAGCGACTGCCGTTTGACATCCCATCTTCGAAAAGGACACCTTTTTTAAAGCCTCATCTGGAAGCCAGCAGGTGAGGTTGTCTTAGGCCCAAAGATCTTGATGGAGAGCCTTTGTACCACAAGCTGTAACTAACTAAGCATGTACTTGTGCCCTAAATAATCCCATAATCTGCTTCGTATTCTAGGTGACCTGGTACCAGAACTCGTTTCCCCTGAGCGCGTCAGAGCGCATCACCATGTCGTCGAGAGGGAACAACCACACGCTGCTCATAGCCAACGTACAGCCTGAAGACTTTGGCAACTTCAGGTAAGACTGCACAATCAGCAACTGTAACAGCGTATAGATCCTTTATAATTATTGCAATTTAAAAAAAAACATTGTTATTTTAATATATAAGGTACATGGAATATACGACCAGCCAGGTACCCAGTCATTCCCTTAATGAAGCCTAATAAGCAAAATACAACAAGACTTCATGACACTGTGAGCTCATTCTACGTAAATAGTAACGCCAACAATTCAACATAGTTCGGGTACTTTGAGATAACTTACACTTCAAACTACAAGACAACCACCATCTACAGTCTCCCCGTGACCAAGGCTGCTGAAAATCGACCAAAACGTTAGGATCAGTTTGATAACAAAATAATACCAAATAAATAGCAATAGAATCCCTTAAAAATAGTTTTATATCAATGTGTAACATTCGCGTAAAGTTCCAACAATATATCATGTACAACATATGCCTCCCCCTCTCCAGCTGCGTGGCCGACAACAGCCTCGGCCGAGCTCGCCAGCATGTGGAGGTGTCGGGCCGCCCGGGCCCCGCGCGCTTCACGTCGCCCCCCCTCGCGCGGTCGCACTCGCGCTACACGCTGGCCTTCTCCGTGGACAGCTACCCACCACTGGATGAGCTGAGGCTCCTGTACCGGCAGCTCGCCGTGAGTATACTGTTTTAGTGATTTTGATTATTTGGGTACATCCAAATTATGCCAGATGGGTATAACTATAAAAGAGTCTTATATGACTTCTCCCCCCCCCCCTTTTATGGGGACAAGAAGGGGACACCATGGTTCCCAAACCCGAGGGGGCCATCTAGAAACCAACCCTGGGTTAGCGGGGCCTTACCCCCAAGGGTCTGAAGACCCTAGACAGCGTGCGGTTTTCATTGGTTCGAATTCGACATAACCGCCCACCCCACCGCTCGCTGGCGTGGGAGTATCCGGGGGAATTCCGCAAGAAAAAAAAGGGTTTAGATGACAGAATTATAACCTGTTCCAAAGCGAGTCTTCTTGTAGTCACTGCGAGGAAAAAACAGTGCAGTGCAAAAACAGACAATATTGAAGAGACTGCAAGTTGGGAACTATGCAAGACTTTGATATGGTTCCTTTTCAGAATGTTTTTATGGAAGAACTCTCAGTCAGAAATATGGAGATAGATGATGATCGAGGGTTCGGAAGATGGGTGAGGAGCATGGCCAGGGTATTAAAGATTGGCAGCATGAAAATAAATCCAAAATGGCGGATTCAAGATGGCGTCAACACAAATGTCATGGGTGTCTCTCTCAGAAAGTATTCAAGATGGATGAATTGTGTTTCGGTTCACCTCTGCTGTAATTTTTTTTCCCTGATGCTTTCGTATAAAGAACGAAAATTCATTCGGAGGAAAAATATGGAGGGAGCTGATGATTGAGGATTTTGGAGACGGATTTTGGCACGGCCAAGGTATTGAAGAGAGGTAGGGGGTGCTCAAATTAAAACCACTCGGAATCTCATCCAATTGCCAGTGAGCTAAAAATATAACCAAAATGGCAGATTCAAGATGGCGCCCATACAAATTTCGACAGCGTCTATCTCACAAAGTATAATAGAAGATAGAAGAGAGGTTTTTTGGCAAAAGATGATCAGGACCTAGAAAGAGGTCTACTCGATGAATAGAAAAAAAAATTCAAAATGGCGAAATTTATTTTTCCATACAAAATATAAGGCGAATATTGAAGAGACAAATGTGCAAGACTTTGATATGCTTTTAACCGACTTCCAAAAAAGAGGTGGTTCTCAAAACGGCCCGTTTATTTTCAATGTATGTACACCGATTATTTCGAGGTTTCTGGACCGATTTGCAAAGTTTTTTTTTAAATAAACAGAGGAAGTTTTCGTCTTGGTCCCATAAAAAATTCTGGATCCAACTTCTTAATCCTGATGCTGAAAGTTTACTGCCCGCCTAGGCCCTAGGTTAGCAAGATTCAGAAAGTGTTCATAGTGAATTAATATTATAGGTACCAAGCAACGACTTCATGGTTAGATTTCAAGTCCCAACTCCTCAACCCTGATAATGCAGGGTACAGCTGCACTCACATTACCACTCACTCACTCACTGACACAATTGTCCTGCTAGAAGGAGTAATGGGGGATATGGATGATGTATGGGAAAAATGTAGAGAGAGCTGAGGTGACTATGGGAAAAATTCTAAATGTCAAAAAATTCAAGATGGCGGCCAACATGGTGGTCGTTTCTCCGCCATCTTTGATGACATGGCAACATGGGTATCATTTTTGAGTAAATCGAGGCTTCCGATTTTGAATTTTTGAAAAAAAAAGTTGAAAAATCCAAGATGGCGGATCGATTTTTTTATTTAACACTCGGTGCGCGAGCTGCTTGCAGCTCGCGCACCGCGCAAAATACTAGTTCTATAATATTTCTCTTCCGCAGATAAACGAAACCTTCCAACAACCGGGCCGGTGGCACGACCTGTCGATACCGGCGCCGGAACCGGCCGGCTCTCTCACGCACAGAGTGTCGCACGAGCTCAGGGGCCTGGAGCCTGGAGCCGTGTATGAAGCCATCGTGCAGGCCAAGAACAGATACGGCTGGAATGAGGTAAAGTATACACATGTACCCAGCGCCATCTAGCGCAATGAAGCTGAACTACTTCGGATTTATTGATTCTGCATCGTGCAAGAAAAGTACTGACGATCATCACCATCTATTATCACCATCATTATAGCTGACCCGGCAAACGTTCTTTTGCCATGTATATTATTAATTATTGCACTGGAAATTAAAAAATTAACATGAGAGATGCACAGAAAAAACTAAATAATACGTATAACAGTCACTGCTAATCGATACACAAATAAAACCAAAAGAACATTAAAAATAAAAATCGCGATGGAAAAATAGGGGTTGATCGTAGAGGGTTGAAAATTCAGGGTTGTATGTATTTTCTAATGCTGTATCATAAATAAAAAAAATTCAACAAGAAATTGTCTAAAAATTAAAAAAAAAAATTAGGGCTGGACTTACCCTTAACATTTAGGGGAATGAAAAATAGATATTGTCCGATTCTCAGACCTACCCAATATGCACACAAAATTTCATGAGGTCAAGCCGTTTCGGAGGAGTTTAACTACAAACACTGCGACAATTTTTTTATATATATTAGATATATATATATATATATAATATAGATGGTGATGATGATGATAAAACAGTCGAGTTAGTGATTACCGGTTATAACTCGAGAACTAATGCCAGGGTGTAAGTTGGCCAAATAAGGCAATTTCCTCGCACTCCGGCTGACCCTATGCCATCTACGGCTTTGAAATAGCCTCCCTCAGGGTACTGTAGCGTCCGGGGGTTGGACGCCACAATACCTCGTGTTGATAAAAAGATAAACACAAGGGTTAGACTTCAATATATCATTTATTTTAAACAACAAAGCTTCCTATATCGAGTTTAGGGAGGTTTTTACGCGAATATATTTATATTTAAGCGAACTGTAGGGAATCGCGGTCTCCGCTCAAGGACTGAGCCTAAATTCAATACACTTATATCTTCTCTTCGGCTGGCGGACCAGGGCGGCGCCCCAAGTCGCCCGCTGTCAGCCGGATAGCCGAATGCACCGCCAAGCAATTGTTTTTTCTTCCCTAAGCTAAATTTGAATCACAAAGTATTTATTTTTAAACTCTGACACATGATGGCCAGGTCAATGAACTGTAGTGATCGAATGAGGCCGGAGCACTACAGTACTATGCAAATATGAGACATTCACAAAATAAATTCAGCTGATAAGGTAACCAACATAACTTGACTCTAAGGCGGAACTAATAAATATATATATATACAACATCCTAGCATCTGCTATTGGGATGCTGGGATGACAGGTCACATAGCCTGGTCGAAGGATCCTCCCTGTGTATCTAAAGAACATCTTACCCCATTTTTCCACATGGTAGACAGTTTAGATCCATGGTTGAGAAGACAGCAGAAGAATAGAAGAAGCGTCGGTAGCTTAGTGGTTAAGGAGTCGACCCTACGATCGAGAGGTCCCGGGTTCGAATCCTGGCCATTACACTACCGACGTGAACCTACTCCTAACACAAGCAATTAAGCTTAGCTGGAGGGGTTAGGGGGAATATTAGTAATTTCGGTTACTAATATTCTTTAAAAAAAAATGGCTTATAATGATTGTGACTTGTGTTTTAAACAGTCCCAGGCGGAAAAGAGTGTTTGATGTCATCAAACTATATTTCATTTCAACTACACGGCCCCTTGTAAATATATAAAAATCAGCACTATGCTCCAGTCTAGTACATGCTGAACCAGATCCTATACGGCAAACTGTATGATTATCTTCAATACTTTACGAATAACAATAATTCTTTATTTCTATTCCAGGTCAGCGAGATATTCCAGTTCCACACCCTGGGTGGCACGCATACCGCCCACGCAGACGAGCTGACACCAATGTTCTCCTCAGCGCCACGAAAACAACTGACAGAATCCACCATTGCTCTCGCCTTATATACCGTTCTAGCGCACCTAATTTGAATTTCGAAGTTTCGACCAATCGTGTTACTTTTTATAATTTTTTTTTTTTCATCGTAAAACGATATGACACCAATACGTTATAGAGTTAAGCTTTTTTAAGAGTTGTGAGCTGTTTGTAATATACTACACCCTTTAGTTTTTTTTTGTTAAGGGTTAGTGAAGATTGGGCGCGATTTGAAACAATCTGTTTTAGGTTTCTAATAATATATCAAACTATTCAGATCAGACAACATGTTCACCAGTCAATAGCCTACTTTAAGTTTCAACGAACTCAAAAGCCTAACTAAAACCTTGAGATTGAGAGTAAAAAAGTGGCTTTAGTAATAGAAAGTTTACATAGTAATAAAACTCCGGCATATAAAATCAAGAGGAAGTGCCGCGCAGCTATCGCTTGTGATCCACAAAGCTGTACAGATGTTCAGTTCAATTAGCAACACAATTGGCCACTAACTGACATTTACTTTTAAATTTGTTGTCTGTTGTAAACTTTAACCAATCTTGTCGCTGTTTTATGTGACGTGATTGGTTATAATATGTGAGAGTTTGGCGGAACTTGTGCCCGTACTGGGCCCCGGTTCATTAAGATTGCGTTTTTTTAATGTATGATTTCAAAATTTACTTAAACTTATAAAATTAAAATTTCAAAATCTAATTGAAAACGCCTTAAAATATGAGTGAATCTGAAGACTTAATTACGAAAACGTGGATAGATTTTGTATTGACAGATCAAACGGAATACCAGTTTTTTTTTTCATAGCGTTATTTAATCGGGCCTCTGGTGGGGTTTATGAGCACTTCTTGATTTTAAGTGCCGTGAATATAAGTTTCAAAGCTGTCATAAAAATCGCGCGCAAATTTCAAAAATGGCGTTTGGAAGGCTTAAATTTTGTATTACCAGACCTTGTTAGTATCTACGATTTTTATAAAAGAGTGAAGACTAGGGTGCCTTCTCACTGAAATATTTTCATTATGAGTTGTGGAGTTTTTGTAAAGGCAATATAATTGTTGAACAGTCACGTATACCAGTGATCTTCAACTAAGGGCATATTCCGACTGCGCACCAGCATTCCCACAACTGTAACTCCTGTACATCAGGAACAAAAACATCGAGTACTAACACTCGGGAAGAGCCAGGGAAAGTTAAACGGTTAAACATCAAATTTTTACTGGTGGTAGAAATTTGATGACACAAATTTGTCACAAAATTCGGCCGGGTAGGTACCACCGTGCACGATTGCGAAAAACCCCTTCATAGTAATCCAATTTCGGTTTGATTGCGTTCAGGGGTCAGCAAGTGCATGGCCGGGCAGGGGGATTGTGGTGCTGCGACCACAATCCTCTTTTGATGAGGCCGTCAAGCTCATCTTGACGTTACTATTGTTAACATGGTACGTGTATGTAATGGTGACCCTCTTTCCTGAGACTTTACCTTCAGCTTACCATCAGGCGAGGTGAAGTCAAATTGACGAGTCCTAAATATAAAAAAAAAAGTATTGGTACCCGCATTAAAATTAATCAGAAGCGAATTGGAGAAGTTGAACAAATGTGTGTATTATAAATGTGAAAGTATGTGAGAATGGGTGGACATTTGTAACTCTTTTACGCAAAATGAGCCGAACGGATCTAATTAAAATTTGGTGCAGAGACAGATTATAGCCTGGAATACATAGGCGATATTTTACCCTAGGAATATGTTCCCATAGATCGCGGGAACGGTATCAGTATTTCACGCTAGCGAAGTCACAGAGAACAGCTAGTATAGTTATAAAATGACTACTAAGTAGGAGTGTGCCCTTAACACCGAAACAATCGTTTTTCAAAAGCCCACAAGTCCTTGAAAGGAGCCCTAACATGACTAGTCATTTGTATATTTTATATAATTTTGCATAAACCATGCTTATAGACATATTCTTTACATACTAATATTTTACTAATAACATCATCCATATAAAGTGAATTTATTAATAATATACGTAGTTAATAAATTAAACTAAGTGTTTCCAATCTTGAAAAATGCAAAAGCTGGCCATTCACCGTCTGTTTTATCGGTCAACATCATTTTTGCATTAAAACTTTAATTCAATATTTAAATTGTTAAAAGTTAACACAAATATTGCACATTGAAATAATACAATTTTAACTGATTTTAATGACATTTCAGTTGTTTTGCAGCAGTTATACTCACGGAAACGTCGAGAATAGTGTGAATAAATAATGCAATAACGCAACATGCGATAAAATCCGTTAAAATTATTAGATATCTCGTGACCGCGAATTGTAAATAAAAGCCGTTAAAACTGACTATGCCTGGCCAACCTTACCTTTAAGTTGTAAAACTGATTGATAGTAATAATATAAAATCGATCCAGCTTATTTCCCTGCAGTATCCAAGAACCGAAGAAACTAATTACCATTATGATGTGAGCTTGCTACTTTCGTATTAACTTTCTTCATTCTGTTATTCTTTTATCCTAGATTTTTTTTTAAAAGAAGGTTTGATTTTGTTATCGTCCAAATTGTATTGATTGAATTTAAGTAAGAACTATTTACCTATTTACTCTTTGCTGTAATAAAACCATCCAACGTGCTAGTTAATGAATGTCCTGCTTTAAAGTACTGCAAAATTATAGACATTTATGCTTAGTTCAACAGTGTTTATTGCTGTTTAGGTACCATTTCTTAGTGTTATATCTGAAGATGTACAGAGAATTTCCATACAGAAAAATCCAATGACACTTTGCTACATCCGGGAATGGACCTAGAGCAGACTAACAAGGCAATGTATGTGTAAAATATAATTTACGCATTTGTAATGTTTTAATTTAATTGTTTTTTTTAACCAAACCATCATGGTAGAACATGGTAGTTTGGCATTTTGGTATAATTTGGTAGTTTAAAATTATAATATATATTGATGACTTTATGAACTCTGTGGTGTATGGTAGTAGTACATTCGACTGCTAAGTCAGGTAGCGATTCCCGCTCAGTGCAAATATTTATATGCATGAATATGTCTATTTGCATTGGTCTGGGTGTTTCTAAATAGGTATATTGTATATGTATTAACAATAAAAAGTATATAAGTATGTTTATCCGTTTTCTGGAATCTATATTACAAGATATATATTATATCCTAATTTTTTTTTCTCTTTTTTTTTTTATACCACTAAGGTGGCAGACAAGCTTACCGCCCACCTGATGGGAAGCGGTTACCGCGGCCTATGGACGTGTGCAACACCAGTGGCGTTGCCGCGCTGCCGACCCTGTAAAGGAAGGGGGATGGGAAAGGAGTCTGGGAGGGGATGGGAGAGGAGTTTGGGAGGGGATATGGGAAAGGAGATTTGGCTCCGGCACTCTCACTCACCAAACGGAACGCAGCAGTTCAAATACTGTTACTTGGCATCGATATTCTGTGAGAGGGTTGTGCTTCCCCGGTCGAGTCGGCCCTTTCATGCAACGGCCAAAATTACTGTTGCTTGACTCTACCACTACTAATCTCTTGTATATAAAACTACCAAATAATACCAAAATCCATTTAATAATTATTGTCTACTGCTGCGGTGGTGCAGGCATCAGCTGTGTGGTTGCATAGTGTAATGAAAACCGTTACCAACAAAACTGTCGTGTACTCAAAAAAATAAATGAGCAATAAAATGTGTTAGTGATAAATGTCTAAGAATAAAAAATGTGTATTTACTTTGTTATAAAATTATTTAAAAAATAGTATAGGTCAATGACATGGTGAAGATCCAAAACGAACGATCCTAAATATACCTACATATTTATTAACACAATATCCCTTTGTCTGTTACCGTGTCTATAACATCTAAAACATATTTTTATGGTAGAAAACGAATTATTTCAACAGAAATATTCACTTATAACAACGAACGGTATCATAGGACAACATGTACAAATTGTAAAATACAATGTCCTTACAATTATTATATGGATCAGCTCATAGTATATATTATTTTTCAATAATAAGGCTATGATAAATATGTACCGCTTTGTATGACAGAAGTCAGACTTGGTTCTCGTTCATAGATTATTATATATAAACTAGAAATTCTCGTTCGCACTTATGATTGGTTCAATTTGATGCTGAAAGCACAGAGCCATTAATTAAAAAAAAAAAAAGAGTGGTTCATGTCCTGTCCTGTCCACTGTTACGCTTATGCTTGCGTTGAGATAATATGCTATAATTAGTTTTGACTTTTGAGTGACTGTTTTCAAACGCCAGTGCTGTAAGTATACGAGGAAAGTGTATTTACGGGGAATAAACCTCTCTAACCTTTAAAAATCCGTTCCCGCAGGGGGAACACACAGGTAGATTTCGTGAAGCAATTAATATTATTTTTTAACATGTTTAATTTTTTGTACTCGAAAACGGTAACTTTTAGCGAAAAACTTTTCAGACATTTGTTTTAGACTTAAAAATGGCCTATCGATTTAAAATGTTTCCGACTACAAGAATGTTCACCGGTTAGAAGTTATAATTTCTTCCCGAAAAATTTGGTATTTCCCCCCCCCCCACTTTTAGTTAAAGTTTTAATCTTACAGGTTTATAATTAAAAGTTGTTGGTATTCATGTATACTATGGGATAAAATTAGAACGGTTCGAATATCTTTCATGGAACGTGAAATTTTGAGGAAAAACTGATTTCACAAAAAGTGAGGCCCTACCGTCCCCTTAGACCGGATTCCACCCGTTCACGAACTTAAACTAAGTTTATACCCAAGCAATTTTTGACCGCAGTTTGAAAGCGATCGGGGCAAAAATGCGACCGTGAGAGTGCCGCAAATTTTGTGAAGTGGAACCATATATACATACATAGACCAGTGGTCATTTCGGATTCAGGGGGTCATAACTAGACCTCCTTTTTTTTTTTTTAATATTTAGTCCGTCCAATTGACTGTACCCCGCCTGATGGTAAGCTGAGGTAAAGTCCAAAAAGTAGTGGCCACCATTTCTAGAGATTGCCCCTAGAATGGTGGCCCCTACCTAGACGGCCTCAACAGATGTTTTTTCACGCCCCGCTTAAAGAGCCCAGGATTTTAGGTAGAAGGGAACACTCCTATGAAGAAATTTTTTTTAAATTCGACAATAGTCAAGAAACTAATAGGTAGATCGATTTCATCGAAATCTACCTAATACAAGAGCATTACATAACGCCCAATAACAATTCAGTGTGTGAAATCGTACTAGGAGAAAGAGAAAGAATTCTTATAGAGATTCTTCATTAATCATTCAACCTCTGTCATTGACCTAACTAATATTTCGGTACTAAAATGTTAGTCCTCTATGTAATTTTAGGTGCAATATTAATTTTAGATGAAAATCAAAGCAATACATGACACACATCAGTAGATATGTTCGTAAGAAAGGGAATTTAAAGTTTACATTATATTTAGTTTATAATATCTTATGTTTTAGTGTTTAGTGAAAATATTGCTAAGTAAGCTGCTAGGCGTGGTAAATCGTAATTCTACCAAATTGTATAATATCTACCACATTGTATAAATTGGTAGAATCTCGACTTGTTGGCAAATATTCTTGTGTAGGAATCCGTTCCCATTAAAACACTATTGTGAAGCGCAAACCGCCGCCGCGTCAAAAAAATTCAATCAGACAATCAGAAATAGAACCACTTGCTCTTATCCTACGTAGTTGAATTTTTGCGTGTTGGTTCTATTTTAATGACAATGCATGAGTTTACATAGGGGCAACACTTTTGAAATTGTATTCTAGACGCGCAGTTACGAGTTTGTAGGTCTCCTAGGTGGTAAGCGACAGCGTAGGCGTACAAATCAACCAATCATAGACCTATAAAACTAACCTCGGTCTCAGAGCTCACGTCATTCACTGATCAGGCCTTTTTTGAGCTGAGTGAGACGAAATCGAGCGAAAGCTCCTCATACCAGACTTCAGGATTTTCTTTGTCACAGGTCTCCTCCTAAGCTACTAGACTAATCCAATCAGAACCCAATTTGGCATGATTAAAGAGGTCAATCAGAGGAATGTTTATGGATATATTTTGAAAAAATTAATGCTACCACAGAGGAATGATCACCGTTAAAAAAAATCCAGATGAAATTACATAATAACTGCTCGAGACACTGTGACCAAACTTTACACGCTCAGAAAGCATGTCCAGAGTTGTGACTTTCAAAAAGAATTTTCAAAATCGGACTTGCCACGGAGGAATGATCACTGTTCAAAATTTTCAAAATCTGTTTCCGCAATAGCGGTCAAATCTATGGTCTCACTCAGCTCAACATTGCAAGCAGCGATTCGCCTTGCAGACCTAGAATTGGTTTTTTTTATTGACCAGTTAGTGCGCGTCCGCTAACTTTTTGACGTGAAGATGTTTCTTCTTCTTTCAGTTAATGGCTTCTGCAGTAGAATCACCGCAATTTCGCCAATCTCTAGTAAAATATAATAAATGTTTATAAAATTATTAATGGCGAAGACGCCAATGTCAAGTCGTGAAGATGTTTGCACCGAGGCATAGATTATTATATATATACTAGGTAAACACCGAGGTGTATAATAAATATGACATGAATTGACATCCAGTATTGGCTCCAGATAATGGAAACTCTTCAACCATAGATTATTAAGCGTAGCGAGCCGAAGGCGAGCGAAGCGTCTTTCTCCACAAATCGGGTTTTCGCGTGAAACCATACTCCTCCTAGACGGCTCGACCGATCTTGACCAAACTTGGCACGGTTATCAAGCACAGTGTGCTGAGTGTCTCTATGGGTCGAAAGTTGATGTCCGACGTACCATCGAGGAATAATCACGGAAAAACCAAATCAATGGAAAAGTCGTCTATTGTTGAAAAGGCAAATCTCGCTACGCTTAAGTTTGGGTTGATTGCGAAGCTGGTAACCGTCCTAGTTATATATACTAGAAACTCTTCAACGGTCAGCAGAATAAATCTTGCTTTTATAGAGTGACGTTAGCACAGATAACAAATTACTAATTTTCACTAAACACTATTTCGATGTTCTAATTTAAGTAATGTATAATTCATATTTAATAAATAGCATGTACAATAAAAATAAACACTGCCGATTAAAAACATTTTTTACACAATACTTTTTTGTACTAATTTTAAGAAATAATTTCTCGAATTGATTATTATAATTAATAATGTATAATGAAAGTAATCGGCCGTAACTCTTTTTAAACGAGATTAGATGTAATTTTTTAGAAAAAATAAATATTTGGTATATAAAATAAATATATATAGTATGAGTGAACTGTAAATTTGATGGGCTGTAGAATATCGCCTTTTTATTATTTGGATAAAAAAACAAAATTGGAACCCTGTATGTAGAAATAAACGTGTAAGTTTATTATATAATCACCCATGTTTTATTTCACCGTACCCATTTTTTTTATTTCTTTTTCACGTGTGGAAACTCCCTCAGAGCCAACGAGGGTGGCTATCTGGGTATTTTATTTCGGACTCGAATTACATAACTAAAAGCGCACGGTAAATCGTCACGTCTGCCTGTGATTCCAGGAAACCAGGTACGCGTACGACCCCAACTGGCCTTGACTGTTTACGTTGGTGACCACAACAAATTCGATCTTCAAAAACTTGAAGATCGAATTTGTTTGTTTGGTTGAATGCGCTAATCTCAGGAAATACTGATTCAAATTTAAAAAAAATGTATTGGATGGCTCATTTATCGGGGAAGGTTATAGGCAATATATCATCACGCTACTTCCTAGGAGAGTGGAGCAGTAATCATAAATGTCAACAAATTGGAAAAAAATGACAAGTGGGAAACACGATATCATAGCTAGATATGCTCGTTGGCTATCTTAGTAGCATAATGTAAAACATATCTCATTTACAGATACAATCTATTATTAAAAGTTCTTATATCAGAGTTCACTATAATCGGTGACTGTTATGTATAAACTAGGACGGTTACCAGCTTCGCAATCAACCCAAACTTAAGCGTAGCGAGATTTGCCTATCCAACAATAGGTCAACGTGACCGGTCGACTTTTTCCATTGATTTGGTTTTGCGGTGATTATTCCTCGATGGTGAGACCGATCTGGACATTCGACCCCTTACGACTCTCAGTAATGTCTACTTGATCACCGTGGCAAACTTGGTCGAGATCGGTCAAACGGTCTCGGAGGAGTATCATTTGTTTGAAATGCAACATTGAAACCAAAGACGCTTCGCTCGCCTACGGCTCTCTACGCTTAATAAATATAAAAAACCTTTGAGAATGCCGTGAGGCGAAACCGGTCAGGTGAAATTAATAAAAAAGAAACAATCTACTTTTACGACTAAATATTATCCATCTTTAAGTAAATCAATTTGAACTTTTGCGTTCCGTTTGGTGAGTGAGAGTGCCGGAGCCCAACCTCCTTCCCCATCCTCACCCAAACTCCTTTCCCATCCCCTCCCAAACTCCTTTCCCATCCCCTTTCCTTTACAGGGTCGGCAGCGCGAGTGTGACGCCACTGGTGTTGCACACGTCCATAGGCCGCGGTAACCGCTTCCCATCAGGTGGGCCGCAAAACAGCAACTAAAAAATAATAAAAAACGATGCGCCGTCACCCACAGGCCCGCGGTCATGGAGAAGGAGGAGAAGGGGCTCGTGGTTAAGTGGTAACTGAATAGGTTAGCACATTGTAAGGTTTACTTAATCCTAGCCAGGTCAGTGGTGATCGTTCTTAACACATTGAGACCCCTTTCGGCCTCGAAAGCCTTTAAGCCGTCGGTCCCGGTTATCATAATAAATCCGATAATCCAGAAATTTTGATATCACCATGTCTGATGGGAGTCGGTTCACGTAGAATGTCGAAAAACGACCGTTTCGTAGTTAGGTGAAAAAACTGACCCCAACTTATGTACATAGATGGGCAAAGGCTCGGACGAAGATATTATTATTTTAACGAAAATACAAGCCAGTAAAAGAGCGACTTCGGTAATTTGTCGTCTGCGTCTGGGATATGCCTGCACTAATGTAATTCTGGCAAAAATCAGGATCAGGGACAGCTCTCTCAGTAAGTGCGGTTTAGATGAAGGCAGTACAAGTCATATATTCTTTGAGTGCCCAAGAATGAATGGTTCTTTATATGATATCCCCCCTACTGACCATATCCCTCGCCCCTAAAATTTAACTCTGTTCTGACATATACTAATTCCCCACTCATATAATATTTAATCTGTAACTTTATTAACTCAAATAATATTCACTTGTAGAACTGTGTTTGTTTGCCTTAACCTCTAAAACCTGTGTGCTTTAGAATTTTCTTCAGGTACTCCAAGACTCCAACATATTACATGACATTCGGACTTTATTCCTTTATTGTACTCTTCTTTTGTACACTCGCGAAGCTTTAATCCATAGTTACATAGCGTCAGGCCAAAACATTATAACCCGTACTGAGTTATTGGCAAAAACATCGGAATCGCAACAAAAAATAAATATAGATGGTATCTGTATTTTCTCAGTTATCTGTGAGTGTGACATCTGCAAGGTATAAGTTCCTTGACATCTGTGACATTTGAAGACAACAAATATACAAAACAATACGTATCAACAAAAAAATACTTTTGAATTTCATGTTCTAAGAGAAATCTGAATAAACATGTCTACAATAATAATTAAAGATAGCGAATCAAAAGATTTACTAGCTTGTAGGACATGTTTAGCGACGGAAAAGAAACTGTACAGCATACACGAGTACAATTTGTTAGAAGCTTATAAGTTTCTCATAGGGAATGAAGTGAGTGTTTTTGTTTTTAAAAAATAGCTTGTAGATAAGTTATATCAGACAAGGTTATTCTTGACAAAAGCCTATCTTTACCTGTTGTCTTAGCTGATGAGGCCTTCTTTATAATTATTCTTTTTAGTACAATTACTACTTACGGAGGGATATTTGTATCGATATTTATACGTCCCAAATGATTTTACTCACCGTGCAGCTATAACTATAGATTAGATAGATATTGGTAGGACTTCGGTTTGTCCGCCCACGATTTAAGGGCTGGGAGTGGGAATGGGGGGTGAAGGGGGGTGTAGAACCCCCCAGGGATTTACGTGGGTTGTTTAACTTTAAGTAGCGGACTGGGAAGTATAACGCGGACTCTGCCCAAGGATAGGGCTTAAAGCGAGATTCTCTTCAGAATACTTTCCGAAGCTTCAGTCGGAACGGTTCCTCCAGACCCGTTCAGACTCCAACTGTCCAGGCCGCCTTTCTTTTATCGTGTTCCTAATTCAAAGATTTAAACTGATACAATATATAGTTTATTTAATCTCTGACACATGATGGCCAGGAAAACTAACTGTAGTGCTCGAACGAGGTCCGAACGCTACATCAGCTGCGCCCCATGGACGTCATGTGACAGTTCTAAGCTAAGGCCCTAGGTAAGCTAATCTGGGACCCAAAAAAACGGGATAAAACAAAGGCGGCCTGTACAGTTGGAATCTGAACGGGTCTGGAGGAACCGTTCCGACTGAAGCTTCGGAAAGTATCTTGAAGAGAATCCCGCTTTAAGCCCTATCCTTGGCCAGAGTCCGCATTATATTTCCCAGTCCGCTATTTAAAGTTAAACAACCCGCGTAAATCCCTTGATAATATAAATAGGAGTGCGCGTGGTGAAAATAAATAATATCCTTTCTTTCAAAAAGTCTTGTGATTTCATCGCCTTAAACACACGTGACGCCCAATCCCCGGGTATCACAACTTTGGTGGAAGCGCCGGGTATCGATCCCGGTACCTCTCGGATAATCTAAAGTTGAGCCTAGATATTTAGAGGTCAGTAGACAGTCAAAAAGGAAGGAAGGAAGTGCCATTATGTAGTATGAAAACTAAATTCGCCAATTTTCCATGATAACATTTTAACAGTAATATAATTTGAGTACTTAGAATAAAGTGAACACTTTTAGGCATCTCCGTGTGACCGTCTACCTCTGCACATATGTATCTACTGTGCTACACTTCTACTCAAATTCAACACGTTCCGAAGGAATAGCCAGCTAGCACAAGAACTTCTACGAGATGCAAAATATGTAAGTACATAGCTGTTTATTTATCTGTAACTTTTATTATAAAGAGGAAAGAATTGTTTTTTTTTGTTCGTTTGTCTGTTACAATACTTTCACAACGCTTCGCTACCAAAATTGGAGCTCTCCACACCTCATGCTCCTTCAGAGGAGTAACACTACACCTCTAATGTTGCAAGTGTTCATAAACCTACTTAATATAATAATTAATAATCACCAGTTTGCGATCTTAGTACTACAATATAAAACTTTCTCATTTACAGATTTCATCTACTTTTACAACTAAATATTATCCATCTTTAAGTAAATCGGCAACTAAAATTATTGATGTAACTCAAAATGAATTTTCTGAACTAAATCCTGAATATTATGACGAAGAAGATTATGACTACACGGAAAATATAGAACGCGACGATTCAAAAATATTTACAGACATCATTAAAGACGAAACTCCTGTCACTGATAATATAAAAACACCAAAAAAAACTCAAATCAAAACAAACAAAAATTCTAACTCAAAATCAAAAAAAGAACACTCAAAATCAACTCAAAATATCTCTATAACCAACTCAAATGTAAAGAAGAAAGGTAAATATTTTGAGACAGATGAGAATGTGCGTGATTTTGAGAATGATTATAATGTTAATGTAATAATTTTGAGTTCAGATCAACAGATGAAGGATGTATTGAACAGAAAGTTGCGTAGCAATTATCTACAGAGTCCGTACAAATGTGAGCTCTGTTTCAAAGGTGTTATGGATGAAGATAGCTTGAAGAAACATGTGCTATATCAGCATGACCCTGTAAGTAAGTCTTTTGGCAAGTCAACACATAATACTTATATATTATTAATTTATTATTATAATTGTCTTGTCTGGTTATATTTTTAACTGTCAACACAAAAAGAGGGGTATTATAAATTTAGCCTGTGTATGTTTGTACATACACAGGCCCCGTACATAAGACCCCTCTATTTGCGTTGACAGTTCCAAATCGTTGCCATACCGCAAAGCAGTACATGCTGGGGAGCTTAGCTCTAAAGATATTAACGGCTAGTACCCTTGTGGGTACATGCTGGGGAGCTTAGCTCTAAAGATATTAATGGCTAGTACCCTTGTGGGTACATGCTGGGGAGCTTAGCTCTAAAGATATTAACCTTGTGGGTACTAGCCGTTAATATCTTTAGAGCTAAGCTCCCCAGCATGTACTCCTTTGAGGTATGGTAACGATTTGGAACCGTTGGAAAAGTATGGCATAGTGATTATTGTGAGTGGCTACGCAACGATGATCACCTGTGCAAAAATTAGGCTGGCACAAATTCTGAATTGTTTTCTTAAAATTAAAATGTTCTCATCGAGATGGCAGGCTGTAATCATCATCAAAATCAAAATGTGTCATCAACTATTGGAAAAAAACAATAATTTTTGTGGAACAAATCGTTTGACACTCGTAATTTAAATAATAAATAAAAATTCTAGAACATATGGTCGAGGGTTCGAGTCTTGTCCTAGATGTTCTCTTTTTCCTATCTAAAATCTATAGGCAAAGTAAGCATATTAATTGCATAAAAATTTAATTGATCTAGGACATATTACACAACGCCATCTAGGGCCATATGGGTTCTAGAATGCGGATAATCATACTTCGATACTATTATGTTTGTAAATAAATACACAATATACATAGAAACACCCAGAACAATGCAAAAATACATATTTGCAAGGGGCGGGAATCGAACCCGCGACCTCTGACTTAGCAGTCGAAAGCTCTACCGCTACGCCACAGAGGTCGTCAATGAGATTAGGTAAACATATTTGTAAATAGACCAAAACAAGTTGAATTCCTGAGACGAGCTCAGCCGAATACAAGGGATTTTCGATTTTGCGATTTTTTTTTTGCGATTTTTTCTTTATCTTGCAATGGTTCACCCCAGCACGAATCTATTACCGAAAACAGCAACTCGATAGCTCATCTCTTTCATACCCAAAACTGTGACAGAAAATTGGCAACGACGACCTCGACGCCGACAACTCGATAGCAATAGGGCTTTTCTTAAGAAAATCCCTAAAAATAGCACGCAGAGTTCCGTATTCTTCCGGAATCTAAATCCAAAAAATCATTTTTACCGGGATCCGAAAAAACGGCACCACTATTTGCTAAACATTAGTTCTTAGACGTCTTGTAAGTGCCGTTTAGTTTTTTGTTTTACCCGAAATTACTAATCCCCCTAACCCCTCCGGCTTTAGACACCCTCCGTGGCGTGGCGGTATTGAACGCGGCCGCTACGCAGGAGGCGCGGGTTCGATCCCCGCTCATTGCAAATATTTGTATGAATGAATATGAGTATTTGCATGCCTCGGAGAGCACGTTAAGATGTCGGTCCCGGTTGCCATACGAATATGTATGACAGTCGTTATATGGGAATTGGGTGAAATGCCCCACATAGAAGGGCTGATCACCCGTCTGGTCAAACGGCGTCCCCACTGGCAGTAGCAGTAACCCCTCCGGCTATGTTAAATCGCTTGTGTTATGAGTGGGTTCACGTAATGACCAGAATTCAACTCCTTAACCACTAAACAATCGACGCTTTAAAATTTATTTAAGCTAGATTGCTTAAATACGTCCGGTAGTTTAACGACCAGGGTTCGAACTCCAGACGTCCCAATCGCGACTACGACGGTGCTAACAAAATATCATGTCCGCAGAGCAGGGGGTCCATCGTCTGCCAGTACTGCAGCTTCCGTTACAAAGACAAGAGAGGTCTCAACCAGCACTTGAAGAGCCATAGGCTCAAGTTTGCTTGTAGGCAGTGTCCATACGTGTCAAGAACTACGTAAGTACCTTCCCTACCTGGCAATCATATCATGAGGAAATTCCAGCTTAATTTTTTTTTATTTGTTCATATAAATACATGTTTTTAGGGTTCTGTACACACGGGAATCAAAACCTACAGGGTACTTCCCGTGAACTTAGAATCTTGAAATTTGGTACGAAGTAATGTCTTATAGTACAGATAAACAAAATCCTATCGCTTCCCAGGCGCGTTGAAACCGTGGCGATTTCCGAAATAAAACTACATAAGACAGTAGGCGGAATTACTAATATGCCTCCTAACCCCTCCAGCTAAGCTTAATTGCTTGTGTTAGGAGTGGGTTCACCTCAGTAGTTTAATGACCAGGATTTTAACCCGGGACCTCTCGATCGTAGGGTCGATTCCTTAACCACTGAGCTACCGACGCTTAAATTACTAACAATATATCGTTTTATATTAGGTCGTTACATATGAAATTCCCGTTTTTCTTGAAGAAATTGGAGGAAATCCAATTTTCAGTACTAACATTATTGCATATTTTTAGGAACGACAAATCCAAATTTTACGTTTTTTTTGTGTATGAATGAGACAACATTAAGCTAACAAACAGCAACTTTTATTACATTTTTGAAAAGTGACAGCTGTTAAGTAATACGAAATTTATCATCAAAATGGATAGCATTTAGGAAGTACTGTTTTTGAACATCGAATTAATTTATCAAGCGGCCAATAAAAACAAAATTTAATACAGAGTTGTAAAATCTTGAAATCAACTTTCAAACAAAATATAAATAATGGAAATAGGTATTAAATTACAGGAATAACGAGCTCATGAATTTGTAAGAAAATTTTCGGTAATTTCATTTAAATATTTTTATTTTTATTTCATTTAATAATTTAAATATATTTAGGACACGTCCATTTGACTTCACCTAACCTAATGGTAAGCTGAAGTCTCAGAAAAGAGGGCCACCATTACATACACGTACCATGTTAACAATGGTGGCACTCAGCTTGACGGCCTCATCAGAAGAGGATTGTCGTCGCAGCACCGCGTGACTCCCACCGGCCCCACTAGTGCTGCGACCACAACCCCCCTGCCCGGCTATGCACTTGCTGACCCCTGAACGCAATCAAACCGAAATTGGATTACTATGGAGGGTTTTTCGCAATCGTGCACGGTGGTACCCACCCGGCCGAATTTTGTGACAAATTTGTGTCATCAAATTTCTACCACCATATTAAACATAAACTCACGCCTATATCCCCGAAGGGGTAGGCAGAGGTGCTAGCACCCACATTTCGCCAGTTTATGTTTAGGTCCCAATGCAAGGTGTAAGGTGGCGAGCCTATTGCCATTAACCGGGCACTTATAAGCCTGCGATAAATACACACATAACTTCGAAAAGCATCGAAAAGTCATTGGTGTGTGCCATGGTAAAACCTGGAATCGAACCCGAGACCTCGTCTCAGCAGTCCATTACCCATACCACTAGGCTACCGCGGCTATCTTATATATATATATATATATATATATATATATATATATATATATATATATATATAGTATATATTATATACATAGATATTGTTGTTACAGTTTCAACGCGAAGGAACACTTCAAGATGCACACAGGACACACGCATCAGTGCAGACATTGCGGCAAGTCTTATGAGTAAGTTGTTTATATCATGCTAGCTGATGCCCGCGGCTCCGCCCGCTTAGAATTCTAATCCAGTTCCCGGAACCTAGAGTAGCCTTGTCATCTCTATTATAAAATTGTAAATTAGTTGTGTCTGATTGGAGCTATTCAAAAAAAAAATACTTGGGTTATGTTAAGTGAACGATTCTCCCTGGGCACGTTTCCGGGCACCCCGGGTAAGCCCTCGAAAGGATAATCGAGGGCTTACCCGGGGTGCCCGGAAACGAACACTTGGGGAGGACATCGTGCGGTTTTAGTCGATACACGACATAACCACCCCCGCTGGCTGGCGGGGGGGTATCCGAAGGGATTTCCGCAAAAAAAAAGTGAACGATTCTGAACACAAAAACATTTTTTTTAAATTGTTGTGTATTTACTGTTTGTGCGCGATGGACGCAAAAACTAGTGAATAGATTTTGATGCGGTTTTTTCTATTGGTCAGACTTAAAATCTGCCGTATGTTTGATTGCAATTGATTAAGTAAATCCAGAGATATGACCGAAAAACGTTAGTCTTTAGGCTTTCACGGCCGGCGTTGCATGTAGAACATACTGCTTCCGGGCTGTTTGGCCGTGGTCCATATGAAACCTTGTGTTCCAAACGTTTCATCGATCACTGCGGTAGACCTCTTCAGTGGTACAGGTCCGGGCGCCGATGAGAGCGTAGAATTCTCCTCGGCGGCGACTTCTCTGCGACTGATGTAGAGTCAACGTTTAGCCTTCTCGGCGACCCCTGAGGGCCGCGAGGAGTCCGCATTTGGGCGATTGCCACCTTGGCGGAGGGGTCGGGCTCTCTGCCGCTAGATAACGGCAGGTCCTGGGGGCGGGTGTCTGATTGGAGCTATTCAAAAAAAAAATACTTGGGTTATGTTAAGTGAACGATTCTCCCTGGGCACGTTTCCGGGCACCCCGGGTAAGCCCTCGAAAGGATAATCGAGGGCTTACCCGGGGTGCCCGGAAACGAACACTTGGGGAGGACATCGTGCGGTTTTAGTCGATACACGACATAACCACCCCCGCTGGCTGGCGGGGGGGTATCCGAAGGGATTTCCGCAAAAAAAAAGTGAACGATTCTGAACACAAAAACATTTTTTTTAAATTGTTGTGTATTTACTGTTTGTGCGCGATGGACGCAAAAACTAGTGAATAGATTTTGATGCGGTTTTTTCTATTGGTCAGACTTAAAATCTGCCGTATGTTTGATTGCAATTGATTAAGTAAATCCAGAGATATGACCGAAAAACGTTAGTCTTTAGGCTTTCACGGCCGGCGTTGCATGTAGAACATACTGCTTCCGGGCTGTTTGGCCGTGGTCCATATGAAACCTTGTGTTCCAAACGTTTCATCGATCACTGCGGTAGACCTCTTCAGTGGTACAGGTCCGGGCGCCGATGAGAGCGTAGAATTCTCCTCGGCGGCGACTTCTCTGCGACTGATGTAGAGTCAACGTTTAGCCTTCTCGGCGACCCCTGAGGGCCGCGAGGAGTCCGCATTTGGGCGATTGCCACCTTGGCGGAGGGGTCGGGCTCTCTGCCGCTAGATAACGGCAGGTCCTGGGGGCGGGTGTACGGGTGTACTGCCCTCTGGTCTTCGCGTGGGGGCCGTGCTCCTCTTCACGTCGCCGGCGGTCAGGCCCAGCCAGGTGAGACTGTATTCACAGAGGCCCGACTGGGGCGCCCAGCGACAGGCGGCGGCTTACGAGACGGCCCCGGGATGTAGAGTCTTTAGTCACTGGCGTATTTATAGGCGCGGCTGGAGGGTTGAAACGACGTGATCGATCCTGATAACTAACTAGGAATTCAGTGCAGGGTGCGACTGAAATAAATTGAGCTGAGCGAGCAGGACTCTTACTTTGAAAATAAGACATCTTACTACGGTCGCGCGCTTAGCTAAGGCCGCGCGCTCGTGAAACTGGTTTTCGGTTATTATTCCTCAATGGTACATCGGACATGAACCATCTCGCTTCGAAACACTCCTCAGTGTCCACACTATCGCCGTGGTAAATTTGGTCAAGATCGCGCGAGTGGTTACGGAGGAGTTCAGCCCCCAACAAACGGTTATGCCGCGTATAAGAGCTTCGCTCGCTCAGCTCAACTAACGATAAAACGAAGCCGTGATCCGGGCCACTTTGACATATTTCTGGTAAAACTTACCACAGGAAGCTGTCCAGCCACCTAACCCACCTGAGGATACAGCATCCCTCCGACTTCATCTGGTGCGACATTTGCGGCGAGGCCTTCATTGGGCAGTTCGGACTCAACGCGCATAAGAAACACGCTCACAGACACGTATGTATTAACTGAATGTATGTATAATCAATAGGCAATGACCTTAGGAAGTGATAGGTTACTGGTTAAGGAGTCGGTTTTACGATCGAGAGGTACCGGGATCGAATCTTGGCCATTACACTACTGAAGCATACCCAGTACCAATACCTACTAGTCATTTCAGTTACTAATATTCTATAGATTTAGATCAGAAAAAGAGAACATCTAGGACGGGACTTGAACCCGCGAACAGTCCCTTACAGGGGGAATGCTCCGACCAACTGAGCCACCTAGACACGTCCCAGATATTCGAAATTCTCCGATATGTTATATTCGTCTCGGGGCGACGCTTTAGCCATCTACCGTATTTCTTGCGAACTAATATTCTTTCAAAAAATTAACATAACATAGCTTCACGCCTGTATCCCCGTAGGGGTAGGCAGAGGTGTATACACACCCACGATTCGCCAGTTATGTTTAGGTCCCAATGTAATAGGGGCGAGCCTATTGCCATCTACCGGACACATTACTAAGCGAGTGATAATTAACATTTATTAATGCACACATAACTAAGAAAAGACAAAGGTGTGTGCCCGGGGCGACTGGGGATCGAACTCGAGACCTCGTCTCAGCAACCCGTTACGTACGTCACTGGGCTATCGCCACTTTGAAATGTATGTATTTGTAAAAAAATATGTATATTCTAGAACACATAACACAAGCTTGTTAAGCTATGCTTACTTTGTGTCTAGTAAGCGATTGTAGAAAGTTTATTCATTTATAACTAAAATTGTATGTTTATTTGTATTTTTTTTTGTGAACAGCTTAATCTTCCATTCTCCTGCGTCTCCTGCGAGGCGAGTTTCGTGTCGGAGACAGCGCTGAGTCACCATTCGTCGTACGGTCACTGTTCTCCAGTGAAGTGCGTCCACTGCGGGGACTCCTTCGAGAAAGAGATGGAGTTAAGAGATCACTTGTTAGAGAAGCACAGAGTATGTAAAGTGTACGAGTGTGAAAAGGTAAGCTATCACTTCACTGGTGGTAGAAATTTGATGACACAAATTTGTCACAAAATTCGGCCGGGTGGTTCCACCGTGTACGATTGCGAAAAACCCTCCATAGTAATCCAATTTCGGTTTGATTGCGTTCAGGGGTCAGCAAGTGCATAGCCGGGCAGGGGAGTTGTGGTCGCAGCACTAGTGGGACCGGTGGGTGTCACGCGGTGCTGCGACCACAATCCTCTTTTGATGAGGCCGTCAAGCTGAGTGCCACTATTGTTAACATGGTACGTGTATGTAATGGTGACCCTCTTTCCTGAGACTTTACCTTCAGCTTACCATCAGGCGAGGTGAAGTCAAGTTGATGTGTCCTAAATATAAAAAAAAAATGTTTTTAAATTTAGAGAATAGGAAAAAACAAAAGCTTTGGGGACAGATCGAGTCAGCGGATGACCAGAGGCACCGCCCTTGATCCTGCAGAAGAAAATATCAAGAAGTAAAAGTGGATCAGGCTCAATCACTGAACAGAATTCGCGTCCCACTCTAGTACATTCAGTAAAAATAATTAATAAAAAAATCGAATAACCCGACTGCCCTAAAAAGACCGAAACAAGTTTAATAGCAGGCGGGACCCATTGATTTTCTTTCGGTTTATGATTTGTAAACGGGTCTCGCCTGCTATCAAACTTGTTTCGGTCTTTTTAGCGCAGCCGGGAGTTAGGTCGAGACGCACGGCGAAGACGTTTTTAAAAATAAAACGCCGGGACGTTTGTCCCTTACAAGTGGTAGAGCAGAACTGAGTTTAATTCGTGAGCTTAAACCTCACTTACATCGCATCTTATTACTAATAGCTTAATACTAAGAACTGCGAGGACTTGGTGATTATTACGCGGACGTAACTCCTCCCCCTTTAAGTTTGAAGCACGCGGAAGACTGCTGCTGTGGTTGCGAGGGTTCTTGTAACTGCATCTGCAGGACTTCTCGCGTCGCTGATCTCCTCCTGTAGTGGCGCCTATACCGGTGTATACTGCACCCTATGGCTGCAATAATGATCATTATGTATAAACATAATGTAGGCCAGCTGGGTGTAGCCGTGACGGCTGGTTCTTCTCCTTTTAGTTGTATTTTAGTCTTCTGCAATAAATCCTGTAGGTCGTCAAGCGGGACCTCTTCTATGTTCAGCGTGACTGGCATCTTCTTAACCTTTGTAGCGTAACGTGTTTGTGGGAGAGGTACACTTTCTTTAATGTCTATATATTTCTTGTGGGTGCTCAGCTTCCTTCCGGCTATCTCGATGGTACACTTGTTGTCAATCGTAATAAGTACCACGGCTTTGCTTCTTCTATAGGAGACTTCGTTGCCACATGTTGTTTTTATTACTTCTTCTTGTTTTAGGATGGCTATCCAGCAATTTTCTTTTATTTGGTTGAGTATGTTGTTCTCGAAGTCGGCTGTTGCATACGTGCAATTGTTTGGTTCATTATGTTGTAGTAGTTGTGCTATGCAGTCTTCGGAATGTTGCAGTCGACGCCATTCGATGTGTCGGCAGATGACGTCGTCCTCCGTGATGTGTAGGCACGGTTCGTGAGGGTATGCAAACTCGTTGCTGCCCAAGATTAGGTAGGGGTTCTTAGGTATCAGGATGGTGCTGTTGTTGTTCGGGATTGAGTATAAATGGAGTAAGTTATATGGATGGTTAGTCACTAAGGGAATTTCCAATACAAAGTTTAATGTTTCGTTTGTACTGTACGCTTTGACAACGATAGATTTTTCTAGTGCGTGTATATTATCTAGCGTTGGTGAGTATGGCAATTGCATGTTGTTGCTAGCAACATCCTTTTGGATACCTATTAATTCTGCAATGAGATAACTGGGGTCAACTATGCTTGGAGATAACTGTCCTACATGGGAGAATGTAATAGCAGTTTCTAAGGTAAGTAATTGTTCAAAGAGTTGTTGTAGGCAAATTTCAACCTGATTATATATTTGTATTGTATATATTTGGCTTTCTAGCGCCTGATTTCGCTGGTTCAAATCATTATAGCTCGAGATATTTCTTTCTGATTTTTAACTATTTTTTCTAATTTGATATGATATTCTGTAATAAAATCTGACATTATTCCTAATGTTTCGCCCTGTTTTCTCATCGTTAATTTCCTGAGTTCTTGCACTTGATTTTCTATTTTAACAGCATCTTCTTGGTCTAAATTTCCCGTAATAGCTTTTATGATTGAGCCTAATCCGTTCATTAAGCCTCTCTTAACTCTAGGTATATAAGTTCTCCCTAAACTAATTGCATTAGAGCCTAAATATACTAGCTTACTTTCTACTTTTTCTATAAGGTATTCTATTTGATCTCTTATAATTAAATTATCTTCGTAATTTGATGTATTTTTCTGAATTAATTTGAACGTATAATAATCTCTACCTAATTCTATGTATATGTCTCTTATTCTACTAACATTATATATTATAACCAAATGATAGGTATCTACTTGCTGGTGAACGGTTGCTTCTTTAAGCACCAGGACACCGTTGTAACTGTCTATAGGTTCAATCATTGCGGCGACTCCGACGAACCACAAGGCTGCGCCGAAGGCGAAGGCGTACCTGAAACACCAGGATGTCTTAGCATTCTAAGGTGGACTCTGATTGTTTTGGCATTAACATGTTTTCCAACGATCTCGGCTATCTGCTCTGGATGTAACCTAACGATAGTATACGGGCCTATATATCTTGGTTCCAATTTATTGCTACGCGCGCTTTTGGCTACCTGCTTGAAAACCTTGTCTCCTACTTTAAAGTTGGGAACTTCCGTGTTCCTATTGCTTTTCTCTATCACTGATTGTTTGTGTTCTGCCATTTTAGTAGTCACTAGCTTTTGAACGTTCTCCATGATTTGTTTGTGTTTATTTATATACTCCTGGTAGAATTCTTTCGGATAATGTAGTTCTAGGGGATTTCTACTGTTGGTGTGGCCAAATAATAATTCAAAAGGCGTGAAACCGGTCGCCGAATGTATAGTGCTGTTGTATGCAATGATTGCGTATTTCATCAGGTTGGTTGGCTCGCTTTTATCGGTTATTCTTTGAATCCGAATCATTTCTGCTAACGTGGAATGTAACCGTTCTATCGGAGAGTTAGAGTTTGGGTTGTACGGGGTAGTAAAGTGAATATGTATGTTATGCATGGCGCACACTTCTGTTATAACCTCATTATCAAATTTGGGATCGGAGTCTGTAGTGATTTTAGTTGGAACACCTATTATTGAAAATAGGCTAAGTAAAGCTTCGGCTATGTGTATACTGGTTGCAGCGGACAATGGTATCGCCTGTGCGTATTTCGAAAAGTTATCTATTATTGTTAGAAATGTTACGCCACCGCTACTGTATAGATCCATAAATAAATGCTCCATGGGTTTGTGGGGTGTATCCGTAAGAGACAGGGGTAATTTTAACGGGTTGCGTTCATATTTGGATTTGAGGCATTTTTCGCATCGATTGATATATTTCTGAACTGATAGCAACATGTTTGGCCAATGGTAATTCTTATGAAGTTGTTTATATGTTTCTTGTATGCCTCTGTGCAAGGTTTTACCTTCGTGATATTTTTTAATTAATTCTACTTGTTCGGTTATGTTCTCTACTAATGTGACTCTCGTTGTGCAACGTACTAATTTCGGTCCTCTGTTACTAAATACATTTTTTACTACCTTACAGAATACAGGATATAATTCTTCATGATGGAAATAACAGTAGAACATTCTGTCTGCTACGGTATGTTCCCTGAGAAACTTTATGATCTGTTGTTCTGTATCGTTAATTGGTATGAATACATCCTTTATAACGATTTTTCCTTTTGTTCTATCGTCTACACGGTATTCTAAGCCGGGGCACCTTCTGATATGAAACTGTTTGAGCTGCCTGTCAATCGCGTCTGATACTTCGGGTATCTTATAGTCTGTTTGTTCGGTTGAATCTAATTGAATCGATTCTGGTGTGCCTATTTGTCGGTCTATGGATGGGGGTGCTACGAAAATGGTTGAAGTGTCTATAAGTGTTTCTATGTCTATTCCGTCAAGATCGTCGCCTAAGTCGTTCGAAGTGCTGGGCTGCGGTTCCGCTGGTAAGTTTGGTTGTCTTTCGCCTTCTAAAATCATGTCTATTATTTCATCATCCTCTAACGGCACTGATTCAACGTCATTATTATACACTATTTGGACACGAGATAAGGCGTCTGCGTTCGTATTTATTTTCCCTTTTTTATACTCTATTTTATAATCGTATTCGGCCAATTTCAAACGCCATCTAACTAGATGGCGTTTGAAATTGGCCGAATACTACTACTTTAGAATTAGGGTCTTTGAGCGTCATTATCCACGTTAATGGGCGATGATCGGTATATATTGTAAACTTCTTGCCATATAAATAGGGGCGGAAATACTTAATTGCCCACACTATTCCTAGGAGTTCCTTATCTATTGTCGCATACTTCTGTTCTGTTACTGAAAGCGTTCGAGAAGCGTACGCAATGGGTTTATCCGAACCTACCTTTCCTTGTGACAATACTGCACCTAACGCTACGTCGGATGCATCTGTTGTAAGGATGAATGGTTGTTCAAAATCCGGGTATTGTAGTATGGGGGCGTTTGTAAGGACCTCCTTACATTTTTCAAACGACTGTATGAACTCTGGGGTTGCTATTACTTTCGCGTTCTTCTTCAAACATGCGGTTAAGGGTTTAGTGAGTTTTGCGAAATCCTGAATAAACTTACGATAGTAGCCTACGAGGCCTAGGAAGGACTTGATTTCTTTCTGGGTTTTAGGCAAGGGAAATTTCTGCACGGCTGCAATTTTATCAGCGTTTGGCTTAAGGCCTTCATCTGTAAGGGTATGGCCAAGAAACTTTACCTGTTTTTGAAGGAATTCTGATTTATTAAGCTGAACCTTAAGGTTATGTGAGCGGAACCTATCAAAGACCTGTTTACATTTATCTATGTGTTCCTGTAATAAAGTGGAAAAAATGATTGCGTCATCAAGGTATGTTAAATCATTATCTAAACCACGTAAAACTACATCCATTAACCTCTGGAATGTACTGGGGGCCGATTTAAGTCCGAAGGGCATTCTCAGGAATTCGTAGTGCCCTCGCTCTGTACTGAAGGCTGTCTTCTCTATATCGTTTGGGTCCATCTCTACCTGATGGTACCCTGAAGCCAGATCTAAAGTTGTGAAGTACTGAGCTCGTCCGAGTCTGTCAAGTATGTCATTGATATTGGGTAAGGGGTATTTATCTTCTATTGTCTTTTCGTTGAGCCGTCTGTAATCAATCACTAGCCTCCATTTTTGTTGGCCTGATGCGTCTATTTTCTTGGGCACAATGTGTACGGGACAAGACCACGGTGAACTAGATTCCCTAATAATATTTTGACGTAATAATTCGTCGATTTGTTTCTGAATTTCTTGCTTTTGTTTCGGTGCCTGCCTATAGTTACGGACATGTATCATCGGTGAGTCTAAGCTTATGTTTGACCTGATGGGTAAAAGTAAGAGGAATGTTTTCGCAATAGAATATATCGCGGTAATTGTAACACAATCTTTCTATTTCGCGTCTTTCCTCCGAGTTCATGTGTTCCGTTCTAAGTCTGTTAAGATTATTTTTGAGTAATTTATCTAAATTTCTATCGGTATACGAAGTATTGATAAAGGAAACCGAAGGGTCACCTTCCGAAAACGCGGTTAAATGTATCTTATAATTGTTGACTAAACTAATTTTGTTTTCCGACTTGTTCATCACCGATGTTGTTATTGTTCCGCACTTCACAGATACTAGGGCGGACGGGAACACGAGCCCATCACTGGTTATGTGTTCTGACAATTCGTAATCACCGTCGCGATAATTACACAGGAGATTAATCACCTGCTCGCACTGCGGATGTATAATTGTGTACGATCGCATGTCACCTCTTATCGGAATAGTTGTAGCATCCGTTGTCAGCAGCATATTTTTCATGTCGATCTCGCAGCCTAATTGCGACAGTAAGTCGACACCTAATAGTCCCATAAAGTCCGGGTCGAAGTTGAACAACAGGAACTTATGTGTATGATTAACATTAAACAACGGCGGGAGTGGTATGTAAGCTACGGTTTCATGTTTAGATACGTTATGTGCGGTCTTAATATAATGCATCTCACGCTCGAGTCTGGAACTATATAATATTGCGTCCGGTGAGATAAGCGATTGCGAAGCTCCAGTGTCAAGTAAGAAACGACCACCTAGCTCCTTAATATAAATATACGGTAATCTGTTCTGGTAATGCAAGTTTATGTTTACCAGGTTTCTGCGTCTAACTCCGGAGACGGGTAAAATTTTTCCGGAATATCCTCAATTTTCAAGTTTTCTACGTCCTCCGCAACTATTTCTTCCGGGTAGGACGTATCGGGAACCTCGTCAGATTGGAAATTAATCGGCGCGTATGGCGCGGGTTTGTACGGATATGTGACGTTGGGATTTCCGTACGGACCCGGCTGGTGAGCCGGTTTTGAGTTACCTGTAGGTGGACGGTTTGACCTGGCAGGGATAGCTTGTTGTTGTGTCTGCTGCGGGGCCCTATTGGGTTATTGGAATCTATAGTTAGCATTTGGTGCCTGGAACCTCTGGGTATTATTATTATTACCTGGTGTTGCCGGGTTCGGCCTACCTAAATTCGCGGTTTGCCTACCTTTTCTGTTCTTCTGTTTAACCTCCTCGAGTTTAGCCAGAGCTATTGATTGTTCTAAGGAGCCTGCACTTTGTATGCGCACGTTGAGCGCTATTATGGGGTCTAGTTGGTCTAAAAAGACGTTGACAGCCATCTTCTCATAATAGGCCTTCTTGGTCGGATCAATGTTGATTAGCGAGTACGTAAGCTCCCTAACTTTATCCGCAAAGGGTTCTATGTCTGATTTTTTTGTGACCTGCATTAACTCCTGCACTATTTGCACTTCGTCCCTGAATTCTCCAAACCTACGGGTGAGAGTGGTTTTGATATCCTCCCAACTATTAAAATTAGAGCACTCCGATAATGCCTCTACGGCTTTGCCGGATAGTTTATTTCTAATGATGCACGCAACACTAGGGCTGTTGCTGCCCTCTATAAGTTCTAGAGCGCTATCTACACTTTTGATATAAAAATTGAGTGTCTTTTTATTGCCGTCATAATTAGGTATCAAAAAGGCTAGATTTCGATAGTCTATTGTTACCTTGCTCGTGCCTGCCTCTACTACGTTCTTATCCTCGTCTGCCATTTATATTTAAAACACACACACCAAAAATATAAAAAGATGCACCAAAATATTGTACAAACAAAACAATAAACAATGTACAGGATCACGATTTTAGTGAGCTGGTACAGGAATTTTCGGGAGCAAACAGAGTTTATGCTTACCCCACGAGCATGCCGATTTTCAGGCGATGAATTCTGCTTTCCACTGCGCCGCACGAACCCGTTGATGGTTCTTCTTTAATCGCGTCACAGACGTCGCGTACGAGATTCTATCGATTCGCGAGCTGGTTGGCTTTTACGCGATCCTAACGACTGCGCCAGTTAGGTCGAGACGCACGGCGAAGACGTTTTTAAAAATAAAACGCCGGGACGTTTGTCCCTTACAAGTGGTAGAGCAGAACTGAGTTTAATTCGTGAGCTTAAACCTAACTTACATCGCATCTTATTACTAATAGCTTAATACTAAGAACTGCGAGGACTTGGTGATTATTACGCGGACGTAACTCGGGTTATTCGATTTTTTTATTAATTATTTTATTGTATACTTTTTAGTTATGATATATATATTTTTGGAATCACCCTTTAAAGCTCTTCATTTTGATACCCTACTCGATAAGTTTAAGCGAAAATATTTTTCTAACAATATACATTTAAGCGCCAAAATCCCGGCATTTTTTATTTTCTTTTATTTTGATATACCCAGTGTCACTCTCACAGTAAATACGAATCTAACGACACCTCTCAAGCTAAAATCCATCGAGCCGTTCAGGCTGCAGAGCGTGCCAAACAATTATACATACATACATACACTCCTTCTGGCGCAGTCGGGTAAATATAAATAATCTCGCGTAAACACCATTAAACCACGTTTAGTAGAGTTGTATTTATGAATAAATATATTCATCATCAAACCTCGTCTTTTAATTAAAAACCATTAGCGATCGACAAGTCAAACCCAAGACTCCACAGTACACATGTATTTTTTAAATACATAGCTTATGTCCTTCCCACCAGTAACATCTTTGCTTGTGTGAAATTTCATTAGAATCGGTTCAGCCGTTTGGGAGGTGAAGATGGTCTAACGAAATACATGAGTCGTCTAAAAGAGAGCTTCACTCTTTCAGAGCTTCGCTGAATAATGATTATTGCAAATTAGACAAAAGTTTGCATCAAATATATAGCTTTTTTTTTCTTTTCTTTTATATTTAGGACACGTCACGTTGACTTCACCTCGCCTGATGGTAAGCTGAAGGTAAAGTCTCAGTTACACGTACCATGTTAACAATGGTGGCACTCAGCTTGACGGCCTCATCAGAAGAGGATTGACGTCGCAGCACCGCGTGACACCCACCGGTCCCACTAGTGCTGCGACCACAACCCCCCTGCCCGGCTATGCACTTGCTGACCCCTGAACGCAATCCAACCGAAATTGGATTACTATGGAGGGTTTTTCGCAATCGTGCACGGAGGTACCCACTCGGCCGAATTTTGTGATCAAATTTCTACCACCAGTATTTTTTTTTTTTTTACTTTAACATTTTTATTTTAATATCGCTGACGCATGATGCCAGGCAACTAACTATAGTGTTCGAAGGAGTCCAAACACTACAGTACCACGGAGGAATAATCACCGAACAAAATTTTCTAAATCTGATTTCTCAATGAACAAAAAAGCCTCATTCACGCGATTGGTATTAAATTAAGTAATTTGTTCATATACACAAGACAAAAAAGAAAAACGAAAATCGGACAAGACATTGAGGAATTATCACCGTTAGAAAAAGTCCTGGTGAAATTGCTTCGCTCAATTTTTGCAACAGCAGAATGAATTGCAGACCTAGTTAATTTTAATCATTTTTTGATAATCGGTTTTTTTTACTCCAACTGATAGTTTTTAACATAGAAAATATACCTCGATACGTTTGTAATTAAATTATCTGTGGAGGAATAGGATGTGATGTTCCTCCAACACAAAGGGAGGATCCTCCGACCAGGCAAGGTGATCACGCCTGGCGGGCCGCGGCCCAATCGCCTCTTCGCTTGCACTTTAAAATCCGATATCCGCTCTCCCACTCAACCTATCCATGAATTGGTTTATCTTGGCTATTGAATTTGACGGCCTCTGTGGCGTAGCGGTAGTGCATTCGACTGCTACGACAGGGGGCGCGGGTTCGATTCCCGCTCAGTGCAAATATTTGTATGCATGAATACGTCTATTTGCATTGGTCTGGGTGTTTCTATGTATAATATGTATGTATTTACAAAAAAAAAGTATATAAGTATGTCTATCCGCATTCTGGAAGCCATAACACAAGCTAGTTAAACTATGCTTACTTTGGGTCTAGAAAGCGCTGTGTAGAATGTCGTAGAATATTTATTTATTATTTATTATTATTGAAAGAAAGAAAGAAAGGAAATCTCTTTATTTCGGTGCAACACAAAATAACTAAGAACATCGTAAACCATTACTCAATCGAGCATGTGTACTCCATATTGCACTAAAAAAGAAGCCAGTTCAGCATAATGCCAGGCACAAGTACCTTTTTTTTATCGTGCGGAAATCCCTTCGGATACTCCCCCGCCGGCCAGCGGGGGCGGTTATGTCGGGCTTGAACCGACTAAAACCGAACGCCGTTTCGGGTCTTAACACGCCGGCGCCGGGGTGTAAGGTTGCCCATAAAGCATTTCGCTCGCACCCCGACTGACCCTGGGCCATCTCCGGTTTCGAGAGGGCCCCCTCGGGTTTGGGAACCACAATGTCCCCGTCTTGCCCCGGTTTGGGGGAGGGGCGCTAGTCGCCCCACCGTCCCGAAAGGCACAAGTACCTTTTTTTTTTTTATCGTGCGGAAACCCCTTGGGATACCCCCCGCCGGCCAGCGGGGTCGGTTATGTCGGGCTTGAACTCTCGGGTCTACAGACGCCGGGGTGTAAGGTTGCCCATAGAGCATATCCCTCGCACCCCGACTGACCCTGGGCCATCTCCGGTTTCGAGATGGCCCCCTCGGGTTTGGGAACCATGGTGTCCCCGTCTTGCCCCGGTTTGGGGGAGGGGCGCTAGTCGCCCCACCGTCCCGGCCTGCATCTGCTGGGGTGACAGGCGGCCTCACCTGCCACCCCCAGGCCTGCGCTCATGGAGGACGGAGGTCGTTAAGCGACCTCCGGCGCCTGAGTCGCCTACGACGCGCGGCGAGCATGTTGCGGGCTCGGCGGGCCAGGAGAGTTCTAAATCTCTCCCGGCTCGCAGAAGGAGGTGGCGATGGCTGCCACGCCTCGGCGCCTCCCACGCCGGGCAGTCCGCCAGCGTGTGCAGCCCTGAGTCCTCGCTCGCGTCGCAGTGATGACACTCAGGCGTTGGCTCCTTCCTGATCCGATGCAGGTGGTCCCCGAAGCACCCCTTCCCGGAGATCACCTGCGTCAGTCGGTACGAGAGGCTTACGTGTCGCCTCTCTAGCCAATCCTCCATGATGGGCCTTACCGCCGCTATTGCGGCGAGGCACAAGTACCTTTTTCTTTGGTAGTGTAATGGTCAGGATTCGAACCCGCAACCTCTCGGTCGTAAGGCCGACTCCTCAACCAGTAAGCTACTACTACTAGAACGCCCTATAATATTAATATTTGATATAGAATTAGATCGGTAAAAGAGAACACTTACGGGACTTGAACCCGCGACCAGTCCCTTACAGGGGGAATGCTCTGACCAGCTGAGCTACCTAGACACATCCCAGATATTCGAAATTCTCCGATATATTATATACGTCTCAAGGCGACGCTAGAGCCATCTACCGTAATTCTTGTAAACTACGGAAGCAATGAATGATACAATCATTTTGAACATTGTATTTTGATTACCTACTCCGCCTAATTAATTCAATGAAATTTTCAAGCAAGTTGTATGGTTTACTTTGTAGGCGACGCTAGAGCCATCTACCGTAATTCTTGTAAACTACGGAAGCAATGAATGATACAATCATTTTGAACATTGTATTTTGATTACTCCGCCTAATTAATTCAATGAAATTTTCAAGCAAGTTGTATGGTTTACTTTGTAGGCGACGCTAGAGCCATCTACCGTAATTCTTGTAAACTACGGAAGCAATGAATGATACAATCATTTTGAACATTGTTTTTTGGATTACTCCGCCTAATTAATTCAATGAAATTTTCAAGCAAGTTGTATGGTTTACTTTGTAGGCGACGCTAGAGCCATCTACCGTAATTCTTGTAAACTACGGAAGCAATGAATGATACAATCATTTTGAACATTGTTTTTTGGATTACTCCGCCTAATTAATTCAATGAAATTTTCAAGCAAGTTGTATGGTTTACTTTGTAGGCGACGCTAGAGCCATCTACCGTAATTCTTGTAAACTACGGAAGCAATGAATGATACAATCATTTTGAACATTGTTTTTTGGATTACTCCGCCTAATTAATTCAATGAAATTTTCAAGCAAGTTGTATGGTTTACTTTGTAGGCGACGCTAGAGCCATCTACCGTAATTCTTGTAAACTACGGAAGCAATGAATGATACAATCATTTTGAACATTGTTTTTTGGATTACTCCGCCTAATTAATTCAATGAAATTTTCAAGCAAGTTGTATGGTTTACTTTGTAGGCGACGCTAGAGCCATCTACCGTAATTCTTGTAAACTACGGAAGCAATGAATGATACAATCATTTTGAACATTGTTTTTTGGATTACTCCGCCTAATTAATTCAATGAAATTTTCAAGCAAGTTGTATGGTTTACTTTGTAGGCGACGCTAGAGCCATCTACCGTAATTCTTGTACACTACGGAAGCAATGAATGATGTTACAATCATTTTGAACATTGTTTTTTGGATTACTCCGCCTAATTAATTCAATGAAATTTTTAAGCAAGTTGTATGCTTACTTTTCCAATAGTTTTAGATCGGAAAAAGAGAACATCTAGGACGGGAGTTGAACCCGCGACCAGATCATTTCGTCAGAGCATTCCCCCTGTAAGGGACTGGTCGCGGGTTCAAGTCCCGTCCTAGATGTTCTCTTTTTCCGATCTAAATCTTCAAGACAAGTAAGCATACAACTGTTTGACTTTTAAATGACCTGTTCCAGTGCGACAAGACCTTCTCCCGACAGTCTCTTCAGTCGGCCCACTACCGGCGAACGCACGTGGACGCGACGAACAAACAGAAGGTTCTTAGACCCTGGGTCTGTGAGGTTTGCGGGAAGACGCTCCCGGTAAGTTCACACCTATGACATCAGTTCCGTTTGAGGGTACAGGAGCCTTTGGGGCGCGAGGTTACACCCTGGCGTCTGAAGACATAACCGCCCCCGCTGCCCGGCCGGTTTTTTTTTTTTTTTTTTTCGTGCGGAAATCCCTTCGTGTAACCCCCCCCCCCCCGCCACGGTGTTGACGCCGGGGTGTAAGATATCCATAGAGCATATCCCTCGCACCCCGACTGACCCTGGGACAGCTCCGGTTACGAGATGGCCCCCTCGGGTTTGGGAACCACGGTGTCCCCGGTTTGGGGGAGGGGCGCTAGTCGCCTAGGCGGCCTCACCTCTCACCCCCAGGCCTGCGCTCCAGGACGGAGGTCGTTAAGCGGGCGGGTGGGTATCTGAGGGGATTTCGGCACGAAAAAAAAGGGTACAGAAGCCTATTAATAAGACTCCGCTGTATGTTCGGCTGTCAGAGGGCTGTATCTCTTAAACTGTAATAGACGGGTAGCATGTTGAAGAAGTGTCGTAGTCTTCTTCATCGGAGCACCAGCCCTGGTTGTATTAAATGCTTGTACTTTGGAGCCCGGGATCCTTTCCTGTACATAATTTGGTTTATCTTGTCTTTTACGGGAGCCACTATCGTCTGACCCCCTAACCACGAGAAAAAGCCTGCACCAGAGTGTCGTCCGTTAATTCACTTATATCTTTTCTTTTTTTTTTATATTTAGGACACGTCAATTCGACTTCACCTCGCCTGATGGTAAGCTGAAGGTAAAATCTCAGGAAAGAGGGTCACCATTACATACACGTACTATGTTAACAATGGTGGCACTCAGCTTGACGGCCTCATCAGAAGAGGATTGTGGTCGCAGCACCGCGTGACCCCCACCGGTCCCACTAGTGCTGCGACCACAACCCCCCTGCCCGGCTATGCACTTGCTGACCCCTGAACGCAATCAAACCGAAATTGGATTACTATGGAGGGCTTTTCGCAATCGTGCACGGTGGTACCCCCCCCCCCCCGGCCAAAATTTGTGTCATCAAATTTCTACCACCAAAAGAGTGAACAGCTTTGCAGGAATATTCCCGATCGTCCCCACTGGGTACGAGTGGGAAAAAAAAGTTTTGTTCGTCCCCAGTGGTGATGATTGGAACTTTTTATTTCCAAATCGCTACTATTTCTTAGTGCATTAACACATTGCGGAGGTCTGCAGAGACCTCCGCAATGACCTTTCCAACCTATATCTATCCGTACTAATTACCTCAATCTTTTAAAATTATTTTCAATCAGAAACATTGTTCAGTCTTGCTCAGAAAGTCGTAATTAAAGCATTTTAACAATCCGTGAAATCTCTTATTGAAATTTTGACTCGGTCTAAACGGAACGAGTGGGAAATAAACATAAACATAACATAACTTCACGCCTGTATCCCCGAAGGGGTAGGCAGGAGGTGTATTACACACCCACGAGCCTAGTGGCGTACGTAACGGACTGCTGAGACGAGGTCTCGAGTTCGATCCCCAGTCGCACAGGACACACACCTCTGACTTTTCGTAGTTATGTGTGCATTAATAAATGTAAATTATCGCTCGCTTAATAATGTGCCCGGTAGATGGCAATAGGCTCGCCCCCTATTACATTGGGCCCTTAACATAACTGGCGAATCGTGGGTGTGTGGGAAATAAAAAGTTACAATCGTTAAAATACCGATAATACTTATATAGAACAATTTTATTCCAACTCCGTAGTTTTCCTCCTACGAACCGAACCGAGAATCGAAACAGTGTACCTCGACTTACTAAACACGGGAAGACACACAGTGAACCCTGGACTTTCTGTTGCAGAACAAGAGCGTACTTCTGTACCACCAGAGGAACCACACCGGGGAGAGGCCCTACCAGTGTACGCACTGCAGTAAGGGCTTCACCATGAGGAAACTGCTACAGGTATGTATGAATTCCCCGAGGGGGAAATCTCGAAACCGGAGATGGCTCAGGGTCAGTCGGGGTGCGAGGGATATGCTCCATGGGCAACCTTAAGGCACCCCGGCGTCTGTAGACCCGAGACGGCGTGCGGTTTTAGTCGGTTCAAGCCCGACATAACCGCCCCCGCTAGCCGGCGGGGGGTATCCAAAGGAATTTCCGCACGAAAATAAAAAGGTATGTATGAAGTCATCAAGAGTACTGCTGCTTTCTGATGATGATTGGAAATTTTGCACACTTAGGGACCGACGATGATACAAAAATTAAAAAAAAAAACATTCAATTAAATTTTTAAGCAATTAGTATACTTACTTTTTCCTATAGATTAAGATCGGAAAAAGAGAACATCTAGGACGGGACTTGAACCCGCGACCAGTTCCTTACAGGGGGAATGCTCTGGCCAGCTGAGCCACCTAGACACGACCCAGATATTCGAAATTCTCCGATATGTTATATACGTCTCAAGGCGACGCTGGAGCCATCTACCGTAATTCTTGCGAACTACGGAAACAATGAATGACTTTACAATCATTTTTCAACTCTCCTGTTCGGAAAGTTTAATTTTCATGGGTAGATAGCCGGGTAGAAAGTAGCTTATTTCATCCCTAGGGTGGAAAGTATTTTTTTTAATTTTAAGTTTTGCCATGGAGTCCGTGATAATTTAATTACGTCATAATGCCTTGATATCATGACGCTTTTTTTTACATGGCCGCCTAAATGCACATCTCCTGACCAACTCGATTACAATGTCACCAATAGATTCGATTTTCAAAACTTCTCTAATGTTGGCAGAATTTGAACTTTTTTTTTCAGTATAAAAGCAATTTATGTTTGCTAAAGAATTAGCGGGAAAACGAGATTCAATATAAATAAATACCTTGTGCTAATAGTGGTTAAAAATGGTATCGGAAAGTGATTCCCAGTGACATGGATATTAATCTAACTCTCGATGAGATTTAAGAACAGGCAAAAGCTGTTGTTAATAATCTATTTACAAATTGTTCTAATTTTACTTTAAATTTTAACTGATAATCAATATACATACCTGTTTCATTAAATGTGTGTGTAGTATTTTAATTTCCTCACATAGTCGAAATGAAAAGTAGAGTGTTTACCTCGGGTGAATGTCACCATTTCACCCTCGAACTATTGGCGCTCTCACTTCGTTCGAGCGCCAGAAATATCGCGGGTGAAATGGCTGACTTTCAACCCTTATGTAACAATCTACTATTTCGTCTTCGTGAGAAGTATATAGCATATCGGAGAAATTCGAATATCTGGGACGTGTCTAGGTTGCTCAGCTGGTCGGAGAATTCCCCCTGTAAGGGACTGGTCGCGGGTTCAAGTCCTATTCCGAAATAAATATATAGGAAAAGGATTGCTTCATCATTTCATTGAATATATTTTATCGTTTTAAACAAGATTGCCTCTTCCAGTCCCACCTCCGCGTACACTCCAGCGACCGTCCCTACACGTGTAAACATTGCCCGAAATCTTTCAAAGGACTTTCCGCTTTGAGGGCACATGAAAATGTAAGTGTATTTTTGTATAGTTTTTTTTTTCAGTTATGCTCACATTTTTTCTGCCAACCTGTAGGACAGTTTATGGCAGACTTTAGCTCCCATACAGTAGGTAGGTTTAAGCCATTTGTAACAGGGGTAGTTAAATTTAAAGGTAGATAGTGATTGGGGTGCTTGGTTGGGGACCTCCACGCGGTGCACCCTGGGCAACGGAGACGGCAGCGCCTCTCTCCTAGGGCGGGGGAGACGCTGCCGCCTACGGCCAACTCCGACCGAGGCGAGGACGGCCCTGTTGAGGGCTGTTCGGAAGCTTTCCACGTGTCCCTCTGATTGGCAGAGGGCACAGTGGAGAGCAAGTAAGGGAGCCATCTCGAAACCGGAAATGGCCCAGGGTCAGTCGGGGTGCGAGGGATATGCTCTATGGGTAACCTTACACCCCGGCGTCTTAAGACCCGAGACGGCGTGCGGTTTGAGTCGGTGCAAACCCGACATAACCGCCCCCGCTGGAGACCCCCCGCTGTCCAACGGGGGCGGTATCCGAAGGGATTTCCGCACAAAAAAAAAAAAAAAAAAGGTAGATAGTGATTTTAAGTTATTAGAAGTTAATTGTTGGTTTGATATGAGGTTATAGTAAATTAAACATGAGACTAACTATAAGTGGTCTCAAGGGTGAGTACACATAGAGGTTTAAATTATACATACATTATACAATTAGCCGCGGTAGCCTAGTGGTATGGGTAATAGACTGCTGAGACGAGGCCTCGGGTTCGATCCCAGCTTTTACCATGGCACACACCAATGACTTTTCGAAAGTTATGTGTGTATTTATCGCAGGTTTATAAGTGGCCGGTTAATGGCAATAGGCTCGCCACCTATTACATTGGGACCTAAACATAAACTGGCGAAATGTGGGTGCTAGCACCTCAGCCTACCCCTTAAGGCATATAGGCGTGAGTTTATGTATGTATTATATGAAGACCAAGATCATCTTAGTCTTGATTTAGTAGTTACCTATTAAAATAACTCATAGGATTCGTAACGAATCACAGACAGAGGACCAAGGTTATCGACATAGCTCAAAAAATTAGCAAGCTGGCAGTGGGCCGGCCATACCTCGCGAAGGACCGACAACCGCTGGGGTAAACGTGTTCTTGAGTGGAGACCGCGACTCGGCAAACGTAGTGTAGGACGCCCTCCGGCCAGGTGGGGTCACGATCTGCGAAAGAATGCGGGCAGATGCTGGATGCGGCAAGCTGGAGACAGGGAGCTATGGCGCTCATTAGGGGAGACCTATGTCCAGCAGTGGACTAGCATAGGTTGATGATGATGATGAAAATATAGACACAATTAATAAATAAATAAATAAATATTCTACGACATTCTACACAGCGCTTTCTAGACCCAAAGTAAGCATAGTTTAACTAGCTTGTGTTATGGGTTCCAGAATGCGGATAAACATACTTATATACTTTTTTTTTTTGTAAATACATACATATTATACATAGAAACACCCAGACCAATGCAAATAGACATATTCATGCATACAAACATTTGCACTGAGCGGGAATCGAACCCGCGCCCCCCTGTCGTATGTTATTAATATTATTCTCACTGATAGATAAGTAGGTACTCCTTCTGCGAGCATGTAATACTCGCGAAGGAGGTGGCGGAGCGCGCCCGGGAGAGACTTAGAACTCTCCCGGCCCGCCGAGCCCGCAACTTGCTCGCCGCAAGGCGCAGGCGACTCAGGCGCTCCGTGGGCGCAGGCCTGGGGGGGCAGGTGAGGCCGCCTGTCGCCCCAGCAGGAACAGGCCGAGACGGCGGGGCAACTAGCGCCCCTCCCCCAAACCGGGGCAAGACACCGTGGTTCCCGAACCCGAGGGGGCCATCTCGAAACCGGAGATGGCCCAGGGTCAGTCGGGGTTCGAGGAATATGCTCTATGGGCAACCTTACACCCCGGCGTCTCAAGACCCGAGACGGCGTGCGGTTTTAGTCGGTTCAAGCCTGACATAACCACCCCCGCTGGCCGGCGGAAGGGTATCCGAAGGGATTTCCGCACGAAAAAAAAAAGGTACATATTATACATACATAATACCAATAACTTAGGCCAGCGCTACACTTGACGGAAATTCCGTTGCGGATCTTCCGCGTCGGAACGCCAGTACTTGCTATTGCATATAAATGATGACACGACGGAGCGACCGATCATTTGCGCAATTGTCTGTTATTAGTACTATACTAGCTGTTGCCCGCTGCTTCACCCGCGTGGAATTTGGTCCCGTTACTGCTGCCCATGGGGCGATATTCCACCACCACAACCTATATAAGATAAACAATTCCACCATACATCATTTTGTTACATCTCAAAGGGTTTTCGTTGAAAGCTCCCAGACGGCTTATTTTTTCCGACACCTCCAACAAATATGCTTATATTTCAGCCAATGTATACAAAAACTTGACAAATCAAATACTAGAACTTTACTCTAGAACCACTCTATCCATTGGTGAAAACAGCATGAAAATCGGTGCAGTAGTAATTATGTAGTGATGCGCATACGCTTCACTTCGATTTATAGTATTTTTTTTAAATACTACTACTACTACTACGTACTATTTACAGACAGTCGAAGATATTCATAAAAGGCATAGACAATAATATATAAATAAAAATAAAATTAAAAAAAAACCCCGACACATATATTTGCCCCCACTTTTACCCCCAGAGTTTTTTCAGGGCTCAACCGATTTTCATTGAACATATTATTTTGTAATGTGCACGTGATGCGCTTTCATTTGAGACCCCACTCGATTATATTTGCAGACATTCGGTTATTCTTCCCCACTTTCACCCCCCACAACTTTTAGACTCAACCGACTTTCATCTAACATGTCTAAAAACACTCGTCCGTACTCACTTTTTATACAAAAACAAAAAAGAAAATTGACAAAAACTTAGTAAAGATAAAACTATTTTAACGGATTCTATCGCGGTTTATTTGATGTTATTTTATATTTTTCATTGATCCCGACGTTTCGGTTGCTTTTCAGCAGCCATGGTCACGGGGAGACTAAAAATGGTTGTTGTCTTGTAATAATTTGAAGTGAAAGTTATCTCAAAATACCCGAACTATGTTGAATTGTTGGTGTTACTATTTACGCAGTTGAATCCGTTAAAAATAGTTTTTATACCATACCTACTCTAAAAAGCTTATTTTATTCACGCAAAACAGTGAATAAAAAGGCCTTTTATTCACTGTTTTGTTTTTATTCACTATTTTGGTGTTTGAATTTGGAACACAAAAATATATCCGGTCTCTATTTCAATGCTTACACAAACTACTTGCACTAAGATTCGAAATTCAAAACTCTTTGGTGCAAATAAATTCTCGAGATTTGATTGGTCGATATTTGCGACAAGGAGTTTGGCATTAGATTAATGTCTTTTCTCGTAGTCATGGTATAAAGTATAGTATGCAACTCCTGAATAAAGTACGAATTTATATCGAGGGCCATGAATCACTTGCGTCGTTCAGGATTCTAACAGTTGAATCACTCGCTGCGCTCGTGATTCAATCATTAGAATCCTTCACTTGCTCGTGACTCATCTACGGCCCTCGCTTTAAATCCGTCCTTTATTCACTAGTTGCATAATATACTATTATACCATACCTACTCTAAAAAGCTTATTTTATTCACGCAAAACAGTGAATAAAAAGGCCTTTTATTCACTGTTTTGTTTTTATTCACTATTTTGGTGTTTGAATTTGGAACACAAAAATATATCCGGTCTCTATTTCAATGCTTACACAAACTACTTGCACTAAGATTCGAAATTCAAAACTCTTTGGTGCAAATAAATTCTCGAGATTTGATTGGTCGATATTTGCGACAAGGAGTTTGGCATTAGATTAATGTCTTTTCTCGTAGTCATGGTATAAAGTATAGTATGCAACTCCTGAATAAAGTACGAATTTATATCGAGGGCCATGAATCACTTGCGTCGTTCAGGATTCTAACAGTTGAATCACTCGCTGCGCTCGTGATTCAATCATTAGAATCCTTCACTTGCTCGTGACTCATCTACGGCCCTCGCTTTAAATCCGTCCTTTATTCACTAGTTGCATAATATACTATTTCACTTCAGTAGCTCAAACAAGCGTATTTTGCTGCTTATAAACAGGCAGCAAAATAGCTTTTTGCTGCCTAGAGAGCCAAAGTTTTTTTATAATTTTTGTTCCGAATTCTGAACTAATCAAAGAATCATAATTCTAACTAGCAAAGTTTTTAGATTTGGACAATTATTAAAAAATAAACTAAATTAAATTCAATAAATTACTAAAGAAAAACTGATAAATGCTTATATTCTGAGATATTTCAGCTTGAAAAAAAATGCTATTTGCTTTCAACGCGCCGCGCCCCGCCTCGCGGCGGCTGCGCGCGCCAATTTCGGAACGCACCTTTGTTACCCGCGCCACAGATAAATAAAAAAATATACAGCCCGCGCAATGAGAAAAATTTAACAAGATTTTATCTTGCTTGTTTTTAAAAGTTTGTAAAGTGCCTTTTATTAGTTTAAACATGAGTGAATCAAGTGACGAAGATATTTTGACACCTGAGGAACTGAAACAATATGTGCAAAACGCAGAAACTAGATTTCTGCCCTCTAAATCAGGGGAAAAATACATTCAAGCATTACATAATTTCAATGAATGGCGAAGTTCAAAAGGAGCAAAAAATTATTCAGAGACAGTCTTACTGTCTTATTTCATTGAAATGTCACAGTCCAAACAATCCTCAACTTTGTGGAGTATAAACTCTATGCTTAAATCTACACTGAAAATAAAACATGACGTACATATCGATAGATATACAAAACTTGTAGCGTACTTGAAGAAGAAGTCCGTTGGGTATAAACCGAAAGAGTCAAAAGTATTAACAGCTCATAACATAGAAATGTTTTTAAATGAAGCTCCTGACAATGTATATCTTGCTGCAAAAGTAATTTTAATAATAGGCATTAATGGTGCATGTCGCAGCCAAGAATTACTTAATCTTACTATAAATGACATTGAAAAACATTCAGAAACTTTATTGTTAGTTAAGTTGAATAATACTAAAACCAATGTGGACAGATCTTTTGTTATTCGTGAAGAATATGTTACTTTTGTTGAAAAATATCAGAGATTACGTCCAAATAATATTAACACAAGTCGATTTTTCATACAATATTTTAATGGTAAATGTACAAAGCAGCCTATGGGTATAAACAAAATTGGCTCTACACCGCGACAAATAGCGACCTTTTTAAAACTTGCAGAGCCTGCCCTATATACTGGTCATTGTTTACGTAGGACATCTGCAACACTATTGGCTAGTTCTGGAGCTGATCTCACAACTCTGAAACGTCATGGAGGGTGGAAAACAAATACAGTCGCTGAAGGTTATATAGAAGACTCAATTGAAAATAAATCAAAAACTTGTAATCGGATTGTGGAATCTATAAATGTGAAACAGACTTCAGAACCACAACCATCAACTTCTAAAAATAGCATGGATGGCTACACAGAAACCCGAACTGAATCACCTACATTCACTGTTGTTTCTTCTGAGTTGATGAGTGAAACAGATACACCAATAGAAAATCTAAGCCAAGTGAATACCACAATAAAGATGCCTATTAAAACAATTACTTTAAATTTACAGCATTTTAATAATTGTACGTTTAACTTTTAGTATCTTTTTTATTCCTGAAATAAAGCGTTACCTACATTTTAATGTGTCTTTTATTTGTTCTCACTCCTAAAGTGAAAAATAATGTGTGCTACACGGGACCAAAGCTTTTTTACTGCGAGTGTTGTTGAATCCCTCGCTGCACTCGGAATTCTACCGAATCACTCGCTACGCTCGTGATTCAATCCTAGAATCCCTCGCTTACTCGGGATTCAATCTATCCCACTCGCAGCAAAAAATTACTTTGGTCACTTGTTGAACAAATAACTATATTTCAATGTGTAACATTCGCGTAAACTTCCGACAATATTAGTAAAGATAACTTGTATTGACATTCTGAGAAGATCTGTAAGTGTAGCGCTGGTGTAACACAATGACGCAAATAGATTTTACTGAAGAATTTAAACACGTTTAATTCAATTTAAACTGCGTTTTACTCTATAATTTCATTGACCTTTTTTACTTTCATTGTATTTTTCAGATCCATTCGGGCGATGAAAAAAAGACTTCTACTATCCGCAAAACGTGAACAGCTGTATATTGAAATATGACATTAAATATGAAGGCTTGAACTGACTGTTATTTCATCTGCACTCCGAATGCTTGCTAACCGAAATAGAGTTCATACAGAATATACGGCTTCCGGGCTGTTTAGCCGTGTTCCATAGGAAACTTGTTTTCCAGACGTTTCGTAGATCACTGCGGTCGACATCTTCAGTGGTCAGGTCCGGACGCCGTCAAGTGCGGAGAACCTTCCTCGGCGGCTACTTCTCTGCGACTGATGAATTCATGACTGATGACTGACTCAGTCGCAGAGAAGTTGCTTCCGACAACCACGGCCAAACAGCCTGGAAGCAGTATATTCTACATGCAACGCTGGCCGTGAAAGCCTTAAGATTTATATTAGAGTTCACACAGTTGGTCCAATTGTCGACTGTCCGTTCGCAGTTTTATTGCAGTCTAACATCATTCAAAATGAAAAAAAGGATTGTGTGGTTTTATGAAACTACGGTAAAAGTGACACTTTTTTTCACATTATAGACATTTAACTAAAAAATAACAACATTCACATTAAACACTGACAAAAACAAACAAAATAGCGTGGAGCACTGGCACAAATGAGTAATAGTCTATACACTACACGGTCAGCTGCTGCGAACTATAGGCCCATATTGGCCTTGGCTGCTATGACGAGCGCCTTTCACTTTATCCCTACTCCGCGGCCGACCGTCACGCGACATGCAACACACAGACGGAAAAGTTTGAGACGATGTAATAAAAGTTTCACTTTAAAATTGCAGTCGGAGTGCGTTTAAAATGCTGTCTAGAACCTTAAATAAAACTATTAACAATGACTAAATAAAGATTTATTATCAGCAGAGCGTACATTAATACAATAACATAACCGAACGTGTAACAGCCTGTCTCTACTCGCCACAGATTGTAAAAACATCTATATACCCGCAGGGGTCGTCGCGTACAGTGAGCGGCAAAAATAGATGACAATTGCACAAATTTCAAATTAAAAATCAACAGCATCTTAATCATTGTTCACGGTTCATCAGACGCTTTAAGTACGGAGCCCAGGGTCTGTCTGCTCCTTCTCCTCGGCTTTTATGGGAACGACTGTCGCCTATGTTCGTATGCCAACCGGGACCGGCAGCTTCAACATTTAAAAATGGCATAATGTTCGTATGCCAACCGGGACCGGCAGCTTCAACATTTAAAAATGGCATAGATGTTCGTATGCCAACCTGGACCGGCAGCTTCAACATTTAAAAATGGCATAGATGTTCGTATGCCAACCGGGACCGGCAGCTTCAACATTCAAAAATGGCATTGATGTATGCCAACCGAGACCGGCAGCTTCAACATTTAAAAATAGGCTTAACGTGCTCTTCGAGGCACGATATTTAAGGATTTCAACATTTAAAGATGTCTGAATATGTAACAATGGTAAGTTCTTTTTTTTTTAAAGAATATTAGTAACTCAAATTACTAATATTGTCCCTAACCCCTCCAGCTAAGCTAAATTGCTTGTGTTAGGAGTGGGTTCACGTCGGTAGTGTAATGGCCAGGATTCGATCCCGGGAGCTCTCGATCGTAGGCAGACTCCTTAACCACTAAACTACCGACTCGACCGTATTCAGCTGTATAGGGCTCCACCATGGTATGGTTGGGAGGAGAGTCGCTGAGAGGCAGTCGCTATCAAAATAGCCATATAGTCCAAACCAAAATGTGGAGGAGTAAGGGACCCAGGACTCCCGAGGCGAAGGTCTCTGATGCAACCGCGAACCACGCTATTATGATGATTAATTGCTTCTAAATCCATTTATTCGCTCCTATACATAGTTGAAATTCATTCACCATTCTCATGTAAAGTACTGCTACTCCTCATACACCACTTCGTAGGTGATTTCTCTCGAGTCTACATCTTCGTACATAATCTCCGTCTCTTCCACTTCCTGCTGGTACAGGTCTTCAGACTCCGGTTTGATGAACTGCAGTGTAGTCATCTCCGCTTCGGTTAGGTTCTCTTCCTGGCTGATGCTTTCGACTGTAAAGATATTTTTTTATTTTATACCTAGGGTTGCCAGGATATATTAGTAAACTGATAATATTGCTAAATTATCGACCACTCATACAATACACACACATCCTCAAACGACACACATACTCCCTCACATAACACAAACCCTCTCACAATACAAACACTCAGACAACAAACGCACACACACTCAGACAACACAAACCCTTAGACAACACATACACCCTCAGACAACACATACACCCTCAGACAACATACACACCCTCGGACAACACACACACACACACCCTCAGACAACACACGCAGCCTCAATCAACACACACACACACACGCCCTCAGACAACACACACTTACCCTCAGACAACATACACTTACCCTCAGACAACACACATACACCCTCAGACAACACACACACACCCTCAGACAACACACACACACACACACCTTCAGACAACACACACGCACACATCCTCAGACAACACACACACCCTCAGACAACACACACACACACACACACCCTCAGACAACACACACACACCCTCAGACAACACACACACACCCTCAGACAACACACACACACACCCTTAGACAACACACACACACACAGACGTCCTCAGACACCCTCTCACACACACACACACACACACACGTCCTCAGACATAACACACACACACACGTCCTCAGACATAACACACACACACACGTCCTCAGACAACACACACACACACACCTTCACACTTTCTTTCTCTCCCTCTCACACATACACACACTCGCTCACCCGCGGCGTTCTCCTCGTTGGCGTGCGCCCTGGTGACGAGGATGGCGTTCCTGAGCAACTCTCGCTCTTGCGCCTTCATGCGGCGGCTCTTGCTCTTGTAGGGCGCCGGCATCTTGAGGTGGACGGTGTTCACGTGCAGCTTCATGGAGTTGGACTGCGTGAAGAACTTGCCGCACTCCGGGCACTCGTAAGGCTTGATGCCGGTGTGCACCTGCAAGGACATACGGCGTTATTCCCACTATCCCCCACCGCATTCACTACCAATGGGGGAAACTGGGAATTCATTTGAAAATATGCCCTTGTTGTCTCCACAAGGTGGCAACTGGGAAAAATGATAATCATTTTTAAATTCCCAGTTTCACCCACTTGAGACGCTGCTGAAACTATTCACCAAGTGTTGCTTGAAGTTCATTTAATGTCATCGTAATGACAGTCATCAGTCATCAGCATCGTCACTGCCACAATCACCTTTCATCATAATCATTATCTATACAAATAAATACAATTGAAGTTTCTGTTTGTAATATTGAAATAACAGATTTTTAATGATTGCATATGAAAGTATACACATCACTTATAAAAAATAAAAATTTAAAAATTTTGTCTGTTTGAAAGAGGTAATCTCTGGAACGGCTGGGCCGATTTTGACGAGACTTTCACTGGTAGATAGATAATATTATAATACGTAACATAGGCTACTTTTATTTTAGAAAAGGAAATAGGGATCCGCGGAAGAGAACTAAAACCTAAAAATCTAAATCCACGCGGGCGAAGTCGCGGGCACTCATCATGCGCGGGCATCAGCACTATAATAATTTCCTTAAAAATTTCATTGAATTAATGTGGTGGAGTAATAAAAAAACAATGTTCAGAAATGATTTTAACATCATTCATTGTTCTAAAGATTTTAGATCGGAAAAAGAGAACATCTAGGACGGGACTTGTACCCGCGACCAGTCCCTTACAGGGGGAATGCTCTGACCAACTGAGCCACCTAGACACGTCCCAGACATTCGAAATTCTCCGATATATTCGGGGATATAGGCGTGAGTTTATGTTATGTTATGTTATTACGTCTTAAGTCTACGTCTTACGTCTAAGTTCGCAAGAATTACGGTAGATGGCTCCAACGTCGCCTTAAGACGTAATAATGTATCGGAGAATTTCGAATGTCTGGGACGTGTCTAGGTGGCTCAGTTGGTCAGAGCATTCCCCCTGTAAGGGACTGGTCGCGGGTTCAAGTCCCGTCCTAGATGTTCTCTTTTTCCGATCTAAAATCTTCAGAAAAAAGTAAGCATACAAAATGCTTAAAAATTTAATTGAATCATTCATTGTTTCCGTAGTTCGCAAGAATTACGTTAGATGGCTCCAGTGTCACCCCGAGATGTAGTTATAACATATCGGAGAATTTCGAATATCTGGGACGTGTCTAGGTGGCTCAGTTGGTCAGAGCATTCCCCCTGTAAGGGACTGGTCGCGGGCTGCGAGGGATATGCTCTATGGGCAACCTTACACCCCGGCGTCTGCAGACCCGGCGTGCGGTTTTAGTCGGTTCAAGCCCGACATAACCGCCCCCGCTGGCCGGCGGGGGGGTATCCGAGGGGATTTCCGCACGAAAAAAAAAAAAAAAAAAGGGACTGGTCGCGGGTTCAAGTCCCGTCCTAGATGTTCTCTTTTTCCGATCTAAATCTATAGACTATACTTATTGCCTTGTGGATCAGGCAATAAATATACAAGCAATAATTTTGACATGCACTACCTACTCACAATTATTTGGCCTGTATGCAACAGCGTCGGTAGCTTAGTGGTTAAGGAGTCGACCTTACGATCGAGAGGTCCCGGGTTCGAATCCTGGCCATTACACTACCGACGTGAACCCACTCCTAACACAAGCAATTTAGCTTAGCTGGAGGGGTTAGGGGGAATATTAGGAATATTACTAATATTCTTTAAAAAAAAAAATGTATGCTTTTTCCATTCATCGCTGCTTACAGTCATCTCAACATACTTATAATCACCCTGTCTACTCACCCTGTCATGCCTCAGCAGGGCTGCCTTATTGCTAAAAGCCTTCGGACATAGCGAGCACTCGTAGGGGCGCTCCCCGGTGTGAGTCCTGGTGTGGATCTGTGGGATAACAGAAAACATTGACTCACGAAATGAAGAAGAAATGCCCTGAAACTCTCTTTAAACAAAAGGGACTTCCACACAATACAATTTTTGAGCTGAGTGAGACGAAGTCGAGCGAAAGCTCCTCATACCAGACTTCAAGATTTTCTTTGTCACAGGTCTCCTCCTAAACTACTAATCCAATCAGAACCAAATTTGGCATGATTAAAGAGGTCAATCAGAGGAAGGTTTATGGATATATTTTGAAAAAATTAATGCTACCACAGAGGAATGATCACCGTTAAAAAAATTCCCGATGGAATAACCGCTCGAGACACTGTGACCAAACTTTACACGCTCAGAAAGCATGTCCAGAGTTGTGACTTTCAAAAAGAATTTTCAAAATCGGACTTGCCACGGAGGAATGATCACTGTTCAAAATTTTCTAAATCTGGTTTCTCACTCAGCTCAACATTGCAAGCAGCGATTCGCCTTGCAGACCTAGTATGACCAATCCGACCAGATTGACTACCAAATTGTGTCATGTTGATAGGAGATTTGATCCACAATGTACATGCTGATGGAAATTGCAAAATCAAATTGTAGCGTGTGAAAGCCTCTTTAGCTTAATAGTTTTTTAAAGGTTCAGTTTTTCACTTTTTTTTTATGAATGATAGGCTCACGTTTGACCCCTATCTCAACTGGTCGTAAGTGACGATGTGGTCTACGATGGATCAGATTTGCCTAGAAGGAACCTACTCACTCGAGACTTGAAGATTCCGAGGTTATAGCTTTCCGGAAACACAGACTCAGGCAGGCAATTCCACTCCTTAGCTGTACGCATAATAAATGTGTCGCCGAAACGTTTCGTGCGTATGAGAGGAATATCCACCACGTAGCGGTGGCGGCTGGTCGTTCGTTGGTGGAAAGGGCTTGGAGGTATCAAGCTGTACAATTCCAGCGCACACTCTCCGAAATACTATTTACTACTTTATTTAATTATTTACAATGATCCCGACGTTTTGGTTGCTTAACAGCCGCAGCTAGCTTGCAGCTAAATCAGTTAAAATTGGTTTTATTGGATTTGTTTATGTGTACGAATGTGAGTATCCATACAAACCATTCCAGTTTACTGGTACAAAACAAATTTGTGAATGTATGTTAAAAATACATAACATATAACATAAACTCACGCCTATATCCCCGAAGGGGTAGGCAGAGGTGCTAGCACCCACATTTCGCCAGTTTATGTTTAGGTCCCAATGTAATAGGTGGCGAGCCTATTGCCATTAACCGGGCACTTATAAGCCTACTATAAATACACACATAACTTCGAAAAGCATCGAAAAGTCATTGGTGTGTGCCATGGTAAAACCTGGGATCGAACCCGAGACCTCGTCTCAGCAGTCCATTACCCATACCACTAGGCTACCGCGGCTTATGTTAAAAATATAATATGTAAAAAAATATATGTATATGGCTTACCTGCAGAAACAAGGGCATAGTAAAGCTCTTGGTGCACCGGGTACACTTGTAGGGGCGCTCCCCTGTGTGCACTCGCTGGTGGTACCTTAGGGCTGCGTTTGACTGAAGACAATGATAACATGATAATACAAACACTATTCCAGCCTGTGACCACGGCCAGTCTAACCTGGTCGAAACGTCAGGCAATCCAAAGGTATGTATATATACCTATATTATATGTATATACTTATATTATTGACGTCAAGTGTCACGTTCGTATCGAGTCTGCGTAAAATTTGATTTTAAAAATAGAAAAGTGCTTAAACTATATCGAAATGTGCTTTAAAGTGTAATATATAAAGGAATAAAAGCGTGCAATGTGTAGTACAAAGTTAATAACGTGTAACACTTAAAATTTAACAAACACAAAAAAAAAAAAAAAAACAAAAGTTCGATAAACATTCAAACTAAAAAGTTGTAATGAGATAAGTGAATTGGTGATATATCCTAAGTATTAGCTAATACGAAGACAATTAGGTAAACATGAATTATATTTAAAGTGATAAACTCTGAATCAAAAGTAAATTGTCATTTGAAAGTATAGAAAAATTGTAAATCATTTCCACCTATATCTGAAAAACACTGCCATCTATGATACATCACATAGACTAATGTCAAAACCAAAAAAGTACCTATGGCAACAGTCTTTGTAACACAATATAGACGTCGCTGCCAATTTATTTATTGCCTTTGAAGTTCTCGGGACTTTATGCAACCTATATACAGATGCATTAATTTGGAATAAATACTTATCGTCATCGTGGTGGAGTCGGTAAGCGGACGACTTGTACGCAGGCGGCGTGGGATCAAATCCAACTTGAGCTCAGGACATTTTTTGTGAGGCAATAATTTTCAACTTTATAACAGTTCATTAAAACACAATGTGTAATATTTATATGAGGTTCAGCATCCAGAGGAGACAAAACAAGATAAGGCATAACATTACCATTAGTGAAGATGAATTGGATTTGAATGTGGTGGATGTTTCATACCATAGCTTGCCTTGTACTACGGTAAATATTGACGCAATGAAGGAAGAAATAAGTAAACTTAAGATTGAGTTACAAGTTGCAAATACAGAAATAGATAATTTGAACACAGAAAACTATACTTTGAGGAATAAATTGGAGATATGTGAGAATAGAATAAAATGGTTAAAATCGGTAGGCATACAGGAAAATACTCATGTCAAACAAAGTACACCGACCAAATTCTTTTCGACGCAGCGTAAACACAGAATTCGAACAGTATCCATGAAAATAAGGTCAAAAGAGTCTACTCACCATTCTACAGCCTTAAATGATACATTAAATACATGCCTACTGGAGACACCGTGGAGAACTGGAGAGATATGGTTAAGAAAACTTTGATTTATACGCCAAAAAATATAAGCCAAGAAGATGCAGAAGTCGACCATAATTTCAGTAAATCTTCGGTAAGCATTGAAGATAAAGAACAAGAACGTCTATTACATACCGTGGAAGTAAAAGAAAATGAGAATTTGAAGGCAAGCAGCTTACACTTAAGCAGGAAAATAGAGGAACGTAATAATAGCATGAAGAAAACACAGCAAAAATTGACAGCAAAAATCAAGCACAAAATTGCTATATTTGCAGATCAGTCTGGGTATGGTATGCGAAAGATATTAGAGAACTATGTTAGAGACTCATTCTCAGTAACCTCATATAAATGATCGCGTTAATTCCCGTTAAATTGTTGAATACATACACTGTCTCGAAGGGATACTGTGGGATAGAGGCAGCGAGTACAGTCTCCATCGGTATTAGCTAAACACATTCCAGGCTGAGGTAACACCATCACACGGGTTAAACAATTTCATCAAGAACCAAGAGGTGCGGTACCAATACATGTGTTTCCTTATTCCTACAATCCCGGGTCCTTCAAGTGGGACATGAAGAAGTATCTGATGAGGCCATCAAGCTGAAGGCTACCTTTGCAGCATTACTGGTGTCAGTAATGGTGACCCTCATCCCTGGAACTCTGCCTTTAGCTTACCATGAGGAGAAGTGAAGTTATATTGACAAGACCATTATAAAAGAAAAACAAGTTGAATTCCTGAGACGAGCTCAGCCGAATACAAGGGATTTTTGATTTTGCGATTATTTTTTTTGCGATTTTTTGCGATTATTTTTTTATCTTGCAATGGTTCACCCCAGCACGAATCTATTACCGAAAACAGCAACTCGATAGCTCATCTCCTTCATACCCAAAACCGTGACAGAAAATTGGCAACGACGACGGCGTCGACGACAACTCCTTAGCAATAGGGCTTTTCTAAAGAAAATCCCTAACAACTACTTACTTAAACTTTAAAACTTTAAATGAAATAAACAAAAATTTCAAAACAGCAAGCTTGTGAAATATTTACGGACAGAAACAGATGGCAGTTGAGTTGACCCTCATATATCCCAAGGTGAGCCAGAGTGTGACACAAACCAGGAGCCCATAAACATCCGGGCCCGTCTTAGCATTCCCTCTTTAAAGTCGACCACCTGGAAAGCCCACGACCAAAACTTAGCCATCCTGTTAGAGCTTTCCGGAACAAAGCAGGATTTAAACAGTCAGGTAGAATCTTTCCAGGTTAGCATTTACTCATATCTACATGAGCATTACCCACCATCATTACCATACGCGCGAAAAAACCGAGAAAACGCGTTCAAAATTAAAATGAGAAAGAAAAAGCGGGACCTTATCAAACGACTACGGTTTGCTAAAGCTATGGGCGATAATCAACTTAGTCATCAACTGGCCAGAGCTTTAAGGTCCATACTGAAATTAATTCAAGGAATTTCTGTTCAAATAATAAATGAAAACAATAATTTTAATAGAGCAAAACATGAAGTAGAGTTCGATAAGGACCCGTTTAAGTACTCGAGGAATATTTTTAGCGACAGAAAGCAAGATAGGCTACTGCTAAGTAACGATCAGATCCATAGCTACTATAAAAGTAATTATGAGGTGCCTAAATACGAAAAACAATACAGTAAACCAAACGCGCAAAAACCATTAGGCCCTCATTTCACATTTGACTGTAATCCACCTAGCTTAGACGAAATAGAACACCAAATCAAAAAGAAACCAACAAAAACCGCCCCAGGGCCTGATGGCATACCTTACATTATCTATAAAAAATGCCCATCGGTACGTAAACATGTTCTAAGCATATTCAATAGGATCTGGTCGAGTAAAGAAGTCCCAGCGGCCTTCGGCAAGGCTAATTTTGTGCTCATTCCAAAGAAAGAAATAGTAACTAGTCCAAAAGACGCTAGACCAATAGCATTAACCAATACAATTTCTAAAATTTTCTTCTCATGGCTTCAATTTAAAATGACAAATTTCATGATCAATAATAACTATTTCAGACCAAACCACCAAAAAGGGTTCCTACCCGGAATTTCAGGATGTCTGGAACACAATTCTTTACTGGCGGAAAGTTTAAAAGATGCCAGATCAAATGAAAAGCAAATAACAGTTTGTTGGATAGACCTAGAAAACGCTTTTGGCTCAGTACAACACGAGCTTATGTTGTTTGCATTAAAATGGTATCACTTTCCGTCCATCATTTGGGAAATAATATCCTCTTATTATGGTAAATTAAAGTTTGTGATTAATACCGAAGATGGATACACGCCACCTTTAAATTATAATGTGGGTTTGTTCCAAGGTTGCTGTTTATCACCTATAGTTTTCAATATAGTAATAAATATTTTAATAGACAACATTTCCACACACGACAAGAAGTGGGGCTATCGGTTTAAGCTAAACGGTAAATATACGGAGTCTATCCTCGCTTTCGCGGACGATTTGGCAATACTGACTCGTAACCCAAAGCAGTGCCAGGACCTACTGCGTAGAGTAGACGATTTCTGTACATGGACAGATGGAATGAGAGCAAAACCTAGCAAATGCTACTGTCTATGTCTGGGTAGGCGGGGTACCAGGTATACTTCATATGACCCAGGGCTTAGTATAGGCGGGGAAAACGTTTCAACTATATCTGAAACCGTGCCTTTTAAATTCCTCGGAAGAAAGATTGACAACAGAGGTTGCACTCCAGCTTTGGACGAATTAATTGATAGTTTCATTATCGATTTAAAAAAGGTAGACCAACAACCAATAAGTAATGTTAAAAAAGCTTGGATCTATGACAATTATTTAACCTCGCGTCTTAACTGGCCGTTTCTTATATATGATATAAACCAGAGCCTCCTCAAAAAACTAGATGCGAGTGTCACGAAGACACTGAAGTCGTGGCTAGGGCTAGCTCAGTCGGCCGACCCGTCGGCACTATATAGATCCGCGAATAATTTTGGAATGACGCTTAAGAAGCCATCAGAACTCTATAAACACCTAAGAGTAACTAAAATGCACGTCTTATCGGAATCTAAAGACGAAATAGTAAAAGTCCTTCCAAAAGATAAAAATGCATCGGAGCTCGAATCACGCCTCCAGTTCCATAAAAGGTTCATGATAGGCTCGCAGACTGGTAGAGTAGGTCTAGGTAATATTCAGAGACAAACAGATAAAGAAATAACAAAATCTTTTCTTCAAGCAGACGAAAACAACACCTATAAGGTGCACGCAATGAACCTAGAAATGCAAAACGAATGGTTGACTCTAGGTGAATTTTGTATTCCCATAGCCTTAAAATGGCGTACCATAATATACGACTGGTCACCGGCCTTACTTAAATTTTACCTGAATGCATTCCAGTTGACCCTCCCCGACCAAAGCAATCTGGTCAGATGGGGAAAAGCCACAGATAAAACATGTAACTCATGTGGTGAAGCAACTGGTACGGCTAGGCACCTACTAGTGGGTTGTAAAACGCTATTAGACCGGGGTCATTACTCGCGCCGTCATGATAAGGTATTAGAAATCATACGTGAGGCTGTAAGTTTGGCGGTAGCTAGAGCGAAAAAAGGATTAACCACAAACCAAAGAAATGACATTGCGTTTGTAAAGGAAGGCTGCTCAAAGAAATCACTTCAAAAGCCTTATTCAATTTTGATAGCTGCCGTTGACTGGACAATACTCGTAGACACGTATGAGAAGCACTATAGGATACCGGAGGATGTCTGTGCCTCATCATCCAGACCCGACATATTCCTTTTTTCACGATCGCATAAGCGTGCAGTGCTTGTAGAACTCACAGTACCGTGGGAAACTAATATACCTAAAGACCACGCTATAAAGACAAACAAATACTTTGATTTGACTAACGAGTTAACCAAAAACGGCTACGTGGTTAAACTCTATGCCGTAGAAGTAGGAGCAAGGGGAATTCCAGCTAAATCCCTGTACAACTTACTTAAAGACCTCGGATTGCCAAGAGCTTCAGTAAGCTCTTTATTAAAACGTATATCAAAAGCGGCATTGTTAGGATCTTACCAAATTTGGATAGGTAGGGGGGGGAACACTACTGACGGTGGAGGTGAGCGCTGATGCATCAAAAGGTGGCCACCCTAAACCTACATCTGGGTCGCAAGTCCCAGTCGCCGTCATGGTGTTCCTCTCTGTACCACGCTATGGACCCGGCGACCGCACGGTGAATCCATGGAGTGCTGAGAATCGGATCTCTTATCTCTGCCTACCCCGGAGGAAAAGAGGAATGTATGAAAAATGTTAAAATGTATTCTGAAAATAATAAAAAAACCGGCCAATGCGAGTCGGACTCGCCCATGAAGGGTTCGGTAGGTTTATATTTGAGTTCATTGAATTGACATCATATATTTTTTTTAGTTTTATCATTCTCTTATTTTAGAAGTTCCAGGGGAGTGGGGGGAGCACATTTTACCGCTTTGAAAGTGTCTTTAGCGCAAACTATTCATGATATTAGAAACTTCAGTATCATTTTTGAAGACCCATCCATAGATACATATGGGATTGATGAATTTTTTTTTTTAACTTTCAGTTCTAAGTAAAAAATTTAAGTCCAAAATTGACTGCCTTTTTTCTATTTTGTGTGAAAATCTGCGGTTCACAGAACACACTTACCAAGTTTCAACAGCATAGTTCTTATAGTTTTGAAAAAAAAAAAATTGGTCATTTGGCTACAGAACCCTAACAATGATTATCAATTGCTGAACTTGAACAGGCTTGAAGGATGATGATAGTTAAAAATATACTAACCGCATACCGCTTGCCGCACACCTCACACACAATATTCTTTATATTATAATAAGACTTTGGTTTCCTCTCCTTTTTGCGTGCGTTGCCTTCCGTCTTGATGGTGACACCATGGGGCACTTCCGTACCCTCATAGATTTCCTAAAAATAAGAAATGAAAAACAAAATAATAGTTTAAACAACTAAAAAACACGCTTTTTATAGAAAACCGAGCTAAAAAAATAGAAAATAAGTTTTAATAAATTTAAATTAAGAATATTGTTAAAAATTTCGATAAATATAAATTAATAATAGTGTAAATAAAAAAAATGTATTTCATTTTTAAAAAAGCGTGGGGTGCTTTTTAAGATTTCATCAAAATGATAATCACTCTACTCATGTCTGTCAATATAATATTTATATCTATTGACCCATGCACCCCACGCTTTTTTAAAAATGAAATACATTTTTTTATTTACACTATTATTAATTTATATTTATTGATTAACACTATTCTTTATTTAAATTTATTAAAACTTATTTTCAATTTTTTTAATTCGGTTTTCTATAAAAAGCGTGGTTTTTTAGTTTTTTAAACTATTGTTTATTTCCTACTTTTAGTTTTGTTTATTCATAAATAAATTAACACGCTGCTGTTGCCACCTATTTCAGAGTTTATAATGTGACATTATTCGCTACTACGTGATACATAGTTGATGGGATAGATGGTGCTGTTATCAAATATTTACAGAGCTGCCAGTAAATATTTTCGCGAATTCATTAGTTTAAATTATTATGCAAATTGAAAAATGGAATAAGTTTATGAAATTATAGTGTATTGTCATCGGTCCTCGATAAATCTAGTTTGAACGAAATCTGGCCGTTTAAAGTGGGTCAAAATCACACCCAAAGGAGTCGGTTACAAACAAACATACAGGTGAAGCTAATAAAAAAAGCGTATAAAAAATAAATGAGATGACACAGGATGTGAATAAACTCAAAGTGCCAAAAGGAATCTATGATAATAGCGGAATGGTTGATGGCAGATGGAAGAATAAAAATAAAAATAAAAAAACCACTTCATGATGGGTCAAAACCATCGTCATTGTGAACAGGGGGCAATGGTATACAGTACTGATGGGTTACAGTTTTGCATTACAATCCCAACAGAGTTAGGAAAAGTCTGAGAATGATGACTACCATTGAATCAAACAAGAAACTGTTCAGTTAACCAGATTTTCACTGATTTCATCAACCTAGGCATAGGTATACCCGAGGGGGCCATCTCGAAACCGGGGATGGCCCAGGGTCAGTCCGGGTGCGAGGGATATGCTCTATGGGCAACCTTTCACTCCGGCGTTTTAAGACCCGAGAGGGCGTGCGGCTTTAGTCAGTTCAAGCCCGACATAACCGCCCCCGCTGGACGGCGGGGGGGTATCCGAAGGGATTTCCGCACGAAAAAAAAAAAAAATACTAGCCTGGTGGTAAGTTTTGACCCTCTCTGCACTAATGTATCAAGAGAAATGCCAAAAATCTATTTTTAAAAAATCTACGGCCTCTTTGGCTTAGTGGTAGTGCATTCAACTGCTACAAAAGGGGCACGGGTTTGATTCCCTCTGAGTGCAAACATTTGTATGCATGTATATGTGTATTTGCATTGGACTGGGTGTGTCTATGTATAATATGTATGTATTTACAAAAAAAAGTATACAAGTATGTTTATCCGCATTCTAGAACCCATAACACAAGCTACTTGTACTATGCTTACATTGGGTCTAGAGAGCTTTGTGTAGAATGTTGTAGAATATTTATTTATTTATTACCTGTACGATAATATCATCCTTCACATCCCCTTCCTCGTAGACCACTTCCTCAACATCGTCAGAATGCTCTATCTTCACCTCGATGTGAGTGAGCTCATAGTGCTCAATGCATGCTTCTTCCGTACTGAACAGTGCTTCACACTGTGGACAAGTTTTAGAGGTAAGATAATTATTTTGTTCCTATTTTCACCGGATAAGATGTCAGCACGTCAGCCAATTCTCCAGCTGGCTGGCCTCATCAGCCAAAGTCTAATACCATAAATAATAAAAAACAAAAAAAATTGTAGGTGGTAGAGTCAAGCAACAGTCATTTTGGCCTGTTGCGTTCTGTTTGGTGAGTGAGAGTGCCGGAGCCTAAACTCCTTTCCCATCCCCTCCCAAACTCCTTTCCCATCCCCTTTCCTTTACAGGGTCGGCAGCGCGAGTGTGACGACACTGGTGTTGCACACGTCCATAGGCCGCGGTAACCGCTAACCATCAGATGGGCCGTGTGCTTGTCTGCCACCTTAATACTGCCAGTGGGGACGCCGTTTGACCAGACGGGTGATCAGCCCTTCTATGTGGGGCATTTCACCAAATTCCCCTATAACGACTGTCATACATATTCGTATGGCAACCGGGACCGACATCTTAACGTGCTCTCCGAGGCACGACCAGACCAATGCAAATAATCATTATTCATGCTTCAAATATTTGCACTGAGCGGGGATCGAACCCGCGCCTCCTGCGTAGCGGCCGCGTTCAATACCGCCACGCCACGGAGGCTGTCTGCCACCTTAGTGGTATAAAAAAAGAAAAAAAAAACAACCTAACCATCAAAATAATGACATGTCTCCAAAATCTCATACTCTACAGGATAGATATTTGAAGATATGATGTGATTGTTGAAATGTTGATTATCGCTCGCTTAGACTGTGCCCGGTAGATGGCAATAGGCTCGCCCCCTATTACATTGGGACCTAAATATAACTGGCGAATCGTAGGTGTGCAATACACCTCTGCCTACCCCTTCGGGGATACAGGCGTGAAGTTATGTATGATGTGATTGTATTTGTGACAATGCAATACTGCCAACAATTGGCATTTGTGGCATATACCACATGACGTAATATTATGCTCGTCTTTCCTATAGGGGTAGTTCCACTTGCTAACTAAACTAGCAACCCACCCTCGTTTATGGAATGACACCTTCCAAACGGGAATGACCAGAACACATCTGATTATGCCTAAACAGCAGATTACGGATCATGACAAAAAAACCAGCCAAGTGCGAGTCGGACTCGCACACCGAGGGTTCCGTACAAACCTGTAGGTATATAAGTAAAAGTTCACCCATTACGACAATCGAGTCATAGGTATGGTAGTAGTGACTTTAAAATTTTCAAAAAATTATATGACGTAACAAAAAATTTACGATTGTCGCAATTTTTCCTTCATCTGTACTATAAGACGTTACTTCGTACCAAATTTCAAGATTGTAAGTTCACGGGAAGTAGTTTTTTTTCGTGCGGAAATCCCTTCGGATACCCCCCCCCCCCCCCGCTGGCCAGCGGGGGCGGTTATGTCGGGCTTGAACCGACTAAAACCGCACGCCGTCTCGGGTCTACAGACGCCGGGGTGTAAGGTTGCCCATAGAGCATATCCCTCGCACCCCGACTGACCCTGGGCCATCTCCGGTTTCGAGATGACCCCCTCGGGTTTGGGAACCACGGTGTCCCCGTCTTGCCCGGTTTGGCGGAGGGGCGCCAGTCGCCCCACCGACCCGGCCTGCTTCTGCTGGAGTGACAGGCGGCCTCACCCGCCACCCCCGGGCCTGCGCTCATGGAGGACGGAGGTCGTTAAGTGACCTCCGGCGCCTGAGTCGCCTGCGACGCGCGGCGAGCAAGTTGCGGGCTCGGTGGACCAGGAGAGTTCTAAATCTCTCCCGGGCGCGCTTCGCCATCCACGCGTTCCTGACAAAAACGGTCTTGACAGACGGCCAGACGGAATAACAAAGTGATCCTATAAGGGTTCCGTTTTTTCCTTTTGAGGTACGGAACCCTAAAAAGGTTTAGATCAGGTTTTTGACTCAAGCCATACATAATATACACATTATATGTATGTAGCAAGTTCCACCAAATGCCATCAATCAACAGTATAGTCTGTAGCCTATGTCCATCACAGGTAATGTACATGTCAAATGGTGAAGAATGTTTCCAGTAATTGCAGTGGTTCTGGAGATTGTCATATAAACAAGCTCACAAAATTTCTCTCCCTATTATAGCTCTTGGTCTACAAAAAAGTAAAGTAATATTCCTAATACTTCTAGTATTAAGAATATTACTTTTTGTGTGTGAAATTAAAAAACCTGCCAAGTGCGAGTCAGACTCACCCATTAAGGGTTCCGTAGCAGAAAGTAAAATTTTCATATTTGTGTTGATTGAATGAAAGGTAAATTGCGGTTAACGATTTATGATGTCTTAAAAAAACGACTTATTAGATCTTGTTCAAACCAATTTTCAGTGGAAGTTTACATGGTAATGTACCTCATATTTTTTTTATTTTGTCTTATTATAAGAAGTTACAGGGGGGGGGGGGGGACACACATTTTACCACTTTGCAAGTGTCTCTCGTGCAAACTATTCAGTTTAGCAAAAATTGATATTAGAAACCTAAATATAATTTTTAAAGACCTATACATAGATAGGTTTGATGAAAAAAAAAATTTTGAGTTTCAGTTCTAAGTCCCCCAAAATTTATTGCTTTTTTTATATTTTTGTTTGAAAATCTTAATGCGGTTTACAGAATACATCTGCTTACCAAGTTTCAACAGCATAGTTTTTATAGTTGAGGAAAAAAGTTGCTGTGACATACGGACGGACAGACAGACAGACAGACATGACGAATCTAGGATTCCGCTTTTTGCCATTTGGCAATGGAACCTTAAAAATGAATGCTATTTTGCCTGTGTTCTATTTACCCATTGGACTGAATTGAATGATTTACCCATGACTGCGGGCCACTTTATTAATCCCTGGGTCTACTTTTGGGCAAAATTGTTTTATTATTAAGAGGCAATTTGTACCTACATGGGGGTTAGGAATCATCTGACAAAGAAAACTTTGGTACCAAATTATATACTCCTCATTGTAGTTGAGTACATATGGCAGTCAAATACAACATACAAATATGATGCAAGACTTATTTGACTTAAGTATGTACTATAAAGTGCTACTAGTAAAAATAGTATACATTTTTTGTATTGTTGTTAAACAAACCAACGCGACAACCGATCAAAACAGTAATTGACGTAAGTCTATCTATAAATATCATTAAATTGGACTTACGATGCCACACTTGTATTCTTTCTTTTCCTTTTTCTGGGCATGTTCTCTCTCCAAATGATTTTTCAATTCCTCTTCAGTAGGAAATGTTTCTCCGCATTCACAGATAATGTAATGTATGCTCACGAAAGAGCAATAGAACATATCGTCCGACATTGCTTATATTCGAGGCACAGATTAGTAATTTATCACTAAATATTATTAATTTTCTATGCCGCAGCCATCTTATTTTTCTATTTTCTGTGAGGTAAAAAGTGAAGCTTCAATTCTATAGGGTTGTTCCTTTTTTAGTTGACTAAATGAATTTTATTAGTAGATTTGAGTTAAATGATTAGTTGATGCTAAATAGTTACGATTGTAGATTGATAACGGTTATTCAAATTGCTATTATAAATACTGTAATTGGGATATTTAATCATTATTTATCCCTTTTGTGTTTTATTGAGTTTCAAAATACTGGCATGATCACGACCACGTCCTGAATTAATAACCCGATTATAGTTCTTATAATTGTAATCAAAAGTATTATTGTTGTTTTTTAACAAAGCTCCATCTCAAATAATTTACTCATATTTGACTTCGTTGTGTTATATGTTTTTAAAACCATAGTAAAAATTAATTTCTTGCACAAAATAATACATTAATTATCTGTACGCTCTTTAAGTCTGAGTAATCTTTGTCTAGTCTGTGGTAGTCTTGTTTATAAAATTTTGTTGAGTAGATTTTGTTTAGTTTCACAAATAATCTATGTTTTATGTGTGAAAGCTATGCAATTATAATGGAAAATCTACTAGCTTGCAGAGTATGTTTCGTTACAGACGTGAAATTGTACGATATGTACAATAACAGTTTACTGAAAGCTTACGAAAATTTGACTGGAAACAATGTTAGTGCCAATTAATAAATCTTTTATCTTACAATTGCTATTATTAAGATTCTATTATGGTATTCACCGCCAGCTTTCAAAGTATTTCTCAACTGAATTTCATGGAAATCAGTTCAGTAGAAACATCTTATTGCTATCAAAGAAGTAAAGAGTAAAAAATGCCGAATGCAACCTGGCCTCGCTATGTTTCGGTTTATTAGAGATTTTTTTACTCAAACCATCGTCATTTACACATAGTTTATAGCCTATGTCCATCGAGGATAATGTTGCTTTCAAATGGTGAATTATTTTGTTCCATAAGTGCAGTGGTTCCCAAGATTACCCCAAACATAAACAAACTCACAAAATTCGGCCGCTCTCTTTATAATGTCTCTATTTAAGTATAGATAATAATAATACTCCCTAAATGGGGAGGTGTGAAGTATTGTCATGAAAATAAATAGAATAGAACAGAATAATATGTTTTCATTGATAATATAGACACCGTCAAAATATTAAAACTATTTTGTACAGTTAGCATAGTACAAAATAGTAAAATGCGAAATATCAGTAAAAAAGATATTAAAATTAAAAAGTGTCAATATGGACAAGTGGCTTTAACGTTGGCTAGCCCAAAAATCTTAATTTACATAATTGGTATATTAATATTAGTATTTCAATTAATGTTGTGTGTTTTCTATAGAAATAAATATAAAAACACAGAAAAAGAAAATTAATATATGAAGTCTCTTTTTAAGTAAGAGAAGAGAGAGAAAAGATTTTACACAGAACTTAACATCGCCCGTGGGTTGTATAGGTCAAATTTAATAGCAGGTCAAATAGCAGGGGCTTCACAGAAAGACTTCAAAGTTTGGCCGTTTTGCAGTTAGACGGAAAGGTGATCCCAACTGAGTTGTTATTGGCAGAGAACGACTCACTACCAAGGGTATATAGTAGTTTCCCCTCTTAAATGATGTCTACTGGGGAAATGGATGAAGTGGCCCGCAAACTTCGTGGGTATCATCCGTCGCCAAGGGGGCCATCTCGAAACCGGAGATGCCCCAGGATGACCAATCGGGTTGTGAGGGATATGCTCTATGGGCAACCTTACCGAGACCCGAGACGGCGTGCGGTTTTAGTCGGTTCAAGCCCGACATAACCGCCCCCGCTGGCTGGCGGGGGGTACCCGAAGGGATTTCCGCACGAAAAAAAAAAAGAATTGATCCGTCAGGATTCCGGCGTCCCCGCTTGAAATATTTTATTTTCATTTTTTTATAGGCCACTCAGGTGGTAAACAAGCTTAAGGCTCATCTGATGGGAAGCGGTTACCGCGGACTATGGATGGACGTGTGCAGAACCAGGGGCGTCACACTCACGCTGTCAACTGACCCTGTAAAAACCTTCTAGGGCATTAGATGATGAACCCCATATTGTAGTCACTTGAGAAACAGCAGGGAGCTCATTCCACAGCCTGAGGGTGTGCGGGATAAAGTGCCTTTCATACCTTTCGTAATAATTAATTATGTTTAAATAACCACATACTAAACTAGGTTGCCGTTTCAGATGCCGGTACCAGATCCCTTCCCCCACTACCTCTGCAATTACTGCCAACATCTTCTAGTAAAGAGTAACCGGTTCAGGGAAAGGTGTATCCAGACCCAGGAGCTTCTTAAATGTGCCAATATGGAATTGCCAGAGGTAATAATGCCTGTAACCCTTGCCATCAATTATTTTGATCAATTAGAATATAATTACCAAAATATGTGGCTGACCTAGTTTTTTTTTTGGTAAAATTTTCTGAACTTCACACATAAAAAATACACAACTTCACGCCTGTATCCCCGAAGGGGTAGGCATAGGTGTATTACACACCCACGATGCGCCAGTTATGTTAAGGTTCCAATGTAATGGGTAGCGAGCCTATTGCCATCCACCGGGCACATGCCTAAGTGAGCGATAATCAACATTTTTAATACACACATAACTACCAAAAGTCAGAGGTGTGTGCCAGGGGCGACTGGGGATCGAACTCGAGACCTAGTCTCGGGTAGTCCGTTATGTACACCACTGGGCTATCGCCGCTCTTAATGTTCTCAGTTACTATTGCTAATGAAGGTTTGCAGCACACCAGAGCTGAGTTTTATACATGTTCCCCTAAAAACAAATCACCTTTTTTTAAGTATTTCGAAATTATTAGTATTCCGTGATTCCCACCCTATGCTAAATTGCTTGTCTTAGGAGTAGGTTCACGTAATGGCCAGGATTCGAACGCTCGATCGTAAAGCCGACTCCTTAACCACTAAGCTATCGACGCTTCCCGACAATTTCAGTTGCTAATTATTTATTTATAGTTTTTTTTTTCTCCAACAGTTAACACTCGAACATATCCAAACTCTATCTGTAACCCAATCTCCTACCCACTCACTCTCCATATCAGCCATCGAAACATCCACCACATTACTTCCCGTTCCCGAAACTCTGATAAAAGAAGAAGATTTCGACATTCTTTTAAAAGAAGAAATAGCAGATCAAAGCGACGAGGAACCTCTAGCAAAAAAAGTCAAAAAGAGAATAAAGAATGATTTAGAATATTCTGAATTTGAATTCGGAGAAGACAGCCTCGAACCAACGACAAAGAATATAGAGTTTTCCGAATTCGAAAATGACAATTTCGAAAAAGAAAAAGGTGGAACTTTTTCTGATTTTGAATTTGAAACTGACACATTTGAGACTCTGGATTTTGAGACAACTGTTGCTGAGTCTGATGATTATTTGGATAAGCAGGATTTAGAAGTTATATTCTTAAGTAAAGAAGAGCAAATTGAGGAAGTATTGGCTAGAAAGAGTTCATTAAATTATCAAAATTCGTTCTATAAGTGTGAGTTATGCTATAAGGGGTTTATGACAGATTCAACTTACAAAAATCATATGATAAGACATGATCCGGTGAGTACACATTTTAATACGCTTTTATTAGCTTTTCCCAACTTCTGATTGTTTTCCCAACTCAGTTGAGATCAGAGAGCCAATTCTCGTAATAAAAAGATGTTCAAGATTCAGTCTCAATGTGGTATCAATCTCTCAAAAGTCAAAAAAAGTGTTCTCGTAACAATATTGAAGCAGTCTGTCACCCCAGCAGAGGCAGGCTGGGGCAGTGGGGTGACTAGCCCCCCCCCCCCGCCCCAAGGCAAAAGGGGACACCATGGTTCCCAAATCAGAGGGGGCCATCTCGAAACCGGAGATGGCCCAGGGACAGTCGGGGTGCAAGGTAAATGCTCTATGGGCAACCTTACATCCTTGGCATCTGAAGACCCGAGACGGCGTGCGGTTTTAGTCGGTCCAAGCCCGATACAACCGCCCCCGCTGGCCGGCAGGGGGGTATCCGAGGAATTTCCGCACGAAAAGGTAGTTAACCCATCCTAAGACTGACCTGCCTAGTATTGCTGAACATTGCGATGTGTTTACCACAGTCTATATCAATTTTAGGACCAATTTAGCAGAGGTGTATTACACACTCATTTAGGTAGCCTAGTGGTATGGGTAATGGACTGCTGAGACGAAGTCTCGGGTTCGATCCCAGGTTTTACCATGGCACACACCAATGACTTTTCGATGCTTTTCGAAGTTATGTGTGTATTTATCGCAGGTTTAAAAAAAAAAAAAAAAAAAAAGGTTTATAAGTGCCCGGTTAATGGCAATAGGCTCGCCACCTGTTACATTGGGACCTAAACATAAACTGGCGAAATGTGGGTGCTAGCACCTCTGCCTACCCCTTCGGGGGTCTAGGCGTGAGTTTATGTTATGTTATGTTATGTTTATCACACCTTATGTTTAGGTCCCAATGTAATAGGGGGCGAGCCTATTGCCATCTACCGGGCACATTACTAAGCGATCCGTGATTAACATTTATTAATGCTCACATAACTACGAAAATTCAGAGGTGTGTATTTTTAACGGATTCTAATGATGTTGATGGGGAGTCTCCCCGTGCCCATGGCTGCGGAAAAGCAACCGAAACGTCTGGATCAATGTAAAATATAAAATAACATCAAATAAATCGCGATAGAATCCGTTAAAAATAGTTTTATTTCAATGTGTGACATTCGCGTAAACTTCCGACAATATCAGTCATGGCTCTCCCCCAAACCGGGGCAAGACGGGGACACCGTGGTTCCGAAACCCGAGGGGGCCATCTCGAAACCGGAGATGGCCCAGGGTCAGTCGGGGTGCGAGGGATATGCTCTATGGGCAACCTTACACCCCGGCGTCTGTAGACCCAAGACGGCGTGCGGTTTTAGTCGGTTCAAGCCGGTTCAAGCCGCTGGCCGGCGGGAGGGTATCCGAAGGGATTTCAGCACGAAAAAAAAAAAAGGTGTGTATTTACATAAAAATCCATTAATTTCAGAGTACAGGCCCACACAACTGCGAGATATGTCACACAAGATGGCCGGACAGCCGCTCCGTCAAAGCTCACAGCACGACCGCCCACGAAAGGAAATACGTCTGCAAACTATGCTCGCACACGTCAAAGTCCTGCCATAGGGCCAAGGAGCATTTGAAATGGCACAAAGGTAGGTGGAGGGTTTCAGACACAAATAAAAAGGTCTGTAGAGTCCAAACCGACCTCACCTGTTGATTGAGGGTCGAGGCTCTAACGCAGGCTCTTCTCTCGGAAGTCAAAAGTCAAAAACCATTTATTCTGTATAGACCATTAGTACGGCACTTACAAAACGTCATAAAAAAATAAATAATCTAATGTTTGGCAAATGGACCACCGGTTCGAAACGCGGCCCTGTCCTGAGAAGACTCCGGCAAGAAACTCAGCGGGCTGTTTTTTTTTTGGTCTATTTACAAACATATTTACTTAACCTAAGTACAATATTTCATTTTCTCGATGTTGGCTGGTCAGATTGCAGTCGCTCTCATAAAAGTGGTACAACCCAAACGGAAGTGCGCGGACTGAGCACCGTGGTGTAAGTCTGGGATGTGACAAAAACAACGCTAAGATGATATACAGGTGTATTTTTGAAACGGGGCATTACTGCCCCGTTTCAAAAAGCAAGCAAGGCAAGTACCTTAACCGTTGTAGTTACAGCAAAACATTCTCAGGAGACCTTCCCTAACTTTTTGAGATATCTTGAACTGCATTCATAGATTTTGCAAAAATCTCACAGTTAGCACAAAAAAAATGTAAAAAGTTAAAAAAAAAAATTCATGCCCATCGATTTTATTTCATGTGGGGATCAAAACACTCTATGGGACCATTTTAGCTTTGAGTACTAGGAAAGACAGAAATCGCCAAAAACTTTTCCCTCGGCCTCGCCTATGGGGTCGGGTTTTATGGCAAGCCCCATACTCTATGGTAGTGGTAGAGTCAAGCAACAGTCATTTTGGCCGTTGCATGAATGGGCCGACTCGACCGCGGAAGCACCACCCTCTCACAGAATATCGACGCCAAGTAACAGTATTTGAACTGTTGCGTTCCGTTTGGTGAGTGAGAGTGCCGGAGCCCAAACTCCTTTCCCATCCCCTCCCAAACTCCTCTTCCATCCGCTCCCAAACTCCTTTCCCATCCCCTTTCCTTTAAAGGGTCGGCAGCGCGAGTGTGACGCCACTGGTGTTGCACACGTTCATAGGCTGCGGTAACCGCTTCCCATCAGGTGGGCCGTGTGCTTGTCTGCCACCTTAGTGGTATAAAAAAATACTAGATAACTGTATTGTATTAATTTCCTAGGTCATACCTTTAATTGCAAGATCTGTGGCGCCACCTTCACCAAGTCCACCAGTCACCTGACGCACGTGCGTCTCCAGCATCCCTCGAAGTACTGTTGTGATGTCTGCGGAGAGAGCTTCATCGGTCAGAATGGATTGAATATGCATAAGAAGAAATCGCATCGAGGATTTCAGGTAATGTTTATATTTTTAGGGTTCCGTTGCCAAATGGCAAAAAACGGAACCCTTATAGGTTCGTCATGTCTGTCTGTCTGTCCGTTCGTATGTCACGGCCACTTTTTTCCGAAACTATAAGAACTGTGCTGTTGAAACTTGGTAAGTAGATGTATTCTGTGAACCGCATTAAGATTTTCACACAAAAATAGAATAAAAAAACAATAAGTTTTGGGGGTTCCCCTAGAAAACAATATTTTTGAGTTTCAGTGTTAGCACTGAAACTCAAAATTTTTTTTTGTGCTGTTGAAACTTGGTAAGTAGATGTATTCTGTGAACCGCATTAAGATTTTCACACAAAAATAGAATAAAAAACAATAAGTTTTGGGGGTTCCCCTAGAAAACAATATTTTTTTTTCAACAAACCCTAGGTGTGATGGGGTATCTATGGATAGGTCTTCAAAAATGATATTGAGGTTTCTAATGTCATTTTTTTCTATTTGCGCGAGAGACACTTCCAAAGTGGTAAAATGTGTCCCATGTAACTTCTAAAATAAGAGAATGATAAAACTAAAAAAAATATATGAACCTAACACCCCGGCGTCTGTAGACCCGAGACGGCGTGCGGTTTTAGTCGGTTCAATATACCATACCACACCATATTCGGCTGCTGGCCGGCGGGGGGGTATCCGAAGGGATTTCCGCACGAAAAAAAAAACAAAAACTTCCACCGAAAATTGGTTTGAACGAGATCTAGTAAGTAGTGTTTTTTTACGTCATAAATCTTAAACCGCAATTTTCATTCAATGAACTCAAATATAAAAATTTAAAAAACAAAACATTATTAAGTATGTTACTTGCTGCTACGGAACCCTTCATGGGCGAGTCCGACTCGCACTTGACCGCTTTTTTCTTTGAGTATCATCTGTGGTTTAGTGGTAGAACATTCGACTGCTAAGTCAGAGGTCGTGGGTACGATTCCTACTTAGTGCAAATATTTACTCAATTTTCTAATCTCAAATGCATATTAAAGCGTGTTTTTGAGTTGTATAATAAATCACATATATATTACCACATCAAATATCATACTGTGCCAGGAGCCGAAGGTGGAACTCGCGTGTGGGCTGTGCAGCATCCAGTTCAAGACTCTTGACGCCCTGAAGAGACACACCAGCTCGTCCGACGCTGGGATCTGTGACGCTACTCTTAGGTGAGGAATAAATAATAAATATTCTACGACATTCTACACAGCGCTTTCTAGACCTAAAGTAAGCATAGTTTAACTAGCTTGTGTTATGGGTTCCAGAATGCGGATAAACATACTTATATACTTTTTTTTTGTAAATACATACATATTATACATAGAAAGACCCAGACCAATGCAAATAGTATAAATTCATGCATACAAATATTTGCACTGAGCGGGAATCGAACCCGCGCCCCCTGTCGTAGTAGTCGAATGTACTACCGCTACGACACAGGCCGTCATTCAACAATCATCGGTAGAAGTATCCCCAGGAATAGGTATTACCTATATACCCAGTCACCACCAGTAAGGACTCGTAGGTTAACACATTGTAAAGTTAAGCACTACTGGCGAGGTCAGTCTTAGGATGGGTGACCGTTCTTAATACATTGAGATCCCCTCAGAGAGCATGTTAAGTCTTCGGTCCCAGTTGCCCTACGAACATCTATGACAGTCGTTACTGGCAGTGGCGTAGCTACCTAGGGTGGCACCCGGTGCGGAAGTTGGTGGTGTCACCCCATCGAAAGTAAAAAGCTACTAGGTCTGCAAGGCGACTCGCTGCTTGCAATGTTGAGCTGAATGAGACATCGTGAATCAGATTTTGAAAATTTTGAACAGTGATCATGCCTCCGTGGCAAGTCCGATTTTGAAAATGCTTTTTGAAAGTCACAACTCTGGACATGCTTTCTGAGCGTGTAAAGTTTGGTCACAGTGTCTCGAGCGGTTATTATGTAATTCCATCTGGAATTTTTTTAACGGTGATCATTCCTCTGTGGTAGCATTAATTTTTTCAAAATATATCCATAAACCTTCCTCTGATTGACCTCTTTAGTCATGCCAAATTTGGTTCTGATTGGATTAGTAGTCGCGGTAGCCTAGTGGTATGGGTAAAGGACTGCTGAGACGAGGTCTCGGGTTCGATCCCAGGTTTTACCATGGCACACACCAATGACTTTTCGAAGTTATGTGTATGTGTTATGTGCACATAACTTCGAAAAGCAAAACAAAGCAAAGCAAAACTGATTTTCGGTGATTATTCCTCAATGGTACATCGGACATGAACCATCTCGCTTCGAAACACTCCTCAGTGTCCACAGTATCGCCGTGGTACATTTGGTCAAGATCGCGCGAGTGGTTACGGAGGAGTTCAGCCACCAACAAACGGCTATGCCGCGTATAAGAGCTTCGCTCGCTCAGCTCAATCAATAATCTGACCCCAAGTGAGTTGGGGAGTAGGATCGAAGAATTATGATGTACACAGTTCACAGCGATAGGCTTGTCAGTTAAGAATTAATTATGTTTTTATATATTTACAGTGCGTGTATCCATTGTGGAGACACCTTCTCGAGTCGGGAACTCCTGAAAGAGCACCAGAAATGTCACCAGAAGGATGACACGGTCAAGTGTGATGAGGTGAGCGGACCAAATAACTATACCGGGTGTTAGGGAAAGGCTACCGAAAACGAGGACAGGTGATAAAAAAAACTTTAAGCGACTTTTTTTTTCGATAAATTGAACAAAAAACATTTTTTTAACATTTTTCATCAGTTCAAAAAAAAATGTTTTATTTTTTTATCAGCCGGGTGATTGTCTGCCACCTTAGTGGTATAAAAAAAATTGGAGCGTTTTTTTTCGACTGGTAATTTTATTTTTTTATAATTTAATTCACGTCACCCGCGTCAACCCGTCAACCGCGGTAGCCTAGTGGTATTGGTAATGGACTGCTGAGACGAGGTCTCGGGTTCGATCCCAGCTTTTACCATGGCACACACCAATGACTTTTCGATGCTTTTCGAAGTTATGTGTGTATTTATCGGTTTATGAGTGCCCGGTTAATGGCAATAGGCTCGCCATCTATTACATTGGGACCTAAACATAAGCTGGCGAAATGTGGATGCTAGCACCTCTGCCTACCCCTTCGGGGATATAGGCGTGAGTTTATGTATGTATGTATGTATAATTGACGTCATCCATCGCGTTAAAACTAAATAAAACGATAATTTAATTTAAAATAATACATCACTTCACCTTGAAACTATTGCCGCAATAAATACAAGTATGACGTCACCGACCCACATTCCATTAAACTTTACTAACAATATGGATGGAGACGTGATTAATAATTTAAAAAAATAATTAGAAAAAATTTACTACTCGAAAAAAAAATCGCTCAATATGTTTTTTATGCCACTTATGTCCAGTGTGGCCGATCCCAGAAGTTCTCATATAATTAGTGAGGACCCTCGGCCAGCAGGTGGAAGCTGGTCTCGTCTGTCTCCATGCACTCCGAGGGCAATTGGGGTTAGTCTTCACTCCGATCACTGGTAGGTGTCTGTTTAGTGGGGTGCTTGGTTGGGGACCTCCACGCAGTGCACCCTGGACAACGGAGACAGCAGCGCCTCTCTCCTAGGGCGGGGGAGACGCTGCCGCCTGCGGCCAACTCCGACCGAGGCGAGGACGGCCCTGTTGAGGGCTGTTCCGAAGCTTTCCACGTGTCCCTCTGATTAGCAGATGGCACAGTGGAGAGCAAGTAAGGGTGCCATCTCGAAACCGGAGATGGCCCGGGGTCAGTCGGGGTGCGAGGGATATGCTCTATGGGTAACCTTACACCCGGCGTCTGTAGACCCGAGATGGCGTGCGGTTTTAGTCGGTTCAAGCCGGACATAATCGCCCCCGCTGGCCGGTGGGGGGGTATCCGAAGGGATTTCTGCACGAAAAAAAAAAGAAAAACGTACCTGCGCGGGCGCAGGCCGCGCCCCCCCCTGCTCACGCTAGTCGCTTGTGGGCGCGTTTAGTGTTCATTGAGCTGAGTGAGACGAACTCGAGCGGAAGCTCCTCATACCTGACTTACCAAATTTGGCATGATTAAAGAGATCAATCAGAGGAAGGTTTATGGATATATTTGGAAAAAATTAATGCTACCACAGAGGAATGATCACCGTTAAAAAAATTCCAGATGGAATTACATAATAACCGCTCGAGACACTGTGACCAAACTTTACACGCTCAGAAAGTATGTCCAGAGTTGTGACTTTCAAAAAGCATTTTCAAAATCGGACTTGCCACGGAGGAATGATCACTGTTCAAAATTTTCAAAATCTGATTCACCCCCTTACTTGCTCTCCACTGTGCCATCTGCTAATCAGAGGGACACGTGGAAAGCTTCCGAACAGCCCTCAACAGGGCCGTCCTCGCCTCGGTCGGAGTGGGCCGCAGGCGGCAGCGTCTCCCCCGCCCTAGGAGAGAGGCGCTGCCGTCTCCGTTGCCCAGGGTGCACCGCGTGGAGGTCCCCAACCAAGCACCCCAAATATAAAAGTACCTACGACTTAACTACTTCAATGTGTTTGTTCGCCAGTGTAACCGAACGTTCGCGCACGAGCGGTCGTTCAGCGTGCACTACCAGAGGGTCCACCTGGGAATCAAACTCACGTACAAGCGGCGCGAGGCCGGCCACCGGGCCCCCGTCGTCTGCGAGATGTGCGGCAAGAAGTGTATTGTGAGTAACATTTAGAGGAAGTGTTCTTTTAAAAAAAGCGTCGATAGCCCAGTGGCGTATGTAACGGGCTGCTGAGACGAGGTCTCGAGTTCGATCCCCAGTCGCCCCGGGCTAACACCTCTGACTTTTCGTAGTTATGTGTGCATTAATAAATGTTAATTATCGCTCGCTTAATAATGTGCCCGGTAGATGGCAATAAGCTCGCCCCCTATTACATTGGGACCTTAACATAACTGGCGAATCGTGGGTGTGTAATACACCTCTGCCTACCCTTTCGGGGATACAGGCGTGAAGTTATGTTATGTTCTTTTAAACTGCGTGCCACCATTGTTAACATGGTACGTGTATGTAATGGTGACCCTCTTTCCTGAGACTTTACCTTCAGCTTACCATCAGGCGAGGTGAAGTCAAATTGACGTGTCCTATACATAAAAAAAAACTGAGCTACCTGGACTTCTCGAGTTCGATCCCCAGTCGCCCCTGGCACACACCTCTGACTTTCCGTAGTTATGTGTGTATTAAAAATGTTTATTATCGCTCGCTTAGTATTGTGCCCGGCAGATGGCAATAGGCTCTTTTTTTTTTTCTACCACTCAGTCGGCACACAACCTCACGGCCCACCTGATGGAAAGCGGTCACCGTGGCCTATGGACGCGTACAACACCAGGGGCGACACACTGGCGCTGCCGACACTAAAAATAAGAAATTGCAAAGCAGGAATAGCCTTTAGTCTTCCGGGAAGACCAAACTACTCCCGCCCCTCCCTTCTTTTTTAGTTTTTGTGCTGTCAGAAGGAAGACTCTTCCCTCTGACAGCATAAAACCTCTCAGTGAGCTCTGGCTACCCTACTCACCGCCGGGAACACACCACGAGGTTATTATGGCCGCGGTTTTCTGTAGGGCGGAGGTACTTCCCCAGTCGGACTGCTCAGTTGGAAGACCTAAACATAACTGGCGAATCGTGGGTGTGTAATACACCTCTGCTTACCCCGTCGAGGATACAGGCGTGAAGTTATATATGTATGCTACCTGGACTTGTGATGGGTGGCTAAAATTTCTGTCCAAATACATTTGCCTACGGAACCCTAAAAAAGCTTTCTCAGAATGTTATAGTTTTCATAATAAAACTTTGAGTACTGAGCGAATGACACACCATGTATATAAGGCAGATGTAAGTGGGCAGGCGAGCCGGGGTCGACCTCGCAGGACATACACTGATCAAATTAATGAGGTTTTGAAAAAAGGGCAGCTCAAAAGCACTCGAAACCGGCGGGCTTGCATGAAAGGTTTAACGACAGTGAAGGAAGCTCGTGAAGTATGTAAGGACAGGAGCAGATGGCGGGCTGTTATCTCTGCCTACCCCGGAGGGAAAAAGGCGTGAGTATATGTATGGGTTTAAAAGCTTTAATTTTTGCAGAAATATGGTATTCCCTTTAAATAATTTATGATTCCAAGCATTATAGGACACTTTTTCCAAATTTGTCATCATGCCTATTGAAGAGCTTACAACTTATATAAGTTGTCACAAAATGAGGTCTCTGAATTTGGTGAGATGACTTGGTATCGACAAAATTTGTATTTGAAACAAAAAAAAATAATATCGGGTAAAAAAAAAAGCAATGAAAAAAAAAACACCACCAGCGACGAGCACACGTGACGCTGGTCGTGATTTAGGTATCGACTAGCGCCCCTCCCCCAAACCGGGGCAAGACGGGGACACCGTGGTTCCCAAACCCGAGGGGGCCATCTCGAAACCGGAGATGGCCCAGGGTCAGTCGGGGTGCGAGGGATATGCTCTATGGGCAACCTTACACCCCGTCGTCTGCAGACCCGAGACGGCGTGCGGTTTTAGTCGGTTCAAGCCCGACATAACCGCCCCCGCACGGGGGCGTCACACGGGGGGGTATCCGAAGGGATTTCCGCACGAAAAAAAAATGTATTTCCCACACATCCGCTTGGAGAATACTGCGAGGATACTATCCGCGATATTAAATCGCGACCAGCGTCACGTGTGCTCGTCGCGTCACGTGACGCTGGTCCCTAGTGGTGTTTTTTTTTTCATTTTTTTTTAAATATTTGTTATATTATATTTTTTTTTTTGTTTCAAATACAAATTTTGTCGATACCAAGTCATCTCACCAAATTCAGAGAGCTAATTTTGTGACACCTTATAGTTTAGTGACGGTTGCCTTCTGTTTGCAGTCCAACGCGACGCTCACGTACCACCAGAGAATACATACCGGGGAAAAACCGTTCCAGTGCCCGCAGTGTCCCAAGAAGTTCAGCGTATACCAGCGGCTACAGGTGAGGATTACTGGCTCATGTCTATATGCCCGGGCTTAGCCAGGTATCAGTTTTGGAGTTAGGAAACAAAACAACAAAATTTTCAGTAATATACAGTTACTTAGGCCGCGTCCTCTGTGTACTAACATGTATGTATGGTGGTATGGCCCCGATTCAGCCACTATGGAAACTGGTTAACCCCCTATGAAAGTATTTTTTTTTTTTTATATATATTTTGTTACGTGCGCGGGGTACAAATTAAATGCCGTTTACACAACAAAGAGGTTTATTCGCTCACCACAAACTAGACAACTAAATAACTAGCACACACAGTACTCTTCAACAGTTCAAGTCGCTCAGCAGTTCACAGTAGTCCACAGTCGTTGCTTAAGTCGCAGGTATAACTCTCTTGGTTCACTTCGGTAAGATGTGTTCGCTTTCACCTTCGAAAATAAACTAACTCGTGTCGATAGCCGGGCGCCCTTTTATAGCTCTTAATAAAGAGGGTAGAATGTTCCGGAATAATCTAGAGATAAGGCACTAGTGCGTTCGAGAATAGTAGGTATTTACTGGGGCGTTCGAGAAAACAAGTACCTACACAGTCGTGCCGACGATAGAGGTGAATGCCCTTGTTATCGCGATTTGTAGATAAAGTAGATATAGGTATTTAAAGGGCTTGTGATTTTGTATTGACTTTTCTGGATTTTTCTAAACGGATCGATAGAGTACTTCGACATTAACAATGCGTTTTAATTTCTAGAAGATTCGATCTGTAGTTTCCGAGATATCGACGATCGTTGTAACAATTTTTATTTTTTTTAAGAATATTAGCAACCGAAATTACTAATATTCCCCCTAACCCCTCCAGCTAAGCTTAATTGCTTGTGTTAGGAGTGGGTTCACGTCGGTAGTGTAATGGTCAGGATTCGAACCCGGGACCTCTCGATCATAGGGTCGACTCCTTAACCACTAAGCTACCGACGCTTTATACCCCCTATAAAAGTAATAACAGGACACTGCAGACTAAACAGACGCCTAACAGTGATCGGAGTGAAAACTGACCCCAATTGTCCGGAGTGCATGGAGACAGAAGAAACCAGTTTCCACCTGCTGGCCCAATGTCCCATGTACTCGCTAATTAGATGGGAACTTCTGGGTTCGGACACACTGGACACGGAGGAGTTGAAGGATCTGAGGGTGGAACAGATCGTAAGATTCTGCAAGGACACAAAAAGGTTTGTAGGGGCGCCGTGAATGCTGGAATAACCACGCTCTCCCCAACAGGCGGGGGAAATGGATGAAGTGGCCCACAATCTTCGTGGGTGGATCGCCCGTCCGGCTTCCGGTGTCCCCAATTCTAATAAAATAAAAAAAAACCCCCTATGAGGAATAAGGGCCGTAGTAGGTAAATTTGGTGTCCCGTCTACCCAGACACAGACAGTGACACTTACTGGGCTTCGTCCTCAGTCCATTTGTCCACGAACAGAACTCATCGACTTCCTTTAATAGTTCCTGATATTGTTTTGGATTACGCGCCAGTATTGCGAGATCGTCAGCAAAAGCTAAGATGGACTCTGAGTATATGTTATTTACTTTAAACCGATAACCCCATTTCTTTTCGTGACGTATTAACTTGGTGTTTAAGATATTAATTACTATGTTAAATGCTATTGGTGACAAGCAGCATCCCTGAAACAGTCCCACCTTATACCGTAATGGTCCTGTGTGTACTTCTTGGAAGCTTATAGCAAATTTTAGCTGCGAGTAATACGACTCGATTATCTCTATGACCACGGGTGGAAAGTTATACCATTGTTAGATGTATTTGCTCTTGGATAATAATTTACAGAGGAGGCGGCCTAGCACAGAGTAAGTAACTGTGTACCGTGACTCTCGGGCCTACCCTGAGGTCATCACAGTAGGCGTGGGGTTGGCCAGTTTACTGTCGGCGGTCATCCTGTGTCAACAGCTCTCTTATCCTCAGTGACCCCAAATATAATTCTACTCGATACTAGATGGCGATACTTTTTATCTGAGTACGTCCCTTTGACATACAGCGGCACCTAGTGGGAGATAGTTGTACTACGTGGACATTGCGGTACTTTGAACTTTGTACGTCCCTGTTACATACAGCGGTATGTAGTGAGAGATGTTACACTACGTAGAGATTGCGATACTTTCTGAGTACGTTCCTGTTACATACAGCGGTATGTAGTGAGAGATAGTTACACTACGTAGAGATTGCGATACTTTCTGAGTACGTTCCTGTTACATACAGCGGTATGTAGTGAGAGATAGTTACACTACGTAGAGATTGCGATACTTTCTGAGTACGTTCCTGTTACATACAGCGGCATCTAGTGGGAGATAGTTACACTACGTAGAGAATGCGATACTTTCTGAGTACGTCCTGTTATATATAGCGGCATCTAGTGTGATATAGTTACACTACGTAGAGATGGCGATACTTTCTATCGGAGTACGTCCCTGCCTGTGACATATAGCGGCATCTAGTGTGAGATAGTTAAACTACGTAGTAACATCGACATAGAATGAAGTGTGTAGTTTTGCTATTGCCCGGTAGATGGGACTAAAGAAGCAGGGGCAGGATTTAACCCCCTCTTCACCACACCCTCACTGCAGTGTCACGCGTTCTTTAATAAGGTAATCAAATTACAACCTCACCTGAAACCTCTCTGTATATGCTCTCTGAAATAAACTATATATTGGTAAATTTTTAGGGTCGGCATCGCGAGTGTGACGCCCCTGGTGTTGCACACGTCCATAGGCCACGGTGACCGCTTCCCATCAGGTGGGCCGTGAGCTTGTCTAGATATATATATATATATATATATACATAAAACTAGCATGGTCCTGTGGTTCCACCCGCGTGAGTCCTGATTCCATAGAAATATTAGGATATAAAGTAGCTTTAACATAGGCTACTTTATAAAGGAAAACACCGGCCAAATGTGAGTCGGACTCGCCCGTGAAGGGTTCCGTAGCCTCAAGTAAAATTTATATATTTGAGTTGATTGAATGAAAGGTAAATTGCGGTTTACGATTTATGACGTATTAAAAAATAAACTACTTGCTATATCTCGTTCAAACCAATTTTCGGTGGAAGTTTACATGGTTAATGTACATCATATATATTTTTTTTTATCATTCTCTTATTTTAGAAGTTACAGGAGTGGAGAGGGGGACAAAATTTATTGTTTTTTTTTCTCTATTTTTGTGTAAAAATTTTAATGCGGTTCACAGAATACATCTACTTACCTAGTTTCAACAGCACAGTTCTTATTGTTTCGGAAGAAAGTGGCTGTGACATACGAACGGACAGATAGACAGACATGACGAATCTATATGGGTTATGTTTTTGCCATTTGGCTACCGAACCCTAAAAATGTAGCATTCTAATTGAGATAGAATTTATTTTGCTTGATCAGTCCATTTAATGATTTGTTCATTGGCCAGTTTGTCACATGCGCTAGCTTTTTGACATTTGTTCAAGATTTTTGCACCTCGAGGTATATGAATAATAAGAAATAAAACAGGTTCCATATTTTGTGGTGGACTGTCTCTGACCCCCCACCCCAGTGGCAGAAATACAATCTTAAAAGATATTTGCTCTCCTACAGATCCACATTCGCACCCACACTGGAGAGAGACCCTTCAAGTGCCTGCACTGTCCCAAAGCTTTCAAACACAAAGCCGCTCTGAATAGACATGACAGGGTAAGTACTGTTCATAAATATGATTGGTGACCTATCTTTATTTTTATTTTGGGCAATGAGGGTCACCATTACAGACATTGATGTTACAATGGTGGCTCTCAGCTTGACGGCCTGATCAGAAGCTTTTTCACGCCCCGCTTAAACGACCCGGAACTCCAGGAAGATCGGGCTTGAACCGACTAAAATCGCACGCCGTCTCGAGTCTTCAGACGCCGGGGTGTAAGTGGGTCACCATAAGGCATTTCCCTTCCCGACTGACCCAAGGCCATCTCCGGTTCCGAGATGTCTCCCTCGGGTTAGGAAACCACGGTGTCCGCATCTTGACCCAGAACGGGAGACGCTAGTCGCCTCGCCATCCCGCCCTGCTGGGGTAGTATCAACTAATCAAACTAAAGGTTCTTGAGTGGAAACCAGGTGGACAGACGACCTGGTGAAGAGCGCAGGGACTCGGTGAATGCAGGCCGCTACAGACCGGTCGAAATGGAAGTCGATGGGGGAGGCCTAAGTTCAGCAGTGGACTTCCTATGGGTGATATGATGATGAGGCAAGCTATGCTTACTATGGGCTGTTATTGTTACAGGTACACACGGGAGCGAAACCATATCAGTGTCCACATTGCTCGAAGTCCTTCTCCCAATCCAACTCCATGAAGCTTCACGTCAGGACCGTACATCTTAAAATGCCAGCTCCTTATAGAAATAGGCGTAATAATAAATCGGAATGACGAATAAACTCGTTGATCGAGTACTTTAATGACTAATCCTGTTTTGCCTAATGATGTTACCCCTGTTCCTTCCTTCCTGGTGGAGCGCTTACATAACATAACATAACTTCACGCCTGTATCCCCGAAGGGGTAGGCAGAGGTGTATTGCACACCCACGATTCGCCAGTTATGTTTAGGGGGCGAGCCTATTGCCATCTACCGGGCACATTACTAAGCGAGTGATAATCAACATTTTTTACACAACTACGAAAAGTTAGAGGTGTGTGCCCGGGGCGACTGGGGATCGAACTCGAGACTTCGTCTCGGCAGTCCGTTACGTACACCACTGGGCTATAGCCGCTTATTGGCGTTATGGTGTATTAGACCCCACCAAGATGTTCAGACGCTAAGACAACTTCACATGCAATTGAAGGACGAGGTTCTGCCGTCGGCGCACCTCTCACGGTTGGGAATTCAGACAGCAGTTGCTCCCGTAAAAGTCAAGAAACCGCAAATCGTAGGACAATATTATAGTACAAAGTACACAACGCCATCTAGACCCAAACTAAGCAGAGCTCTAGAATGCTCTTAAATACTTTTATTTTTGGAAACAAATGCAAACTATACATACAAACATCCAGACCAATGCAAATATGATTTTTTTTTTTTGTATTTAGGACACGTCAATTTGACTTCACTTCGCCTGATGGTAAGCTGAAGGTAAAGTCTCTCTTATTGCAAGCTTTGAATGTAACCAGGTTGCTGTTCTTATGACGAAGGTTTATTTGGCTTTTACGGGCGCGACTGGCTGCTGCGCTCCCAACGGCTTTGTAATAATGTTAGTTGCTACTGTAATAATGTATTTACTTATAATAATTATTATGATAATGAATTCGAAATTATGTAAATAAATTATATTGAAATAAATAATACGTATAATTTTAAAATGTATTGTATTATTTGCAAATGATGATGATTTCGTTCCTATTTTAAGTGGAAATGGAATTATCTACATTATATGAATAAAAAAAATGGCTAAGTGCGAGTCGGACTCGCCCATGAAAGGTTCCGTAGCAGCAAGTAAAATTTTTATATGTGAGTTGATTGAATGAAAGGTAAATTGCGGTTTACGATTTATGACGTATTAAAAAAACTACTTACTAGATCTCGTTCAGATCTTTTTTAGTTTTATCATTCTCTTATTTTAGAAGTTACAGAGGGGGGACACTCATTTTTACCACTTTGGTAGTGTCTCTCGCGCAAACTATTAAGTTTAGAAAAAAAGGATATTAGGAACCTCAATATCATTTTTGAAGACCTATCCATAGAAACCAAATACGTATGGGTATTATAAAAACAAAATTTTTGAGTTTCAGTTCTAAGTAAGGAAATTTTTTGTCTTTTTCTATTTTTGTGTGAAAATCATAATGCGGTTCACAAAATACATCTATTTACCAAGTTTCAACAGCATAGTTCTTATAGTTTCGGAAAAAAGTGGCTGTGACATACGGACGGACAGACAGACAGACATGAAGAATCTATAAGGGTTCCGTTTTTGGTCATTTGGCTACGGAACCCTAACAAAACAGAAGAGTTTGTTTGTACGCGCTAATCTCTGGAATTGCATGAGTGATTACAAAAAATATTTTTGCATTTCATAGTCCACTTCTTAGGGCTGATTATAGGCTATTTAACATCACGATACGACAATTAGGAGCCGAGCAATAACCAAAACAGTCAGAACACTGGCTGAGGCGGTTACAGCCGCGAGATACAGCTTGAAATCATACATTTATTGGACAAACTACACAGCGCGATCTAGACCTTAACTAGCTTGTGTTATGGGTTCCAGAACGAAGAAAAAGCGGCCAAGTGCGAGTCAGACTCGCCCATGAGGGGTTCCAAAGCAGCAAGTAATATGATAAAGTTTTTTTTTTTTAATTTTTATATTTGAGTTGATTGAATGATAGGTAAATTACGGTTGAGGTCGCTTAACGACCTCCGTCCTCCATGAGCGCAGGCCTGGGGGTGGCAGGTGAGGCCGCCTGTCACCCCAGTAGAAGCAGGCCGGGACGGTGGGGCGACTAGCGCCCCTCCCCCAAACCGGGGCAAGACGGGGACACCGTGGTTTCCAAACCCGAGGGGGCCATCTCGAAACCGGAGATGGCCCAGGGTCAGTCGGGGTGCGAGGGATATGCTCTATGGGTAACCTTGCACCCCGGCGTCTGAAGACCCGAGACGGCGTGCGGTTTTCGTCGGTTCAAGTCCGACATAACCGCCCCCGCTGGCCGGCGGGGGGGTATCCGAAGGGAATTCCGCACAAAAAAAAAGAAAAAAAAAGGTAAATTGCGGTTTACGATCTAGTGCGTATTAAAAAAAACTACTCACTAAATCTCGTTCAAACCAATTATCGGTGGAAGTTCACATGGTGATGTACATCATTCATTTCTTTTAGTTTTTCATTCTCTTTTTTTAGAAGTTATGGGGGGGGGGGGACACATTTTACCACTTTGGAAGTGTGTTTATAGAAAAAAATGATATTAGAAACCTCAATATCGTTTTTGAAGACCTATACCCCACAAGTAAGGGTTTGATTGAATGCGGTTCACAGAATACATCTACTTACCAAGTTTCAACAGCATAGTTCTTATAGTTTCGGCAAAAAGTGGCTGTGACATACCTACGGACGGACAGACAGACAAACATGACGAATCTATAAGGGTTCCAGGGCCATTTGGCAACGGAACCCTAAAAAGAACATTTTCCTTCATAAATACATACCTACATAGAAAAACCCAGTCCCATTATACTCTCGCAAATCGCAGGAACTCCTGATACGAATTAATAAATAAATAATAAATGTTCTACGACATTCTACACAGCGCTTTCTAGACCCAAAGTAAGCGTAGTTTAACTAGCTTGTGTTATGGGTTCCAGAAAGCGGATAAACATACTTATATACTTTTTTTTTATAAATACATACATATTATACATAGAAACACCCAGACCAATGCAAATAGACATATTCATGCATACAAATATTTGCACTGAGCGGGAATCGAACCCGCGCCCCCCTGTCGTAGCAGTCGAATGCACTACCGCTACGCCACAGAGCTGAGCCTCGCTCGCTCAGCTCAATTATACTTCGCTCTTATACGCGGCATAGCCGTTTGTTGGTGGCAGAACTCCTCCGTAACCACTCGCGCGATCTTGACCAAATGTACCACGGCGATAGTGTGGACACTGAGGAGTGTTTCGAAGCGAGATGGTTCATGTCCGATGTACCATTGAGGAATAATCACCGAAAAACAGTTTCACGCACGCGCGGCCTTAGCTAAGCGCGCGACCGCAGTAAGATGTCTTATTTTCAAGTAAGAGTCCTGCTCGCTCAGGACTGGTAATAAATTACGGACGTGAATGGGACAAATGGGTGCCACGGGGGGGGGGGGGGGGGGGGGGGAAGAATGCCGCGGGCGAAGTCGCGGCCATATTACATGCATTTATTACTAGAAGTAGTTCATGATAAAATCCATTCGCAGTACCTTGCACGAGTAAGTACAGTTGCCATCAGAAGTTCCTGAATGTTTGCGTTTGTTTTAAAACTGACTTTACTCACATACACACAGACACACACAGACACATACAGACAACCTCTGTGGCGTAGCGGTAGTGCATTCGACTGCTAAGCCAAAGGTCGCGGGTTCGATTCCCGCTCAGTGCAAATATGTATATTTGCATTGGTCTGGATGTTTCTATGTATAATATGTATTTATTTACAAAAAAAAAGTATTTAAGTATGTTTATCCGCATTCTAGAACCCATATGACAAGCTCTGCTTAGTTTGGGTCTAGATGGCGTTGTGTACTTTGTCGTACAATATTTATTTATTATTTATTGAAAGGAAACTATTTTTAGTGCATTTCGCGCTTTATTTGATGTTATTTTAGCGATAGCCCAGTGGCGGACGTAACGGACTGCTGATACGAGGTCTCGAGTTCGATCCCCAGTGGCCCCGGGCCTGTGACTTTTCATAGTTATGTGTGCGTTAATAAATGTTAATTATCGCTGGCTGAATAATGTGCCCGGTAGATGGCAATAGGCTCGCCCCCTATTACCTACATTGGGACATTAACATAACTGTCGAATCGTGGGTGTGTAATACACCTCTGCCTACCCCTTCGGGGATACAGGCGTGAAGTTATGTATGTTGGTAGGTGGTAGAGTCAAGCAAGTCATTTTGGCCGTTGCATGAATGGGCCGGGCCGACTCGACTGGGGAAGCACCACCCTCTCACAGAATATCGACGCCAAGTAACAGTATTTGAACTGTTGCGTTCCGTTTGGTGAGTGAGAGTGCCGGAGCCCAAACTCCTTTCCCATCCCCTCCCAAAATCTTTTCCCATCCTCTCCCAAACTCCTTTCCCATCCCCTTTCCTTTACAGGGTCGGCAGCGCTAGTGTGACGCCACTGGTGTTGCACACGTCCATAGGCCGCGGTAACTGCTTCCCATCAGGTGGGCCGTGTGCTTGTCTGCCACCTTAGTGGTATAAAAAAAAAATATGTTATGTATTTTGTTTCAAATATCTCCAATGTTCAACCACAACTTATTTACAATTGTATAATAGTATAAATAGATTTTAAAGAAGAGATATTGAAATAAATGTATCACTTGTACTTTTCCACTGTTATTTAATCAATTACATCTGACCGGTTTGCCTCACGGCATTCACAATAGTAGATTGTTACACAAGGGTTGAAAGTCAGCCATTTCACCCGCGATATTTCTGGCGCTCGAACGAACTGAGAGCGCCAATAGTTCGAGGGTGAAATGGTGACATTCACCCGAAGTAAACACTCTACTTTTCATTTCGACTATGTGAGGAAATTAAAATACTACACACACATTTAATGGAACAGGTAAGTATATTGATTATCAGTTAAAAATAAAAGTAAAATTAGAAAAACTTGTAAATAGATTATTAACAACAGCTTTTGCCTGTTCTTTAATCTCATCGGGAGTTAAATTAATATCCATGTCACTGGAATCACTTTCCGAGACCATTTTTAACCACAATTAAACAAGGTATTTGTTTATATTGAATCTCGTTTTCCCGCTAATTCTTTAGCAAACTTAAAATGTTTTTTTTTAATACTGAAAAAAAAAAGTTATAATTCACGTACGATTTTCAAAACTTTTCTAATATTAGCTCGAATCAGTTTGTTTACATTATAATCGAGTTGGTCACGAGATGTGCATTTAGGCGGCCATGTAAAAAAAAGCGTCATGATATCAAGGGATTATGACGTAATTAAATTATCATGGACTCCATGGCAATACTTAAAATTAAAAAAAATTACTTTCCACCCTAGGGGTGAAATAAACTACTTTCCACCCGGCTATCTACCTATGAAAAGTAAACTTTCCGAACAGGAGAGATGAAAAGGTTTTTTATATTTATTGACACGTTACAGTCACCAAGTATATTGAACCTCAGATGTAAGAACTCTGCTGCTTCTAGTCTTCGTTACTTCTTCTCTAAGTCAAAATAAAAAACCATTTATTCTGTATAGACCACTAATACGGCACTTACCAAACGTCAAAAAAATATTAATCTAATGTTTGGCAAATGGACCACCAGTTCAAACGCGTCTACGTCTAACGTCTATTTACAAACATATTTACTTAACCTACGTAGGTACAATATTTCGTTTGAGAGCATAGAGAGAGATCAAACAGTTCATATCCAAGCTTGTTTGTCGTCTAAATAGTCTTGAATTTCATAATAGTCTTTTTGGCAGAGGTTAGGTACTTTTAATTTGGCTTTTAAATTTATGAAGAGGTAGATTCTCCTTCTAAGAGTTAAAAAACACTTGAAATGTGTTAAGCTACTTTTGGTGGGTGACTGTACTTACGTATATCACTTATTGAATAAAGAATTGCATCTCAATAGCAAGTCGTGACAGAGCAGGTAATAGTTACGACACGAGAGTGATGTGTGTAACCTAAATATTGGACCTCGACGCGGCCGCGAATGGAGGCAAACGGGTTTCTTAGTGTTGTGAACGATGAGCGAGATTCTTATCGATTATTTATCGATATTTTATCGTATTAATATTATAGATGTATGACACTCAGTCATGTTCAAACTGTTTACAATTTAGTATATTGAATAAACAGTTGTATAGTACTTTTTTTTCGTTCGGAAATCCCCTCGTATATCCCATAACATAAAACCGCACGCCGTCTCGGGTCTTCAGACGCCGGGGTGTAAGATTGCCAAAGCATATCCCTCGCACCCGACTGACCCTGGGCCATCTCCGGTTTCGATATGGCCCCCTCGGGTTTGGGAATCACGGTGTCCCCGTCTTGCCCCGATATGGAGGAGGGGCGCTAATCGCCCCGCCGTCCCGGCCTCTTTCTGCTGGGGTGACAGGCGACCTCACCTGCCACCCCCAGGCCTGCGCTCGTGGAGTACGGAGGTCGTTAAGCGTTGTATAGTACCTTTTTTTTTTTTATTCGTGCGGAAATCCCTTCGGATACCCCCCCGCCGGCCAGCGGGGGCGGTTATGTCGGGCTTGAACCGACTAAAACCGCACTCCGTCTAGGGTCTACAGACGCCGGGGTGTAAGGTTGCCCATAGAGCATATCCCTCGCACCCCGACTAACCCTGGGCCATCTCCGGTTTCGAGATGGCCCCCTCGAGTTTGGGAACCACGGTGTCCCGGTCTTGCCCCGGTTTGGGGGAGGGGCGCTAGTCGCCCCACCGTCCCGGTCTGCTTCTGCTGGGGTGACAGGCGGCCTCACCTGCCACCCCCAGGCCTGCGCTCATGGAGGACGGAGGTCGTTAAGCGACCTCCGGCGCCTGAGTCGCCTGCAACGCGCGGCGAGCAAGTTGCGGGCTCGGCGGGCCGGGAGAGTTCTAAATCTCTCCCGGGCGCGCTCCGCCATCTCCTTCGCGAGCATTACATGCTCGCAGAAGGAGGTGGCGGCGGCCCACGCGCTCGCGCTCCGCACCATTGCCGCAATCATGCTGCCGAGCGAGAGGGGACTCCCACCCCGATGGCTGCCACGAGGTCACGCCTCGGCACCTCCCACGCCGGGCAGTCCGCCAGCGTGTGCAGCCCTGAGTCCTCGCTCGCGTCGCAGTGATGACACTCAGGCGTTGGCTCCTTCCTGATCGATGCAGGTGGTCCCCGAAGCATCCCTTCCCTGAGACCACCTGCGTCAGTCGGTACGAGAGACTTCCGTGTCGCCTGTCTAGCCAATCCTCCATGATGGGCCTTACCGCCGCTATTGCGGCGTGCCCTGCGTTGTATAGTACCTATATAAGTTCTGAGTTCTGATCCTGTGGAATATCGGAATAAAAAGCAACCATTGTTATTCATTGATAATATAGCATTCTAATGGTGAAAGAATCTCGGAAAGAAGTTAAGTAGTTTCGTAGCCCGCAACCTGATCGCCGTGCGTCGCAGGCGACTCAGGCGCCGGAGGTCGCTTAACGACCTCCGTCCTTCATGAGCGCAGGCCTGGGGGTGGCAGGTAACGCCGCCTGTCACCCCAGCAGAAGCAGACTGGGATGGTGGGGTGACTAGCGCCCCTCCCCCAAACCGGGGCAAGACGGGGACACCGTGGTTCCCAAACCCGAGGGGGCCATCTCGAAACCGGAGATGGCCCAGGGTCAGTCGGGGTGCGAGGGATATGCTCTATGGGCAACCTTACACTTTGTAATTTTGTAATTGTATTAAGACCCGAGACGGCGTGCGGTTTTAGTCGGTTCAAGCCCTACATAACCACCCCCGCTGGCTGGCGGGGGGGTATCCGAAGGAAATTCCGCACGAAAAAGAAAAAAGGTACTTGTTCCTGGCTTTATGCTGAACTGGCTTTGGTGCAACGCAAGGACATGATGGAGTTAGTTATTGTGTCTAATATCTGTTAGTTGTGTGGTTTATGTACCTACATTGTATGTTACATTGAAATAAAGTGATTTTTCTTTCTTCTGATTCACGGACGAAGCTCTGACGCTCTCCAGGCTCCAAAGTTCAAAGTGGAAAGTTTGAGCTTTGGCGCCCGAGGCCTGCTCTCCTGCTTCTTACAATATGGTTTATCTTAGCTTTTGCATACTACTGCCACCCGACCCCCCAACCGAGAGGAAAACCTACACCAGAGTCTCGTGGATGTACTTTGTAGTTATCCTCAACCTATGCTAGTCCACTGCTGGACATAGGTCTCCCCTAATGAGCGCCATAGCACCCTGTTTTCAGCTTGCCACATCCAGCATCTGCCCGCAGTCTTCCGCAAATCGTCACCCCACCTGGCCGGAGGGCGTCCTACACTACGTTTGCCGATTCGCGGTCTCCACTCAAGAACACGTTTACCGCAGCGGTTGTCGGTTGTCGTTCGGTTAGTAGTTATAGTAATTCGTAATATCGACAACACTTTCACGCGCCGCACAGCACTATACTTGGAAATCACTCGATAATCAACACAGTCAGAATCGATCTCTCTTACTTTAGCACACGTGAAACCTGTTGTAATATTTTGTAAATAGTGATATTAAAATTAGTGTCAGTATTCAGTAGGGATACGTTTTTTTGTATTTAACCGACTTCAAATAAGGAGGAGGTTGTCAATTCGTATTAACTTCTTCAATTTCTTTAATTAATGAACATTTTTTATTGGATAAGTTATTAATGGTAATGTCTAAAGTTTAAATATTAAACATTGATATATGTTAGGTCGTTACATATGAAATTGCCGTTTTTCTTGAAGAAATTGGAGGAAACCCAATTTTCAGTACTAACATTTTTGCATTTTTTTTAGGAATGACAAATCCAAATTTTATGTTTTTTTGTGTATGAATGAGACAACATTAAGCTAACAAACAGCAACTTTTATTACATTTTTGAAAAGTGACAGCTGTTAAGCAATACGAAATTTATCATCAAAATGGATAGCATTTAGGAAGAAGTACTGTTTTTGAACATCGAATTAATTTATCAAGCGGCCAATAAAAACAAAATTTAATACAGAGTTGTAAAATCTTGAAATCAACTTTCAAACAAAATATAAATAATGGAAATAGCTATTAAATTACAGGAATAACGAACTCATGAAGTTGTAAGAAAATTTCGGCAATTTCATAGGTAAAGACTTATTATTAGACTAACTTCAACGGATTCTATCGACGAACTCTGTGGCGTAGCGGTAGTGCATTTAACTGCTAAGTCACAGGTCGCGGGTTCGATTCCCGGTCAGTGTAAATATGTATATTTGCATTGGTCTGGGTGTTTCTATGTATAATATGTATTTATTTACTAAAAAAAAGTATTTAAGTATGTTTATCCTCATTCTAGAACCCATATGACAAGCTCTGCTTAGTTTAGGTCTAGATGGCGTTGTGTAATTTGTCCCATAATATTTATTATTATCGTGAGATTTTTTTTTAAAGACATACCCACTAGCAACCGTAATTACTAATTGCTTGTATTAGTTGTGGGTTCATGTCTGTGGTGTAAAGGACAGAATTCAAACCAGGGACCTCTAGAACGTAAAGCCGACTCTTTAACCACTAAGCAACTGAAACATAGAAAATAGTTCATCGCACCAGGTCCGCTCCTCTAGTCTGATCCTCAAACCCTGAGAGGAAGCCTGTCCCAAATAATAGCCTGATGAACTCTATCAGCGCGGTTTCCGGTTGCAAACCTCTCGAGTTTGCACTATGCCCTTCATCCGTGAATAACCAGCTGTACCGGTTTACACGTGAGCTTGACTCGTACTCCGCTAGTAATAGCCAAATGGATTGAGGACCTGGAAAAGGTAGCTGTAATAGACGGGGTGCGGAAGGCAGAGGATTGGATGCTATGCCCTATGGTGCATACTGAGAGAGACCGGCAGTGGACCGTCATGGGTAAATTCATTGAAATACCGATAGAATTAATTAAAATTAGTGTTTTTAGAGATCCGTACCTTTTTTTCGCGCGGTAATCCGCTCGAGTACCCGACACCAGCCAGCGGGGGCGGCTATGTCGGGCTTGAAACGAATAAAACCGCATGTCGTCTCGTGTCTTGAGACGCCGGGGTGTAAGGTTGCCCATAAACCATTTCCGTCGCACCCCGACTGACCCTGGGCCATCGGTTTCGAAATGCCCCCCAGGGTTTAAGAACCACGGTGCCCCCGTCTTGCTCTCCCTCCCGGTTTTGGGACGCTAGGGTTCCGTACCTTAAAAGGTAAAAAAGGAGCCCTTATAAGATTACTCTCTTGTCCGTCTGCCGGTGTGTCACCACTGATTTTCTCAGGAACGGGTGGACCTAGTAAGTTGAAATTTATACCAGATACTGAGGTCTATAGTCCCTATTAGGTGTGTAAAAATCAAGGTCCTAAGTTAACACGATAAAAAGATATGGGCAAATTAAATTTATGCGAAAGAAGTTGAAAATATGAACGTTTTTAAATTGACCTTGAGTATTTTTAACGGAAATTGACAATTATTCGTCAACCGGAAATACCCTATAGGTTTTAGGTCGAAAACTTATATGGTAGTTACCGTTGACGTAGTTTTTTTTTTGTAAAGAGTACATTTTTTTTTCGTGCGGAACTTTCGTAGGATAGGATTTCCGGGGGAGGTCCCCGGCGGGGGGTATCCTACGAATCCTATTTCGGGCTTGAACCGACTAAAACCGCACGCCGTTTAGGGTCTTGAGACGCCGGGGCGTAAGGTTGCCCATAAGGCACTTCCCTCGCACCCCGATGTAAAGAGTACCTAAATAACTAGAATTCCCGTTAAACTCTCCAGCTAAGCTAAATAGCTTGTGTTAGTTCTGGGTTCAGGTCAGTAGTGTCATGGCCAGAATTCGAACCCGGGACCTCTTGATCGTAACGCCGTCTCCTTAACCAGCTACCGACGACGCCTTAATTTTGTCCATCTTAGGCTCAAAGCGTCTTAATGTTCGCGTAAATTTTAGACAATATCTCAAGTAAATAATCGTCAGCTGACAATAATTTTGGGCTACTCTTAAGGCGTTGGACTCTTAAAAGAACGCTGTCTTTGTTGGAAGAAATACCTAATTTATCTACTAAGTTCCGAAAACTGTGAAGTGTAAGTGACATTATAATGGCTGCCATTGCGACAACTGTTCTTGACGAAGGATATTCTGAAGGTGTTCGAGTGATAACAGTAAGTTATTTTATTTACTTTCTTAATTTGGAGTTTGGTTAAGTAATAATTCAGCTCTTAAACGCGGCATAGCCGTTTGTTGGTGGCTGAACTCCTCCGTAACCACTCGCGCGATCTTGAATTTACCACGGTGATAGTGTGGACACTGAGGAGTGTTTTGAAGCGAGATGGTTCATGTCCGATGTACCATTGAGGAATAATCATCGGAAAACAGTTTCACGAACGCGTGGCCTTAGCTAAGCGCGCGACCGTAGTAAGATGTCTTATTGTCAAGTAAGAGTCCTGCTCGCTCAGCTCAATGTATTTCAGTCGCACCTTGCACTGAATTCCTAGTAATTTCAATTAAATTTTAAGCATTTTGTATGCTTACTTTTTCTAAAGATTTAGATCGGACTCGGAGGATAGAGAATATCTAGGACGTGTCTAGATAGCTCAGCTGGTCAGGAGCATTCCCCCTATAAGGGACTGGTCGCGGGTTCATGTCCCGTTCTAGATGTTCTCTTTTCCGATATAAATCCTAGTAATTAATTGAATTAACGGATACATACAGTTCTGCCTCCTGAACTAGTGTGGCGATACCATATATACCCAGCGCCATCTAGTAACAACAAGTTGAACTACTTCGATACTACTAGTTACGTCACTACCAATCCTGAATCGTGATCCAGGCGTGATCACCTTGCCTGGTCGGAGGATCCTCCCTTTGTGTTGGAGGAAAATCACACCCCTTTCCTCCACACTGGGTTGTTAACCTGTATCTCAGGAGACAGTGCCTTCCCACGTTACAGGTTACACATTATGGATTACATTAAAATTTATATAAAATTATATGTTGCCCGCGGCTCCGCCCGCGTAGAATTCTGATCCCGTTCCCGCAACCCATGGGAACCTATTCCCGGGATAAAAGTAGCCTATGTTCCGGACTATAATCTACCCCTATGCCAAATTTCATCCAGATCCGTTCAGCGGTTTTTGCGTGAAAGTGCAACAAATATACATACTCACAAACTTTCGCGTTTATAATATTAGTAGGATAGGCTTTCTATTGATAAATTAATGATTTGAAAAATCGGTTTAGTAGTTACAGAGATTAGTCCTACGACCTCACAAACTTTACCGCTTTATAATATTTGTATTTATTTATACATATCAGAGAATCGTAATGAACTTCAGTTAGTAACTACATTGATCAAAAAAATCCGTTCCCGCAGGGGGAACGCACAGGTAGATTTCGTGAAGCAATTAATATTATTTTATTAACATGTTTAATTTTTTTTTCTCGAAAACGGTACCTTTTAGCGAAAAACTTTTCAGACATTTATTTTAGACTTAAAAATGGCCTATCGATTAAAAATGTTTCCGACACCAAGAATGTTCACCGGTTAGAAGTTATGATTTTTTTCCCGAAAAATTTTGTTTTTTCCCCCCTCCACTTTTAGTTAAAGTTTTAATCTTATAAGTTTATAATTAAAAGTTGTTCTTATTCATGTATACTATGGGATAAAATTAGAACGGTTCGAATATCTTTCATGGAACGTGAAATTTTGAGGAAAAACTGATTTCACAAAAAGTGAGGCCCTACCGTCCCCTTAGGCCGGATTCCACCCGTTCACGAACTTAAACTAAGTTTACACCCAAGCAATTTTTGACCGCTGTTTGAAAGCGATCGGGGCAATAATGCGACCGTGAGAGTGCCGCAAATTTTGGGAAGTGGAACCATACATACATATATATATATATATATATATATATATATATATATATATATATATATATATATATATATATATATAAACTTTTTGACCAGTGGTCATTTCGGACTCAGGGGGTCATAACTAGACCTCCTACGAAGAATTTTTTTTTAAATTCGACAGTAGTCAAGAAACCAATAGGTAGATCGATTTCATCGAAATCTACCTAAAAATGATGTGTGTTCTAGGAGTGATAACGATGACGAAAGTGTGATTTTTGAATTTTTGTCTGTTTGTCAGCTTTTAATTATCGATGTCCGAGAATCACTTAAAACCGCTGAACAGATTTGGCTGAAATTTTACAAGAACGTTCTTCTAGGGCACGCTCATAAACTGCGCTATATGTCATCACGCTATTATAAGTATAATAGGAGCAGTAGAGCAAAATCGGTCTTAACTATTATTGATGACAACTTTATTATTAAAAAACATAACATAAACTCACGCCTATATCCCCGAAGGGGTAGGCAGAGGTGCTAGCACCCACATTTCGCCAGTTTATGTTTAGGTCCCAATGTAATAGGTGGCGAGCCTATTGCCATTAACCGGGCACTTATAAACCTGCGGTAAATACACACATAACTTCGAAAAGCATCGAAAAGTCCTTGGTGTGTGCCATGGTAAAACCTGGGATCGAACCCGAGACCTCGTCTCAGCAGTCCATTACCCATACCACTAGGCTACCGTGGAGGAGGCTAGGCTTATTGTTACAAGGTAGATCTTTACGAAAATTTGTAATTCAGCAGAACTCAGACGTGCTCAAAGTCCAGAATATAACTCATCACGCTATACCTTAAAGGTAATAAGCAGTAAAATGTAAAATCTCGAAACTCCACAGAGTTACCCACGTATAAAACATAGTTGATTAGAGACGCATAAACATTTCATAATGAATATCATCACGCTATTATACTAAGGAATCGGGCAGAATTGATTTCGATGTTACATATGTCTCTATTTCGAACGAATTTGACGTTGACGGCCTCTGTGGCGTAGCGGTAGTGCATTCGACTGTTACGACAGGGGCGCGGGTTCGATTCCCGCTCAGTGCAAATATTTGTATGCATGAATATGTCTATTTGGCATTTGCATTGGTCTCGGTGTTTCTATGTATAATATGTATGTATTTACCAAAAAAAAAGTATATTAGTATGTTTATCAGCATTCTGGAAGCCATACACATAAGCTAGTTAAACTATGCTTACTTTGGGTCTAGAAAGCGCTGTGTAGAATGTCGTATAGAATATTTATTTATTTATAATTGTCAATTTACTACATAACCACACTTAATACTCACGTGTTAGAATCGAGACTGCAGAAATAAACATACCAATAGATCATATTCCGAACTTAACGCGAACGAAGTCGCGGGCAACAGCTAGTAGATGTATAGGAATAAGATAAAATATAACTAAATCTTACAGATTTAGATCGGAAAAAGAGAACATCTAGGACGGGACTTGAACCCGCGACCAGTCCCTTACAGGGGGAATGCTCTGACCAGCCGTGCCACCTAGACACGTCCCAGATATTCGAAATTCTCCGATATGTTATATACGTTTTAAGGCGACGCTGGAGCCATCTATCGTAATTCTTGCGAACTACGGAAACAATGAATAACTTTACAGTCATTTTTAAACATTGTTTTCTGATCTATAAGAAAAAGTAAGCATATATGTAACTAAACCATTAATTTCAAGCTTAAATAGCCTTCCTTATTGCAGTGTAAGGTCAGCCATTTGTTTGAATGACTTAAATGGCAGCACTTGCGTACATAAAGCGCTTTGTAGCCGCGTGTCCAAGGTTTGAATCAAAAGCTTACATTAAATGTGAAGGTGATCGCGTCAATGTCAAGCGGATGTCAATATAGGAACTTATAATCATTTGTCATAACTATTCACTATGAGTGATTACCTATGTTATTTAGAAGTAGCCGTTACTCGTGGCTTCGCCCGCGTAGATGTCAATTACCGAAACCAAAAGTAGGTAACCAATTAATATCTCCGGTAAAAAACTTAACAAGGTCTGCAGTTCATTCTGCTGTTGCAAAAATTGCAACAAAGTAAGCAATTTCACCAGGACTTTTTCTAACGGTGATAATTCCTCAATGGCTAGTCCGTCGTTTTTTTTTTGTCTTGTGTATATGAACAAATTACTTAATTTAATACCAATCGCGTGAATGAGGCTTTTTTGTTCATTGAGAAATCAGATTTTGAAAATTTTGGTCGGTGATTATTCCTCCGTGGTACACATGTATTTTCTAAATACATAGCCTATGTCCTACCCACCAGTAACATCTTTGCTAGTGTGAAATTTCATTAGAATCGGTTCAGCCGTTTGGGAGGAGAAGATGGTCTAACGAGATACATGAGTCGTCTAAAAAGACAGTTATTTTTTATGGTCTATTCACAAAAATGTTTACTTAATCTATATTGGTCTATATATGGTCACCCAGCCATATTCTCCCCGTGACCATGGTTGCTGAAAACCTACCGAAACGGGGGATTCAATCTAAATAATAAGATAACATCAAATAAATCGCGATAGAATCCGTTAAAAATAGTTTTATTTCAATGTGTGACTTTCGCGTAAACTTCCAACAATACAATGTTTTGTTTGAGAAGCATAGCAAGACAGCAAACAGTTCATATCCAAACTTGTTTGTCATAAAGTTTAGCTTTCATTAGAATAATTTAATTTGGCAATAACAAACCTGTTTAAAAGGCCACTTAAAATACAACCATTAATTAAAACGAGTTCTTTATTCGTTTTCTAGAAGCCTTGTTTACGAAACTTAACAAGATGTAAAATACTTACACAATATGTTACAAATCCCGCGACCTCTTCGTTGCAGCTATTGGTCACGCGAGTCTTCATAACATTATATATGATCAAAATCTCCAATAACAATAGCTTTATTTAAATGGGTAACATTCGCGAAAGCTTTTGATAACATTACGCTTCGAAAAGTTCTGCATCGATTGATTTACAATCCGCTTCAAAGATGCTTTTTAGGGTTCCGTAGCCAAATGGCAAAAAAAGGAAATAGGTTTGTCATGTCTGTATGTCTGTCCGTCCGTATGTCACAGCCACTTTTTTTCGAAACTATAAGACCTATGCTGTTGAATCTTGGTAAGTAGATGTATTTGGTGAACTGCATTAGGATTTCCACACAAAAATAGAAAAAAAAAATCCGTGCCCGCAGGGGGAACGCACAGGTAGATTTCGTGAAGCAATTAACCACGCCGAGCGCATTTTTAACATGTTTAATTTTTTTTCTCGAAAACGGTAACTTTTAGCGAAAAACTTTTCAGACATTTATTTTAGACTTAATAATGGCGTATCGATTAAAAATGTTTCCGACGACAAGAATGTTCACCGGTTAGAAGTTATGATTTTTTTCCCGAAAAATTTTGGTTTTTCCCCCCTCCACTTTTAGTTAAAGTTTTAATCTTATAGGTTTATAAGTAAAAGTTGTTGGTATTCATATACATGAATACCAACAACTTATAGTTATAGTATACTTAATTATAGTATAGTGATAGTATACATTATGGGATAAAATTAGAACGGTTCGAATATCTTTCATGGAACGTGAAATTTTGAGGAAAAACTGATTTCAAAAAAAGTGAGGCCCTACCGTCCCCTTAGGCCGGATTCCACCCGTTCACGAACTTAAACTAAGTTTACACCCTAGCAATTTTTGACCGCAGTTTGAAAGCGATCGGGGCAAAAATGCGACCGTGAGAGTGCCGCAAATTTTCGGAAGTGGAACCATACATACATACATATATATATAAACTTTTTGACCAGTGGTCATTTCGGATTCAGGGGGTCATAACTAGACCTCCTATGAAGAATTTTTTTTTAAAGTCGACAGTCAAGAAACCAATAGGTAGATCGATTTCATCGAAATCTACCTAACAATACATTTTGGGAGTTTCCCATACTTAGAACTGGAACTCAATTTTTTTTTTCATCGAACCCATACCTGTTGGTTTCTATGTCTATGGATAGGTCTTCAAAAATGATATTGAGGTTTCTAATATCATTTTTTTTCTAAACTGAATAGCTTTCGCGAGAGACACTTCCAAAGTGGTAAAATGTGTGTTTAGAAGTTACAGGGGAGGGCCCTGTAACTTCTAAAATAAGAGAATGATAAAACTAAAAAAAATATATGATGTCACCATGTAAACTTCTACCGAAAATTGGTTTGAACGAGATCTAGTAAGTAGTTTTTTTTTAATACGTCATAAATCGTAAACCGCAATTTACCTTTCATTCAATCAACTCAAATATAATAATTAAAAAAAAACATTATTAGGTTACTTGCTACTACGGAACCCTTCATGGGCGAGTCCGACTCGCACTTGGCTGCTTTGTGTTGAGATTGGTCAACAATCCTAAGATTGACCCTTTCTAGTGTTCCTTAACTTTGTTATGTGGCAGTGGTACAAGTATTTTTTTAAACTATTCTTTGATAACACTTAAAATTATAACAGACTTAGAAATTATAATTTAGAAGTAGTGAACTTGAAAGAGACGTTACGGAAGTTCGGTATTTAAATGGGCGAGTGAGTCCGGGTTTGGGTGTTTCTAGTGTCGAGTTAGGGAGGGGGACACATTAGGGACATTGATAATCTTAACTAAACTAGGTCTGCAAGGCGAATCGCTGCTTGCAATGTTGAGCTGAGTGAGACATCGTGATTTTGGAAATTTTGAACAGTGATCATTCCTCCGTGGCAAGTCCGATTTTGAAAATTCTTATTGAAAGTCACAACAATCAGGACATGCTTTCTGAGCGTGTAAAGTTTGGTCACAGTGTCTCGAGCGGTTATTATGTAATTCCATCTAGAATTTTTTTAACGGTGATCATTCCTCTGTGGTAGCATTAATTTTTTCAAAATATATCCATAAACCTTCCTCTGATTGACCTCTTTAATCATGCCAAATTTGGTTCTGATTGGATTAGTAGTTTAGGAGGAGACCTGTGACAAAGAAAATCCTGAAGTCTAGTATGAGGAGCTTTCGCTCGACTTCGTCTCACTCAGCTCAATAATACATTAAAGGTAATTTACAATCTCAGCTAATGATATAAGAAATAGTACAAAGTTCGAAATAATAACACAATAGAATATTTGATACTTATCTTCTTGCATTGCTCAGTTAAAACATAAGATAACTTCACGCCTTTATCCCCGAAGGGGTAGTCAGAGGTGTATTATTGTATTATTAGGTGTAGTGTTTCTTCTCCACTAGGGCCTAGGAAGCGGTGGTAAACTTAGTTTTAAGCAGATTTTGACGTCAAAAAGATGTAATTACGTTGCACTATTTTGAAAAATAAAGACTTTGTCTTTGACTTTGATTACACACCCACGATTCGCCAGTTATGTTAAGGTCCCAATGTAATAGGGGGCGAGCCTATTGCCATCTACCTGGCACATTATTAAGCGACCGATAATTGTCATTCATTAATCCACTCATAACTACGAATTAATTAATAATCCACTCATAAAAACGAAAAAAATAAACAATTTCAATTTTAAATCCACCACTGAGTGTTCAAGTTGAAAAAAGACCTACATATGAATACCTTTTTTCTTTTTCTTTCGTGCTGAAATTCATTCGGAACAACCCCCGCCCCCCCCGCCGGTCAGCGGTCGGCCTTGAACCGACTAAAACCGCACGCCTCCTCGGGTCCTAAAACGCCGGGGTGTAAGGTTGCCCATAGAGCATATGCCTCGCACCCCGACTGACCCATCTCCGGTTTCGAGACGGCCCCTCGGGTTTGGGAACCACGGTGTCCCCGTCTTGCCCTGGTTTGGGGACGGGGGCGCTAGGCGCCCCGCCGTCTTCTAAACCTTCCGGGTATCAAGTTGTATTTACATGCCAAGTTTGGTCAAAATTGGTTTTGGCCTCTGTGGCGTAGCGGTAGTGCATTCGACTGCTACGACAGGGGCGCGGGTTCGATTCCCGCTCAGTGCAAATATTTGTATGCATGAATATGTCTATTTGCATTGGTCTGGGTGTTTCTATGTATAATATGTATGTATTTACAAAGAAAAAAAAGTATATAAGTATGTTTATCCGCATTCTGGAACCCATAACACAAGCTAGTTAAACTATGCTTACCTTGGGTCTTGAAAGCGCTGTGTAGAATGTCGTAGAATATTATTTATTTAGGAGGAGTAGCGTCACAACCGAAATACACCGAGTGGAGTATAGAGAGCTTTTCGCTCGACTTCGTCTCACTTTCAGCTCAATTAACTAATTATGAACATTTATTTACAGTTGAATTTACCAGAAGATGAGGGTGAAGGTCTTGGATTCCGGCTCACGAGGACACTATGGGATCCCTATCCATGGGTAAGATATATACTCCGTGAATGTTGGCAGAAAGGAAGAACTTGTGTGGGTAGAGCACAATGCCATTTACATTTGTCATTTCTTATTATTCCACAATCTATGCATTTTTGTGGTACACAACTTACAAACTATCACACTTTCGGCTTTGACATAATAATTTATATTCATGTCTAGATTTGTGATCAATCATAAAATAATTCAAGCAACTAAAGAAGAACTCTCGTCGTCTTAAGACGTATATAATATTAGGTAGTTACATAATATGAAATTCCCGTTTTTCTTGGAGAAATTGGAGGAAACCCAATTTGCAGTACTAACATTTTTGCATTTTTTTAGTAATGACAAATCCAAATTTTATGTTTTTTTTTGTGTATGAATGAGACAACAATAAGCTAACAAACAGCAACTTTTATTACATTTTTGAAAAGTAACAGCTAATTTATCATCAAAATGGATAGCATTTAGGAAGTACTGTTTTTGAAGAACTAATTAATTTAGCAAGCGGCCAATAAAAACAAAATTTAATACAGAGTTGTAAAATCTTGAAATCAACTTTCAAACAAAATATATGGAAATAATAATAATAATATAATGGAAATAGCTATTAAATTACAGGAATAACGAACTCATGAATTTGTAAGAAAATTTCGGCAATTTCATAGGTAAAGACCTATTATATCGGAGAATTTCGAATATCTGGGACGTGTCTAGGTGGCTCAGTTGGTCAGAGCATCCCCCTGTAAGGGACTGGTTGCGGGTTCAAGTCTTAGATGTATACTTTTTCCGATGTTAAATCTAGATGAATTCTCTTTTAAAAAACTGCCTTACAAATTATTACTAGGTAGAAAACTTCGCGAGCTCTCCTGAAGTATCGCTTTCGGCTAGACAACTAGCTACACAAGATGTTGCATACTACCAAAAACATTTTCATATTAAGACGAGTCCTTTGCTTGCATTGTAAGAACTAATGTAATCAGATCCTATGGAGAGCCAGCCTTCTAACTCTACACACCCTAACCTAACACTAAATGCCATCATAGCGTATAGTTATATGCGTTATTTCTCGTATTAAGTTCTCTACAAACACCTGAGTCAAAATGTACGGCCTGGCCGTTTTGTAAGAGTGACGTAGAAACTCCTTTGGGTTTATGAACAGAAAGCAAAAATTTGTCAATAGATTCTTGAGTAACGAAACTGCCAAATTGTGTTCACGGTTCCTGTCCTGTGAGTGAGTCGGGAATGAATTTTCAATTTCGAATTTGGAACTAGTTAAATGAGTTAATGAATAATAGAGGTGTCAAACACCTATCTTTTTATACATACCGCGCCTTTTTGTAATGTTATCTTTATGAAAGCAACAAAAAAGTCTAGTAGAATAGGTACATACTCGTAGAAGTCTTTGGTTTGAGCCTGGTAACACCTAAAAAGGGTATTTTGTCAAGAGTTCACTTATACGCAGGTACGTGAAGTAACTGCCGAATCGAGAGCAGATTGTGCTGGCTTGAAGACAGGAGACTGTCTGCTACAAGCTGATGGGAGAGATCTGCTAGGAATGCCAGTGAGTTGTTAATACATTATTACTACATATCTGCGGTTAATTATATTACTAGAGCCAGTGGCGTAGCAAAGGGGGGTGGCGGGGCCGTTCTGCACCGGGTGTCACCTTTTTTGGGGTGCCACCCACCCGTTCTCTCAACTATAAGAACAATGTACAAACAAAAAAAATATTTCTTTTTCGGGGTTTCCTCCACTAGCACTAGCTCAGCTCTATATATAATTCGGGGATTCCCGCAAAAGAGCCTGACGCTGTCGTGGGGGATTCCCCGTCCCATACTCGCGATCTTTGACGTCTCATTTGCAAAATTTCTCATTTGTTTCGTGAAGTATGTTGTGTTTGGTTGGCGTGAATTGTTAAACGTGTATTATTCTGTAGTGATAGATGATAGAAAATTTATTGCTTTTTACTTTCAATGGGGTGACATTTCTAGTATATAATAATCTATGGGGTGACACCACCAACTTCCACACTTGACAACAGATAAAAAATCTAGCGACATTTTTTACTGTATATCCGAAATTAACGCATATGGGCACGAGGCTTTTGAGGCTATTGAGCCGTCTTTTAGTAATATTGATAAAAAAAGCGGCCCGTTAATGTCCAAATCTAATTCAAATTGTAAAAATAAAGTATTTAACCTGGTGCACCAAAATGTTGAAGGTCTGACAAATGGTAAAGAATTGGAATTGGAGTTGCACATGACCTTGAATGATATTGATATTTTTTGTGTAACTGAACATTGGTTGACAGACCATCAGGTCATCTTCAACTTCGAAAATCACCAGGTGGCTAGCTCGTTCAGTAGGAAAAATTGCAAACGTGGAGGCACCTTAATTATTATAAATAAGAACATTAAATTTAAAGAGCGTAAAGACCTAGTAAGCCTCTCTATTGAGCGAGTTATTGAGATAGCTGGTATTGAGTTTGAGCACTTCATTGTATTAAGCGTGTACAGTCCCCCGGACGCGCCTTATGCAAGATTTGAAGAAACGATGGAAGAAGCGCTTTTTAAATGCCGTTGCTCTAAAAAGTCAATAATAGTTTGTGGAGACTTTAATGTTAATATATTAGATAACACTTTAGTGCCAGTAGAAAAAAACAAAATGTTGAATCTGTTCAAGTCCTTTAATCTTGGTAATGTATTTTTGGAACCTACTCGAATAACTGCCACAAGTGCAACATGTATTGATAATATTTTCACGGACATTAAACCTATTAGCAAATGTATTGTGGATGCTGTACACTCAGATCATCGTGGCCAATTTATAAAATGCTACAGAAATTATTATGAAGTAAGAAGAAAAGAAATTAAATTTGTACCGATAAACCAATATCGTTTAGATGCTTTCAAGGAAAATATAGTGAATAAACTACCTGATTTGCCCTTGTACACTAGTGTAGATAAGTCTTATGCAGAGTTAATTAACCTGATCAATACTGAGTTTGGGAGAATTTTTACCCCAAAAACATTATCGATTGGCAGCCGTCCTGTTTTCAGTGACTGGGCAACACCAGGGATTTATAATAGCAGGAGGAGATTGTATGAATTATATTCTGAAAAATCATACAATTTCAACCCTGATTTTCAGAATTATGTCAAAAACTATTCTAAAATATTTAAGCGAGCCTGTTCCTTTGCTAAATCAAACTTTATAAAAAACAAAATATCAAATTCTGTTAATAAAATTAAGACGATAAGAACATTATAAATTCCGAATGTGGTAAATCTCCAGCAGTTGTAAGAGATTACCATTTAAAAATAGACGGTCGCCATGTCACGGAGGATCTGGAAGTTGCGACAGAGTTTGAACACTTTTTTTCAAATATACCTGTAGCCACTACCCGAACTCTTCAGTCGTCTTCCACTTCCGCTGAGTCATTGCTTATGGAATCAATTACAAAATGTGAGGACGCTTTCAGATTCTCAGTTGTTGATAGCAAGGACATCACAAAAGCGTTTAAATCCATTGATATTAAAAAGACCGCGGACCTATGGGGATTATCAGTCAAAACTGTTTCAAGCATCATTGATGTCATTGCTCCCCATCTAGCAACTGTGTTTAATGACTGCGTCAGTAGCGGTATATTTCCTGATTTAATGAAACATAGTAAAGTCATACCTTTGTTCAAAGCAGGCAGCGCCTCAGATCCCACGAATTTCAGACCCATCTCTGTGTTGCCAACCTTGAGTAAAGTATTTGAGAAATTAATTCTAGACCAAATGCTAACCCATTTTAATAAATATAAGTTATTTCATGATAAACAGTTTGGGTTTACTAAAGGACGATCAACGACGGATGCTGGTATAGTTATTGAAATGTATTTACGAGGCCTGGGAGGATAAGCAGGATACATTAGGTGTTTTCTGCGATCTATCCAGAGCCTTCGATTGCGTCCACCATGATACATTGGTCAGGAAATTAGATTATTACGGAATAAGGAACAAGGCTCTCGACCTTTTGACTTCGTATTTAAACAATAGAATTCAGAGGGTCGATGCGAACGGTACACGTTCGGTGGGATCTTTGGTTTTGATGGGCGTTCCACAGGGTTCGATACTTGGACCATTTTTATTTTTAATTTATATAAATGACCTCCCTTACTACGTAAGGGATAAAAATAGTATTGTTTTGTTTGCTGATGATACTTTCTTAATATTTAAAATTAAAAGACAATTAGATAATTATGACGAAGTGAACAACGCAATCTCACGAGTAGTTCATTGGTTTAATATAAATAATCTTTGCCTTAATGAAAAAAAAACCAAATGTATTAAATTCACCTTACCTAATGTTACACAGGTGGCAACCAATGTACAACTTAATGGACAGTTGTTGAGCCTTGTGGAATCAACCGTGTTCTTAGGTTTAAGTATCGATGCTAAATTACAGTGGGGATCACAAATTGAAAAAATAGCTAGTAGGTTAAGTTCTGCTTCCTACGCTGTGAAAAAGATCATCAGTCTTATTCATAAAAAGTTATGTGAGGTTTATAAGACTGCTATAAGGTGATCGTCGAAAATTTGTATTCATAACAGCATTTTAGCACTAATATGCTCTTTAAACTCTCGATAAACTTCATATAAGTTATCGAAGGCAGGAACCTACTATAGCCGTGCCATAAAGCAATATTAGGAGAAAAGATGGCCGACCTGCGCAACAGCTGATGTGTTTGACTGCTCTGACTAGCATCGTTGCTTTGTTCGCATTAGTTTGGTGAATTATTGAATATATCTCTAATATCTCTGATTTGTTTCCAGACAAGCACAAGCCTTTATTATTATTATTACTTATCTAGGTCAGTTACTTTGTGGAGTTTGTGGTAAATTTATTTCGGCAGAGTGTTTATCAGTGTCTTCCACCATGCAAGCTTTACAAAGCCTGCTAGATGTACTTGAAGCTATTGAAAATTTTGGGAATCCGCGACCAAAAGTTTATCGACTATAAATTCATTAGGGAGCCATGAACTTATGTCTTCACTGTCTATTTTGATAGGAGGTGGTGGACCACCACCCGTTTTAATGAGCTCCCTTCGCTCATAAGCCTTTCGCTTTTTAGAGTTCATTTTAATAATACCCCACTGGGCTTTTAATTGAGCAAGGGTGCGTGGGGGCCCCAACACACATATAATTGAAACTGAAATAAAAAAAATTGTATTTAATTTTATGATTCACTAATAGGTTTACCAACAAGTTTAATACCTATTGCGTAAACTAGCCCACGCCGCCACCTTCTTCGCGTTAGTGTTCGTGTCGGTGTTTTTATTTTCTAGCACACCGACCCGCTCTTTCACCAGTTCTTGTAATATGATCTTATGAAGCAAATAACCATAGCGTTAGTAATGCATAATAAACAGGCACATCAAATAACACGGCATAAAGGACTTAATCATTTCAATTTCAGTTAAATTTTGATAGTCTACAACTTTTAGTAACTATGAAAAGTAATGTAGGTATACCTAGTCCTCGTCTAACCAATTTTCACTTCTCTGCCTTTTTTTGGCACTCGTCGCATGTTCCTTTCCTTCCATTTTTATTTATGCTTGGAAAAAATTGCAATAGGTACGAAAGAATTTTGAATACATAAACCAGGGTCGTGAATCGGTGTGAAACGAAATAGTGACATATGACAATGACTACAAACCAAGTGGCAACATTTTCACCTATTAATCTCTTATAGCGACACTATAGTTATCGAAGGCTTATAGAGCAGTTATGAATACAATATTTTAAAATACGTATGATAGCGTTATGAGACGTTTTAACTAATGTACGCTATAAACCTTCGATAAGCATTTTTTATGAATAAGACTGTAGGACTTTAACAGACATAGATACCGCTAGAATAGTTTATTTCAGTTATTTCCATAGTATTATGAGCTACGGCATTCTCCTTTGGGGTAACGCCGCAGATTTAAATACAATCTTTGTACTGCAAAAGCGGGCGGTGCGGGCAATTTATAAGTTGGGCCCAAGAGTCTCCCTCCGAGAAAAGTTCAAAGAAGTAAACATTCTAACTGTAGTTTCCCAATATATTTTTGAAAATCTTTTGTATGTTAGAAGAAACATTTCCAATTTTTTAAGGCTTTGTGATATACATAACGTAAATACTAGACATAAAAACAATCTTGTGGTTTGTAATAGTCGACTCCACAAGATTAGTAATTCCTTTCAGGGTAACTGTATACGCTTCTACAACAAGCTTCCTAGTGAAATGAAGAATCTACCTCTTCATAAATTTAAAAGCCAAATTAAAAGTAAACTCTGCCAAAAAGGCTACTATAAAATTCAAGACTATTTAGACGACAAACAAGCTTGGATATGAACTGTTTGCTCTCTCTGTATGCTACTCAAATGAAATATTGTATACTTAGGTTAAGTAAATATGTTTGTAAATAGACCAAAAAAAAAACAGCCCGCTGAGTTTCTTGCCGGAGTCTTCTCAGGACAGGGCCGCGTTTCGAACCGGTGGTCCATTTGCCAAACATTAGATTATTTATTTTTTTATGACGTTTTGTAAGTGCCGTATTAATGGTCTATGCAGAATAAATGGTTTTTGACTTTTGACTTTTGACTTTTCCGCACCGGGTGCCACCCAAGGTAGTTACGCCACTGACTAGAGCCTAATCTAGCAATAACGCCTACAAGCGAGGTTGGTCTTTTAACTATACTCTCTCCGTGTATTTCAATCGTATTGAATGTCTTACAGGTTGGACAAGTCGCTGGTCTGATCAGAGGGGATGGTGCTGGGCGTGGAGTGTCACTTCTCGTGTGGAACTGCGGAGTGGATCCTAAAGATGACCCTGAGGTACAAGGCTTGGGAATCCAAATTTTACTTCAGTTTGATGCAATCGGGAAATATCTACTGCATTCTGGAAAGTGGCTATCGATGCGTACCTATGAACGTATTCAAAAACCTCCAAGAAACTTCTGGTGTTGCAAGCGGTGTAAAAAAATTCACGTGTAACCCGACCCTTCTCGGAGCGGTCCATGAGAAGGACCGCTGGCAAAATTATTCTCAGCTGGAAACACAAATATAAATAAGTATTCTAGGATAGTCTACACAGCGCTATCTAGACCCAAAGTAAGCATAGCTTAACTAGCTTCTGTTATAGGTTCTAGAATGCGGATAAACATACTTAAATATACGTGTTTTTTTAAATAATGCATATTATTACATCCAGACCAAATATTTGTATACATATTTATGTATACAAATATTTGCACTGAACAGTAATCGAACCAGCGACCTCCGACATAGCAGTTGAACGCTCTACCGCCACACTACGGAGGTCCTAGTAAGATTCCAATTTCCTGAATTGCCTTGAATATAGTCTATCCGCATTCTGGAACCCATAACACAAGCTAGTTAAACTATGCTTACTTTGGGTCTAAAAAGCGCTATGTAAATGTATGTGTGTATTGTGTGTGTATGTATATGTATTCACATGAGGGCATGAGGGTGTACGTACATGTGTGTGTGGGTATCTTTTTCTATAATTGTGCAGAAAGAATTGCTATGAATGAACGACTACTTCGACCAACTTAGCATGCACCACTAGTTATGCGATCGGTAATGCCAATCGAACATCCTGTCCCACGGCACAACCAATGAAGTAGATACCTAGTACGTATAAAACATGAACACCTGCACTTTTAGTCCCTGGTAAGTCTGAATACCAATGATCCTCATTGGTCCATTTCACTTTACTTCCAGCTCCTCTGGAGTTGTGGCGGGGGAGCTCGGGGCGAGAGGGCGCGGCGGGCACTCGCCGGAGTTGTTAAAGCACTTGCCTGTTCTGTATGCGCGTCTACTGCCACAAAACCATTAACCTGCGCGAGGTCACATATATACTGTGAACGTAAGTATTTAAATAATATTATACAGTACGAACGGTACCCGTATTTTGATTTGCCACGTCGCGTCAGGTAGAAGTGTGAGAATACGGCTAAGAACGGCTTGCTTCGGGTAGGCAGGTGAGGTTAGCTTGATAAACGCTTATCATTTGTTTTTCAATAAAAACATTTCCTTTTTTTTAGCATGTTGGATTAGGCTGGAACGCTGTGCGTTGTGTAGAGAATCATTGCCGGTTAAAACATCACCTTACGCAAGAAATTTGGTCGCGGAGCAAGTATGTATTCTGCTATATTTCCTATTTAACTCACTCATGTCATTGTTGTTTGTCAATACTCACGATTGTGTATGCACCAGAGGCTCATCTTTTAATCAGTAGGTGTGTACTGGCTCGCAAGTGAGGTTGGTTTGGGCGCCGAAGATCTTAGTGGGGCCTCATTCACCTCTGCTAGACACCATTCCGGCCGTTTGAAAACTAACTATAATCTTATTTCAGGTCTTCGAGGCGATAGCAACTGAATACGAAATAAAAAATGCCAAATCGAAACCCCTAACTCAAAGTACTTCAGCGTACTCATCACCGAATCGTTCACCGAGTTTATCACCATCACCTAGCAGGAGAGGGCAGTACCAACACTCTATGATGAAACATAAGAAAACCGTTCATTTCCCTGAAAAATTCGGGCAAACATACGGCTCCGACCCTAATATACACAGATCCGTACGAAGCACAGAAAATCGTCAACAGACAAATAATCCTACTATTTTGGCAGAAAAATCTTACGCTGGCAACTCAGGAAATGGCGGTAACTGTAGTTGTCAAAATGAAAATAACGTTACAAATATACCGCAAATTAACATTGAAAATGCAGAAATTGGTAATAAAAATGGACAGGACGGCAGTGAATGTTCGTCGAGCTGTCAAAATTTGAAATTACCACACAAATTAGTCGCAAGATTGAGGCAAGCCTGCTCGCTTGCGGACTTACAGAATATTGCAATACAGTGTCCTCTATCAAGATCCTTGAACAGTTTGGGTGATTGGTAAGTGAGAAATAATTAAAAGATGTAGTTAGGCACACGACCAACGATCAACTATTTTCTGATTCTCGCGTTGTCTGCGATCTGTATTATGTTCACATTGCCGGCCAACCAGACTATTAGCTTTGTCGCAACGAGCTAACAAGAATAATAATCACCGAAAACATTTTAGAATTTTTTCTCTTACGAAAATATCAGAGACAACATTTTAAAACAATAAACATCGAGTCGAGTCGTTGAGCTTTCGAGGTAAGCAACACATTTTTGGCGATTCCTTTTCATTCATAATTGAATTTAGTACAAAACGTTATCAGGCTAGAGTCAAAAAATAGTTTCTTAATTCTCGTTTAGTCGATTAATATTCATGTATTTCCGTTTCGAATTATAAAAACTAAACTAGCAGCACTCTTTGATGGCCGTTTTTACACATTAAAATAGTGTCGTGAAAGGTATTAATATTACGGAAAAATATATAATCAAATGCGAGTCGCATCTATTAGTTTTTGGATTTATAGTTCATTTTTAAATTTCGAATTTCGAAAAATATATATGCCAAGTTGTGTGGCAAATAAGTATTTACTGCACCTCACTATTGACAATAAAGAACAGAAATTTGCTCCTTTAAACTTAGTATTCATTTAAACTAAACTTTATGAGCGGACCAACATCTAGTTTAACTAGGTTTATAATATGTTCCAGTTTGAATCGCACATTTGTTTATTCACTCAACAATAAATTTTTGCTTTTTCTAAATCATTGCAATAATTAATATAATCCGTTTTTACAGCAAGCATGAGCACCACAGCTCGCTGGACAACTTCAAGACACACAGCAACACTATTTGTGGTAAGATGAGTTCTTGTGATTCAGGGCTTTGTATATTTCAAATCCTCGATTAACAAAATATTAGATTTGCGTGAATAGATGTGCACTTAGTAGTAGAGTAGATGTAGGTTTGATGAGGAACCGCTAGCGAGGCTATTATAAAATTCAAGAATATTTAAACGACAAAAAAGCTTGGTAATGAACTGTTTGCTCTCTCACTATGCTTCTCGAACAAAACATTGTAATTAGATTAAGTAAACATGTTTGTAAATAGACCAAAAAAATGCTGTCCATTTACTAAACATTAATATAGTTTTTTATGACGTTTTGTAAGTGCCGTTTTAATGGTTTATACAGAATAAATTATTTTTAACTTTGAGTAACCAATCTCCACACATAAATAGAATAAAATATTAATAATTAAAATATAGAAAAAGTAAGTGAAAAAGTGGTAAGCATCACAATTGTTTTGTTTCAGATTCTCAGGTGTACCTCCTGCCCGCGCCGCCTATTTACGTCGTAGCGTGCGATCACAGCAAAGCAGAATAACAAAATTGTAACAATAAATAACAGTTGTTAATATAAATGCTTATCTATAAAATACTGTTCTAAACATCATTTGCGTTTTATTTCTTTAAGTCATACTATAATATTAAATCGTTGCGCCGCGGACAGTTTTTTTTTAACAATTGTCATGTCAATATGACTTCCGTCACCTTATGGTAAGCTAAAAGTAAAGTCTCATGAATGGGGCTCACCATTAGAAACAACGAAAATGCATCAATGGTAGCCCGCAGCTTGACGGTCTTATCAACTGCTTTTTCACGCCCCGATTAAAGGACCCGGGACTGTAGTAAGAAGAAAACACGTGAGCTGGTAATTTCAAGTCTTTATGGTGTGGCATAGAAAAGAGGTGCCAAACAGGGTGATACATCAGCCTTGCACGTGTGGCTCTGTTTTGAAAAAGAGAAGGTGAGACTAGTTGGAATAGCGCGTTGGAACACTCGTCATGGTAGAGGCTATAAAATACTGCCAAAGAAGCAATATCTCTACGCAACTGCAAAGGCTCGAAAGTTGGTGACGTCAGGAGTCCCAACAATTACAGCTCGCATGTTTTGAACTGTAGTTTTGAATTAAACCCCATTGACACGAACACGATCAAATCTTGCTTAGACCAAATCATCGGAACAATTAACCACGATACACGAGTTTCACGACAAAATAGATTGCATGTGCATTGTGTATGGGTGCTTTAATCAATGTTGCCAAATCAAATCTACTGTGTATGTCTCAGTTTTGTCAGTCGAAGCTCGAAACATTTGTAATCGACTAAAAATTTGAATAGCATGTACTATAGTATGTTTTAATCGATTAGTGAATGTGTGACGTATGACGCCATAAGTAATCTCTGGTGACGCGGACTGTCAAAATAGTATCATCAGCTGTTTGGTTATATGTAATCTGTGGTTATAGTTATATATTTGTTGTTGTTTTCAGTTGTGTTGTGTTCAGAGCAGAGATCTTCGAATAGCCTGTACTTTGATTGTTTTAACTTCGTAATCCATAATTCGTGAAGCTGTATACAACTTCTATAACCACGTGCGTCGGTAGTAACCTGCTTTTGAAAGTTATTTGTTGTATAAACTTTATACCAATAATTGAAGTAATTTTGCGATGTCGTCTGAAGAAACGCCACCTAAATTGCGTCCTCATCATGAGCAGAAGGATTTGTGTACTACTAGATTGCCATACCGGCAAGGACGGAAGCTGACTGCCGTAAAAGTAAGTACTATACGGGTTACAAACGTCTAAAGATGTGGTTAAATTTTTCTAGATTTAAAATTCTATTGCAAATAATTATTGAAGTAATGAATATTTGGGTGTAGGTTAAGGGTTTATTGCAGAACACAAAATCATATTCTCATTAGAATTATTAGTAGTCTCACAAGTGCAATACATAACCATTATCTCCTTGTGGGTGTTGTACAAACAGCCTAAGCTATAAGGTGATAAGCTATAATGCCCACGGCCATATTTTGTCATCGCACAGTTCGCCACAGACAGGAAATTCATCCTCACACTTTGCATACAGTATTAGAGGCACTTCATCCCGCGCACCCTCAGGCTGTGGAATGATCTCCCTGCTGTGAATTTCCCAAGCGACTACAATATGGGGTTCTTCAAGAAGGGCATTAGGTTTTTACAGGGTCGGCGGTGCGAGTGAGATGCCCCTGGTGTTGCACAGTTTGCATCAGACAGTTAACATATATTACATGATTAAGTGCCCAACTGACAGCATTAGGTTTGCTCTGCATTAAATGGGGCTGAGAAGCATAGTTTAATAAATATAGCTATGTTAATATTATTTGCATCATGGACGCTGGAGGTCACATGGTTGATTGACCCACATCATGGGGGGCCTTCAATAATTTTCTTATGTCTACCCTTGGGGGAGCGTAGTCAATCCAGCCTTCATTGTCAATTAAACCTTCTTGTTACCTTGCAAAATACAAGCTGACCCACCATCAGATCTCTCTTATCCTCTGTGTGTCCAATATCAGAAACTTTCACCTGTGTTATAACTGCCTTAATGGTATTTTGTTTTTTTAAGGTGTACACAATCAATAATGAATCAAAACATCTATTAATATTCGGAGTACCGTCTTTGGACCTACGTCAAGAAACCAAGAGAATGTTCATGAAATTCGGTAAACTCCTACAGTTCAACATAACTAATTATCCATCGGAACAGTTCACGGAGACATACCATGCTGTATATGAAAGCATTCAGTCCGCTAGAATGGCAAAGAGGTCATTAGACACAAAAAATTACTATGGAGGACACCTTCATATTTGCTATGCACCGGAAATGGAAACGGTAGAAGATGTACGAGAGAAAATGCTTCTACGTAAAAAGCAAGTCAATGGTAGGTTAAGAAATTTAGAGAAGGAGGCAGAATTATCCAAACAGAAGATAAATACTACAATTGAGGAATGGTTAAATGTTAACACAGTGAACGTTGAAAATGATACAAGTGAAAGAATTGGTAATGTTGAAAAGATGAATATGGGTACAGAGAATACTATAGCTTTTAGTAAACGGAAGTTTAAAGAAATGCAAAAGATGTTAGCTAAGAAAGCAAAAGTTACAAGTTATGAGAAAGAAATTAGTAATCTCGAAATAAACTCTTCTCAATCAAACCATATGTTAAATAATAGTGACATTATATCTAAGTCGGCCATTTTGTATAAAAAAGGCGGGCCTAGTGTCACAAATACAAAATTAAAAGACATAGAAGTGATTGATTTTACCTCGCCTCAGACTGAAGTGCTATCTAACATTAATGAGGCACTAAATTATAAAAATTTTGGCAATGAAATTATCAAAAAAGTACCATATAAGCCTGTAAATAGAATTAAGTTTAATGTTATTAAAAAATCATGATAATATTTGTGCTTTTTTTTTATTTTAAAACCATAAGTGCCTGTCCACATCACCACAGTACGGCAACGTCGCCGTAAAACCATAGATTATTATATATATTGCATCGGACGGCGTCGTCGTAAGCCGGCGAAACTTCAACTTGAAACAGATACAGATAAAATAACTGTAAAATTTGTGGTCACTTTCCATCACTATTCATAATTGAAAGATACCCATATCTTACTAGTAGGTACTGTCTTTTTAAATTTTTTTTCTCCAACTTCTCTATCTTTTTAATAACAACAGAAGCAGAATACGTTTTGTGCGGTCCATATGTACAACAAGACTGCTATTTATCTGGTATTTAGTGAAGAATGTACCGAAAATTTACAAGACACGGCGACGTGTAACTTTGCGGCGTCGTGACGTACATTTTTACGGTACGGCAACGTAAATTTCCACGTCACGGCAACGCGCCGCCGGAAATCCTCGTCCGTCAATCAGATGTAGGTACCACTTTTTTGTTGTTTTTTTTGGCTTCTATGCATCGCATTTGGCCACGAACAAGTAATTTGCATATAAATTCAACATTATGCAGCGTTTTCGTCATCAAGTCAAACAAAGTTCTTCATAGTCATAAGTCAAGTCAAAGTCCTGCCCTAGTAAAGTAGTGGAGACCACTAGAAGCTTCTGTGTTGTTTCGGAAACAATACGAACGTCACAATTTACGGTAAATATGCCACTTTCTTACACTTGTGTACGTTGTCGAAGACGTTATATCTAAAAATCCACCATTTTTACACAAATTTTACCAAAATAAAACGCTGCATTGATGTATCTTTTCCCACGTTGGCGCCAAAAAACTGTAGGTGCCATGCCACTATACACTATAGACAAGTTGTTTAGAACCACAGATTTCATAAAATTATTCTAATATTTAGAACAAAAATTGTATCTGGGTGAAGCGGAACAGTGGGAAGGGTACGGGACGGAGAAACTAATGAATTTTGGCGCCTTATTAGCGCGCCTTTTATTATTAGTGGCATTTGTATGCTAAAAAAAGTTGCGCGTTGTTGATGGTCGGTTGATGACATTACGATTCAAAAATGTTTGTTACAAATATACTGCACGCACCACATACATACTTAAAACATAACATAACTTCACGCCTGTATCCCCGAAGTGGTAGGCAGAGGTGTTATACACACCCACGATTCGCCAGCACATACTTAAAAGTCATTGGTATTTACCAAAAAAGTCTTAATTATATTTTAAGTATCCGAATTCTAAAACCCATATTACAAGTTTGGCCCAGAATATTTTTTTTATGTCTATATGAGATTTTTATGTATAGTAAAAGACAGTTTAATGTTTTATAACTTATATTTTAACAGATTACGTATTATTTGTTAGTCTTTGGTGCTGGCGTCACTCCTCACTCTTCCTCGGGGTACTCCTCGGCGACCTCTTCTTGTTCGTCGAACTCTCCATCCTCTACTCCTACTTCCTGCAATATTATTATATTATTAACTAGCTGTACCCACGACTTCGACCGCGTGTACTTAGATCTGTTTTTATTTTGAGCGTAACCATTGTACTTTGTCTAAAGTAAAATATAGCCTAAGTTAGTTCTTATAAGTCTTATAACATCTGTAGTAAAAATCCTATCAACATCGACCCACCGACTGCAGAGATGACCGGGAACTCCCAGATCCGTTCAGAACTATCAAACAGAAAGACGGCGTTCGTCCTATGCACAGCTCTCTAAAGCCTGTCTCCAAATGTAATTCTACTCGATGCTAGATGGCGACACTTTGTGTTTGAGTACGTCCCTGTTACATTTAGTGACATCTAGTGTGAGATAATTATACTACGTAGTAACACCGACATAATATATAATGAAGTAAATAGTTCTGCTATTCACCGGTAGATGGAAAATAAAAGTGGGCGAAATTCTAACCCCTCTTCACCACACCATCACCCCCACAGTGTCACACGTTCTTTCATAGGGAAATTTAATTATAACACCAGCTCTCTGTATTTTCTGTATGGGCCGCACACATCTCACTCACTTAGAACTTAGAAATAGGTACAAGATTCAGAAAGAGAAGTCACCTCGTACTGCTGGTACTCCGAGACGAGGTCGTTCATGTTGCTCTCCGCCTCCGTGAACTCCAGTTCGTCCATACCCTCGCCGGTGTACCAGTGGAGGAAGGCCTGACAAGTAGCAAAAAATAAGGACTGGGTTTTATTCGATAATAGAGAAAGATAAACATGAAAGCGCCGATAGCCCAGTGGCGTACGTAACGGACTGCCGAGACGAGGGCTCGAGTTTGATCCCCAGTCGCCTAGGGCACACACCTCTGTCCTTTCGTAGTTGTGTGTATTAAAATTATCGCTCGCTTAGTAATGTGCCCGGTAGATGGCAATAGGCTCGCCCCCTATTACATTGGGGTCTAAACATAACTGGCGAAACGTGGCTGTGTAATACACATCTGCCTACCCCTCCGGGGATACAGGCGTGTAGTTATATGATATATGAGTTATATCCAATATCAAATTGTAAACGAATCAGACTGTGAGTGATTCTGAAGGTGTAATAAGTTTTTCAGGAAAAAAATCGGTTGTCTGTACTGGTGGTAGAAATTTGATGACACAAATTTGTCACAAAATTCGTCCGGGTGGGTACCACCGTGCACGATTGCGAAACACCCTCCATAGTAATCCAATTTCGGTTTGATTGCGTTCAGGGGTCAGCAAGTGCATAGCCGGGCAGGGGGGTTGTGGTCGCAGCACTAGTGGGACCGGTGGGTGTCAGGCGGTGCTGCGACGACAATCCTCTTCTCATGAAGCCGTCAAGCTGAGTGCCACCATTGTTAACATGGTACGTGTATGTAATGGTGACCCTCTTTCCTGAGACTTTACCTTCAGCTTACCATCAGGCGAGGTGAAGTCAAATTGACGTGTCCTAAATATAAAAAAAAATCGGTTTACTGACGATAGTTGAACATGACAACGTCATAAGAAAATACTGATGGAATGGTTGGCATTTTTCAAAAGAAAATTTTAATTTTATTTGTTTAACCACTAAGATTGGTTAAAAGAATTCACTACATTTCATACTAGACGAAAACATGCAAATGTACTATTGTATAGCAGCTGTCCACGCGGACGCATCGCTCACTCAAGTAGGAGAGAGACAGATGTCGAACGCTGCCGAACGCGGAGGCCGATTGTGCCTCTTTGTCGCTCGTTCCGCGCTCTCGCTTGCACTTCAACCCTTAAATGGAACGCCTCAGAGCGAGGTAACGCCGCATACGTCATGTTTTTTCGTGCGTGCAGCCGGCTCCATCGAATTATAAGACGTTGTCACGTCAAAAAATGTATTTATCCGCATTATAGAACCCATAACAGAAACTAGTTAAGCTATAGAATGGGGGATATGTCGGATAGGGGAAACTACAGGCCCATATCACTGGCTACAATAACAGCAAAGGTGTTTGACGGACTGCTTGATTCGCAACTTGGAAGGTATTTAAAGTTGCATGATTTACAGTTTGGTTTCAGACGGGGGGTATCTACCGAGTCTGCCATTTTGTGTCTAAGTACTACACAGATAGATCCACGCCCGTATACGCTTGCTTTCTTGATCTAAGTAAAGCTTGTGATATGGTTTCCTATGACATCTTATGGGAAAAACTAGAAAGCACTAACGTACCCCGAGACTTAATAGAGGCTCTTAAGTATTGGTACAGTAACCAACATAATCAAGTGAGGTGGAGGGACGGTCTGTCTGACTCGTAAAAACTGCAATGTGGAGTGAGGCAGCGTGGACTGACCTCACCGAACCTTTTTAGCCTATATGTGAATGGCTTGATTGAGGAGCTCAGTGGCATGCATGCTGGGTGCTATATTGATGGGTTAAGTGTAAGCAGCATCAGTTATGCAGACGACATGGTGCTGCTGAGCCCCGCAATCGGTGCCTTAAGAAAATGAATACCTGTGTGTGACTCATATGCCTTAAGACACGGTTTAGTATATAATTCTAGTAAAAGTCCTGTTTCACTAGCTGGGCAAACTCTTAAAGTAGTCAATCAGTTCAAACACCTGGGCCACATTATCACAAGCTCTATGAGAGATGATGCGGATATGGAACGAGAAAGGCGGGCATTGGCAGTGAGAGGTAATATGTTGGCCCGCAGGTTTGCTCGATGTACGAAACAAGTGAAAATAACCTTGCTCAAAGCTTTTTGCCAGGTCTTCTACACGAGCGCCCTGTGGGTCAGCTATACTCAGAAATCTTACAATGCTCTCCGAGTTCAGTACAACGATACCTTCAGGGCATTGTTGGGGCTGCCCCGATACTGTAGCGCGTCGACGATGTTTGCACAGGAACGCACAGATGACTTTTACGCTATACGGCGTAAAAGAATCTGTTCATTGTTGCACAGGACGCGGGCTAGCTCTAACAGTGTCCTTAAGGTCATTGTTGCAAAAATAGACTGTCCCATATTGAGACATTGGGTGGGACGGATAATTAAATAATTCAATGCAATGTTACTATGATTTGATTTTACTAACATAGGTTAAGAATAAAATTATTACTAACAAAATGGATTAATGTTGTCTGATAAATAAATATATTATTATTATTATATTTACTTTGTGTCTAGATAGCGTTGTGTAGAATGTCCTAAAAAAATTATTTATATGATATCTACCTTTCTCCGGAACATAACAGTGAACTGCTCGGATATCCGCTTGAAGATCTCTTGTATGGCGGTGGTGTTGCCTACGAAGGTGGCGGCCATCTTAAGCCCCCGGGGGGGCACGTCGCACACCGCTACCTTCACATTGTTGGGGATCCACTCCACGAAGTAGCTGCACAAGTGGACAGAGACCTTTTACGGGGGGTATTTCAAACTCACGGGTTGGGTGAGAAAGCAATACAACCAATATCTCACAAACACAATTCGGAGATTACCAGTGTGGCGATACCACATATCTGGGTATATGTCCTAGTGCCCATACCCAAAACCGGGGCAAGACGGAGACACCTTGGTTCCCAAATCCGAGGGGGCCATCTCTAAACCGGAGATGGCCCAGAGTCAGTCGGGGCGCGAGGGATATGCTCTATGGGCAACCTTACACCCCGATGTCTGAAGATCCGAGCCGGCGTGCGGTTTTAGTAGGGGGGGGGAGGGGAGGGGTATCCTAAGGGATTTCCGCACGAAAAAAATATGTAGGTTATATATTTCAGGGTGCGAGGGAAATGCCTTATGGGCCACCATACCCCGGTGTCTGAAGACCCGTGATGGCGACGTGCGGTTTTGGCGGTTCAAGCCCGACATAACCACCGTCGCTGGCCGGCGCGGGGGTATCCGAGGGGATATCCGCACGTCTAAGTATATTCGCACGTCTAAGTACGTCGCATTGTCTAAGTATATTTAAATCGGAAAAATTTAACAATCTCGAAAGAAATTTAACATCCGACAGTCATTTTCAAGAGGGGAGATCTACCAATTGAGCTACCTTAACTTACAATATAATTACGTCCTCCGTAATTGCCTACTTACCTCGAGTTTTTGTCCTGAACAGTCATCATTTGCTCATCCACCTCCTTCATGGACATTCGGCCTCGGAATATGGCCGCCACTGTCAAATACCTGTAAAAAAGTATAATTTATTTGTAGTGATACTTCAATTGAAAGCCCTTTTATCCAACCGTCGCTACGGGTCGTTGAAGCTCTAAACAGTCGTACAACTGGTCTAACTACAGAACTTCGCTATCGCCAGTGGGTTGTGGAGGTCCCCGTCTTGACTCCGGAAAGAGGAGGAGCGCGCAGCGCGCCACCGCCCCGGCCTGCTTCTACTATAGTGACAGGCTCCACCTGCCACCCCCAGGCCTGCGCACATGGAGGATGGAGGTCGTTCAGCGACCTCCGACGCCTGAGTCGCCTCTGCGCCCCGCGGGCTCTGCGGATCGGAAGAGATCTGAGTCTCTCCCGGACCCGTTCCGCCGCCTCCTTCTCGAGAATTACTTGGACGCAGAAGGAGGCGGCGGCAGCCCAAGCGCTTGCGCTCCGCACCATCGCTGTGAGCAACATGCCCAGTAATAACCCGACCCCAACTGAGTTGGGATAAGGCTTAGAGGATGACTACATTTAGCAATTCCAAGAACTCTAAGAAAGGAAGCATACTGTTACTTAACGTGTTTATTAAAGGATATAACGGTAATTTACTAGCCACAGCTATACTAGGGAGTCCGACTATATGCAGCTAATACATTCCACTAATTGCAACGTTTTTATGGTGTCAGTAGGATCCTCACCTTCCGTGGCGAGGGTCACAGGCGGCCATCATGTTGATGGGGCTGAACATCTGCTGTGTCAGCTCAGGCACCGTCAGCGCGCGGTAGCCCTGGCTGTTTCGTGCCGTTAGTGGAGCAAAACCTAGAGAATATCATATGTGTAAAAGCAACCGTTTAAAAACTATATAATAATAAAAAAAAACAAATGTTATAAAAAAAGCTTTTGTTGTTTCTAAAAGTGCTGATTTCAAAACAGAGGAAGAAATAGCGCAATGCAACCTTTTGAAATCAGCACAGCCTGCTTCTGTAAGGACGGCGAGTCGGCCAACTACCGTCCTCAGGCCCCGATCATGGAGGTCGGTAGTTCCGGGCATAGACTGCCGAATTCGGGGGGCAGGGTTCTCTCCCGCTCCCTCTCCGCCGTCTCTTTCGCGCGCATTACCTGCTCGCAGAAAGAGGCGGCGGCGTGCCACTTGCTCCCGTCGGAGACCACGGCCCTCACCATGGTCTCCAATAAAATGATTACTTTGGTTTTAGTGCAACTACATTTTTTAATAAAATCTAGTTTTTAAAAACCTTTTTCAGTAATGATTTTATTTAGCTCGCCAACACAAAACAAATGAGCCCAAACTCGATAAGTTTATCTTATTTAGTTTAGGAGTTCCTATGGCCACCTTCCCACTCCATCTTCAGACCCTGACTACCATGTAACACCAGAGAGTTTGCTAGGAGAACACAAATGAGTCCAAACTCGAAGGTTTTATCCTGTTTAATTTAGAAGTTCCTGTAGCCACCTTCCTACTCCATCATCAGACCAGCTCCATGGTGTTTTTTAATACGTCAAATCGTTAACCATTCGTATTTACTGTGAGAGTGACACTGGGTATATCAAAATAAAAAAAACAAGATGGCGGCTTTTTGGCGCCAAATTCAAATGTTTGGCACGCTCTGCGACCTGAACGGCTCGATGGATTTTAATTTGCGAGGTGTCGTTAGATTCGTAATTACTGTGAAAGTGATATCGTAATAAAAAATGATGGATTTGTGGCGCTAAAATGTATGTTGTTAAAACATTATCAAAATTTCTTTCAGTTTATGATTTGCAAATGGGTCCCATCTGCTTGCTATCAAACTAGTTTCGGTCTTTTTAGGGCAGTCGGGTTTTTTGATTTTTCAATTAATAATATTATTTTTCTTCTTAAAAAGAATATTAGTAACCGAAATTACTAATATTCCCCCTAACCCCTTCAGCTAAGCTAAACTGCTTGTATTAGGAGTGGGTTCACGTCGGTAGTGTAATGGCCAGGATTCGAACCCGGGACCTCTCGATGGTAGGGTCGACTCCTTAACCACAAAGCTATTGTATATGGCAACATTTAACACACTTCTCTCAGTCGAGGCATTATGGACTTTGTATCTAGTTGCCAATAAAATCTATAAAATAATTATCTGAGTCGCTTAGCTAAGCTATTAGTGAGATGTCTCTCTCTCCTAAATAATTCAAGTTCAAGTAATTGCTATGTCCTCACCAGGCATAAAAAAGTGCAGCCTGGGAAAAGGCACCATGTTGACGGCGAGCTTCCTCAGGTCGGCGTTCAGCTGTCCCGGGAATCGGAGGCACGTGGTCACTCCCGACATTGTCAACTGAAAACGTAGGCATCCAATCTGTATAAAAATCTCCAAAGAGACCAAGAATTATGTTCACCATGTGTGTCACCATATTTGGTGGTAATAATATACTTTTTAATATTATTTAACTACTATTTTTTCAAATTCTGAAACATGCTACGCAGTGTCATCTTGATTCAAACAGTACTCTGTGATTCAAACCACAGAATACATAATATAATTCTAACACAGATACATGAACTAAAAATTTGCCTGTAGCTGGCCTGGCAAAATTAGTACAATTTTCCTCCAATAGATGTCTACAATCATTATAGATTCGATGCAGATTTTGTACAAAGAGTTAATAGTTTGTTTTTTTTTTATTTTTTTATTTTTATATTTGGGACACGTCAATTTGACTTCACCTCGCCTGATGGTAAGCTGAAGGTAAAGTCTCAGGAAAGAGGGTCACCATTACATACACGTACCATGTTAACAATGGTGGCACTCAGCTTGACGGCCTCATCGGAAGAGGATTGTCGTCGCAGCACCGCGTGACACCCACCGGTCCCACTAGTGCTGCGACCACAACCCCCCTGCCCGGCTATGCACTTGCTGACCCCTGAACGCAATCAAACCGAAATTGGATTATATGGAGGGTTTTTCGCAATCGTGCACGGTGGCCTACCCGGCCGAATTTTGTGAAAAATTTGTGTCATCAAATTTCTACCACCAGATGGCGTTGTTTTAAATTTTCGTTCAGTCTGACCAACCGGCCCTTTTCAGGGCCAGCTGACCCCATTGCACGAAGGGGTCGGGGTATGGCGGGCCTGCAAGGCCCGCGGGGGGGGGGGGGGGTCGCTCCAGGTACCCCTCTGCTGTTATCAGAGGGGACACTGCGAATGGCCCAGGGTCAGTCGGAGTGCGAGGGATATGCTCTATGGGTAACCTTACACCCCGGCGTCTGTAGACCCGAGACGGCGTGCGGTTTTAGTCGGTTCAAGCCCGACATAACCGCCCCCGCTGGCCGGCGGGGGGGGGGGGGTATCCGAAGGGATTTCCGCACAATAAAAAAAAAAAACTGTATGAGAAGTATTATTTTTAAAGAGTACTAGAGTATTTATACTGTTGATTGATGGCACTTGGTGGAACTTGCTGCATATATGGAAATAAATGTATCACTTGTACTTTTCCACTATAATATTTAATAAATTACACCTGACCGGTACCTGTGAACCGGACCGGTGAACCTCGGATGTAAGAACTTTCTTCGAACTTCGGGAAAGTTCTTACATCTGAGGCTCACTAAACTTGGTGACTGTAACATGTCAATTCCCAGAAATGGTGGTCACCATGACAGACACCGATGCTGCTACAATGGTGGCCCTCAGCTTGACGGCTGAGGCCGTCAAGCTGAGGGCCACCATTGCTTTTTCACCCCCTCCTAAAGGACCCGGGACTGTGGGAAGAAGGAAACACGTGTGCTGGTGAAGAATTCCGAGTCTGTATAGTGCGGCAACGAAAAGACATTGCAATTCAAACAATACTACTGTTACAACGATCATCGATATCTCGAAAACTACTGATCGAATCTTCTGGAAATTAAAACGCATTGTTAGTGTCGAAGTACTCTACCGAACAGTGTAGAAAAATCTAGAAAAACCGACACAAAATCACAAGTACTTCAAATACCTGTACCTACTTTACTTACAAATCTTGATAACAAGGGCATTCACCTCTATCGTCGGCATGTCTGTAGGTATTTGTTTTCTCGAACGCTCCAGTTAAATACCTAACGTCTTATCTCTAGATGATTCCGGAACATTCTACCCTCCTTATTAAAAGCTATAAAAGGGCGCCCGGCTATCGACACGAGTCAGTTTATTTTCGGAAGCGAAAGCGAACACACACCTTTGAGAATGCCGTGAGGCGACCCGGGTCAGGTATAATTTATTAACTGCTTGTACAGTTTGTCTGCAGGATCCAGTGAGTCTTATCTCATAGTAGGTAAATTGGTTTTTGCCAAACAGGTTCCTACCTCCAACCATCACTTTGTAATAATACCCCCGGATAACCCCCCACGGGCCTGCGGGGGTGGTTATGTCGAATTCGAACCGACTAAAACAGCACGCCGTCTCGGGCCCATAAGGCATTTCCCTCGCACCCCGGCTGACCCAGGGCCTCCGGTTTCTAGATGGTCTCCTCGGGTTGTCTTGTCCCCGGAAAGAGGAGGGACGCGCAGCGCGCCGCCGCCCCGGCCTACTGCTGCTAGGGTGACAGGCGTCTTGCGGGCTCTGCGGATCGGGAGAGACCTGAGTCTTTCCTGGACCCGTTCCGCCACCTCCTTCTCAGCATTACTTGCAGAAGGAGGTGGGGGCAGCCCACTTGCTTGCGCTCCGCACCATCGCTGTGAGCTCCCCGTAGCTCACCTAAAATACATGTGGCATTTACAAATGGTTTAAAATCAAGTTCCTTAAACACTCACCGAGACCAAATGGTTGAGGTCGCCATAAGTTGGCGATGAGAGCCGCAGCGTCCTGAAGCAGATGTCGTAAAGCGCCTCGTTATCGATGCAAAATGTCTCGTCCGTGTTCTCCACGAGCTGATGGACCGACAGCGTCGCGTTGTACGGCTCCACCACTGTGTCTGATACCTGACAGAGAATGTATTGCGATCTATACGTTTTTTTACCCGACTGCGCCAGAATGTCTGTTTTTCGAGGGTATGTATGTTGTATAATTGTTTGGCACGCTCTGCAGCCTGAACGGCTCGATGTGGATTTTAGCTTGAGAGGTGTCGTTAGATTCATATTTACTGTGAGAGTGACACTGGATATATCAAAATAAAAGAAAATAAAAAATGGCGGGATTTTGGCGCTTAAATGTATATTATTAGAAACATATTTTAACTTAAACTTATCGAGTAGGGTATCAAGATGAAGACCTTTTAAAGGGTGATTCCAAAAATACATATATTATAACTAAAAAGTATACAATAAAATAATTAATAAAAAAATCTAAAAACCCGACTGCCCTAAACATACCGAAACAAGTTTGATAGCAGGCGGGACCCATTGATTTTCTTTCGGTTTATGATTTGTAAACGGGTTCCGCCTGTTATCAAACTTGTTTCGGTCTTTTTAGGGCAGTCGAGTATTTTGTTTTTTTTATTATTTACCCGACTGCGCCAGAATGTCTGTTTTTCGGGGGAAGTATGCTGCATAATTGTTTGGCACGCTCTGCAGCCTGAACGGCTCGATGGATTTTAGCTTGAGAGTTGTCGTTAGATTCGTATTTACTGTGAGAGTGACACTGGGTATATCAAAATAAAACAAAAAAGCATAATGGTGGATTTTTGGCGTTAAAATGTATGTTGTTTAAAATATTTTTTAGTAGGGTATCAAAACGAAGAAGCTTTAAAAGTTGATTTTAAATAAATATATTTATATATCAAAACTAAAAGTAAAACCCGACTGCTCTAAAAGGTATTTTTAGGGCTATCGGACTTTTCCTTTATTTAATTTTTTTAATAATGGTTACTTCAATAAGACTTCATCTCGCCTGATGGTAATCTAAAGACCAATTCCCAGAAATGAGGGTCACCATGACAGACACTGATGTTACAATGGTGGCTCTCAGCTTGACGGCCTCATCAGAAGCTTTTTCACGCCCCGCTTAAAGGTCCCGGGACTGTGGGAAGAAGGAAACGAGTGTGCTGCTAAAGAATTCCAAGGCTGTATAGAGCGCAACGAAAAGCCCGGTAGTTGGCCGACTCGCCGTCCTTACAGAAGCAGGCCGTGGCGGAGGTGTGTCGTGTGTCCTACACACGCCTGCCTACTCACCGACGCGGGATAAAACCCGACCCCACCAGGCGAGGCCGCGCTGGCGGCCAAGGTCCGCCGGTAACCCTGGGGTTCTCCTTTCGAGGGCTTCGAAGGTGCCCGGCAATGGACACTTGGGCAGGACACCGTGCGGTTTTAGTCGATGCACGACATAACCACCCCCGCTGGCCGGCGCGGCGGGGAGGTATCCGAAGGGATTTCCACACGTAAAAAAAAAAGGGCACAGTCGCTCCCGTAAAAGTCAAGATAGAAAATTACGAGAGCTGACCCGGGCTTCAAAGTAACTATAAGCTTAATTTGGATGCAATCGGGCTTAATGATCTGATGAAGATTTGATATAGCAACCTTAGGTGAAGGCATGACGCTGAAGGTGTTGACGATCCTGTCTGGGTACTCCTCGCGCAGCTTGCTGAGCAGTAACGTGCCAAGTCCTGATCCTGTTCCACCCCCCAAGGAGTGCGTGAGCTGGAACCCTGAGAAGAACAATAAGAGTCGTGATAGAATGCATGTTATAGGACTTTTTAACCGATTTCAAAAAACCGGCCAAGTGCGAGTCGGACTCGCCCATGAAGTTTCGGAAAAAAGTAGCTGTGACATACGGACGGACAGACAGACAGACATGACGAAACTATAAGGGTTCCGTTGTGCGCCCTTTGGCTACGGAACCCTAAGTTAATTGAGTACACGGTAATTGTGATAAACAAAAACTTTTTTTTTTAACTTTGTCTGTTTTTATGACTATTCGACTAGGCAAATCTCTGAAACGGCTGGGCTGATTTTGACGGTCAGTAACTTAGGTTAGGCTACTTTTAATTTAGAAAAGGTACAAAGACAAGTACCTTGTTTTCGAGCGTAAATCCCCCCGGATACCCCCCTGCCGGCCAGTGGGGTTGGTTATGTCGGATTCGAACCGACATAAACCGCACGCTGTCACGGTTCTTCAGACGCCGGGGTGTAAGGTGGTCCTAAGGCATTTCCGTTGCACCCCGGCTGACCCAGAGCCATCTCCGGTTTCGAGATGGCCCCCTCGGTTTTGAGCACCACGGTGTCGCTATCCTGCCCCGGGAAGGGGGGGCGCTTATCGCCCCGCCGCCTCGTCCTGCTTCTGCTGGGGTAACAGGCGGCCTCACCTGCTACCCCCAGGTCTGCGCTCATGGAGGACTGAGGTCGTTGAGCGACCTACATAGGTAGGCATGTAATTGTATTTATTACAATTCCGTGCAAAAACAAAACAGATCTATCAGTCTAAGCTGACGAAGTCACGGCACAGTTGTTGCATCATATTATGTACTAGTTATAGTAATATATTACCCTGTAGACAGTCACAGGGTTCAGCTTCTTTCCTGACGACGTCCATCACAGACTCCACGAGCTCAGCGCCTTCAGTGTAGTGGCCCTTGGCCCAATTGTTGCCTGCATTAAAAAAAAATATTTTAACAAAATTAATAAATAAAAATAAATATTCTACGACATTCTACACAGCGCTTTCTAGACCCAAAGTAGGCATAGTTTAACTAGCTTGTGTTATGGGTTCCAGAATGCGAATAAACATACTTATATACAGTTTTTTGTTGTAAATACATACATATTATACATAGAAACACCCAGAGCAATGCAAATAGACATATTCATGCATACAAACATTTGCACTGAACGGGAATCGAACCCGTGCTCCTGTCGTAGCAGTCGAATGCACTACCGTAACGCCGTCAATTCTTTCGGCCGTTTATAGAACCAAAGTTTCGGAACTGATTCCGATAGAGGCTTTTAATTTACTTGTAGTTATGGAAGTAGTTACCCAGGAACAGCATTTGACGACCTCCGTGGTGTAGCGGTGGTGCATTAGACTGCTAAGTCGGAGGTCGCGGGTTCGATCCTGGCTCAGTGCAAATATTTGCATGTATGATGTCTATTTTCATTTACAAAAGAAAGTGTATATCTATGTTTATCCGCATTCTAGAACCTATAACACAAGTTATTTAAGCTATGCTTTCTTTAGGTCTGATAGCGCCATGTAGAATGTCGTAGAGTATTTATTTATTATTGACTCTATCTAAAGGTCGTGGAAAATTAAAGCTATATAGTTAGCGATTTGAACGACTTGATTCTCACCTGCGCCGCTCTGGCCGAACACGTAGTTGTCTGGTCGGAACAGCTGGCCGTACGTCGAGGACCTGATGGCGTCCATCGTGCCTGGCTCCAGGTCTACGAGGACGGCTCTAGGTACGAACCGTTTACCTGAGTGTAAACAATAAAAGGTTGTTATGGTCATCAACTTAACTTTGTTTCTGGTCTTATCATCCGGGAGCCTGTGGACCGTTGACTCTTCCGTTTATTTTGACTTTTATGGACCGACTGCTCTCTGACCTCGCAACACTGGGAGGGAAGCCTTAGTCGCGTCAAGAAGAGAAGACTCTAACCAACTGAGCTACTTGCACCCGGCCTCGGTAGCTGAAATTCTCGTCTAAACTCATACGTCTGTATGACTGTGCTCAAGATTGCACTATCTCTTCATATTAGCCAGTATGGATTAAACAGATATAGTTAGGTACTACTCGTGGGGGTGTGTGTTGGGTAACCTCCTCGAGTGTCGCTCCGATTCCGATCCCGCTGCAGTCCGGGGGGAATGCAGCGGGGGGAATGGGGCGGCGGTCAATGGCTTCCCCTTCACCCCTTCATAGGGTTGGCATTGATCGTCGGCCAATACCCAACGTGGCGGGAACACATCGCTCTCCGTACTCCTCTGCTTTCAGAGGAGACAGGATGAGCGATGCTGTTAGTGGTGAGATGGCCCAGGGTCAGCCGGGGTGCGAGGGATATGCTCTATGGGTAACCTTACACCCCGGCGTCTGAAGACCCGAGACGGCGTGCGGTTTTGGTCGGTGCAAGCCCGACATACGCCGGCCCCCGCTGACCGGCGGGGGGGTATCCGAAGGGATTTCCGCACGATAAAAAAAAAAAAAAAAAAAAAAAAGGTACTACTCGTGGCTTGGGAATGGTAGGTGAGGCCGGAGGCCCGGGCGGCAGGGTGACTAGCGTCTCACCCCTTTCCGGGGCAAGACGGGGACACCGTGGTTCCCAAACCCGAGAGAGCCATCACGAATCCGGAGACCGGTCAGTCGGGGTGCGAGGGAAATGCGTTATAGGCCCACCTTACATCCCGGCATCTGAAGACCCGAGACGGCGTGCGATTTTAGTCGGTTCAAGCCTGACATAACCGCCCCCGCTGGCCGGCGGGTGGTATTCGAGGGGATTTCCGCACGAAAAAAACAAGTACTACTCGTGGCTAATGGCAAAACCCATTAGACTTTCGCAGTGCACGTCCTGGACATGGGCTCCCAATGTGGGCCACAGCTCCCGATCTTCCGCCTTGCGCTTCCAGTCTATCCCAGCAACCTATTCAGATCGTCAGTCTTTTTGAAGTGAAAATTTATTTAGGCGTGTTGAGCACTTCTTGGGGAAGAAAAATCATAAAACTCACGTTTTTTTTAAATCGTCACAACCACCTGGAAATCTTGTCCCAGAAGCCTACATCACGCGAGATGGTTCTCATATTACTTTTTTACAACAACGCCATCTTTCTTGTAACTGGATGGATGGATGGACTGAGGGAGGGAGAGAGTGAGGATGGTAGGGAGGGAGAGCTGTAGAGTGGGATGGATATGGATGACGACGATAAAAAAATTACACGTAAAAGGTTCAAGTTTTCAGTTCTGTCAGCATTCCTTTGGGAGCAACCGCCTTTTTTAGGTAGATTTCGATGAAATCGATCTACCTTTTTTTTTTTTTTTCGTGCGGAAATCCCCTCGGATCATCCCCTCCCCGCCGGCCAGCGGGGGCGGTTATGTCGGGCTTGAACCGACTAAAACCGCACGCCGTCTCGGGTCTGCAGACGCCGGGGTGTAAGGTTGCCCAATTGGTTTCTTGACTACTGTTGAATTTAAAAAAAAAATCTGCATAGGAGGTCTAGTTATGACCCCCTGAGTCCGAAATGACCACTGGTACATAATATATATATATAGGTATGTATGTTCCACTTCCCAAAATTTGCGGCACTCTCACGGTCGCATTTTTGCCCCGATCGCTTTCAAACTGCGGTCAAAAATTGCTTGGGTGTAAACTTAGTTTAAGTTCGTGAACGGGTGGAATCCGGCCTAAGGGGACGGTAGGGCCTCACTTTTTGTGAAATCAGTTTTTCCTCAAAATTTCACGTTCCATGAAAGATATTCGAACCGTTCTAATTTTATCCCATAGTATACATGACTACCAAAAACTTTTAATTATAAACCTATAAGATTAAAACTTTAACTAAAAGTGGAGGGGGGAAAAACCAAAATTTTTCGGGAAAAAAATCATAACTTCTAACCGGTGAACATTCTTGCTGTAGGAAACATTTTTAATCGATAGGCCATTTTTAAGTCTAAAATAAAAATGCCTGAAAAGTTTTTCGCTAAAAGTTACCGTTTTCGAGAAAAAAAAATTAAACATGTTAAAAATGTTACTGTGTTTATTTGTGTGTATAAGTCCGTAGTTCTCTATGTAAAATAATATTAATTGCTTCACAAAATCTACCTGTGCGTTCCCCCTGCGGGAACGGATTTTTTAATAATGGTCACCTCATATGACTGCCCCTGTAAAGTCTTGTGAATGAGGGTCACCATTATAGACACCGATGATTTTCCAATGGAGGCCCTCAGTTTGACGGCCCTTTTTGGCTTTCTCATGCCCCGCTTATGGGACCCACCTTCCGTTTGCCGATTCGCGGTGTCCACTGTCCACTCCAGGGCTCAACTTATTGGTTTGCTTGCTATAATTCCCCTATTTTTTTTTCAATTAAATTTTTAAGCATTGCATTTTGTATGCTTACTTTTTCTAAAGATTTAGATCGGAAAAAGAGAACATCTTGAACGGGACTTGAACCCGCGACCAGTCCCTTACAGGGGGAATGCTGTGACCAGCTGAGCTATCTAGACACGTCCCAGATATTCGAAATTCTCCGATATATTATATACGTCTTAAGGCGACGCTGGAGCCATCTACCGTAATTCTTGCGATCTTGTCGCCCGTAAGACGTATATACCTAATATATCGGAGAGTTTCGAATATCTGGGACGTGGTGCTCAGTTGGTCCTCAGAGCAATTCCCCCCGTAAGGGACTGGTCGCGGGTTCAAGTCCCGTCCTAGATGTTCTCTTTCCCCAATTTTTTTTCGTGATTAAATTATGTCGGATTCGTTCTGACTAACACCGCACGCCAGCGCCGTCTCGGCTCTTCAGACGCCGGGGTTGGCCCATAAGGCATTTTGCTCGCACTCCGGCTGGCGCTATAATTCCCCAAGTATCTTGCCCCCACATACCGTCAGCGGCCTCATTGTAGTAGACCTGGATCCTCTCCAGCTGCAGGTCGCTGTCCCCGCGGTAGTAGCCCGTCTGGTCGATGCCATGCTCGTCTGATATGATCTCCCAGAACTAAGGAACAGCAGGAAATAAATTAATACTCCAGGATACATTATATAGCGCCATTTTGAATTGATTTTTTTTAATGTATGCTATCGAATTGGAGTTCATCCTGTAAAGGTAGTAAGTTTGAAAGAAAGAAAGAAAAAATCTAGGTAACAGGTCTAGGCCTACGACTATTACCTATGAGTTAATATTGTTTGTTAACCGACTTCCAAAAACGAGGAAGGTTCTCAATTCTTCAGAATCTTTCTCCACGTTTCTAGTCATAGAACCCAAATGGTGACGTCTCGAATGATATTGGATTATTACGTTGTGTTTCGGGTTTAGCACCGACTTTATAAGAAAAGTCTTCGCATATTTTTGTCTTTTGAATTAAATCTGTAATTCAGTTATTTTTCTTTAATAAATCTTTAGGCTTTCACGGCCGCCGCTGCATGTAGAATATACTGCTTCCGGGCTGTTTGGCCGTGGTCCATCTGACACACAAGTTTTAGATGGACCACGGCCAAACAGCCCGCAGTATACACAGAAGCAGTATATTCTACATATTTTTCTTTTTTCAGTGATTATTTTTAGTGGGTTTTGAAGTCTGTTTTTTTTTTATTTGCAAAGGCCACGTCACTATGACTTTATCTCGCCTGATGACGCCTCGCTAAAGGTGAAATCTCAGGAATGAGGGCGTCATTTGTACCACCTAACCAACACTGTGCCTCGGCACTAGCCCACAGCAGTGTTTAGTACAAAAAAACTATTTACAAATTTTGTCTGTCTATCTGTTTGTTATCTGTTGTTGTCTCCGAATTGGTTGGGCCGATTATGACGGGTTTCTTATCCTTGATAACATGATGTTTTAAGGTTTTAGGTTTTTTAGAAAAAATATAAGGGGTTCCGCGCAAAAAGAATAAAAGCCAGATCGGACCAGAAAGCGAAGTCGCGGGTACAGCTAGTTTTATATTAAAATGCGTTCGATCGTGTGATTGCTGCATCAGAGGTCGCGAGTTTGATTCTCGCTCAGTGTAAATTTTTGTATTCATGAATATCTAAGTATGTCTGCATTGGTTGGGTGCATAGTACCCTTTTTAGATCGAAACAATAATAACATCGAAACGTAGCTCGTAATATGGGTACTAGAATGCTGATAAACACAAAAGGATTTTTAGAGCGAAATAAATTCTTAGAAACATTTTCTTCCTTTAGATCGATTAAAAAATATGCGTATCCCTTATGAATAAGGGATACGCATATTTTTTAATTTAATTTTAATTCACTGTAATTTAAAAACGTTCTAAAAAAAGTTGATTCGTTTTTTTCCGTGTCTATTATCTATTCTACTAGCAGCGTGTAGAAAATAATTACAAGCGCAAAAAAGCAATTATTGATTGTAGGAGATCGTTCAACGGGAAGTATTCAAGTATCACATCTTATTATAGTTAACGCACGACAACCGTTACTCCGTGATCTACATTTGTCTGTATTCAATACGAAAATAGATTTCTTATTTTCCATACAGAATTAATTTGCTAAAAATATAAAATAAGAATTATTTTGTTTACTAGCCTTGGAACCTATCTGGTTGCCGCACTGTCCCGCCTGTAAATGCACTATTTCTCGCATTTTCAATGTTTTCACTTCATGTACCACCAATCTTAGCGAGCGTTTCGCGAGAAATGTACTATTTTGGGAACAACACGTCTGCCTTAGTTCTATGCACGTGGTATGATTTGCCGCACCGAAGTTGCTTATATATTGTTTGTGATTGTAACGAGATTAGAAAACAAGTGTGGGAGAAGAATATCTCCTTTAAAATCTTTGATAACTGTAAAAGAAAATTGTTGCAGAAAGCCGTGGGAAATGGGAAAGTTAAAATATAAATTTAGAATAGCGCCATCTATTATAAATCGTGTGCTTAGAATATTATGTACTTTTAGATGAAGAATATAATGGAAATATGTGTAAAAAAAGACATCCAATAACAAATTCTCTATTTTATACAAATTAGTTAAATATGTTTAAAACTGCTAATAATTTATTCAATAATTTAATGCTTGAAACGGAGTGCGCAGGGAGCCCGCATTGAAAGAATTTCATTCATTTGACGTTTTGTGGAAACGAATGTCAAATCCTCATAATAATTTTATCATCGATACTGCCTAAAAATAAGAGTAAACCTATCTATTTCTATTTAGGACTGCCCTCAAAGCTTATTCTGGGTTCTACGTGCAATATTTAGAAGTGTAAATAGTGAAAATACTTCGTTCCACCATGTTGCGCTAAGATGCCCGAAGGCGGAAAGCCATTTTATGACTCTTGTATTTAATTCTTTTGTGCTGAGCCGAGACATTGATAAACTTGTGACGTGTTGGTGCAAGGATTAAACGCCGTTTCTAATTAAAATGTAAGTAAAGCTGCATCGTTGTCAAATTTTTGTTGACTTGTGACTTACGAATTGAATAAAATTAATATAGACCGTATTATCATAGCTCTGCCTCTGGCTTTATCAGCATATGGTAAACAAAGATATATTTAATAATATAAGATAATAAAAAAGACTCTAGCTTTATGCAGAACTAGTGTTATCAGTGCATAGGGCGACAAAATGCATAATTTTGATCGGCGAATGCCGCGGGAAAATAATACGACTTATAGGTCTCATAATATAATTAGCGATAGATATAATTAAATAATTCAACATAGTGTTAATGCATCTCTTTTAAGTATAGGAGTTAAAAAAAAAGTACTTAAGTTAAAATGAGTATGGTAGCTATTACAAATTCATCTTGTTTCTAGAGGTGGCATTCTATTAAAGATTCCTTTGGTTACTTATTACAAGTTTTTATTCATTTATTATATATAGCCTTCTTTCTGAAAGTTACAATTATAATTACTTTTGTTTGCTTAAAACATTGATTTACACTTCTATTTTATTCTGTGTGCCCTTCGTCTAAGGCTTCCCCCAACACTCCAGTCTTGCTTGTCGCTTCTGTGCCAGTCTCAATACATAAAATTCATTCATAGATGTTACCAGTACGAATATATTTTATAACAATCATGGTTTATATGGAAATGCAGGTGCAAACAAGGTATTGAAGCCCATGACAACATTGGCAATACAAAAAGATCATTATGTGACCAGCAACAGTGTGTTTCATTTTGTAAAACATAACATAACTTCACGCCTGTATCCCCGAAAGGGTAGGCAGAGGTGTATTACACACCCACATTTTGCCAGTTATGTTTAGGTCCCAATGTAATAGGGGGCGAGCCTATTGCCTTAGCTTATATTTAAACTAACAACCCGCCCATGCTTCGCTTTTATTTATGTTTTTTTTTTAACTCAAGCTATTGTAACTTACACATACAACCGTACACAAACATACCTATATCCATTGGGGATAATGTACTTTTCAAATGGTGAAAGAATTTTTCCAATAAGTGCAGTGGAGTTGTACTTATACACAAACTCACAAAAGTCTGCCTCTCTCTTTATGATAATAGTAAAGATTACCTGTACAAAGCATTTTCAGCTTTATCAAGAGTATTATTTCACTCCTACCCTATTATTATAACATAACATCTGCTCAACAAGGGTTGCCAGGCGTCCGGATAAAGCCGGACATAGGTAGGCTTTTTGATTGCGTGTCCGGCCAAAATAAACGTGGTCGCCTAACAAAAGCCGGACTAGCCGTAGTCCGGCTTTTGTTGGGCTTTTTATATTTCGCAACAGAGCGAGCGCCGAGCGGGGCCCAGTATTATTTCATTATTATATTATTATTAGTATTTAAGAAGAATTTTAAAATGTTGATAAATGTTTAAGTATCTAGAATTTAGAAATTTTGTATGATGACTACTTGACTGATTAATAATAAAGTAAGACTGATTTGGCATTCGATTTTATTTATTATTTCATGAGTATTGAACAAGATTTATGACAATAATAATAAAAACTTTATTTTACATAAAAAAAATGTTGTAGCTATTAATACTGAGACACAAAATCCTCAATAATGTAGGGTGTCCGGCCTTTCTACCCAAATATCCGGCCAAACTGGCTGGTCTGTCCGGCTATTAGGTTTGGCGACCTGGCAACCCTATGCTCAACAAAACAAATAAACTGTGTAAATTGAAGTTCAAACGATCAAGTGTGTCAAAAATGTTTTATTTGATATTAATATTGATACTTAACATAACATAACATAAACTCACGCCTTTATCCCCGAAGGGGTTAGGCAGAGATGCTAGCACCCACATTTCGCCAGTTTATGTTTAGGTCCCAATGTAATAGGTGACGAGCCTATTGCCATTAACCGGGCACTTATAAACCTGCGATAAATACACACATAACTTCGAAAAGCATCGAAAATCATTGGTGTGTGCCATGGTAAAACCTGGGATCGAACCCAAGACCTCGTCTCAGCAGTCCATTACCCATACCACTAGGCTACCGCGGCTAAGATTGATACTTGATTGTAATTTTAACTAAACTAAGCTAAAATATCTAAATGTTATGTTTACTTTAAAGCCAATGCAGTTCTTATGTTGTTTTTAAAATGGATAAAACTATCAGATGCAAGCTGTAATGATAATAGCTTGAAAAGTTGCAAAAACAAGCAAAACAAGATGAAATTGAATATTTACTGGTGGTAGAAATTTGATGACACAAATTTATCACAAAATTCGGCCGGGTGGGTACCACCGTGCACGATTGCGAAGATCCCTCCATAGTAATGCAATTTCGATTTGATTGCGTTCAGGGGTCAGCAAGTGCATAGCCGGGCAGGGGGATTGTGGTCGCAGCACTAGTGGGTGTCACGCGGTGCTACGTGCCACCATTGTTAACATGGTACGTGTATGTAATGGTGACCCTCTTTCCTGAGACTTTACCTTCAGCTTACCATCAGGCGAGGTGAAGTTAAATTGACGTGTCCTAAATATTTAGAAAATTAAATTAAATTCAAAGATTTTTTTAATTCATTTCCCACACTCAAAAGTTATGACAATTTATATATATAGTAGTTAATTAGCACTTAAGTATGTGTCATATTATGGTGTGAACTGTACATGCCGCTAATTGGTCTGTATATAAGAAATATATTTACTCTGTTTTATATTAAGACATGTTGTATATGAAGACTGTTGGTGTGTCTAAATAAATAAATAGTGTTGTGTAGTGAAAATTGATTAACAGAATAGATACCATTATGTCGAAAAAGCGGCGATAGCCCAGTGGCGTACATAACGGACTGCTGAGAGGACTCGAGTTCGATCCCCAGTCGCCCCGGGAACACACCTCTGGCTTTTCGTAGTTATGTGTGCATTAATAAATGTTAATTATCACTCGCTTAATAATGTGCCTGGTAGATGGCAATAGGCTCGCCCCCTATTACATTGGGACCTTAACATAACTGGCGAATCGTGGGTGTGTAAGACACCTCTGCCTACCCCTTCAGGGATACAGGCGTGAAGAAGAAGTTATGTTATAACATAAGCAAAATGCTTATAAGCAACGCAAACAGATGTAAAAAACACAAATTCAGATGACAATAATGTAAATTGTAGCATCTACTTCAATCAAGCCCCAGCTTAAAAACAAAGTTACTGCCTGGTTATAGTAGTGCTAGTGATAGGTAGTGTAGAAACCATTTATATACTTATTCTTTAAAATTCTTCAAAATGTTTTAGTTTCGTAGGTATTTATATTTTGGGCATCATCACAATGTTTGCTATAAATGCTATTTCTACTGTTTCAAACCAATTTTATCTCACTGTACTGATACTGTAATGAATGTTATGTACGCCGTAATTGTTGTATATATCAGAGTACTTACCAACAACTGGATGTATTGTGAATTGTGTAATATATACAATGTGGCTGTACTTTTATAATATAAATATAATAATAATAATATAAATATATAATAAAAAAAATATATAAATAAATCAAACTTCTTTTTATATATTTATGTAGAAGTTTGATTTTTTCACAGCTTCAAGACAATACAAACCTGTATTTCCATTTAGTTTCAACTTGATACCTCTAACAGACAAAGGTCTCTTAGTGTCTCCCTCTCTCTTTCATGAGACAAAGGTCTTGACCGATAGACTTACAGTTAATATTTTATGAGATGGATGACTACATATTCACGGTTTTCAGATTTTTCCCTTTACTTGTGCTGTAAGACCTTGCTTCTTGCCGAATTTCATTATTCAACATTTCAAGGTCAACAGGAAGTATCCTATAGGTTTTGATGCCCTTGCATTTACTGAAATTTGTTACATTATTACCTTTTGATTGGATGGATTGGACAATGTTGTCCTAGAAGTTTGATGTTTTTACAGCTTCAAGGCGTTGCAGATCTCAGTATTTGGTATAAATTTTAACTTGAAGCGTCTACACATTGCTGAGATAAAGTTCTTGTCAGACAGATAGACAACAAAGTGATCCTGTAAGGTTTCCGTTTTTTCCTTTCTTCGTACGATGTGTTGAACCTTAAAACGTACAATGATACTTATTTTTTCACATTCGCGAACTCCCTTGGACTTAACTCCAACGAGCTAATGATGAGGTGGGTATGTCGAACTCGAACCGATTAAAACCTCACGGTGTTTCGTTACATCTACCTGTATTGATAGACAAAGGATATCCCTGAGACCCCGACTGGGCTTGACCCCCACGATGGCTACGTCGACGTGTTGTTCGGGAGCAAATCCCCGCTCCCCTAAAAAGAGGCGCCCGCGAAAACTCGATGTACCACCACCCTGGGCCTGCTTCTGCTAGACCAAGGGTTATCCCCAATCGTAACACCCGAGCCTGTGCTCATGGAGCAAGGATATGTTCTGCGATCTCCACCATCCGCTACACCTTCGCGTATCACTCTCTCACAAAAGATTGGCGGTGGCATTCCACACGCTCTTCAGTAACACCACGTTTTCAAAACGCGTGATTTCAAAAAACCCCTCAATTTTTTAAGAATGTTATGGTGGTTTAGTCTCCCCTGTGCTTAAAAATATCAGGCCACTGAAATTCGTAATGAGTTTCAAGTCCTTTATAATTGGTCATGGGTAGGTGTTTGAAGCAATCTGAAAATTGGTCAGATGCCTCTCCCATAATATCTTAATACATAACGCAGACCTGGCTGGAGGGTAGTGGTCATTTTAAATTTTTATTTTAGGCTGGCACTGGATACCTCCTTATGAATTTTTAACATTATAAAGTATTTATTATAATATGATAAAATGCAAAACCAACCTAATGACCATGAATCAAGAGGATGAATTTCAGTGGCCTGATATTTTTAAGCACAGGGAAGACAAAACCACCATAAAATTATTAAAAAATGGAGCGGTCTTGTCTCCACCGCCCATGGTAGCTACGGCCCCTAGCAACATCCCCGTATCAACCCCAGGGGAGGCACGACACAGTGACCAAAGAAAACTTTGGTATTCCGTATGATCTGTCAAAACAAAACCGATTTACGTTGGGGTGATGCTATTAAACCTTCAATCTGAGGTAGACCTAAGAAAAGATGGATGGAATGCGTGCAAGAGGATATGGCAAGGAAAGGAGTGACCAAGGAGATGACGTCTCACAGGAATGTACGGAGGAGATGATAATTTGAGCCAACCTCAAACAATTGGGACAAGGGCATGATGATTAAACCTTCAATCATTCATAGTTTGATTCGTTCACAATTAGATCTTGAAATGTGAATTTTATTAGATACCGTTTTAAAGAACGCAATTCTAAAAAATGCGTTTATTTAGGCTTACTGCAGCACACAAAACAGATCAACTTATAATATACCTATGGATCACAAATACATTTTAAATAATGTTAGTTATAAAACATTGTTACATTTTTTTTTTACATTATATAACCATCTTTATACTAATAATTCATTCAATTTTGTAATTGGCAACATTGATCATCATTCCCTCTTCAGCCATTACGTAATCTATGATATTGATCTATGACATCATACCTATCAACTCTTCTACTGACCTTACCCCCCTTTGGTCCGCCATCTCGTCATCACAGCGTTGCATTCAAAACTTGCACTTTGGAGTCGAGAGTCGGCTCTCCTGCTCCTGCTTTACTTATGGATTGGTTTATCTTGAATTTAACGGGAGCCAATGCTGTCTGACTTCACAACCTCTAGAGGTGCGCCTGCGCCAGAGTCTCGTCCGTCAATTAGCAGGTGCACCGGCTTGCTGGTGAGGCTGGCCTAAAACCCGAAGATCTGGCGGTTTCTCATTGTTCAATTATCAATTATTAAAAATATTTTTCTTTCCAGATCACGATGGAGGAGGAAGTGAAAGAAGAAAAGCCGGCGGCGCCCGTTATGAAATTCATCAGCGTTACCAGCGAGGCGCTCACCGAGGAGCAACGACAGATGTACGAGTCAGTACTGACCACTTGGAAACCGGTAATGTTCCCCAAGAGAATCAAACGGTACATCTGTCCTAAATGCAACAAAGAGTTTAAGAATTATCAGAACTTATATCTGCACACAACAAGAGTCCATTCTTCTGAAGAATCTGCTGTCATATGCGATATTTGCGACAAAACATTCAAAAATAAACATTATCTCTACATGCATAGAATGAACAAGCATTATTCTGAAATGGAGAAGTGCTACTGCCAGTTCTGTCTCCAAGAGTTCCGTACGCGAAGAGCTCTGCATATGCACGTCAAGCGTATCCACCCGAATACTCTCCCAGAAATCAAATGCAATGAATGTGGCAAGGAATTCTCTGTGCCATACAAGTTGAAATATCATGTCGAGGCTTGCCATAGAGATGATAAAGAGAAATTCAAGTGTCATATCTGTCAGAAGCTGTATAAAAATATGCTGAATTTGAACAGACATTTGCATTTTCAACATACGCCTGTCCAGAGACACCCTTGCGTGTTCTGCGATCAGACCTTTAAGTCCAGACATCACATGAAGAGACATGTCCTGAACATCCATCCTCCGTTGGAATCGAAAGTTCAGTGTCCTGAATGCTTAAAAGAGTTTAAAAATGATCAGTATCTTAAAGAGCATATGCAAGTGCATTCGTCTTTAGATTCTAAAGTCAAATGTGATATTTGCGATAAAATTTTCCATTCAGCTGTCCGTTTGAAGAAGCACAAAAAGATTGTTCATCCGTCGAAGCCGAAACTCCGTTGCGAGAAGTGCGACAAAGAATTCGCTCACGCTCACTATCTGAGGCGTCATAATAATGCTGTGCATCTTGAAATGGATGAAACCAACTACCCACATGAATGTGAGCAGTGTGGCAAAAAGTTTAAACTAAAGAAATACTTGAACAATCACACTCAGCGCCATGAACAGCAACATTTGAAAAGAATATCGCAGATGGTTAAGACTGTTATGGGGAAGAAAGAGGACAAGGAAGTTGGTGAGCCTATGAAACGGAGAGGTAGGCCGCGAAAAACGCGAGCAGAAATAGAGTTTATAAAATGTGAGCCCGTTTCGAGTTCTGAAGAGTCGGAGTCGGGCGACACGGAGAGCGATTCTGAGTGAAGGAGTTCGATTGTAATCGGTGGTTCGGTGATAGCGAAAGTTTCGTGAAACATACCATTATAGATACCTATGTGCAAATTCTTGTGCTAGCATTTTTATTCAAATTTTTTTTCTTGATGCTGGACTTTTAAAAGTTATTTGATTATAAGTTGTGATTTAGGAAGTTTGTTGAGACTTAACAGGCTTGTGACTGAAAAGATTGAGTGCTATTAGACCGTGTCAAATACTTTGATTTTTTGAATGAAAACTATAAAAACCTAATCATAAATATGCAAATGAAATGGAACCTTGGTAATTTGCTTTTGTACATTGGTACCTTGGTAATTTGGTATTGAATATAGCTGCACCAGTTTGATTTTATGGAATTTTTAAATTCCAGATTAAATTCGAGACGAGAAACGAAATCTGTTTTGTATAAAGTTTTTATAGGACCTTTGGTTACTCAGGATCCGAAAGGTGTATAGTATTTGCGTGACACTTTTTGATTATTGTTTCAGGCCATGAAAAGTAATCGGCAAATAACGGTTGCATATAACATTTATTGAAGTTTACACATTAAAACGAGCGGACAGATGTTAAAACGTTTGCCCTCTCAGCTGGTTAAGAACAAATCTCAAATAGTGCATTTAAATAATCTATTACTTAAATGTAATCTTTTAGATGTATGAAGAACTAGCTTTTGCCCGCGGCTCCGCCCGCGTAGATGTCGGTTATCGCGACAAAACATAGCCTATGTCCTTTCCCAAGGTCTAATCTACCCCTGTACCAAATTTCAGCAAAATCGGTTCAGTGGTTTAGGCGTGAAAGCGTAACAGACAGAGTTACTTTCACATTTATGTATTAGTAAGGATAAAATATTATTTTACCTTCGGTCAATTTCGTATATTTACCCTTTTAATAGGTATATGCGCCGCAGTACGTCAAATAACAGTTCTATATTGGATATAAAATATATCAGTAAATATTAGGCCTAATAACAATATACAGAGCAAATTATTTTGGTATTTATAATCAAAATGTATTAATATGACCATGTATATAAATCTTAAGGCTTTCACTTTCCGGCGTTGCATGTAGAATATACTGCTTCCGGGTTGTTTGGCCGTGGTCCATCCGAAACTTGTGTTCCAGACGTTTCGTCGATCACTGCGGTCGACATCTTCAGTGGTACACGTCGGGACGCCGTCGAGTGCGGAGAACCTTCCTCGGCGGCGAACTCGGTGCGACTGATGTAAAGGCCCGAGTCACTGGCGTATTTATAGGTGCAATGGGAGGGGCTAAACAACGTGATCGCTCCTGATTGGTTGAGAGCTGCGCAACCGATGCGCTCGATACTGCTTGGTCGAGGCTAAGCAAGGGGGATACCGGGGATGGTGGCGGCTTCGTCATGTTTGAATTGTGATGACGCGCGGATGACCATGACTTATCTGGTTAAATCATTTCTTTTTAACAAAAAAATAATTATTAATTTTCAATATACATGGATGATTTGATTCAGTCACTACGCTATGTTGAGTCTCAAAATATTATAAGAAATTGTCTTTAAATAACGCTTCGGAAATTTTAAAGCATTATAAACTAGTTTAGTCAAGTTTTTTCTCCAGATCATATTAGCTGTAAGGGGTGGGCAGGGATGTTAATAGTAACTTCCAATTTAAATATTTTTAAATAAATGTTTCTTTTATGGTAGATTTATAACTAGTATGGCAACATTGTGATTTATTGATTGAGATTGTGACATAGGCTTTTTTGTGGAATAATTTGCAAGATTTGCATTTTTGAAACTATTTTTTGTAAAGTCAGACTCATTAAGCATACTAATTTGGTCACATGTTATACGAGGCATTTAAATTATAATTTTTATACGTGTATACTAAACTTTGAAGTATCAATGGTTTCACTACCATGGATGCCCAAAACCCTGGACTCCGAGGTGAAAACTTTAATGAATAAATAAATAAATCTTACATGATAACTTTTAAAGACCAAGTAATGTGGGTCACCCTGTACTAGTATTCTCGTTAACCCTCCAATTTCCACTAAACCATTACCAATTCTACTATAATGGTAGAAAATCCAATGTTGCCATACTTTACATGTTATCTATTTGGGGTCAGTAATGTTAATATTAAGATGATAATTTTTAAAATCGCCAGGACAATAGCTGTCAGAAAACAGACGCGCAATATATTATTTGAAGTGTATTTTGGTTAGAACGTTTGTCTGTTCAATATGCACCTAGCGATTTTGAAAATATTTGCCCTGGACTATCAAACTAAATAGCGGGTAGTTTTAAAATTGTTTAACTACAATAAGCATGATAACAAGAGTTTGAAAAATTATCGTATTTTGCTTGGAATCAAATATCATTTAAAGGGAAAAACATATTTCCGTGGAATCAAAGGTTTATTAGAAAATGTTATTTTAGTTTTTAAAATTTAAATTAGTTTTCAAGCGTTGCCTGTGACGTCACTTCTGAGTAAGCTTTTTTTTATTAAATATTCTACGTATTATAAGTCGGGAACCACAGAATAAGTTGGTCAGAAATCGGAAGTGAAATGTCATCTCATGTTTCATCGAATAAATAAATAATTTTGGCTACTGTCATCACTCTTTGTTGGGGCGCTACGGCGTAGGCGCCAATGTACCCATCATGATTATTTAAACGTCAAAATCGTTGAAAGTGCTCGTATCATTGATTGATCAGTCCTTTTATTGTAGATTTAGATCGGAAAAAGAGAACATCTAGGACGGGACTTGAACCTGCGAGCAGTACCTTATAGGGGGACTGCTCTGACCAACTGAGCTACCTAGACACGTCCCAGATATCATTGAAATAAATTGATGTATAATTATTTTTGTAATCATCCGAGCACAAGTTAAATATTTTTCAATTTTTTTTATTATTTTATGTAAAGTTTTAGTCCTAAGACGGTCGGTAACTTAGAATGTGTTAAGCCGACGGCGAATGTACATCCAAAGCGTAGAGCGCGCACTAAATACGAACGAAAGACACCTAGCATTTACTCGTACGAATAGGTGACCAAACCAAACAGGGCACTAACAGATATGTACATGTAAACCTGCATAGCTATTTCGTTGACCGTACCTACCATGAGGTTACGTGTCGCATTGTCTCCAGGGGATCGAATCAACAAAAATTACATTTTTTTAAATTACGATTTCAAAACTAACGAACATTAAAATCTAATTATTGAAAACATAATCATGGTTCTAAATGTTTAATAACCTCACTAAAGTGAAGGTAGGTTTTGTTTTGACATATCATACTGAATATTAAAATATTTTTTAAAGTTTTTCTTACTAATCGGATAGGAATCACGCGTTTTGAAAACGTGGCATTACTCTCAGGCCCCTGGTCCGATTTCGGTATAAATACGTTTTATGGTACCGTCGGCATGGTATATATCGGTCCGCAACATTTGATATACGTTTCATGATAAACGCCGTGGATGTCACATTATTATGTTATCACGCAACTATCTAAAGCATTTTGATTGTTATATTGTTTGTTTATCTAATTTAGAATAAAAAAAGGTAGACGCAGACAAAGACAGCTGTGCAGGTTTACATGTATATTTTTTAGGGGCCCTGCCCAGGCAATTGGTCCATCTGTAACTGTCATACAGTTTGGTAGTCCTTGGCGAAACAAAAATTCAAAGTAATAAGTAGGTATATGAATATTGTTAATATTGATATAATGTAAATAAATTTAAAACTTATGTTACGGTACAAGGCATAATTTACAGGAGGTTTCTATTATATTTACTAGGCAATATATGTATAGTTAATATGTGTTTCTTTTTTCTTTATACATTAACTACACAGCTATAAGGCGTTTTCTACGATTCATAAAAAAAAATAGGGTCAAGTTCAAAACCGACTAGTTTTGGAAATATATTAGTCGATGAGTAAAAGTTCACAGTTAGTTGAATTTGAACCAACTAAATATAATAATTTACGACTAATATTTAAGCAACTTTTTCTGTGTTACCTACTGAGTATGATTGGCCACTTGGGTAACTTCAAATGGGCCATATCATCACGAGCACAAATTGTATTATTATAGATACATGTGTTAATGTGATCCAGTAATAAATTCAATATTGTGTACACGAGAGTATCTTAAAAATGTTTTATCATAGCCGCGTTAAAAAATTGTAAAAAAATTGATGAAATTTGGAAGTAATTCATATGTTAACTTTTCCTATAAATTTAAATCTAAATAAACCAACGTCCAGGATGGGACTTGAACCCGCGACTAGTCCCTTCCTAGGCGGAATACTCTAACCAATTGAGCTACTTGGCTGATTTTGGTATATTAGGTGTATGGTGGTATTCGGGGTCAAGTCAATCTCACCTGGAATCCGGTACACCTGCTGATTAACGTACAAGTCTCTGGCGCAGGCTTTGCTCTCGGGGTTGGGATAACACAGCAGTGGCTCCCGTAATAGCCAAAAAAAAAAAAAAGCGGGCTTTTTGGTAGATAAAGACATTATAGTTAAAAGACGGCAGATTTATGCTTGCGAGTGTACTTGTTTTCCCTCGTAGTATAAGGCCGTACGCTCCCTCAGGCATGTGCATCGTGCATATAATTTGCACAAAAGTCCTGCAGATAATTTACACAAAAGTCTTGCAAAAAATCCATAAGATTGGCACGAAACAGGGCTTATTGAAACGTGCGCGCTTGTAGCTGTGACGTTAATACGAATTAGGTATGTCAATATTTATATATAGTAAATTATATAATTTGGCTGCAATATAGTGTTTATGGAGTTTTGAAATTAAATGCGAATATTCTAACTCGGCTTTTGCCATGCCCCGGTGCCAGATTCGGTAAAATTACCTTTTTCAAACCTGACTTCAAAACTTATGAAACCAGAATTTCAAAATCTAATTGAAAATGTATGAAACTGAGTGATTCTGAAGGTTTAATAGTTTTTGTTTTGTTAGTTAATTAGTTTAGTTAGTTTTTTTTTACGTTATTTCTTTCCAATCTAACTGAAATCATGCCTTTTGAAAATGCGATATTACCGAATCTGGCACTTGGCTAATTTTTTAGTTTCCCCATCGTGACCCACCATATTTTTGTTGTTATTATCCAATATGAGCATGAAGAAAAATCATGGAACTCGCGTCATCGTCACGTCCTGTCACGTCACGCATTCCATACTCAAAAATGGATGGATGGAGAGAGGAAGGTAAGGTAGGGAAGGAGGGAGACTACGAAGGTAGGAATGATGATAATTCAAATTTTCACTTGTGTCGGCACTCCTAGAGTGCTACACTTTTACGTTTTTCCTTTCCAATCGCATTGTAATCACAAGTTTTGAAAAGGCGACGTTAGTGACTTCTGGCTCATTTATATATATAATTCCCCATCGTAACCCACGATATTTTTTGCACAAGTAATCTTAATGTATTTAAGGTGCATTGTAGATTTTCGGAGCTCCTCTGTTAGGCTGATACACCTATGTTTAACGGACGAGGCACCAAACGCCTATCAGTCCCATAAAAGTCGAGATAAATCATTTTAGTAAGGAGGACCTCCTCCAAGCTTGCCAACGACGACAGTAAATAAAAGGCAAAGACACAATTTTCTTTTTAATTCACACAGTTGTCTTGTTACATCAAAATGTCGATGATATTAGTTCAATACAAAATTACACGTCTCTTAGTCCACTGCCATCCACCTGGCGTGTTACCCGGTTGCATGCGACGCTTCCAGTTCCCGGGGTCCGCATTCCGGAGACGAAAAACATAACATAACCTCACGCCTGTATCCCCGAAGGGGTAGGCAGAGGTGTATTACACACCCACGATTCGCCAGTTATGTTTAAGTTCCAATGTAATAGGAGGCGAGCCTATTGCCATCTACCGAGCACATTATTAAGCGAGCGATAATTAACATTTATTAATGCACACATAACTACGAAAAGTCAGAGGTGTGTGCCCGGGGCGACTGGGGATCGAACTCGAGACTTCGTTTCAGCAGTCCGTTACGTATGCCACTGGTATATCGCCGCTTTTTCGCGAGAAGAAATGTCGGCAGTACCCGGGTAACACGTTAGGATGCGAATGGTTACAAATTACATTTCAAGAAATACAAAGATCGAAATTAAACGTTACACAGGTGAAGTTGAAGTTTATTATTGTATTGGGTTCGCTAAAAGTCTTTTGGTACTTTTTTCATGGTATAGAAGACCATGTAATTTTTTTCCTTTTTTTTACATGGGGAATGCTGTTACGGTACCGCCGGCCGTGGTGGTAGCCGGAGATCGTGTGTGGGACTCTCCCGTCCGCTAACCGGATGCGTATACCCACTAAACCCCACGGTGTGCCATACTCTCCGCCTTGTCGAGGGGGCCTGAAACTTTACATCATATGGAATAAAATACCATGTGATCTATCAACCATACCAACATCTTCGGGGTCCAAGTTATGCTGCCAAACCAAATGACATGACATGACAATACTCTGCCCTCCCTCACCTCGCGCGGGGTAAATGTGTAGATGTTTTCCATCGGCCGCGGAAAGTAAAATCATTGTTGATACCAACCAAATTACAGGCTCCAAAATGTGTAACGAAGACCATATTATATAATACATTCCTTCGTGACACACATGTGAGATCCTTGAGGTCATCTGAGAACAGTGCAGTCTACCGCTTATTATGGCAAATCTTTTACTGTGAAGGACGTTGGGCTATGGAATGCATTACCAGTAACCATTAGACAGGCACAATCCATAAATATTTTCAAAAAAATGTTCCACAATCATTACCTTTCTTTATTGTAGTCTATGAAAACACTCCACACATTCACACTCTATTTATGTATTTGTGTTTGAGTACAAGTTGTACATGTCTTGGCACTCGCATCGACATAAATCACATATTATAAATCCACTTCCCTCCTTAGCAAACGGAGAAAACAAATAGAACTACCTATCTTCTTTATATATAAAAATGAATTGCTGTTCGTTAGTCTCGCTAAAGCTCGAGAACGGCTGGACCGATTTGGTTAATTTTGATCTTGAATTATTTGTGGAGGTCCAGAGAAGGTTTAAAAGGTGAATAAATATGGAAGTTGTTATCGATTGAGGCAGTACGAAGTCTGCCGGGTCAGCTAGTCTTCTTTTATATATAAAAATGAATTGCTGTTCGTTAGTCTCGCTAAAACTCGAGAACGGCTGGATCGATTTGGCTAATTTTGGTCTTGAATTATTTGTGGAGGTCCAGAGAAGGTTTAAAAGGTTTGTCATCGATTGAGGCAGTACGAAGTCTGCCGGGTCAGCTAGTGATAGATAAAAATGTTGATTATCGCTCGCTTAGTAATGTGCCCGGTAGATGGCAATAAGCTAATAACACAATAATATAATAATAACACAACTGGCGAATCGTGGGTGTATAATACACCCCTGCCTACCGCTTCAGGGATACAGGCGTGAAGTTATATTATGTCTATGATTGAGATAAGCACCACGGACAAAAATATGGCGCTTATGCTATATTTAAATAAAATAAATATTCTAGGACAAATAACACAACGCCATCTAGACCCAAACTAAGCAGAGCTTGTTATATGGGTTCTAGAAAGCGGATAAACACACTTAAATATATTTTTTTGTTGTAAATACATACATATTATACATAGATAGAAACACTCAGACCAATGCAAATATACATATTTGCACTGAGCAGGAATCGAACCCGCGACCTCTGATTTAACAGTCGAACGCACTACCGCCACAGAGGTCGTCAATTAATTATTGCTTTGCTCCATTTGTCTATGGCTCTGATTGTGTGTAGAACCCATACGACAAGCTCTGCTTAGTTTGGGTCTAGATGGCGCTGTGTAATACATCCTAGAATATTTATTTATTTATTATGGATTTCCTAACAGTAGAGTGACAACCGTGGCAGACCATCCAGACGTTGGACCAATGAGATGAAGGTGGTAGCGGGCAATTTGTGAACCAGAACAGCTGGATAGATATCTGTGGAGACGATTGGGGAGGCCTTTGCTTATAGGCAAACAGATATTAATAGACCGGAACAGTTTTATAAAAGTAAATGTATATTAAGTTTTAATATCTGAGATTATTATTAATAAACTACTCAACATACATTTAGCCAAATACTACATTTCCCGGGGTATTATATATTAGGTCGTTACATATGAAATTGCCGCTTTTCTTGAAGAAATTGGAGGAAACCCAATTTGCAGTACTTACATTTTTAGGGTTCCGTTGCCAAATGGCAAAAAACGGAACCCTTATAGATTCGTCATATCTGTCTGTCTGTCCGTCCGTATGTCACAGCCACTTTTTTTCTCAAACTATAAGAACTGTGCTGATGAAACTTGGTAAGTAGATGTATTCTGTGAACCGCATTAAGATTTTCACACAGAAATAGAAAAAAAAAACAATAAATTTTGGGGGTCCCCATACTTAGAACTGAAACTCAAAAATTTTTTTTTCATCGAACCCATATGTGTGAGGTATCTATGGATAGCTCTTCAAAAATAATATTGAGGTTTCTAATATCATTTTTTTCTAAACTGAATAGTTTGCGCGGGAGACACTCCCAAAGTGGTAAAATGTGTCCCCCCCCCCCCTCTGTAACTTCTAAAATAAGAGAATTATAAAACTAAAAAAAATATATGATGTACATTACCATATAAACTTCCAACGATAATTGTTTTGAACGACATCAAGTAGTTTTTTTTAATACGTCATAAATCGTAAACCGCAATTTACCTTTCATTCAATCAACTCTAATATAAAAAATTTAAAAAAAACATTATTATGTTACTTGCTGCTACGGAACCCTTAATGGGCGAGTCCGACTCGCACTTAGCCGCTTTTTGCATTTTTTTTAAGAATGACAAATCCAAAGCTTATGATTTTTTTGTGTATGAATGAGACAACATTATGCTAACAAACAGCAACTTTTATTACATTTTTGAATAGTGACAGCTGTTAAGTAATACGAAATTTATCATCAAAATGGATAGCATTTAGGAAGTACTGTTTTTGAACATCGAATTAATTTATCAAGCGGCCAATAAAAACAAAATTTAATACAGAGTTGTAAAATCTTGAAATCAACTTTCAAACAAAATATAAATAATGGAAATAGCTATTAAATTACAGGAATAACGAACTCATGAATTTGTAGGAAAATTTTGGCAATTTCATCGGTAAAGACCTATTATATACATACTTCTAGTAGAAAAACTGCACAGACTTTTCCTCTAACCCAATACAGTGAGATTTACAGCCTCCCTGGTTACGTCTAAGGGCCGACCGATACTTGGAAGTACACGTCGCAGGGCTGTCTCCAGGACTCCAAGGTAGTTTCTGGCTTGAACACCTCCAGCTTTGGCGCCGAAGGCAGTTGGTCTGGAGGCAGTTCGGGTTTCACCTATAAATGTTAAAGGTATTTACAATATAGGTATTTAAACGATCTACTACTAATTCTGCATCGAAATTGAAATTCACACGCTTTTTTTTTTTTTTTGATGTTGAATAAATAACTCTATTTGATAGTGTCGCTAATGAAGAAAAGATACTGGGAAGCAATGATATACGTAAAAATTACGATAAAATGCAGTTTTAACAGAATAAGTTACTTTTTTCTTACGTTACCAATTATAACTCGTGGATTGCACAACCTACATACAGTATGTAACAAAACTACTGTCCGATCAGTGATATATATATATATATATATATATATATATATATAATATCAGATATTTTACAAAATAAGTTAAAACAAAATTACTCTACAAAAACTGCGATAAAAATAGGTGCCACTTTGTGAACAATCACTAGGAAATAAAATTTAAAAAAAAACACATCAACACACACGCGTGCGGCGGTGCAGTCAGGGACAGTGTTGTGAGCCGTCGCTAAATATTCTTGTATAAAATAATAATAATAAAAAAAAAACACCACAGGTTTTTTTTTATACCACTAAGGTGGCAGACAAGCACACGGCCCACCTGATGGGAAGCGGTTACAGCGGCCTATGGACGTGTGCAACACCAGTGGCGTCACACTCGCGCTGCCGACCCTGTAAAGGAAAGGGGATGGGAAAGGAGTTTGGGAGGGGATGGGAAAGGAGTTTGGGCTCCGGCACTCTCACTCACCAAACGGAACGCAGCAGTTCAAATACTGTTACTTGGCGTCGATATTCTGTGAGAGGGTGGTGCTTCCCCGGTCGAGTCGGCCCATTCATGCAACGGCCAAAATGACTGTTGCTTGACTCTACCACTCTCTTTGTAATGTTGTCACATTCTTAGATTTTGGGGATATTTTCACTAATATATGTTTAATTTCATATCATGGTTATTTATTTAGGATACCTATGTGCTATGTGTATGTGTACCTTATTGATCGGACACTAGTTTTGTTACAGACTCTATAATATCCTAACGTAAACCTCTAGTGGTAGGCTGCTAGGCGTGATCACCTTGTCCGGTCGGAAGAACAACACAACCTGTTCCTCCTCAGATGAAATGAGATCTTACATCTCGTTTCTCAGAATGACATGCCGAAACAAAATGTCTACTTCTTAAAATATAAAATTCGTAAGATGACAATTTCGCGTAAGGTTAACTTCACAAAATGATAACTTATTTGTATATCTCTTTTAGACGACTCATGTATTTCCTCCCAAACGGCTGAACCGATTCTAATGAAATTTCACACAAGCAAAGATGTTACTGATAGGAAAGACATAGGCTATGTAAATAAAAATTCACGTGTACCACGGAGGAATAATCACCGAATTTTTTTTTTCGAAATCTGATTTCTCAATGAACAAAAAAGCCTCATGCACGCGATTGCTATTAAATTAAGTAATTTTTTCATTACACAAGACAAAAAAAGAAAAACGAAAATCGGACCAGCCATTGAGGAATTATCACCGTTAGAAAAAGTCCTGGTGAAATTGCTTCGCTCAATTTTTGCAACAGCAGAATGAATTGCAGACCTAGTATATTCGCATACTGACAACCTTTCATAATTTTTAGGGTTCCGTTGCCAAATGGCAAAAAACGGAACCCTTATAGATTCGTCATGTCTGTCTGTCTGTCCGTCCGTATGTCACAGCCACTTTTTTCCGAAACTATAAGAACTATGCTGTTGAAACTTGGTAAGTAGATGTATTCTGTGAACCGCATTAAGATTTTCACACAAAAATAGAAAAAAAAAACATTAAATTTCGGAGGCTCCCCATACTTAGAACTGAAACTCATTTTTTTTTTATCAGTCCCATAAGTGTGTGGTATCTATGAATAGGTCTTCAAAAATGATATTGAGGTTTCTAATATCATTTTTCTCTCAACTGAATAGTTTGCGCGAGAGACACTTCCAAAAAATATATGATGTACATTACCATGTAAACTTCCACCGAAAATTGGTTTGAACGAGATCTAGTAAGTAGTTTTTTTTAAATACGTCATCAATCGTAAAACGCAATTTCCCTTTCATTCAATCAACTCAAATATAAAATTAGAATAATATTATATAATCTGTGATAAAATTAAAAAAATGCATCATTGTTTCTTGCTGCTATGGAACCCTTCATGGGCGAGTCCGACTCGCACTTGGCCGCTTTTTACTTCAACGATTAAATTAAAAGAAAAATATGATTGTCATTGAATCATAAGAGTTAGGTTAGGTTGAACACGGACCATTAACGGGAGGAAATTCCCTCGGACGAAACAAAGAAAAAGGGATCATTAACGCGCGGAGGCGAACAAATGTATCGGGCGGCCGCCGAGTGCCACATCCCATCTATTGTTGGTGAATCATTCTGTTAGAAGTGGTTATAATATAAATGATTTAATTTATGAATACTAACGTCATTTAAACTTGTAATTGCTTACTAATATATAATTTATCTGAATAAATAAACTATTATTACAGTATGATGTTTCATTATTAATAAGTATTATTTAAAGGGATATATATTAAACTAAACTGTGTACTGCTTGTTTTTAAGTGATAATGAAAAGTGAAACAACTAAATGTGAGGTGGTAATTTTGTATCAAACATTATATGTATGAAAATAAATTATCTATCTATCTGTCATCTCAGAATTTCTATTTAACACAGAATTTTTGAGAAGTTGTTATTCCACGAAGTGGACATTATGTCCGGTTGCCATTTAGCGAAACGGTAATTTAGTTGGAGGTTCGTGGCGGCCTCGGCCGGCAGCTAGGGAGGCGGTAGGTAGGGAGGCGGTAGGTAGGCAGGCGGGAGGTAGGTAGGCGGTAGGTAGGGAGGCGGGAGATAGGGAGGCGGTAGGTAGGGAGGCGGCAGGTAGGGAGGCGGGAGGTAGGGAGGCGGGAGGTAGGGAGGCGGTAGGTAGGGAGGCGGTAGGTAGGGAGGCGGTAGGTAGGGAGGCGGTAGGTAGGAAGGCGGTAGGTAGGGAGGCGGTACCTTGGGCGCGCGGCGCAGCTTGAGGTGCACGAGCTTGACGTGCGTGCGCATGGCGGTGCGCTGCGAGAACTTGCGGCCGCACGACGCGCACTCGAACGGCTTCTCGCCCGTGTGCGTGCGCACGTGGTTCGTCAGCACGCTCTTGCCCTGCCAGCGCCCGGAAAGGTTACTACTCAACTAGCTTGCGTTATGGGTTTTAGAATGCAGCTATACATACTTAGACACTTTTTTTTGTTGGTAATACATATATATTATACATAGTAACACTCAATCCAATGCAAATGTTCATATTCATGCATAGAAACATTTGCAACGAGCGGAAATCGAACCGGTGTAATTTGACTTAACAGTCGAACACACTACCGCTACGCCACAGAGGTAGTCGTTAGTGTCAAGAGTTAGTGTACACACACTGTAGTTGGCGAGTAATAAGTGGGGAAGTGGACGAGTGAGTAAGTGAGCAAAGGTGGAGCAAGTGAACAAGTGCGTGAGTGTGTATGTGGGTGAGTGTGTTTGTGGGTGAGTGTATATGTGGGTGAGTGTGTTTGTGGGTGAGTGTATATGTGGGTGAGTGTGTAATGGTAGGAATTGGTGAGTGAAAAAGTTGGCAAGCGTGCAAACGGATGAGTGTGTCATTGGGTGAACGTGCGTGAGGATGTGAGGGCGGGTGGGTACTCACGCGGAAGGCCTTCCCGCAGGTGTGGCACACGTGGCGCGGCGGCGCGCGGCGGCCGGCGTGCACGGTGCGCGCGTGCTTGGCGAGCGACGCGGCGGACGCGAGCGCCGCGCCGCACGCGCCGCACGGGTGCGCGCGCACGCCCTCGTGCTGCACGCGCGCGTGCGCCGCCAGCGCGCGCGCGCACTCGAAGCGCTTGGAGCACGCCGCGCACGCGTAGCTGCGCAACGGTAGCGCGCCATCAGCGGCCGGCCGTTACGTGTACATCCGCAATTGCGGGCCCGCACGGAACACGAGCGAGGGAAGTATCGTTTAGGTACCATAAAGCTACTTCGGATTTCGTTCTTTCGGTCGGGACCATAAAGTATGTTCGGGAATGAATCAAATATATAACAATATAAAATAAACTATTATACAGCAACATATTAAAAATAAACTATTATACAGCAACATATTAAAAAATAAACTATTATACAGCAACATATTAAAAAATAAACTATTATACAGCAACATATTAAAAAATAAACTATTATACAGCAACATATTAAAAAATAAACTATTATACAGCAACATATTAAAAAAATACATTCTTTTACATTACATTATTTTTATACATGTTTTATACTACATTACATAAGTATCGCGTTTTAATTTTATTTTTTTTATTTGACGCGATGTCAAACTTCCATATTTTGCGGTTTCAGGTCGTTGCATTGGAGGGATTTAGGCCGAATAAACTGTCATGTGCCGTCTTCGGGCCCGATTGCGGCATAAAAGCGTTTGATGGTAGGATTTAGGCCGAATGAACTGTCATGTGCCGTCTTCGGGCCCGATTGCGGCATAAAAGCGTTTGATGGTGGGATTTAGGCCGAATGAACTGTCATGTGCCGTCTCCGGGCCCGATTGCGGCATAAAAGCGTTTGATGGTGGGATTTAGGCCGAATGAACTGTCATGTGCCGTCTCCGGGCCCGATTGCGGCATAAAAGCGTTTGATGGTGGGATTTAGGCCGAATGAACTGTCATGTGCCGTCTTCGGGCCCGATTGCGGCATAAAAGCGTTTGATGGTGGGATTTAGGCCGAATGAACTGTCATGTGCCGTCTTTGGGCCCGATTGCAGGATAAGTGCGTTTCATGGTACCGAATACTCGAGATTTCGATCCGCAATTGCGGATGTACGTTTCATGGTAGGCCTATAGTTATAACCTTAAGAGTGGCAACGTAAATATAAATATCCTACGACAAAACACAGCTTAACTAGATTGTGTTCTACTAGATATCCCCTAAGTGTTGTTTTAGTTATTTATGCAACTGTGGTATAATGAGGGGTATTAAAACATGAATGTGGGTTTATCACACGAAGCGAAGCTGAGTGTGATAATAGTATCACATGTGTGTTTTAATACCTAATTATACAGTTGCATACAATACTTTATCTACACCCATGATAAACTAATAGTACACCTTCAGAGAATGATGTACTGCCCTTTGATATTTTCCAATTCATGAAATCTTGGTACGCCTTTTCATACTGTTTTCTAGATTTTTCCGGTAGTAATTTGTTAGAAATGTCCTTTGCGGCATTCGAAATGTCTGGAGGTGTGTTATCAAAACTTGAATCGCTCATTTTCGTAAGTAAACAAAACAATTTGCAAAAATAATAGCGAAGAAAAATAGCGGGAATTCGAATTCGAACGAATAAGCTTTAATTTTTTTTTACGGCGCGCCGCCGCTGTGGTAGTGCAATGCAACGCGCGTGAATGACAGTTCTTTTTTTGAAACTCATACAGATTCCACGCATCGAGCGCTAAGAATTTGGCTGTCTGATGAGTAACCCTTTGCGCGGAAGAGATTGAAAAAGCGAAAGGAGTGTTATTATGAAATTTCATACAACATTATAACACCCGTTCGGATGATATTATGGTTATTATGACATTGGATGTATTAATGTTGGCAATAAGCTAACTGTTTCAGAATCTTTTATAGAGGATTTAAAGCATGGGTGTAGATAAAAGTACTAATATTATAAGACTCACATTAAACTCCCTTTGTCCTTGTGCTTCAAACTCTTTTGTAAATGTTGCCGGAGATTGTGGGCCGATTTGAATCTATAAATTAAAAAATCATTACAGAGATCCGATTCTCAGCACTCCATGGATTCACCGTGCGGTCGCCGGGTCCATAGCGTGGTACAGAGAAGAACACCATGACGGCGACTGGGACTTGCGACCCAAATGTAGGTTTAGGGTGGCCACCTTGTGATGCATCAGCGCTCACCTCCACCGTCAGTAGTGTTCCCCCCCCACCTATCCAAATTTGGTAAGATCCTAACAATGCCGCTTTTGATATACGTTTTAATAAAGAGCTTACTGAAGCTCTTGGCAATACGAGGTCTTTAAGTAAGTTGTACAGGGATTTAGCTGGAATTCCCCTTGCTCCTACTTCTACGGCATAGAGTTTAACCACGTAGCCGTTTTTGGTTAACTCGTTAGTCAAATCAAAGTATTTGTTTGTCTTTATAGCGTGGTCTTTAGGTATATTAGTTTCCCACGGTACTGTGAGTTCTACAAGCACTGCACGCTTATGCGATCGTGAAAAAAGGAATATGTCGGGTCTGGATGATGAGGCACAGACATCCTCCGGTATCCTATAGTGCTTCTCATACGTGTCTACGAGTATTGTCCAGTCAACGGCAGCTATCAAAATTGAATATGGCTTTTGAGGTGATTTCTTTGAGCAGCCTTCCTTTACAAACGCAATGTCATTTCTTTGGTTTGTGGTTAATCCTTTTTTCGCTCTAGCTACCGCCAAACTTACAGCCTCACGTATGATTTCTAATACCTTATCATGACGGCGCGAGTAATGACCCCGGTCTAATAGCGTCTTACAACCCACTAGTAGGTGCCTAGCCGTACCAGTTGCTTCACCACATGAGTTACATGTTTTATCTGTGGCTTTTCCCCATCTGACCAGATTGCTTTGGTCGGGGAGGGTCAACTGGAATGCATTTAGGTAAAATTTAAGTAAGGCCGGTGACCAGTCGTATATTATGGTACGCCATTTTAAGGCTATGGGAATACAAAATTCACCTAGGGTCAACCATTCGTTTTGCATTTCTAGGTTCATTGCGTGCACCTTATAGGTGTTGTTTTCGTCTGCTTGAAGAAAAGATTTTGTTATTTCTTTATCTGTTTGTCTCTGAATATTACCTAGACCTACTCTACCAGTCTGCGAGCCTATCATGATTTTTTTATGGAACTGGAGGCGTGATTCGAGCTCCGATGCATTTTTATCTTTTGGAAGGACTTTTACTATTTCGTCTTTAGATTCCGATAAGACGTGCATTTTAGTTACTCTTAGGTGTTTATAGAGTTCTGATGGCTTCTTAAGCGTCATTCCAAAATTATTCGCGGATCTATATAGTGCCGACGGGTCGGCCGACTGAGCTAGCCCTAGCCACGACTTCAGTGTCTTCGTGACACTCGCATCTAGTTTTTTGAGGAGGCTCTGGTTTATATCATATATAAGAAACGGCCAGTTAAGACGCGAGGTTAAATAATTGTCATAGATCCAAGCTTTTTTAACATTACTTATTGGTTGTTGGTCTACCTTTTTTAAATCGATAATGAAACTATCAATTAATTCGTCCAAAGCTGGAGTGCAACCTCTGTTGTCAATCTTTCTTCCGAGGAATTTAAAAGGCACGGTTTCAGATATAGTTGAAACGTTTTCCCCGCCTATCCTAAGCCCTGGGTCATATGAAGTATACCTGGTACCCCGCCTACCCAGACATCGACAGTAGCATTTGCTAGGTTTTGCTCTCATTCCATCTGTCCATGTACAGAAATCGTCTACTCTACGCAGTAGGTCCTGGCACTGCTTTGGGTTACGAGTCAGTATTGCCAAATCGTCCGCGAAAGCGAGGATAGACTCCGTATATTTACCGTTTAGCTTAAACCGATAGCCCCACTTCTTGTCGTGTGTGGAAATGTTGTCTATTAAAATATTTATTACTATATTGAAAACTATAGGTGATAAACAGCAACCTTGGAACAAACCCACATTATAATTTAAAGGTTGCGTGTATCCATCTTTGGTATTAATCACAAACTTTAATTTACCATAATAAGAGTATATTATTTCCCAAATGATGGACGGAAAGTGATACCATTTTAATGCAAACAACATAAGCTCGTGTTGTACTGAGCCAAAAGCGTTTTCTAGGTCTATCCAACAAACTGTTATTTGCTTTTCATTTGATCTGGCATCTTTTAAACTTTCCGCCAGTAAAGAATTGTGTTCCAGACATCGTATTTTAAAAGTTATGGCATCCGGATAGCAATCCGGATATCCGTGAAACCCAAAGTTTGTGAGTGTTTGACTGTTTAGTGCAGTTTGATTATTGTAAAACTTACAATTTATGTGTATTTAATGGTAATACATTATTTTATAACATTTTTTAATTTTACAACATTGTAAAATTTACAATCTACTGTACAAAATTGTAGAATTTACAGCTTAACATGTTCTGGAATTTAAAATTCAAAATTTATGAGAATTTTAATGTTATAGCATCCGGATATCCGGCTAGCTAAACAGGATATCCGTAATATCTGAACTATGCGTTACCTGACGTCACACTCGACGCAGTAGAACTCCTTGACGTCCGTATGCTTAAGCTGGTGGTGTTTTATCTGGGTTCGAGTCCTGAACCGCTTCCCGCATATTGAGCATTCGTAGTTTTTGATGCCTTGGTGTATTCTGTACAAAAAAAAGTAAGAGGGGTCCTAAATTACAAGTAACTTAAGTAAAAGACTACTAGTAACAAGTGTCATTAGTTACTAGTAATACGGGTAAGTACTAGTAAGTAGTAACAATTTACTAGTAATATGGTTAGCAAAGTATCAGTAATGTAGGGTCTCAAATAATTAGGAATTTGGGTCACATTTAGCTAGTAACGTGGTTCAAACATTGCCTAATAGTAACAAATACATAACTTCAAGCCTGTATCCCCGAAAGGGTAGGCACTGGCGAATCGCGGGTGTGTAATACACCTCGTATTACACACCCGCGATTCGCCAGTTATGTTTAGGTCCCAATAATCATATTGGGACCTAAACATAACCCGGTAAATGGAAATAGGTTCGCCCCCTATCAAGGGGGCGAACCTATTTCCATTTACCGGGCACACTACTAAGTGAGCGATAATTAACATTCTTAATACACACAATACTACGAAAAATCAGAGGTATGTGCTCGGAGCGATTAGGGATCGAACCCGATACCTCGTCTCAGCAGTCCGTTACGTACGCAACTGGCTGCTTGATTAATATGCTATCCACATTTCACCAATTATATATTTCAGTACCACGTGATGAAAAGCAAGCCTTAGGGTACTTAGGAGGGTTCCAAAGAGAAGTTCGTACGTACTGCAGATGTTCCGCGAGGGAGTCCTTGTTGACGAAGCTCTTGCCGCATTGGTCGCACTTGGGCCGGTCCGCGCCGTGGTGGTTGCGCATGTGGCCGCGGTGCGTCTTGTTGTTGCTGTTCAATAAAACACAATATCATAAAACTTAGCCTAAGAAAACGGTTGAAAATATAATGTCAAAAAGCACAATGTAACAGTATTTAGTTTAACAAAACATAGTGTAACCAAATATAGTGTAACAAAACATTATTGCACATAACAGAGTTAAACAGAATATTAGTCGTCGCATTCATAATATTAGTGTTAGGATGATGCTATATTTACTTACTTGGATACTTTGCCACACAAATTACACGTGAACAGTGTCAACAGCCCTTCGTGCTGTGTTCTGGAATACAAATTATAACATGTTATTGTCATAACATAAAAAATACCTAAACAAATACGGTCGACTACCCACATCCTGACTCCATCATCAGACAGCTCGATGGTGTCATAGAATTTAATACAGACAATAGTCGTACAGGAATTTATGATTATAAATAAAAGATGCAGTTAAGGACAACTAATGTTAATTGCCTTAACCTAAAACGGTATGATATAAGTGATAATTGCATCGTACAAGTTTATTGCTGTCCGGATATCCGGCTATTTGACTATTTTATATGTCAATGAAATTCAAATTTCAAACAAAATTAAAATCGGTTCATCCGAATAGCTCCCGAACGGATAAACCGATTTCAAGTAACGTGACACCTCAAACTTATAACGTTCCATCGTTTTTGCGTCGGGGGTTAAAGTTGTAACCACACCTTCATTTTTAAATAAAGGGGTATTTAATCGCTTATCGCGATAATCACTTTACGTTCACATGGAGTATCGAAAATTCAAGTGGTTTTCGCAGGGAGAGTATAAAAACTAAACCAGGTCTGCAATACAATCTGCTGTTGCAAGAATTAAGTGAAGCAATTTCACCAGGACTTTGGGTAACGGTGATAATTCCTCAATGGCTAGTCCAATTTTCGTTTTTATTTTTTTGTCTATGTATATGAACAAATTACTTAGTTTAATACCAATCGCGTAAATGAGGGTTTTCTGTTCATTGAGAAATCAGATTTTGAAAATTTTGTTGAAGTATTCCTTTTTTTTTTTTTTTTTATACCACTAAGGTGGCAGACAAGCACACGGCCCACCTGATGGGAAGCGGTTACCGCGGTCTATGGACGTGTGCAACACCAGTGGCGTCGCACTCGCGCTGCCGACCCTGTAAAGGAAAGGGGATGGGAAAGGAGTTTGGGAGGGGATGGGAAAGGATTTTTTTCCTCCGGGGTACACATCACATAGCCTATGTCCTTGCCATCAGTAACATCTTTGCTTGTGTGAAATTTCATTAGAATCGGTTCAGCCGTTTGGGAGGAGAAGATGGTCTAACGAAATACATTAGTCGTCTAAAAGAGAGCAGAGCTCTGACGAGCTTCACTCAATTATAATACTAACAATAACATTACAATATTTTAGAACATAACTATTGATAATTTCATTTAAACATAACATAACATAAACTCACGCCTATATCCCCGAAGGGGTAGGCAGAGGTGCTAGCACATTTCGCCAGTTTATGTTTAGGTCCCAATGTAATAGGTGGCGAGCCTATTGCCATTAACCGGGCACTTATGAACCTGCGATAAATACACACATAACTTCGAAAAGCATCGGAAAGTCATTGGTGTGTGCTATGGTAAAACCTGGGATTACCCATACCACTAGGCTACCGCGGCTGTTAAAGAATAATTAAATTACATATGGCAACACCTACCTGTAATGATCTATGATGGAAGATCTATCGATCATGCGGCGGCCGCAGTCGACACACTCGTATCGTCTCGTGTGGATCAAACTGTGGACGTTGAAGCTATAAGAGGTAGGCAGGTACATCTGACACAGCTTGCATTCGAACGGGCCGCGCGACTGGAACCGAATGTGGGAATTAGTTTCAAGTGTTAGAGGAAAATGTTTAGTGTAAAATGTGAAACGTTGAGTTTAAAATGAAAATGTTAAGATTAAAATAAGAATGTTAAGTGTAAAATGGAAAATGTTTAGTGTAAACTGGGAAATGTTAGGTAAACCCCGCGTCTGAAGACCCGAGACGGCGTGCGGTGTTAGTCGGTTCAAGCCCGCTGGACAGCGGAGGGGGGGGGGGTATTCGAGGGGATTGCTGCACGAAAAAGTAAAAGGTAAAATGGGCAATGATTCATTCAATGAAATATTTAGTTTTAAAGAGACCGATATTCTTAGCAATCCATGGATTCTCCGTGCGGGTGCCGGGTCCATCGCGTTGCTGAGTTGGGAACTCGGGACAGTGCCTGGGACTTGCGACTACTAGTTCCGCTTTAGACATTCGTCCTAGTGATGAGCTTATTGTAGCTCTCGATAGGCCTAGATCTTTAACTAGGTATATATTTAAATATAATATGCGAAATGTTCAATTGAAATGAAAAAAGAATTTGATAATGATTAATTTGACGGCCTCTTTGGCGTAGCGGTAGTGCATTCGACTGCTACGACAGGGGTCGCGGGTTCGATCCCGCTCCGTGCAAATATTTGTATGCATGAATATGTCTATTTGCATTGGTCTGGGTGTTTCTATGTATAATATGTATGTATTTACAAAAAAAAAAGTATATAAGTATGTTTATCCGCATTCTGGAACCCATAACACAAGCTAGTTAAACTATGCTTACTCTGGGTCTAGAGAGCGCTGTGTAGAATGTCGTAGAGTATTTATTATATTATTTATTTATTATTTACTATTACAACACTTGAATCGACTTACAGGACTGTGTTTGTTCATATGATTAGCTAATTTCGCCTCAAAGTTGAAGCCCTTATGACATAAATTGCATTGGAACGGAAACTTCAGATTGGTTCTTGCTTCCTCCTGAAAAAAAAAACACATAACATAACTTCACGCTTGTATCCCCGAAGGGGAAGGCAGAGGTGTATCACACACCCAAAAACAAAATTATAGGCATCAATTTAATTCGGGGCGGCTGGGCGACTAGCACCCCCCCTCTTTCCGGGGCAAGCTGGGGACACCGTGGTTCCGAGGGGGCCATCTCGAAACCGGAGATGGCGCTGGGTCAGTCAAGGTTGCGAGAGAAATGCCTAGTGCGGTTTTAGTCGGTTCAAGCCCGACATAACCACCCTCGTTGGCCGGCGAGAGGGGGGGGGGGTAACCGAAGGGATTTCTGCATGAAAAAACAAACAAAAAGGGTACCAACCTCCTTCTGTTTGATCTGTTCCTCTGGATTCAAAGTGATAATGCGGATCTTCTGAGGGTCTAACGTAATGGTTTTCCTTATAGAGGACTTGGTTCCAACCTCACCCTCCGTTTCGACATCTTCACTAAAAAAATAAAACATTATGGGTAGACATTCTATAGCCCGAGTAATAAATGAATAAATAAATCTTCTTGACAGCCTCTGTGGCGTAGCGGTAGTGGATTCGACTGCTGCTACTGGGGGCGCGGTTTCGATTCCCGCTCAGTGCTAATATTTGTATGCTTGAATATGTCTATTTGCTATTTTAGGTAGATTTCGATGAAATCGATCTACCTATTGGTTTCTTGACTACTGTCGAATTTAAAAAAAAATTCTTCATAGAAGGTCTAGTTATGACCCCCTGAGTCCGAAATGACCACTGGTCAACAAGTTTATATATATATATATGTATGTATGGTTCCACTTCCCAAAATTTGCGGCACTCTCACGGTCGCATTTTTGCCCCGATCGCTTTCAAACTGCGGTCAAAAATTGCTTGGGTGTAAACTTAGTTTAAGTTCGTGAACGGGTGGAATCCGGCCTAAGGGGACGGTAGGGCCTCACTTTTTGTGATATCAGTTTTTCCTCAAAATTTCACGTTCCATGAAATATATTCGAACCGTTCTAATTTTATCCCATAGTATACATGAATACCAACAACTTTTAATTATAAACCTATAAGATTAAAACTTTAACTAAAAGTGGAGGGGGGAAAAACCAAAATTTTTCGGGAAACAAATCATAACTTCTAACCGGTGAACATTATTGCGGTCGGAAACATTTTTTATCGATAGGCCATTTTTAAGTCTAAAATAAAGGTCTGAAAAGTTTTTCGCTAAAAGTTACCGTTTTCGAGAAAAAAATATTTAACTGTTTAAAGTCCGTAGTTCTCTATATAAAATAATTTTAATTGCTTCACGAAATCTACCTGTGCGTTCCCCCTGCGGGAACGGGTTTTTTAAACTATCGCGGTGTAAACTCATATTTTTATAATGTCTCGGGACTTATCGCGATAAATATGGAACTTACTTTTGCTGACGTTTCGGATGCGTTGCAGCACCCGTGGTCACGGCTTGACTGACTCGTCTAACGTCGGTAAAACTAAGTTCCATATTCATAGCGATAAGTCCCGAAAAATATAAAAATATGATGTCTATTTGCATTGGTCTGGGTGTTTCTATGTATAATATGTATGTATTTACAACAATTAAGAAGTATATAAGTATATTTATCCGCATTCTAGAGCCCATTACACAAGCTAGTTAAACTATGCTTACTTTGGTTCTAGAAAACGTTGTGTAGAATATTTATTTATTCGAGGACAAATTACATAGCGCCATCTAAACTCAAACTAAGCAGAGCTTGTCATATGGGTTCTAGAAAGCGGATAAACATACTTAGGTACTTTTTTCGTAATCAAATACATATTATACATAGAAATATTAAATACATATTAGACAACCGCGGTAGCCTAGTGGTATGGGTAATGGACTGCTGAGACGAGGTCTCGGGTTCGATCCCAGCTTTTACCATGGCACACACCAATGACTTTTCGATGCTTTTCGAAGTTATGTGTGTATTTATCGCAGGTTTATAAGTGCCCGGTTAATGGCTCGCCACCTATTACATTGGGACCTAAACATAAACTGGCGAAATGTGGGTGCTAGCACCTCTGCCCACCCTTCGGGGATATAGGCGTGAGTTTATGTTATGTTATGTGTTATACATAGAAACACCCAGAACAATGCAAATTTACATATTTGCAATCAGGAATCGAATCCGCGACCGCCACAGAGGTCGTTGGTGACATGGTGGTCCACGGTCCACCACGTCGGTGGTCTGTGGGGCACGCGGGGGGACTAAAGTTGGACGCGGAAGAAAGATTGTGGGGGATAGGAAATTAAATACTACAAGGTATAGTGGTGAGACTGTTGGGGAACTGGATAAAAGATGGGGGAACGGCAGTCGAAAGACTGCGTAGGATAGGGGGTCGTAGGCACGCGGTACGCGTTCGGTGGTAACAACTTCTTTGCGTTAAAGCTACGTTGAAACCCTTCGTCCATGTTGGTAACTAGATTTACCTAACCAGTTACGAGGGAAGATTTTTTTTTCGCTGTTTTGTAACTAGTTGTGAAAGGAGAATTATTTTTCCATTTTCGTAGCTTTTTGTAACTAGTTGTGGTAGCAGAATTAATTTTCCATATTTGTAACTAGTTGTGTTCCAATTATGTTGAAATTGACTCTGAAATAAATGCATCTATAGAGCAATTACTAAATAAAGAAATTACAGTCGGACATTGTTTGGAGCTAATTGCTCCTTTTATGATTTAAAATTTAATTCTCTAATAGGTATCATTTGTTTGTTTTTTTATTAATTAATGTTCAAATATAAAATGTGTTACAACTGTTTGTATTTCATCTCTTACAACTAGTTACCAAACAGCGACAGAAAAATCTTCTTTCGTAACTAGTTGGTTACATAAATGGAAATATATAGATATACGAAAATGGAAAAATAATTCTCCTTTCACTACTAGTTAGGTAAATCTAGTTACCAACATGGACGAAGGAGTTCCACTTTGATTAGTGCGAGTGCAGGTGATTGGTAATCAAATTAGTAAAGTGGATAGAAGCGTGATCTATGATACGAGAGGCCCCGCCCCGCGCGCCCTTCCTTCCCCTTCACTCGCAGCATGCCCGCTACTAAACACGTGTGGACATGTTTGTTTAGTAGCTAGTGTCTAGCGTGCCTGTACGCTCGCTTGTAAAAATGCAAATAACTAGGAATTCAGTGCAGGGTGGGACTGAAATAAACTGAGCTGAGAGAGCAGGACTCTTACTTGAAAAATAAGACATCTTACTACGGTCGCGCGCTTAGCTAAGGCCGCGCGCTCGTCAAACTGTTTTTCGATGATTATTCCTCAACGGTACATTGTATTTGAACAGTTGACCCCTTTAAACACTTAGCGGTGTCTACACTATCGCCATGGCAAATTTGGTCAAGATCGAAATTGTGGTTCCGGAGGAGTACAGTCTCGACCAAACGGCTTAGCCACGTATAAGAGTTTCGCTTCGCTCAGCTCAACTAAGCGCTGCAACTAAACAGTATTGGACACTACTCACACTACACGTTTGAAGTAATCACTTACAATAACCACCAATTTCTAATCAGCCTTTAGTGCCAGTCGCATCCGAGGCACGGGCCTTTTGGGGTGCTTGGTTGGGGACCTCCAAGCGGTGCACCCTGGGCAACGGAGACGGCAGCGCCTCTCTCCTAGGGCGGGAGAGACGCTGCCGCCTACGGCCTACTCCGACCGAGGCGAGGACGGCCCTGTTGAGGGCTGTTCGGAAGCTTTCCACGTGTCCTTCTGATTAGCAGAAGGCACAGTGGAGAGCAAGTAAGGGGGCCATCTCGAAACCGGAGATGGCCCAGGTTCAGTCGGGGTGCGAGGGATATGCTCTATGGGTAACCTTACACCAAGGCGTCTTAAGACCCGAGACGGCGTGCGGAAAAAAAGAAAAGGCCCGTGCCTTTTTTTTTTTTTTTCGTGCAGAAATTCCTTCGGATACGAAAAAAAGAAAAGGCCCGTGCCTTTTTTTTTTCGTGCGAAAATCCCTTCGGATACCCCCCCGCCGGCCAGCGGGGGCGGTGATGTCGGGCTTGCACCGACTAAAACCGCACGCCGTCTCGGGTCTTAAGACGCCTTGGTGTAAGGTTACCCATAGAGCATATCCCTCGCACCCCGACTGACCCTGGGCCATCTCCGGTTTCGAGATGGCCCCCTCGGGCCGAGGCACGCACCTACGGCTTTTACTTCTCCACTTCGCATGGTCTTGAGTATTTATCGTAGTTTTACCATTGACATGCATATCATCTTCTACGAAACCAAGTCAGCACTTCTAGGGTATAGGCGTCATGGCCAGGCATAGTCAGGCGGTTGCCGCAAAACTAGTCCGCACCAGCGATGGTAACTGTTCTGCATTTATCCACATAACATAACATAAACTCACGCCTATATCCCCGAAGGGGTATGCAGAGGTGCTAGCACCCACATTTCGCCAGTTTATGTTTAGGTCCCAATGTAATAGGTGGCGAGCCTATTGCCATCAACCGGGCACTTATAAACCTGCGATAAATACACACATAACTTCGAAAAGCATCGAAAAGTCATTGGTGTGTGCCATGGTAAAACCTGGGATGGAACCCGAGACCTCGTTTCAGCAGTCCTTTACCCATACCACTAGGCTACCGCGGACTTATCCGGCATTTATCCGCGATGTGGATATGAAGTTTGCAGTAGATGCGGGAGTTCTTCACGGAATACACCGCAGCATATTCATTAACGTGACACGCAGCTCCTGAATGTATCGTTCCAGTAACGGATTTCATGGACAACCGAAAATAATTGACGAAATGTCAAAGTACAGAGAATGGTAAAGTATAATATTAATAATATTACATACATATACTCACGCCTTTTTCCCTCCGGGGTAGGCAGAGACAACAGACCGCCATCTGCTTCTGTCCTTAAATACTTCACGAGCTTCCTTCACTGTCATTAAACCTTTCATGCAAGCCCGCCGGTTTCGAGTGCTTTTGACCTGCCCTTTTTTCAGTATCTCATTAATTTGATCAGTGTATGTCCTTCGAGGTCGACCCCGGCTTGCCTGCCCACTTACATCTGCCTTATATACTTGGTGTGTCATTCGCTCAGTACTCATTCGTTCCAAGTGCCCAAACCACCTTAGCTATACCCTTTTCAATTCTTGTAACAACATTCTCTTTCAGGCCACACCATTCTCGTACATCTGTATTCCTCTTCCTATCTGCCAACCTTACTCCACACATACTACGCAATGACCGCATCTCCACTGCTATTTAAGTGTCCATTAATCACCTATAGTTGTCATTGTATGTGTATTTACAGTATTTGTGTTGTCCTTTTGTTTAGATTCTGGTCGAAGAAACTTCATACGCAAGCCAAAAGCCAACCGGTCAAATCCTAAGCCACTTTATCTCCTTCGTTAATAGCTCTATCTACGGGACATTGGCAGAATCGCTGTTCAAGGCAAAGAAGCCATTTTTAAGACTCAAACTGAAGTTAAAAAAAGCGGCCAAGTGCGAGTCGGACTCGCCCATGAAGGGTTCCGTAGCAGTAAGTACCATAATAATGCTTTTTTGTAAATTTGAGATTTGAGTTGATTGAATGAAAAGTAAATTGCGTTTTACGAAATATGACGTATTAAAAAAAAACTACTTACTAGATTTTGTTCAAACCAATTTTCGGTGGAAGTTTACATGGTAATGTACATCATATATTTTTTTTAGTTTTATCATTCTCTTATTTTAGAAGTTACAGGGGGGGGGGGGGAGACAAACATTTTACCACTTTGGAAGCATCTCTTGCGCAAACTATTCAGTTTAGAGAAAAATTATATTAGAAACCTCAATATCATTTTTGAAGACCTATCCATAGGATATGTACGTACGGGGATCAGATGAAAAAAAGACCCCAAAATGTATTGTTTTTTTTCTATTTTTGTGTGAAAATCTTAATGCGGTTCACAGAATACATCTACTTACCAAGTTTCAACAGCATAGTTCCTATAGTTTCGGAAAAAAGTGGCCGGGACAGACAGACAGACATGACGATTCTATAAGGGTTCCGTTTTTTGCCATCTGGCAACGGAACCCTAAAAATGACACAGTTGTCACTTACCTGGGTTTACTTTTCTTCACTTTACTCTTTTTTTTACTTTTTTTCTTCTTCTTCGGCTCCGTCTCGACAATGTCCATAGAGTTGGTGTCTCTCAGCAGGGACTCGATGCCGTCATATATTTTGTTAGCTGTGGACCTGTCCATCAATAATGTTTTTTGCATTGATAGGGGAAATACCTCCACCATAGATAAGACCACAAAGTACTATTTTTCTAACACATGACTAAATTTATTGTATGCGGTTAACATGAGCTAAATAATTTTAATAACATGAGTTAGAAAAATGGGTGAAAGGAGACGGTGAAAATTTACGGTGCCCCCGCTGGCCGGCGGTGGGGTATCCGAAGGGTTTTCCGCACGAAAAAAAAAAATGAGGGGGATGAAATGTTTTTTTTTTCTCGTGCGGAAATCCCCTCAAAATAAAAAAAGGGGATGAAACGTTAAGGATGAATTTATTATTTATTTATTCACCTTACTCGAAACTGCCATTACAGGTTACCCCAATGCGATAGCTAGTACTTAATATAACTAATTACATTCACATAACTCACTCAGAGAAACCGTAAACACATCTATAATTTCGACAATGTTAGAGAATGAAACGTTGATGTTGGGGGTTATAAATAATAAATTAATATTGTACGACAAAGTACACAACGCCATCTAGACCCAAACTAAGCAGAGCTTGTCATATGGGTTCTAGAATGCGGATAAACATACTTAAATACTTTTTTTTTGGGAAATTAAATACATATTATACATAGAAACATCCAGACCAATGCAAATATACATATTTGCACTGAGCGGGAATCGAACCCGCGACCTTTGGCTTAGCAGTCGAATGCACTACCGCTACGCCACAGAGGATGAATAGTTAAGAATAGCAGATGAACTTATAATGTTAGGGGATGAAAAAGAAATGTGTGTGTAAGTAACAATGCCAACTCCAATGCTGAAAGCTTGCACTAGCTAGGCCTGGTGATATATACTATAAATATACAGTGCATGCTCACCGGAATTCTTCTAAAGTGATATTATCCTCATAATCGGAGAACCCCATCTCTTCTTTAACGCTCGAATCCACTTTGCCAAGGTCCGGCAGTGGAGTCTCATCTAAGGCTGTGTGGTGGACTTGCTTTTCATGCTGAAAATGTATTGTTTGTATGTTTTATCTTTTTGTTTTAAGCACCCTCTTGTTGTGTATTCAAGAATTGTTATATTCCTGGGTGGTTCCCTAACAAGTAGAGGGTCATCCCATGTCAGCTCCAAAAGGACCAGCCAACTGAGAAAACTCTAGAGGGACCATAAGCTTGTTACAATAGTAATAACAGGTCACAGTAGACCAAACAGACAAACGGTGATAGGAGTGAACACTGACCCCAAGTTCTTGTCTCGACTCAAAGTAAATGCACTTTCAATTAAACTAAGTAATAAACTCAATGTTGTACTAAAGCATACATGTTGTAATTCCTTGTTGTATTTTTAAAACCTTTGATATGTGGTCTAGTATGATTAAATGCCATAAATGCTATTGTTATGTTATTTTGTATTAATTACTCTATGTTCTAAAGATTTAGATCGGAAAAAGAGAACATCTAGGACGGGACTTGAACCCGCGACCAGTCCCTTACAGGGGGAATGCTCTGACCAACTGAGCCACCTAGACACGTCCCAGATATTCGAAATTCTCCGATATATCATATACGTCTTAAGGCGACGTTGGAGCCATCTACCGTAATTCTTGCGAACTACGGAAACAATGAATAACTTTACAGTCATTTTTAAACATTGTTTTTTGATGACTCCGCCTAATTAATTCAACGGGTAAGACGGGTTCAAGTCCCGTCCTAGATGTTCTCTTTTTCCGATCTAAATCTTTAGAAAAAAGTAAGCGTACAAAATGCTTAAAATCTAATTGAATTACTCTATGGTTCTGCATCACTTAAAAAGTTAACCTACATTTGTCTTGTCTTTGATTATTATTAAAAATTGTGAACTCGGTAATAAACGTTGTATAAGTTATCAGAGGTTTTCTCTTCAATCAGTATATAAAATGGACCATGTTTTGCAAAAATGTTCCAATCGACAATTTCATAATTTTTGAGATAAATATGACATTGTATACAGAAAAAGTGACTTTATATACTGACAGTGTAAGATCAAAATCCAATCACTCCCAATATAAAAAAAAGCTGTCAAAGTTGAGAATCGTTTTGACCATTATATGGAAGTGATAATTTATTTATTTGAAAAAACGATTAATTCTACTTGAATCATATTCTTAATGATTATAAATTCATACACATACTGCAAAAATGATTCAAAATTTTGTAATTATGAGATTTTATTACACGTTGCAAAGTAATGTTTCTACAAAAACGGTTCATGTGATATGGATCATGATTGCGATGTTTTAAATTTATTTGCAAAAACGATTCATTGTACTTGAATCATTTTCTTTAAGATTATAAATTCATACACAAACTACAAAAATGATTCAAAATGTTGTAATTGTGGGATTTTATAACACATTGCAAAGAAATGTTTCTACAAAAACGGTTCATGTGACGTGGATCATGATTGCGATGTTAAAAATTTATTTAACTTTTGATAGTTAAAATAGTAAAATCCATATCTTGATAGAAATGCTGATTTTATTAAAATATTGACATATTTTGTGTTAAAAGTTTACGTTTCGTTTTGTTTAATAAAGAGAAGATTTGTAATTTTTATTTTATTGAAGTTTTGATTGAAACTTGTTAATTTTTTATTGTTCCTATGCGAATACTTTGTAATAAAAATAAAACAAGAGTTTAAAAATAAACAAAAGTATTCTTTTTGTACCTTATTCAAGTTTTTTTTGCTATAGGATCATTTTTGCAAAAGAGAAAATTTACTATTGTTATATAAAAATGTTATTTGCATAAATTATCCCCATCAGTTTTTCCTTAATATCTTTGAAACCGTAAGAAATAAGTACATGTTTTACTAGTTTATTATAGTAGCAATAATTAAGTACCCATCCATGCAACAAAAGTTACGCCTTAATAAGCCTGATAGAAGAAATATCGTATTTATCTAAAAAGTCAAATATCTCGAAACGGGTTTGGTGTCGATTGGAACATTTTTGCAAAACATGGTCCAAATATAATAGTTATAAATTTTGTATGGGCTACATGCTCGCAAAACAAATTTGTATAACAATGTTGTGCTACTAAGTTTCCTTACACTAGTATTGTACATAAATCTTAATATTTTGAAATTAATAAAAATATTATTTAAAAAAAACTACTTTGTGTTTTGGGTTCGGGAATTTGGATAAACATACTTTTTTGTAAATCATAAAATTATTTAGAGAAACACAACAAAATATACATTTTTGTCAGCCTCCGTGGCGTGGCGGTATTGAAAGCGGCCGCTAAGCAGGAGGCGCGGGTTCGATCCCCGCTCAGTGCAAATATTTGTATGAATGAATATGAGTATTTGCATTGGTCTGGTCGTGCCTCGGAGAGCACGTTAAGATGTCGGTCCCGGTTGCCATATGAATATGTATGACAGTCGTTATAGGGGAAATGGGTGAAATGGCCCCACATAGAAGGGCTGATCACCCGTCTGGTCAAACGGCGTCCCCACTGGCAGTATATATATATAAATATACAAATATTTACACTGAGTTGCAGATGAGCATAGTAGCATACTACCGGTACGCCATAGACTGAGGCTGACGAATGCAATCGTTCACCTACCTCTAAAACTTGATATACACCATTCTTGCCTTTACCAACCTCACAACTTAGAATGCTGGTCTGAGCCAAGTGGGTGCTGGCATACTTCGATAGCTCTTCATCGTGAGCGTCTATCGCAAACTGTAAACAAATCAGCCATTATTTTTTAATGTAATTGTTCAAATGTACCATTATATCTTTTTTACGTATACAGGCCAACCAGGTTATTTAGCAAGTACAGTGCACTTGATAAATAAACTTCTGGGATCAAACACACTGAACTCGGAGGAATTGAAGGATCTGAAGGCGGAACAGCAAGGACACCAAAAAGGTTTTAAGGAGCATTGTGAAAGCAGGATTAACCTACGCTCTCCCCAACAGGAGGGCGGGGAAAATTGATGAAGTGGCAACTTTGAGAGTGGATCGTCCGTCCGACTTCCGGTGTCCCCACTTGAAATAACAAAAAATGGTAGTAACACAAATAAAATGTTAGTATAACACTCACCGGTGCACATCGTGATAAGTATTGATACAGTATGTTGTGAGCTTGCAACATTTTATACTTGAACCGAACAGATTTCCTCAGTAAAGCGGTACATTCATAACACAGCCACTGCGGCAGTCCGTCTGATTCCGATACCTGTAATGCAAATACATACAAATTACTTTTGTTATATATAATATACTCATACCTATCTATTGCTAAGGGAATAGGCCGAGATGTTCCTAACTTAATGGTAACCTCAAAATAATTGCAATCTAGCCCTAAAGTTTATAAGTAATATAAATTTAATTTAACTTGCTTATGATTTATAGAACGTGTTCAATAGTGCTTTCTTTATGGTCGCTTTTGTAATGGAAAGACACTTTTTTCCCATGATCATTGAACTACATAAAACTATCTTTACTAAACTATAAATTCTTTTTGGTCGTCTCAATATTACCGTAGTGTCAAGGAGCTGAGTAGCCTCGCGTGGTGCAAAGATATTCCAGCTGTATTTTTTTCGTCCCACATTATAGAGGGAGAATTTATATTTATAGTCAACCGGATATACTGACTGACTCTGGGCTGCTGCAGATGGTCTTCCTTGCAGTATAATTATAGAGTTTTATTCTAAGGAGTATTTATTGCATGTAGTAGTATTTATTGCAAGTTAAAGAACAACAATCAATACGAGTCAGAAATACAGCAAAATACATAGCTATTGTTAACACCACTGCTACGAAAATATTATAAATATGTTGTATTATTTATCTAACTGAACAGAAAGCATTAAATGAAATAATTATGCTCGTTAACTTACGCTAATTCCAGTCAAATCTTTGAACAGGGAGCCAAAGACGATAGCGCTTATCATGTTACGATTTGTAGTCAAACAGCCTCTACATATTGGCGTTACTTGTTCAAAATTTTGTTTTACGTCTCCATCGGTGTCTAAACTTGTTCCTTCCATTTTAAATTAACTAACTTCTAAAGTGAATTTGTACCACAAACAGTATTGTAAACAATGAAACAACATGGCCGACTTGGCAATTGGTCTTTTTTTACGAGTTTGAGTCCTAGTCGCTTCAGTCTTTTGAGCCTTTGTTACATTCAGTGTATTATTTTGCCTCAGTAGCGGTCATCCTCTTTTTATAGCCAATTTCGATGGATATAATTGATATACAGCATAATATGACACACCAGATTTAAAATATTGCTTGATTTTTAAGTTAAGTAGCTTTTCTTGAAAGGTCATTGAACTTCAACTAAAAGATTTTTACAGATTTAGAGCAAAATTATTAAAATTGATCTTAGTTAAAATGACTAATGAATGGCGGAATATATACATAATTGAGTGTAAAAATCACAACTCTGTAAATGCCCTGGAGTACGGAAAAAAAAATATTTTACAAATTTCAGAAAAATTAAAATAGGAAATTTTCTAGATGACGGTCGCATTTTTTTTCACTTGCAAAATATACCCTAGCATTGTAGCTTCCTAGCTACAATTTTTTGATTATTTTCGATGCAGGACAGCTGAGGTATGACGTTTCTAAGTTTTTTATAATTTTCTATGGGAATAGGGTTGTCACAAAAAAAATATAATTATTCGAAATTTATAATATGTAGATTGACGATACGAATGAGATAGAGTTAGATTGACTTAAACATTTTGGCTTTATTTAGTGATACAGCCCTAGTATTGCTGCTGAGATATAGCTGAACTCTATAATTTTCGCTTAAATTTTGTAAGACGTTTCAGACATATGTATGTATGTCACTCATGAATGGCAACGTGTTAATAATAACATAAGCTGGGAGTATCTCCACGCGGTGAAGGCGGTAACAGTTTTTGCTGGCTAAAACTCCCAATAATATGTACATATATGTAGGTACATATTACTTTATGTACTTAATTGTAGAAGTATTACTTCTATATATTTAAATGCCTTCGGGTTCATGTTGTTTTCGTTGTCTTTTTGTATAAATTTATTTGGTGGCACGGTAGCCTACCCGGTAATGCAGGGGAGCAGCCACCATCTAACAGTATGTATTATTGTGTTATTTGACTCTTCTACAGCGGTTTCGTTTGTAATCATGGAGTCGGACAAAGTCACATGCTGTACTTGAGCAAAGCCTGATCTGCTTTGCTGAAGGACGTCCTTCTGGGCCTCAACCGGAGGGCTTAATGCAGGAGGGTTATGAGGGTGCCAACTCTGATACTGGTCAGCGGTTGGTAGCTTCTAACGACCAAGGCATGAATGTGAATCCGATCAAGGTTACGGGAAATGTATGAAGTTTTAGTGAAACAAGCGCGTTTATATGGTCTTAAAAAAGACCCTTAGACCTCGACAAAGAAGAACGGACTGTGACTGTTTTAAGGACGTTATATCCAACACAAACATAGAATTTGGATAGTAAAAATAAAATTACTGTGGATACTGTAAATTATAAAAAGGAATATTAAGTAATATTATAAAGAGGAAAGATTTGTACTTTTGGATTTTTAGATTTTGTATGTAACGAATAAACTTGAAAACTACTGTACCGATTTGAAAAATTCTATCACCGCTGGTTACCTACACTATCCCCGGGTAACATAGGATATATTATATTTTCAAAAAAAATAGGGATCCTTACTAAAACTCCAATAATGTAACCCAAGGCGTAAAAAATTGACCTAACAAATTCCTTACATCGCGTGCGCTGCGAAAACTAATGATGATAGAACCAAATAATGTCCTACGACTTTGCAGAACACATCTTTATGTACTAAAAGTGTCGCGACACCACATGTCTAGCTATTATAGTTGTCACAATAAGTTTTTTTTATTTAAAAAATTTATTTGAAATGTCGGCGAAAATGCTCTTTATATGTCTTAATATAAAAAATAAAATAAAGATTTAAAATAAATCTAGCGATGAATAACTCAATAAATGTTAAGTTCGAAACTGCAGAAGTAAACAAACCTTGATTTATTCCGAATTTACCGCGGACGAAGTCGCGGGCAACAGCTAGTATTTAATATTTTTATAATATTTATGGGGATAATTGTAAAATTGTGACGTTTATATGTGCTCTCTATGGGCCTAAGCGGAATAAACGAAATTGATTCTTTGATTCAAACTTCAGAGGTGGTCTATTCAATTTTATCAACCTCAGGTTCAGAACTTTTGAAGTAACGACCAAAATATTTACTCCATTGAAAGCGTTACTTCTTGTTTTTTAATAAACGTTTTTTTATTTTTTAATATAAATGTAGAAACTTTCTCTTTATTCATTTTAAAATACATCTCAATTACAATTTTAAACGCATTTATATTTTTTTTTTATTAAGAATTAATATTATTATTTTAGTGAAATTTAGTATACTTGTCATATTAGTAAGTAGATAAGTAATGCAAACAAAAAATAAAAAATGTAATGACGCAAACTGAAATATACCATAGACTTGAGAGACAACCCTAACTAAAAGCTTAAAGACTGAATATTACAGCTGTCTTGTGTTCGTAGCGTCTAATTATTTTTGTGGTAGTAGTAATAACTGCCATTAACAATTAGGCACTACAAAATAATGCGACCGGCAAGGGATACGTCTATAAAAAAATAAATGAAATAATAATAAAATAAAATATTCTCGCTAAAATAGACAAGATTAGCTCACATTTTTTTTATAAATCGGTGCCTAAATTCTAACAGAATCATGCAAAAAAAAATCCGTGAATAAGAACGAATAACAAAGGAGATGAATGCTTTTTATGGTTTCTATGGACTTTTCTCGATTTCAGCAATTTCTCTAAAACTATGAGAGATAAAAATTTAGGAGTTTTACTATAAATTTAGTTTGGTAGTTATCTATCGCAAAACATAAAAAAACGAGGATGACCGCTACTGAGGCAAAATAATACACTGTGGCATTGTTGCCAGATCCTGGGACAGCGGGTTCATAATCATATTATAATGTCTGTGGTTCATAATGGTCAATGATCACAATGATGCATTTCTTTTTTGTACAGCTTTCAAAATATACCTTTGATTTTTTTTTCAGATTTGGTTCAATTTCATCTACTGCGGTATATTAAAAACAGAAGTGAAAACGCAGTCTTAGCTTGCTAAATCAATTTTATTTCGAAAACCTCAGCGATCGAACCAATGCCACGAAGTCATCTGAGCGGGAACCGTTCCCTTCACAACTTTTTTTCTTAATTTCTAAAAGTTGCCATATTAAAAAATCAATAAGTTAACAGTCGGCCATCCTGAAAGTGTGTCTGACCCAGACACACAAATCTCGGGCTAAGTAGGACATGAATTAACATTGTACCGTGCTCGTGTCAAACACAGGTAATCTACCTTTCAAGATGGCAGAATATAAACATAAGTTGTGAATTACTGCTTTAGTAATGATAGTTCTGCAATACACAAGTCTACTCATTATTAGCTTTGTAATTTATAGATAAAAATGTTAACAAATCGATTACGTTTTAATCTAGTAGTCAATAGTTCCGGCCATCCTTATAAGCAAGAATGTCCTCATTCTATAAAGTATAACAAAAGGGCACAGTATTATTATATTTTTAAACACGTAAGAACATACTAAGATTTGTAAGTAGTAATAAAAGACAGTACAAAGGAAAAAAAAAACGAAATGAACATTACATTTCATAGGCATACAACAATATTTCAATGATGAAGTTGCAAAACAGCAATGTTTCGACAATTTAGTTCCTACTAGTAATAAAGAATTACTATACAAAATCTAGATAGAAAAGTAATTCAATCATCTACGTAAAATCTACATTAATACTAAACAATATTGTTGAACTGACTCTTCTGTAATACAGCAAATACGAGGTATGAGTATGTGTACTTCTCACCACAATTCACTTTCAGCATGCTGATATGATGCTGTTTTCGCGATTTCAGAATTTTGGTAGCACAGCACACTAACGCAGCATTAAGTTACGATAGGTATCAATCGCACTCCGTGTATTGATATATCTCCACTATTCTCCACATCAACGAGTACAGGCATTGTTAACGCACACAAAGCGTCCCAGCATACCTCCAAAGTCCATGCGGTCAAAATGTTATGTGGGCACCGCTTACGCACACAAGGCGTTTCGGCATATCTCCAGACGGTCAGAACGTTATGTGGGCACCGCTTACGCACACAAGGCGTTTCGGCATATCTCCAGATGGTCAAAATGTTATGTGGGCACCGCTTACGCACACAAGGCGTTTCGGCATATATCCAGACGGTCAGAACGTTATGTGGGCACCGCTTACGCACACAAGGCGTTTCGGCATATCTCCAGATGGTCAAAATGTTATGTGGGCACCGCTTACGCGCACAAGGCGTTTCGGCATATATCCAGAAGGTCAGAACGTTATGTGGGCACCGCTTACGCACACAAGGCGTTTCGGCATCTCTCCACTCCATTACGCTATCAAAGAATCGTGGGCACCGCTTGCGCACACAAGGCACATCGGCATATCTCCACCACCAGCTCCAAGCGCCACGAGCGCTCACCAGGCGCTGCGGCATCCTCCGGACCCGGTGCAGTTCATGAAGTAGGGTAGGTAAGGGAATTGGGGATAGTCAAAGCGAAACAAATAGTATACAATTGAGCCATTGCTCTTCCAAAAATATTTTAGATACAATATAAATCGGAATTATAATAAAATATCAAAGCAGTTACTGTACTGGTTCGTCAACTCGGTGTAAGATCGTTAATCACTATCTTCGTAACTATCTGATTTCCATACTAACAGATAGCTAAGGTTTACTGTATTATATTAGCATGTTACTTTAGTGGACAATACAAACAAAACATTTTGTTTTACAGAATTGATACCATTAATACAAACTCGATCAATTGTGTCATTTAGAATTAAATAGATTGAAATGGAATTAGGATATATGTATACATTGCATGCTACAGCGGACTGATACAATTTTGTGACGTATTTGTTTGTTTACATACTATTATATTAACATGTAAAGTTCAATCAACTCTGATTGTGTGAGGGACAATAAATTCAGACTATAATTGGGAGAGCACGACAGTTTGGTTTTATCTGACGAAAAAGCCTTCCAGTCCTTTCGTAATGTGTGGGATTAACTGAGGGGCATTGCCTTGAACGCACCAATTTGAATAGCAGCAGGGCAAGTCGTACCAAAACTTTTTGGTGCGATTAAAATTTAGTGCGCTAAATGGCATGCTGGTAAGCTGTGAAGGAGAATCAGAAATACTATCCGCAAGTCACGCTTCCATCAAATAATTGACTCCATATTAGGTACTGCACCAGACAATTAGGCTTTAGACAGAAAATTTGGTTATTTTTAATAAAAATTTGGTTATAAATCTTAAGGCCTTCACGGCCGGCGTTGCATGATTTGGTTTATCATTATGGGATTGGTTGTCATATAGACTCAGAAATACAATCTGCAAGTCACTATTAAATGCAACAATTGAATCTATAGTTCTAACAAAAAAAAAACACGTTATTTCTATTCAAAATATTAGATTAGTTATCATGCAGATTCAAAAACATTATCAGCAAGTCACTATTCCATTCAATTATATTTATATTATTTTATAATTGGAAGGAGATACTAGTGCACCAGCATTCAAAACCATTAAAATTATAGAAGTTTTTTTTTTAAATATGTCACATCTCAAGGGATTTCATAATACACTTTACTTTTTTTTTTACTACTAAGGAGGCAAAAAGCACTTGATGGTAAGCAGGTGCAATGACCTACTACCAACATAAGACCAGTGATGTCACATGAGTGGGCAACAGGGAAAAACAGGTTAGACCTGCTAGTAATTTTGACATAGTGTATGAAACATAGCATACTGTTTCTTACCGTTATTAAGTCCTTCATCAGTTGAAGTTGTGAATTTGTGCTGGGAAGAGTATGCCTTAGATCTAATCATTATGGCTTAACTTATGCAGATTTTGCAGGTGGTCAAATAAGGGCCTAGTGAGGAGGCTGTCTCGAGGATGTTAATTGAACACTGAGAACATTGTAGTCTAACTGCGAGGTGATTTAAGTGGCCAGTACCACTACAACACTCATGAAATAATGAGATATTAATCGATATTTTGTAAAAATTTTCAAATTAGTACTGAAACTATAATCCTTTTAGTATTTTCCCCCAAACATGATAAAGTATTTCACATTTGAAGTTGCTAACTAACAGATCTTTGTACAGATATTGTTTATCTAAGAGTTCAAGTGAGATCACCAATTATGTATATATTCATAGGTGAGATTCAAAACATCAAATTTTATTCATAGACTGTGTCCAATTGAATATCTACTTTATTTTATAAAACTATGTAGCGGCTGCAACACACTAGACATTTTTTTAAGTCTGCACTTGCGGCCCTGTGATTGTGAGGAGTTATCAAGAACCGGCACTATAAAGTACCTTGGTGTGGTCATTGATGAACATCTTAACTTTCATGCACACATAAAAGGCCTTTCGAACAAAGTCCGAAAAACAGCAAATCTACTAAAACTGCTCCGCTCATCGGCGTCGCCAGACATTTTAAAAGTTGTCTATTAGGTATGCCTTGTGTCAATCGCTGATAACATATTGCATAACGTGTTGGGGAAGTGCTCAAAAAACAGCAATGATCCAAATTGAAAGAGCTCAGAGGGCAGTAATTAAAACTATGTTTAGGAAACCCTTCCGATATCCTACAAAAACTTTGTACAGTGAAAGTAAATTTTTAAATGTGCGTCAATTACATATTCTTAAAACAGTTCTGAGCATTCATAAAGAACAATAAACTCAGAAGAATACAAAGATTTAGTTAAACGAAGAGTTTACAAATTACCACTACCCCAAGTCAACACAAGCTTTGCCAGACGCTTTAGTCCATTTAAAGACATCCAGTTGTATAATCAGACAAATAGCGCTTGCAACATAAAACTATGTTCTGTAAAAGAGTCAAGGTTGAAAGTCACAAAATGGCTCCATTCCTTATCGTACGATCTTACCGAAAGTTTAATTGCTCATGTGTCATAAATGTTGTGGTCATTGGTGATTGTCAAGTGAAAGAATGAATAACTATAACAATGATATATAACTTCGTAATTTCGTCATTGATGTATTAAAGTATATAATCATAGATTTAATTGTTGGTAAATGAATTGTTAATATAATGGTATAATTATTTGTGTTAAGCCGAAAAGCTCTGATGTCGCCCGAGCAAATGATGTTTCACGAAAATTGTAAACGTATTTGGCAATAAATGAATTTTTATTTATTATTTTATTTACTAGTTTTTTTTTAACAAGTACATGCATATGGCTACAGCCCATCTGAGGGTGTGTGAATGTGACACATTTGCGAATGTGTTGCAGACTTTCACACTACACCACAGTGTTGTTGATCACTACAAAGTAGGTATGGAGTAAGTAGTTGAAGTAAAGAGGAAATCCAAAATATATGAAAGCCGTGCCGGGCTTGAAAGACCATTTAGTGACAAAAACAAAAGTTCAATAAGGGTACTTAAGTTATTATAGGTGTGAGTTCTGAATGATTGACAAATCAAGTATATTATAAGGTCAAATGTAAGTGGACAATTAGTGCTTCAATTAAATTTTTAAGCATTTTGTATGCTTACTTTATTCTAAAGATTTAGATCGGAAAAAGAGAACATCTAGGACGGGACTTGAACCCGCGACCAGTCCCTTACAGGGGGCATGGACAATTAGTGGTTACAGTCAATCAGAATACTGATCAAATTGCTGTTCTAAAAAAAAAGGGCTACCCGTACACCAATCAAATTCATGATTTAAAACATGGGCAGGCTTGAAATATCTAAAATCGGTGGGCTTGTATAAAAGGTGTTGTTATTGTATGGCGGGCTGTTTGTCCCTGCCTACTTGGGCTGATGTAAAGTTGTTTATTCTTATTAAATGTGAAGCAGATTCATTTCAGTCAAGAAACTCAAGGGTTATTCATGATATCAACGAAGTTAAAGTTAAATGTTATTGGGCAGCGTTGGACTGAACTGGGTAGGTACTGGCTAAATAGGGTCAGACATCGTGCAAAAGGGACTTTAAGCAAGTGACATTCTGAGTAATTTAATAATTCTTTACAGACCGGTAGACATTAGGCATTTTTTTAGACATTATTCTTCGATTAAACTAATCTGAGTTCTCATAATGGTATAATTATACCAAATAGAACCAGCAACAATGTTAGTCAGCATTATAGCCATGACCTCTAGGAAAATAAATATTCTAAGAACAATGAAATGCAACACTACTTAAATCTAAACATGTCTTATATAATATTTGTTTATGCTATTTACTAATATGCTAAAACAAACGTAACAATATTTGAAGTGGCACTATGAGCTGCGAGATCGCAGTGGTTTTTTTTTTTTATAGCTTGTTTTATACAAATAGTGTTTCTATAATAAATTAAATATTATTCTTTATTTTTTTTTATGTAGAGTTATAAAATACATTTTATACAATGTTTAAAGACAAAATCGATGTTCTACATATTAAAGTAATACTGAAATAGAATAGTTGCCTGAGCATGCTTGTTGCTTTTTATTATTATTACAAGGTTTATGATTTTGTAAATATCTATGTGAAAGTAAAAACTCATTCCTGATTAGGACAGAAAAAGGATAAATATATGATATGTTGATGATAGATAGGATATGCTAAATGAACCTATGCGATTTTTTTTTTGAATATATGTATTATAAAATAGTAGTAACTAACATACTCTATGCAGTAAGACATTAGACACCTAAATTTCTTTATAAGGTGAAGGAATCTAAAAGACACCCAATCATCCATCTCAGATGATTTCTGCATATTCTGTTAGAAATTTTGAGAAGTAGGATAAAGTAACAATGAAAAATATTTTTAGCTAAATTAATTATGTTGGTCAATCCTATTCACAACTTTAGCACCCAGCAAAAGTCAAAATGAGTATGCAGAAAGTAAACTTATTATATTTAGATTTGGGTTTAATAAATGTTGATATACAATTGAAGTACTGACCCTCGCTTGATTGAACGCTTATTATTAATAAAACGACTATTCTCGCGACCTTTTGATTTGCATGAAATACTCCGATGTCGTTTCCTAGATCGCGAAGGACTGTGTAGTCGTCTATTTGGCGATGTAGGATTCCGAGATCTACTTCTGCTACGTCTAACATCGCGATGACTGGAACGACCATCCCAACTTGTAGTTGGCGATCGTCGTCTCCTAGACTTACGTTTGAAGGATGGATGCTTTATTGGCCTACCCCTGTCCAACTCTCTAGGTGGAGTATTTTCAGGTGTCATTATCAGGAATAATTAAGGAAATTGGGAACAGGGAAATGAACTGAATGCTGGAAGTTTCATATAGGCATTAAATCAATTAATAAAACAATACTCTGTAATGTTACACACATTAATAGAAATAATAATATAAACAAAATTAATTAATTTTATTGAAATAATAAAAAAATAAGGCAGTAAACACGCTGTACACATAACGACTCAATGGTATATAAGGTTTCAGTGAATAAAAGGCTTTTTATTATATTTGTACAATTTAAGACGTAGGTATTGTATCAAACGAAATTGTACCTTTTTAATGTTAAACTGTAAATGAATACCCTAAATAAAGAAAAACCAGACTGTCATATAACGTTTACGGCTCTGACATATAACTCAATAATAAACCGTACAACAACAGCACGTATACTGTATACCCGCGACGAAATAAAAACAGCTTGTATATGTTGGAACGTGTATATGCCCCTCTAAATGTACTGTTGGCAACATTGACATGTCTGTCACTTCGATTGATTTTTCCTCTCTCTGTGGTTTGCTCTCGCCGCACGAACCATTGTATTATTTGTAAGTTATAATAATCGTAATGCATCCTTTAATTAGACAACTGTAAACGCCCTTATATTTTGGTAAATATACAGCAGAGTGTTTATGTGACATTTCATGGTTTTATTTTGCCGACCGACATCGTGTGCCCTAACCTCACCACTGCGTACTAATATCTGCGGTGGAAGGCATCCTCTGGAAGCAACTTCTACAGGTAATTGGCCCAGATTGGCGCTAGATAACTATTATGCCAGCCGAACAGAATCGTGAGGGAGGTGTTGTCGGCGGTTTGCAGATGTTTCAACTCGAAAAACTCGAAGGCGTGTCGAATTATTTGCAATGGAAATTTTGCATGAAAAACTTGTTGACGCTAGAGGGACTTTGGGCGTGTGTCATCACCAGCCCTGCAGATGGTGCAGACACAAGTAAGGATGAACGAGCATTTGCACGGATATGCCTGTCTATTAAACCATGCTGCTACCAATATGTACACAATATCACAACGGCTAAAGAAGCTTGGGATAAGCTTGCAACTGTTTTTGAAGACAAGGGCTTCTATCGTCGTGTTCTTCTGCTTCGTAAGTTGCATAGCACTACCTTCAACCAGTTTTCAACCATGTCAGATTACATCGAGTCCATTATGACTGTCTCACAACAGTTAGTTGATATCGGACGGAAAGTTGAGGACAAAGAAATTGCTGAACTGTTGCTTAGTGGATTACCCGAGGAATATGATAATGTTGTATCTACTCTGGAGACAGCAAACATTACTTCAACGCTCACAAGCGAGCTCGTGCGTACTAGATTACTACAGGAGGAGTTCCGAAGGAATTCTAATAAGACTGAAAATCTCAACCAGGCTTTCGTTTCTAAAGAAAGAAAACAAGTCATATGTCATCACTGCAAGAAACCTGGTCATATCAAGTCAAAATGTTATAAATTGAAGAGGGAGAAGAAGAAGCAGGACGCCACCACGTTCTCCGCTTCAGCCTATCTTGCAGCACAAGAATTCCAGTTCATAGTAGACTCCGGTTGTACGGCACATATGTGTAATGATAAGAGAATGTTTGTCAAATTGAAAGAATGCTCAAATAAGAGCAGTGTAACAGTTGCAAATAGTCAAAAACTAGATTGCCTAGGATATGGTGACATAAGTTTAGAAACAAATAACAATTCGGCCGATAATACAGCTCTTGGTGAGTGTGTTCCCTGCCTGGAAGGAAAGATGCCAGCGAAGCCGTATCCAGTCGGCCAGGCGTCACGCGCTTCACGACCATTGGAGCTCATACATTCTGATGTGTGCGGACCTATGCAGGAGTGCAGCTTTGCAGGGGCAAAGTACTTTGTTACGTTTACTGATGACTACACCAGAAGGACCTTTGGGTATTTGATTAGAAGCAAGTCTGAGATGCGACTGATGAGTTGGGCGACGACGGCAAGGGTGAGCTCGAGGCGACCTCTGCTACTCCGCCAACGGTTGACGCGCACCATGAGTGTGTAACGTCACCGTGTGACGACGTGTCAGCTGGAGGGGAAGGTATTTCCGTGCCGCCTGTCACTGCTCCCCAGCGGCCAGTTCGTGCTACTCGCTCAAAGTTGCCATCGAGGTATAGTGATTATGATCTAGATTATTCAATGTTGGTGGATGCGACATCCCCATTTGAAGAACCTCAAACATATGAGGAAGCTACCACATGCTCTGAGAGTCATGAATGGCAGGCTGCTATGCAGGAAGAATTCGATTCTCTCCTAACAAATAAAGTTTGGCGATTGGTGGATCGTCCAAAGGATAAACATATTATAAAATGTAAGTGGGTCTATAAAAAGAAACATGATTCATCTGGTCATTTCGATAGATTTAAGGCTAGGTTGGTTGCCAGAGGTTTTACACAAACAAAAGGTGTAAATTACAACGAAACTTTTTCGCCAGTGGTTAGGCATTCCACTTTGCGAATTTTGTTTACCCTAGCTAATGAATTGAATTTAAATATAGATCACATTGATGTTAATACAGCATTTTTAAATGGAGACTTAGAGGAAACAATATTAATGGAGCAGCCTCCAGGTTTTTGTAACGATAAGAACAAGGTTTGTTTATTGTTGAAAGGAATTTATGGCCTTAAACAGGCCAGTAGAATATGGAACCATAGAGTCCATACTTTATTGTCAGAAAATTCTTATATTCAGAGCAAATGTGAGCCCTGCGTCTATATAAAGAAAAATAAAGATAATATAGTAGTGGTAGCACTCTATGTTGATGACTTTTATGTATTCTTTTCTAATAATAATGAATTATTGCCTTTGTTAGAACGTAATTTTAGTGTTAAGAATTTAGGTGAACTAAAAAGTTGTTTGGGCATGAGAGTTACTCGTGATAATGCAAAGGGAATTTTAAAATTAGATCAAGCAGAGTATATTAGAAAGTTACTTATCCGTTTTGGCATGGAGAATTGTAAACCAGTCTTAACTCCCATGCCAGTAAATTGTAAATTAGTAAAATCTGAATCGGGTTCATTGTGTGATGAAAAATATCACTACAGGCAATTGTTAGGATGTCTTATGTATCTATCAGTATGTACAAGGCCTGACATTACATTCGCCTGTAGTCAGCTTAGTCAGTTTAATAACAGTTTTGAAATGAGCCATTGGCAGGCAGCTAAAAGAATATTGCGTTATTTGGCAGGAACAATTGACTATTCTTTATGTTTTTATAAAGGTGGTAAATTGGATTTATTTGCATTTACTGACGCAGATTGGGCCAATGATCCCATTGATAGAAAATCATATACGGGGTTTGTTATTAAACTTGGGCATAATACCATAAACTGGGAATCTCGCAAGCAAAGGTGTGTTGCTTTATCTAGCACTGAATCCGAATATATAGCGATAAGTGACGTATGTAAAGATGTATGCTTTATAAGAAATTTCGTGTCTGAAATTTTATGTAAGGATTTGCATGTGATAGTATTCAATGATAATCAGAGCGCTCATAAGTTATTACAAGTTAGGGAGTACTGTCACAGGCGAACCAAACACATAGATATAAGGTATCACTATGTCAAAGAATTAGTACATAATAAGATTGTGACCATTAAATATTTAAGTACAGATAAAATGATAGCAGATGTACTTACAAAACCACTGGGTAGCTCTAAGCATGTTGAATTTACAAAGAGTATGAATGTAAAGATGTTGAATCTTTAACTATTTCTGTTTTTGTTTAAATAAGTACATTATTGAAGAGTCAATGCAAATTGTTTTTATTTATGTACATGTAGAGTCAACATAGAAACAATGTGATGTTATATAATGTAGAGTCAATGTAAAGTCAATGTAGAGTTAATTTATACTTGGAATAAGAGATTATATACATTGTAAGGAGCATATAAGGGGAAGTGTTGGAACGTGTATATGCCCCTCTAAATGTACTGTTGGCAACATTGACATGTCTGTCACTTCGATTGATTTTTCCTCTCTCTGTGGTTTGCTCTCGCCGCACGAACCATTGTATTATTTGTAAGTTATAATAATCGTAATGCATCCTTTAATTAGACAACTGTAAACGCCCTTATATTTTGGTAAATATACAGCAGAGTGTTTATGTGACATTTCATGGTTTTATTTTGCCGACCGACATCGTGTGCCCTAACCTCACCACTGCGTACTAATATCTGCGGTGGAAGGCATCCTCTGGAAGCAACTTCTACAGTATAAGCATTAACAAAATTAAAAGCCTGTATAACTATAAAGCAAATTAAATCTGTATCTTAAAGAAAAGGAAACAGCGTATAATTTACAAGAGAGACAAAAAAACGGCGTGTATAATCCACCATGAACGAGTACTTAAATAAGTATCGTAAGTAGTAGTAGGTACGTACCTGTTAGAATGGCATTTTTATATGGCAATAGTTGAGATGGCAACACAGTGGCCATAATCTATCATGGCTTCCCTTCCGATTTCTACGTTGTTACATTATAGGCTGTGTGTAATTTTAATAAAGAAATTCAATGAAGTAAACGTCTTCTAATGTCCTTGTCCCATCCACGCATTAAGTAATCATCAAGAGGTTATGGGCATATGGATGAAGAAAGAAAAGAGCGTGGAAAAAAAAAAAAAAAAAAAAAAAAAAAAAAATATAGTTGAAGACTATCAAAAGCACGCTACAACATGGCGTCGGCTTCACCGTTTCCAATTTTGCAAAACACGAGTTATGATAATTGGTTGTACAGGGTGAAATGTTTACTAGCGGAAAAATCGCTCAATCATGTACTCGAAAGTGATGATACGAAGATAAAAGTACAGGAAGAAGCCAAAGCAAAGAATATCATTGTTCAATGCTTGACCGACAAACACCTCAATATAGTAAAGGAATGCAAGACTACAAAGGAAATGTTACAAAAACTATCGAACACTTTTCAGAGACAGTCAATAGTTTCGAAGATCTATCTAAGAAGAAAATTGACAAACATCAAATATGAAGAACAAAATCTAGAAGAATACTTCGCAAAATTTGACGGAATAATAAGAGAACTCGAATCAGCAAATGATAAAGTCGATGAAACAGACAAGATATGCTACTTACTGACAGGACTACCAACGACTTATGACACAGTCATTACGGCAATAGAGACAATAACTGAAGTGAAACTCGACTTTGTGAAGGCGAGGCTGCTAGACGAGGAACTAAAAATTAAATCTAGAGGAACTACAGAGGAACAGTCATTCCTATGTTACCGTTGCAACAAGCCGGGACATATAGCCAGTCAATGTCACACAGGCAGAGGACGATCGACTCGAGGAAGGAGAAACTATAGAACAGGATATGGACGAGGAGGTACACAAGAACAAGGAGATAAGCAAGGACATGAAATAAACCAAAACGGAGGTCAAGGACGTGGTTATCGTGGGAGATTCGGTGGAAGAAGAGGTGGAAATCAATATGATAGAAGACAGGTACATTCAGCGAAAGACAACTTTCCAGGTGATGACTATACATTTTATTTTTGTGAGCAGGAACAGGAACAATTTTGTAACAATTGCTATGGTGACTTATCAATAGATTTTGTTGTAGATTCAGGTTGTACTGACCATTTAATTAGAGATTGTTATGAGAAATATATGACAAATATCACTAGCATTCCAGAAAAGAAAATATTTACTGCTAATGGTCAATTCATTACTACAAATAAGAAAGGTTTCATAAGATTATTAATGAATGGTAACAGTATTCAATTTGAGGCACTAATTGTAAAAGGTTTAACATTTAATCTACTTTCAGTGAAGAAAATAGCACAAAATCATAATGTAATCTTTAATGAAAATAGAGTAATAATCAAAAAACACAACACAAATAAAGCTATTACAGGGGAAAACATAGGTAAACTATATATTCTAAAGGCACACGTAAAAATAGAAATTTCAGGTAACATGAATGCTGATAACAGCAACTTGTGGCATCTTCGTCTCGGACATGTGAACCGTCGGAGTCTGCACACCATGGGATTACCTGTAAGTAAAGAAACTTGTGAGTCATGTGTCAGGGGTACTTCTACCCGTTTACCATTTACATGTATACAGAGAGCACAGTCAAGTAGAGTTGGAGAACTTTTGCACACCGATGTTGCAGGACCTGTGAACATTCCAAACATCAATGGTGAGTTGTATTATCAAGTCATACTAGACGACTACTCTCATTTCGTAACAGTATATCTTTTACATAATAAGTCTGAAGCTACTGATCGATTAATACAATACATAAATCAATTAGAAAACCAAAAAGGGATAAAAGTGTCAAACGTAAGATGTGATAATGGAGGTGAGTTTAAAAACAGGAAAATAGATGCTTACAGTAAAGAAAAAGGAATCATAATGCAATATACCCAACCATACTCTCCTCAAAGTAATGGAAAAGCTGAAAGAATGAATCGGACACTATATAATAAAGCTAGAACTCAACTAATAGCATCAAACTTACCGAAGTACTTGTGGGGTGAAGCAGTTACATGCTCGGCATATCAACTAAACAGATGCCCATCTTCGGCCATAGGATTTCGCATACCAGAGAAAATAATGCACAGCAAGTTAGAATTGTCACAACTAAGAGTATTTGGATGCAGAGCTTGGGCAGTAACTTTACCAAAAGGACAAAAATTTGAAGATAGAGCAAAGGTAATGAGATTTGTTGGATATGCACGGAGTGGCTATCGATTATGGAATTCTGAAACTAATGAAATAGTAATCTCTCGTGATGTTAGATTTAATGAAAATGATGTCTACTACAAGCAAAAATCAGAAATAGAAAGTAATACCTACAGAATTCAATATGAAGAAGAGACACTGCCAGAAAAAGAGAAAGAAAGAGAAGAAACAAGAAAAACGGATAGTGCGGAAGAAATACAAAATCAAGAATCTAGAAATGAAATAGTAGAAGAAGAAAATGAAGAAAGGGACAACCAGAACGTAACACAAACTAGAAACAACAGTGAAAGAAGACCACCGGCATATCTCATAGATTATGTGACAAATGATGATGAGAGTTTAGATATAGCATACTGTTTACTAATGGAACCGCAAACATTCGTAGAAGCAGTGAAAGAAGAAGGCTGGAAGAAAGCAATAAGTGATGAAATCAACTCGCTACAAGAACTAAATACTTGGGAAGAAGCTACCTTACCTAATGACAAGAGGGCCATTGACACAAAATGGGTTTTCAAAACTAAACAAGACGGAAAGAAAAAAGCAAGATTGGTCGCTAAAGGTTTTCAAGTAGACAGCAAATATAATGTTTATTCACCAGTTGCAAGAATGTCAACGGTCAGATTAATGTTTAGCCAAGCAGTACAAAAAGGTCTTTCCATAAAACAACTTGATGTTCCAACAGCATTCTTAAATGGTCATTTATCTGAAGAAATCTACATAAAGCCACCAGAAGGAGTAAAAGTTACAAAAGGAAAGGTTTTGAAACTTAGGAAGGCATTATACGGATTAAGAGAAGCGCCAAAGTGCTGGAACGAACTACTACATAAAACTTTAATCAAACAAGGCTTAAAACAATCCGATTATGACTATTGCTTATACTACAATGATGACACTTGGTTATTAGTTTGGATTGACGACATTATCATTATGGGAAATTGCAAACATATTATTCAAAAGCTAAAAGAAGAATTCAGGATCAGAAACTTAGGTGAAATTAAAGAATACTTAGGAATGGAAATATTGAGAGAAGGGGACAAAATACTAATAAGACAAGAAAAGATGATCAATAAAATCCTAGAAAAGTTTGGTATGGGAGAGTGTAAAGGAGCAAAAACGCCAATGGAAAAAGGAAATACTGAAACTGGAGAAGAAATAATAAACAATGTACCATACCGTGAACTGATTGGATCACTGATTTACCTAGCAAATACCTCAAGACCGGATATAGCTTTCACTACATCATATCTAAGTAAGTATTTAGACAAGCCAACACAATCACTGTGGACAGCGGCTAAACGTGTTCTGCGATATTTAAAAGAAACCTCAGGTAAGTGTCTCACATACACTAGGAGCAATGTATCAAGTCAACTTATTGCATACAGCGATGCTGATTGGGGATCAGACTTGTCAGACCGCAAAAGTGTAAGTGGCAGTGCTATCTTTCACTGTAATAACTTAATTTCCTGGTTCTCTAAGAAACAATCAACTGTAGCATTGTCATCAGCAGAGGCCGAGTTCGTGGCAGCATCCATGACTACTGCAGAGCTTCTATATCTACAAGGTATTGTAAAAGATTTCACTCATGAGGTCATTGAGTCATATGTGTTGATTGACAACCAAAGCGCTATTAAAATGATAGAGTGTTGTGAAAATAGCAAGCGCACCAAACATATGGATATTAAATACAATTTCATTAAAGATTACATCAATAAAAAGTTAATTTCAGTCTCATACGTGCCTACAAATGAAAACATTGCTGACATTTTCACCAAATCTTTAGACAATGTAAAACATAATTATTTTGTGCTAAAACTTAAGATTTTATAAGTTAATTGATAAAACTTCAAACAATGTGTTAGGATAATTGATTTAAATGTGTTAGGATAATTAATTTAAATGTGTTAAGATAATTAATTTAAGTTTTTTTTTTTTAAACTTTCAATGTAGGGATGAGAAACTTATGTTGTAGTGGTTTTCTCTTCTGTTAAGACACAACTTTATACATAAAAGTGTAGATTTATGTTCCTTTCGATAGCAGTGTAACAAGTTATTTGTGTTTTCAGTGACATTACTTTGTTTTTTTTGTTAGAGTTAATTTGCAATTCATTTCTTTTAGGTTAGAAATTCTTTTGACGTTTCTTATGACATTTCATTTTGACAACTACGCTTGACGTTAGAATAATGTTGCCAGTATACGTTTTTTTTTTTTTTATAAATGTACCAAGAAATATGTAAGGTCTCAGTGTTGCCAAACGTAAAGTTAAATTACCCGAAAAAAACTGTTCAGTTCAAGTCTAAGTTTAAAAACTTATCCTTGAGGGGGGATGTTAGAATGGCATTTTTATATGGCAATAGTTGAGATGGCAACACAGTGGCCATAATCTATCATGGCTTCCCTTCCGATTTCTACGTTGTTACATTATAGGCTGTGTGTAATTTTAATAAAGAAATTCAATGAAGTAAACGTCTTCTAATGTCCTTGTCCCATCCACGCATTAAGTAATCATCAAGAGTACCCGGTACCATGGTGTGTACAATGTACATCGCAGTGCCGATACCAATTTCCATGTCAACTCGATGCCAATACTTACTTCTAACCTACTTAATACCTATTTATTAGCCACCATCGTATGGCATGGGTTGATTCTCATAAGTAGGTAAGACTTCGTAGCTTGCGCAACGTGTGACGTGCGATTTTATACTGTGCGAATGTGTAAATGGGATTCATATTGTACGACTAGGCTCAAACGAATGTGTAAATGCGGTCTCTTGGCAATGACAAGCGACTTTGATATTGACAGGTGGTTGTTAGTATATTCCTTTATCTATGATCCCAACACATGTAAGCAGTGGGTATTACGATAATTTTACTTAGTTCCACGAGCGTAAAAATGTTTTACAATTACCTACAAGCATTCGTATGTAACATTTGTATGCACAAATGACCAAGAAATATTGAAGTGTGACTAGTTACCCTATAACTAGTCACAGCTTTGGCCAGCCAACACAACTAGGAATATGATAATCAGGATGAAAACCACGGCCAACGTAACCAATTGAGCCTGAATTACCGCGATATACAGGTTCTTTCTTAGGTTAACCACGGGACGGTATTTACTGTAGTCTAGACGCAAATAAACGCACTTACAGTTTTGGTTTCACAAAGAGGAAATCAAGTTTTTAACTTACCAGTTTTCTCTCAGTTTTGGCTTACCACTTGTTCACAATCCACTTTGCTGGCGTGATAAGTATCATCCCACTTCTGAATTATTAAAAACAGAAGTGAAAACGCAGTCTTAGCTTGCTAAATCAATTTTATTTCGAAAACCTCAGCGATCGAACCAATGCCACGAAGTCATCTGAGCGGGAACCGTTCCCTTCACAACTTTTTTTCTTAATTTCTAAAAGTTGCCATATTAAAAAATCAATAAGTTAACAGGTAATATAAATAAATGTGGCAATTAGTTGTAATTTCGGAAAGTACCTAGTATTTTCTATATATTTGGTAACTGCTTAAATTCCTATACGTTTTCCTGTCTGATCCCCCATCCTCGAGAGGTAATCTCACAGTTGGGGGTTAGGCCGGTGTCAAAGTCTCGTCTGTCAATCAGCAGATGTACCGACTCGCAGGTGAGCCGCCGAAGATTTTGCTTGGACCCATATATTTAGATTCTAGTACTAATACTTACTGACATCATCATCCGAGCCTTTTCCTAACAGTTGAAGTCGGCTTTAAGTGTAGCTACGAAACAGCCTAGAACAGTCGGCCTAAAACCTCGATTTTTTCCTTGAACCGACAGACCTCCACAACTAGCGATATCCGAGTACTGTTGGGACACAAGGTTGTCAAACTTTTTAGGGCTTCAACTACCCGCAACACGAGCCACAGATGTTCGCAGGGCCACCGGGACCGACGGCTTAGTGTGCTCTCCGAAGCACGGAGGGGCCTCAATGTATCATTAATTACTGAATTATACAGTTTGCTTACCTATTCCCCTATGCAGGAGTGACATTCTTGGTTCATATTCGGTCTACATAGATGCTTTTTCACGCCTTGTTTAAAGGACCCGGGACTGTACGAGTATGGAAGTGATTCCGTCTCATTCCCTGGAGGACGGAAATGTTTCTGTCTCCCTAGAATCCGGAGACATACGTTGGTAAATAAAATAAAACAAACTTATAACAAAATGTAATTTAATATGTATAAGCTTATAAGTAATTCTTAGTTATATACAAGACATACAAATAAAAAACATTAAAATATATTATAAAAAATTATTGAAAATTGTAGGTAGGTAGGTACATAAAAATCTATTATGCGCAATAACAGCACCATTACACATTACAACAGCATAATGCTACACTTTAGTATAAAAGAGTGGCTCAGGTGGCAGAGTTTAAATCGCGTTCAATTTATAACACGTCAAGTCGAAATAATGAAATGCTGATTTTATAAAACAGTGAGTAGATGTGAAAATCAGATTTATAAAATTGTCCGGTGGGTTATGTCAAGAACTCAAAGCTAGGGGGGGATGAACCTATTGTCGTCTATCCATATTTAAGGTGTCACAAAATAAGGTCTCTGAATTTGGTGAGATGACTTGGTATCGACTTTTATGACGTTTTGTAAGTTCCGTATTAATGGTCTATACAGAATAAATGGTTTTTGACTTTGACTTTGACTTCGACCAAATATGTATTTGAAACAATAAAAAATAATATCGGGTAAAAAAAATATTTAAAAAAAAATGAAAAAAAAAAAACACCACCAGCGACAAGCACACGTGACGCTGGTCGCGATTTAGGTATTTCCCACACATCCACTTGGAGAATACTGCGAGGATACTATCCGCGATACTAAATCGCGACCAGCGTCACGTGTGCTCGTCGCGTCATGTGACACTGGTCGCTGGTGGTGTTTATTTTTTCATTTTTTATTTTAAATATTTTTTTTAATATTTTTCATTTTATTTTACCTGATATTATATTTTCTTTTTGTTTCAAATACATATTTTGTCGATACCAAGTCATCTCACCAAATTCAGAGACCAAATTTTGTGACAACTTACATATATCTTTTCAGTCTCCGTGCGGAATAACTTACAAAAATAGGGTATGGCTGTGTAATGGAACACAGCCGTGTGTTATACGAAAATACGTCTCGTAATGGTCAGTACGCAACATAATTTCCTCAAAATGGCGGTCCTTACTTAGCGCAATACAATCTTTGATATTTTAGCTATCCATTGGTTTAATTTAATTTTGGAGATGATAGATATGTGGCTGCAACACCAAACTGTATCTCCCGATTTTTGTATCAGTTTGGTTTTTTTTATTGCCTCCCTATGGAAACAATTTTAAAGACGTATTCAAGTCAAAATTTTGCCTGGGCGGGAAAAAGAAGCCAGGTCATGTTACCACACCGAATCTACCGCTTACCAGCCTCTCCGGTAGTATAGAAGCTGCTATATTGGCTCATGACGCACAGCTACCCTTACGAGTCTTGAGCTCCAATAATTCGGGATAGACGGAACTCACCTCCTATACGGAACTCACCGCCTATACGGTACAATAAAAATGGTCATGTTTCATCAATGGACAATCAAACTTTGGGATGGTTTAGCTGTCATTGCTCAAGACTTGTGAAGGTTGCTACATATAAAATACTTAACCTAATATAAAATTTTAAATTATAGGTATAATATGGCGGGAATACGTTTTAGGTTATTATTGACGAAGGAAACTACAACTCACCTTCGATTAGTTTCTAAAGGTGACGCAAGGGAACTAAATGGAGGTGGGCTTGACTTAGGTCGAATGATCAAAATACTCAAATTTCCATCCAAATTATTTCATCACCTCGTTTTAAGACCATATAAGGGGCCTAAACGAGGGTGAGTTAAACTTAAATTCAATTATTAAAATAACACTCAAAGGAAGAAACCTTGAGAGAACTAGCTTAAATAGGAATCTAAGCTAGTCCTCTTAAGACACGTAAGGGGACTAACCTAGGGTGAGTTGGCCTGAAGTGCATTCACAATAATACCCAAGTTTCCATTCAAACTAATTCATACATCTCACCCTCTATTAGGCACAATCGAGGGTGAGTTAGTCTAAGTCCAAATTAATTTCATTTTTATACATTGAAGTCATGAAAAGACTTTCTCGACTAAGTTTAGTATAACAAGAGCTGACAATAACATAAATATATTTTTAAGCATATTTGAAGACACAAAGTATGAAATTGCCGTTTTTCTTGAAGAAATTGGAGGAAACCCCATTTTCAGTACTAACATTTTTGCATTTTTTTAGGAATGACAAATCCAAATTTTATGATTTTTTTTCGTGTATGAATGACAAACATTAAGCTAACAAACAGCAATACGAAATGTATCATCAAAATGGATAGCATTTAGGAAGTACTGTTTTTGAAGATCGAATTAATTTATCAAGCGGCCAATAAAAACAAAATTTAATACAGAGTTGTAAAATCTTGAAATCAACTTTCAAGCAAAATATAAATAATGGAAATAGCTATTAAATTACAGGAATAACGAACTCATGAATTTGTAAGAGATTTTCGGCAATTTCATAGGTTCAACCTATTATTAGGCCCGTATTCTAGAACGATACTCAATTTGAATCTCTGGTTGAGGCTACTTCTAAGTACAGATTACATTTTTCGACCTAAACTTGAGTGGAGATTTTATGAACGCGTCGATAATTTACGTTCAATAAAGCTCCACTCAAGTTTACTTGTAGAATAGAATCTGTACATACTTAAAACTGTAGTAGAATAAATGCAGATGAGTGGAGTTTTGGCGCCAACACGGGAAAAGACGCATCGAGGCAGTGTTTCATTTTCTAAAATTTGTGTAATTTCGAGTTTTTATGTGTCAAAATGGTGGGTTTTTAGACATAACGTCTTCGACAACACGCACAAGTGTACAAAAGTGGCATATTTACCGTGAATTGTGATTTTCCATGTTGTTTCCAAAACTCCAAAGAAGCCTTTAGTAAAGCTCCCACTACTTTACTAGGGCAAGACATATGGGTTGATTACACCTAACGAGTACAGTGGCGAGTCAGTAAAAGAGCTCTCGGCCAAGAGAGTCGCGCAACCGAGTGGGTGGTCACACGTATTTATAGTAAATAAAAAACAAAAAATGGTGAGTTAGTTCAGTTTTGATCACGCTCGTACACCTTTGACCTTGGTGACGAACGAGTGGCGAGTGGCCGAGTAACAAGCGAGTGCATGTTTATGCGTGCCGAGCGGGATAGCGAGTCGCTGCGGGGGCAGAAGAATGAAGCGGAGAGGTGGGTACTCGGCCTAGTAAACAGATTGGGATTCTAGTGACTCTCTCGCCTCTCTGCTCGACCTAGCTCTCGGCCGAGCGCTCGTTAAATTGTATAAACCAACCGAGCACTCGGCAGAGGACACTGTACTCGTCACTGTACTCGTTAGGAGTAATCAACCCATAAGCGTATCAATGCTTAGGATTGGGCTGAGGGCTTTGCGCCGGAGCCCTATTATAAATGAAAGGAGGATTGTTTTCTGTTAGTTTCCAGATATATTATACTTGACATTGGCTAGATGCGATGCCAGAAGCCGGAAAAAAAATCGCAGATAAGTACAGACTGCAATAATGACATGAGCTCATTTATCTTATAGTTGACAGCTACAGACGGTTTTGTAAGGCACTGAGTCACATGAAGTTACAATGGGTGAGCGTCCCAAGATGGCGTTGAGTATGTTTTGTAAAAGATTGCTAAGAAGAAGTTAATAAATTGCAGTTGTGTTCCTCCAACTTTCGTGTTTAATTTATAATACTACAAAAACTAGTTTAAAGTCGAGACTCATTACCGAGTATATTTCTAGGATACGGGCCTTAGTAGGATAAAACTATATATTCTGTTTCAACTACTCAGATAACATGCACTGTATGTGCGACTGAGAAAACGCTCTACAAAACCGAAACAAGCCGATCGTAGCCGAACTCTCACTCGCCTTCCCGATTCTCTACTGTAGTTCCTCTTTAGTTTATATCCGATGACAACAATTCTAGAAATAGTTTAATAAGAGATTCTGTTTTGAATTAGATCATTTTCATGTAGATTGTAAAGTAAGATAAAAAGATCACAACAATCGCAAAAACACTGAGAATTGTCAACACAAGACTAGCACACAAGTAGCTGATTTATATTTTAACATAGCGCCATTCAAGGTTTATTAATATTGTAGTTCAACGCCATCTATCGGAAGACTCGCTGTTAAAGGGTGCATAGGGAAAATTCTTAGTCTTATTAGGGGTTTTTGGGCACAAAGGCCTTCGGGACCCACGTCACATTAGGCAAAGTGGGAAGCCTCCCTACCAGATGGACTGATAACTTGAAAAAGGTAACTAGGATAGACTGGATGCGGAAGGCGAGAGTGCTACACTCGTATTAGGCTGTCCAGCAATGGACTGCAATATGCCAATTGAGTGATTGAATCAGTGTGATAATTTTTATAGCGCGATTCAGGTTCCATATTTCTGAAATAGTTCGGGTGTTCGTCGATAGATGGCGTTATATATTGAGTATAGTAGGCTACTATTACTAGATATTTACTATTAGGTTGTGCTTATCAACATGTTATAATAATTAATATATATTTCATCAAATCGCATTTGGTATAATATCAAAAATATCAACACATACACATTTGGTCAGAGGCCTGATTTCAAAACTTACGAAAGCTTATAGCATTAATATTTAAAAACTCATTGAAATCGAAATTTACTATGAGTGAGTGAAGTGAAGGTTTAAATCATTTGATAACGTAGCATTTTTTTTTTTATAGAATATTAGTAACCGAAATTACTAATATTCCCCCTAACCCCTCCAGCTAAGCATAATTGCTTGTGTTAGGAGTGGGTTCACGTCAGTAGTGTGATGGCCAGGATTCGAATCCGGGACCTCTCGACCGTAGGGTCGACTCCTTAACCACTAAGCTACCGACACTTCTCTCGAATTCAACACAATTGCGTTTTTTTAACGTTTGTCTTTCAAATCAAATTGAAATCTCGCGTTTTGTAAGCCCCTGGAGTTGTTTTACACCTGTTGTGAAGCTAAATTAACCAACTGCCCATTGAGAAGCTGCACATCCAATCCTCCTTCTAAAGACTTCTTCTCTCCGCTCTCCGTACCCTTCTTCTTGAGAGCGTCTAGCCAAGTGATGCTGTAAGTGATTCTCTCAAGAGCCTTGCTCATTTTCTTCGTAAAGTTCGGGTCATCCCACAGTAAATATGTATTAGTTGAAATATAAGCTCTAATTTCTGCCGACAGCTTAGGATGCTTACTCAACTTTTCATCCAACAATATCAGAATTATTCTAGAAGAATTCTCTTGTAAACTCAAGTTGTGTGCCGTGAAAAATTCCTGATTCGCCCACATGGACTCCAGAAAACTCTCAGATAAAATAATTACAGTTTTTCTAGATTTTTCTACGGAACTATTAATCTGATTTGGTATTAACTCCCCAACAATCCAATCTCGGTAATGCACACACACTTTTTGACCGAAATCTTTCTCCAATATCGGTAACAACACATCGTTGACGAGCGCGAAGTCTTCGTGAGCGAAAGATATGAACACATCGTACTCTTTGCCCTTTTCTGGTACTTTGCCCTTGATACACCATTTACAGATTCCTCTAGATATCATGTAAATGATAATTTCTTCGAAATATACATATATTATCAGACTGGTAAGTATAACACAGATTGCTATGACGGCAAAAGTTGCTATACCAACGATAGCTGCTTCCTGGTTATAGCAAAGCCCTTTAACATCTAGTTGCTTAATCTTTCGGCCATCATAACAGACCGCATCATATGTATATTTGTACTCTTTAAGAGCAATTATCTCGTTCTGATTAGAGCAATAGCAATCCAATGAGTTATTCGATAGATATAATGTTATATTAGCTTTTAAAAACTCCATTGGTATTGTTCTAATAAAGTTATTCGATAAGTTAAGCGTTTTAAGATATTTGGATGGGCTAAAATCGATTGTACGCATACCGGTGTCTGATAAATCCAAAGTGTGGACGTTTTTATCGTACAGAGAAACAGGTGGGCGTTTAGACTTTATACTTATAGTAGGTTCTTTATCAAAATAATGTTTTAAGGCGATATTTTTCGTATCTGGTAACACTTTAGGGAATTCTGTGCAGTTTAAGAATAGTTCTGTGGATGCCGGTCGAGCAATTGTGGTACATGACTCGCTTTTATCACTTAAATTGCAAGTAAGCAGATTAGATGATACATCTGCTATTCTTTCCCCTTTTAGTGGAAGGGGGGAGTAGCAGAGAGCGTTGCCAAGTTCAAGCTTAGGTTCATTGTCCATGAGAACGTCCCCATTGAGTCGTAACTTGACACCGTACATTTGACAGTCACAAGTGAAGGTGTTATTGTCTAGAAGAATGGTGGTTCTAGAATCTGGTTTTAAATCTTTCCTGTACGGTCCAGGACTGAATGCGATGAATCTTATCTCGTTGTGACGTAGATCTACTGTTAGTTTATCACTTAGGAAGTATGAAGCGTTTGGACCTTCATCGAACTGAAAAAATAATAGAATTTGTTAATTTAATGCGAATTTTAATAATACTAAATATTCTAGGACATTCTACACAGCGCTATCGAGATCTAAGAAAAACATAGCTTAACCCCTTAACTAGCTTGTGTTATGGGTTCTAGAATGCGGATATACATATTTAGTCTTTTTTTGTAAGTACTTACATATACGTAGAAACACCATAGAGTACCTAATGCAAAAATACAATATATTCATGCATAAAAATATTTGCAATGAGCGGGAATCGAACCTGCGCCCCTGACTTAGTAGTCAAACGGACTCCCACTACGCCACAGAGACCGTAATTAATATGCTAATTTTTTCTATAGGTTTAGATCGGAATCTATGGACTGGTTGCGGGTTCAAATCCCTTCCTGAATATTGAATTTTTCCGATCTAAATACATAGCTTTTATTAGTTCGTTAACTGATTGACGGACGAGGCTCTGGCGCCGGCTGCAATCTCTTCGGGGGGGGGGGGGATATGGCGACAGTCGCAGATATGCCAAATCAAGAGAAAAAGTGAAGCAGACAGCTGATGTTATAAGACGTAACTTAAGCTACTGTATTTCAAAAGAAAACAAAGTTCCTCGCAAAAAAAATCTAAGTCGTCGCAGGCGCAGCTAGTGCAAACTAACAAGAAATCGACATAACACTCACCATCAGACTTTCAAACTTATTCCGAGAGAGGTTCAAATGCTCCAGTCTTAATAAAACGAACCGCCAATCTTGACATATGGTGCTTATATTGTTTCCAGTCAGGTCTAAAGTCTTCAAGCTTTCTAAAGAGTGGAAGGGAGACTGGCAACTGACTGACTCCCCCTGCAAGCTCTGGTAAGTTTCGAGCGAGAGCTGGTTGTAGGCCAGGGTGAGGGTCTCGAGGTGTGGCACTGACGAGAAAGTGTTTGATGCGATGAATATTATTTGATTGCGATCAAAGTGAACTTCTTTTAAACGCTGGAGGCCGGCGAACAATTCTCTGTAAGTAAAGAAAATTATGTAGGTAATATTAGAATCACCATGCGCTTTCGGCATATTCCACTTTGTACACCTGGGTGATATCACCCAGGTGTACAAAGTGGAATTGATTAGTCTACTTTGATCACTTCGGAAATAAATCACCTGGGTAATATCACTCAGGTGAACAAAGTAGAATTGATGAGTCTACTTTGATCACCTCGTAAATAAATCACCTGGGTAATATCACCCAGGTGAACAAAGTGGAATTGATTAGTCTACTTTGATCACCTCGGAAATAAATCACCTGGGTAATATCACTCAGGTGAACAAAGTAGAATTGATGAGTCTACTTTGATCACCTCGGAAATAAATCACCTGGGTAATATCACTCAGGTGAACAAAGTGGAATTGATTAGTCTACTTTGATCACCTCGGAAATAAATCACTTGAACCAAGACGCCCAATAAAAAAAAAATAAAAAAACTTTTTAAAAACCACGTTTTCCTTCCGAACTAACAAGAAGAAAATAAATTTCTCAATCACTAAAAAACGTGGGGCAGGCGCTTTGAAATTTTTAAATTATTGAGTATCTAAGGAAAACGATACATTAAAGGATTCAAGCGCCCGCCCCACGTTTTTTAGTGATTGAGAAATTTATTTTCTTGTTAGTTCGGAAGGAAAACGTGGTTTTTACAAAGTTTTTTTTATTAATTTTATTTCTTTTGTTTTTATTTCTGATGATTAAATATGAAAATGTAAGGTGGCATTAGACTACATAAAAAAAATTCAGAGCTTTAAGGTGATCAGAAGTGTCAATTTTTGGCTCCAGAGGGAAAGAAACACAGAAACACAGACACGAAGTGAAACTAAGAAAAACGTGGTAAAAACGTTCCGGCGTTGGTGGTACTCAGCTTGACGGCCTCATCAGAAGAGGATTGTGGTCGCAGCACCGCGTGACACCCACCGGTCCCACTAGTGCTGCGACCACAACCCCCCTGCCTGGACTGAAGTTAGACTGGAACCGACCCCAATTGAGTTGGAAGAGGTTCGGAGGAGGATAATAAATAAATAAATATTCTAGGACATATTACACAGCGCCATCTAGACTCAAACTGAGCACAGCTTGTCATATGGGTTCTAGAAAGCGGATAAACATACTTAGATAATTATTTTTGTTATGTAAATAAACACCCAGACCAATGCAAATTATACATTTTTGCAATGAACGGGTATCGAACTCGCGACCTCTGACTTAACAGTCGAATGCTCTACCGTTACGCCACAGAGGTCAATTATTAGTTAAGTTAAATTTTATAAAATACTTCATCAAATCAGCCGTAGGAAGTCCACTGCTGAATATAGGCCTCCCCCATTGACTTCCATTTCGACCAGTCTGTAGCGGCCTGCATCCACCGAGTCCCTGCGCTCTTTACCAGGTCCTTGAGTGGTCTCCACTCAAGAACCTTTCTGCCACATCGCCCAAATAAATACTCAATAAAATTATTTATTAAAAAATCAAATAACCCGACTGCCCTAAAAAGACCGAAACAAGTTTGATAGCAGGCGGGACCCACTAATTTTCTTTCGGTTTATGATTTGCATCTGGGTCCCGCCTGCTATCAAACTCGTTGCGGTCTTTTTCGATTTTTTAATTAATAATTTTACTGTATTTTTTTAGTTATGATATATATATTTTTGAAATCCCCTTTTAAAGTTCTTCATTCTGATACCCTACTCGATAAGTTTGAGTGAAAATATTTTTTGAATAACATACATTTTAGCGCCAAAAATCCACCATTTCAATTTTTTATTATTTTGATATACCCAGTGTCACTCTCACAGTAAATACGAATCTAACGACACCTCTCAAGCTAAAATCCATCGAGCCGTTCAGGCTGCAGAGCGTGAATTATACATACATACATACTTACATACTCTCGAAAAACATAACCCTCCTTCTGGCGCAGTCGGGTAATAAAAAAAAATCATTCAAAATACTTACTCTGGCAAACTATCAAGGTGATTATAATTCATGTAAAGATACTCCAATTGGTTTAATCCATAAAACACCTTTTTGGGTAGCGTTTTAACAAGATTTTTGTTCAAATTTAAAATTTTCAACTTTGTCATATCTTGGAATATCTTCGCTGGTATACCATCAATCTGATTATTGTTCAGGTACAAAGATTCTATGGTTTTAGTGCCATTGAAAAGTTCATCAGGTAAAGAATTGATTTTGTTGAATTCTAGATGAACAATTTTTAATGAGGGTAGTTGCGAAAAAGCTTGGGCACCTAATGTCATGTTCACGAAGTTATGCGACAGGGTGAGCTGAAAAAAAAAACAATGATCGGTAAGCAATGATATTATTCCTGTACAATTTGACTGAACCGAGAATCGAACCTGGCGGGTAAAAAAAAATACTTGTAATTTTACTATACCGATCGAAAGGCTGAATTGTAAGGATTTTTTTTTCTCAATAACATACAACTTTAAACTAAAAGAAGACCGTGAAATTTTATATATTTTTTAAAATAATTATTGCAACTTTTTTTTTTTTTTTTATCGTGCTCCGTCGTATCGTATCAGAAATCCATTCTGATACCCCCTCTTCCCGCCGACCAGCGGGACTGGTTATTTCGGGATTGAACCGACTAAAACCGCACGCCGTCTCGGGTCTTCAGACGCCGGAGTGTAAGGTTGCAAGTAAGGCATTTCCCTCACACCCCGACTGACCCTGGTCTCCGGTTTCGAGATGGCCCCCTCGGGTTTGGGAACCACGGTGTCCCCGTCTTGACACGGTTTGGGGGAGGGGCGCTAGTCACCCCGCCGTCCCGGCCTGCTTCTGCTGGGGTGACAGGCGGCCTCACCTGCCACCCCCAGGCCTGGACCATTGGTACCTGGTTAAAAACCAGAAAGGGTTTTGCGCATTCGTAGACTTGGAAAAGGCGTATGACAAGGTGAACAGAAATGAGTTGTGGAAGGTACGCCGCGGCGTCTGAAGACCCGAGACGGCGTGCAGTTTTAGTCGGATCAAACCCGACATAACCGCCCCCGCTGGCCGACGGGGGGATGGAGGCACCTATTATACCATTCCGCACGAAAAAAAAAAAAAGGTATACTTACATTTTGAAGTTCTCCCAGACCTTGTAGAAATCCGTCCGGCAGCAAAGAGAACTGATTGTTACTTAAGAATAAGGTCTTCAAGTTCGACAGTCCGGCGAATGCCCCGGGTTCGATGCCCGTCAAATAGTTCGAGTTCAAGGTTAACCGCTGCAGGGAGTCAAGACCTGAAAGGTTTTGAAGCTGTTTTTTTATTCTATACATATATATGACTAGCTGTGATCCGCGGCTTCGCTCGTGGCACCATTTGTCCCATACATGTCCGCAATTTATTAGTTCTAGAAATATGTATAGAAATTTGTCCGATTTATTGAAATTTTTGATTACTGCTCCGCTCTCCTGGGTAGTAGCGTGATAATATATGACCTTCCCCGATAAATGGGCTATCCAACACAAAAAGATTTCTCAATTCGAACCAGTTGTTCCTGAGATTAGCGCGTTCAACCAAACGAACAAGAAACTCTGCAGCTTTATAATATTAAGTATTGATTATTTTTCCTGTCTGAGTGACTGATTCAAGCATCCACTAAGGATAGGTGTTTTTTTTTTGAAAACCATAATAGATTTACAGGATAAATCAAAAACTGTAACTATTCAAGTCAGCAAGCAGAAGTGGCAGTGGGCAGAACATAGCTCATACAAAACCTGTTTGTTTGTTTGTAACCGACTCCTTCGGGCGCGATTTTGACCCACTTTAAAAGGCCAGATTTCGTTCAAACTTTGTAGATTTATCGAGGACCGATGACAATACACTAATTTGATAAAATTATAATTAAAAAAAAAAAGTAAAAAAAAATAAGTTTAAAAAAACTAAAAAACCGAACTAAAAAAATTGAAAATTAGTTTTAATAAATTTAAATTAAGAATAGTGTTAAAAATTTCAATAAATATAAATTAATAATAGTGTAAATAAAAAAACGTATTTTATAAAAAAAAAGCGTGGGGTGCTTTTTAAGATAATATCAAAATGATAATCACTCTACTCATGTCTGTCAATAAAATATTTATATCTATTGACCCATGCACCCCACGCTTTGTATAAAATAAAATACATTTTTTTTTATTTAAGTACACTATTATTTAATTTATATTTATTGAATTTTTTAACACTATTCTTAATTTAAATTTATTAAAACTAATTTTCTATTTTTTTTGATCGGTTTTTTAGTTTTTTTAAACTATTATTTATTTATGTGTCCCTTTTGTTTTCAAACTTCCTCTAAAAATATATCTTACCTCTAAAAGCACCAGCGCTGATATTCTTTATGTTATTGCCCCAAATATTCAAAACCTGTAAGCTGGTTAACCCTCGGAAGGAGTCACGAGGGATGCTGACCAATTTATCCTGACTCAACTCCAAATATACAAAGGGGGGTGCTCTCTCGAAGGCGTCTCGTAATAGCTCAAGTTTCCCTCCATTGACTCGACATTCTCGAAGAGTTGGTAGGGCTTCGATAGCTGCTATTGGAACGGACTTTTGGGCTCCTAGAAAGAACAGATATAACTCATGACATAACTTCACGCCTGTATGCCCGAAGTGGTAGGCAGAGGTGTATTAAATACCCACGATTCGCCAGTTATGTTTAGGTTTCAATGTAATAGGGGGCGAGCCTATTGCCATCTACCAGGCACATTACTAAGCGAGCGATAATCAACTTTTTTAATACACACATAACTACGGATAGTCAGAGGTGTGTGCCCGGGGCGACTGGGGATCGAACTCGAGACCTCGTCTCATCAGTCTGTTACGTAGTGTTAAAATTCATTAACTCATTCTATGCAACTAGAAGTATCCATAGTAGTTATTGGTTAGAAATGTTGAATGCCCAATTTAGGCAGAATATGATGCACCTAGTCATAAGACATTATTCGTACCATCCTCATAACAATGTTCTAGCAAATAAAGATTATTATTATTATTTCCTTTATTAAATTTTAAATTAAAAAAAAAGCGGCGATAGCCCAGTGGCGTACGTAACGGACTGCTGAGACGAGGTCTCGAGTTCGATTCCCAGTCGCCCTGCTTTTCGTAGTTATGTGTGCATTAATAAATGTTAATTATCGCTCGCTTAATAATGTGCCCGGTAGATGGCAATAGGCTCGCCCCCTATTACATTGGGAACTTAACATAACTGGCGAATTGTGGGTGTGTAATAAACCTCTGCCTACTCCTTCGGGGATACAGGCGTAAAGCTATGTTGTGTTATGTAAATTTTAAACATATAAGGTATCACAAAATTAGGTCTCTGAATTTGGTGAGATGACTTGGTATCGACAAAATACGTATTTGAAACAAAAAAGAATATCGAGAAAAAAAAAAAAATGAAAAAAAAAAAACCACCAGCGACCAGCGTCACGTGACGCGACGAGCCCGTGACGCACGTGGTAGGCGTGCAGTCCTCCTCCTCGCAGTATTCTCCAAGCGGATGTGTGGGAAATACCTAAATCGCGACCAGCGTCACGTGTGCTCGTCGCGTCACGTGACGCTGGTCGCTGGTGGTGTTTTTTTTTATTTTATTATTTGTTTTTTTTTTTTACCCGATATCTTTTTTTTTGTTTCAAATACATATTTTGTGGATACCAAGTCATCTCACCAAACTCAGAGAGCTAATTTTGTGACACCTTATATTTTTAAATACATTCGATATAAAAAAAAAAAATATTATTACAGAAATTTATAATACACTAGCTGTCCCACGCAGCTTCGCTCGTGGCATATTTCGATTCCTGCGGCACCTATTTAACCCATACCCATGCATGTAATTTATTAGTTTAATTTAATACCTTAAATTTATTACCTGCTTCCCTCAAATACAAGGCTGTCACATTGCCCAGGTTTTCCACGTCTTCTCCTGTTAACGGCTCCGTCATCCTCAGCAGAGTGAGTCTGTCTACCGACGTGGCCTTCACCACGTGCTTCATACATCGTAGAATACTCGGCGGACAGTCACTTATACCCAACTTCGCCAGGGTTAGGCCGCTGGCCAAGTCGAGCGATGATGGTAAGTCTGCGCAGGTGATGTCTGGTCCCTGGTCCAGGAGTAATCGTAAAACTTAAGAATTAAATATTGAGCACGGTCACTGATTTAGTTTGAGCAAGCCGTTGCGATAGCAGCTATTTAGGGTGTATAGGACCCCTTTTTTATTTTTTTACCTGTGGTAACCCTCACCGCCTTCACCCCACTGGTGCCAGCGATGAGGTGGGTATGTCGCAATCGAACCAACTAAAACCACACGGTGTCCTTCCCAAGCGCCCATTGCCGGGCACCTCGGGTACGCAAAGGATAACCCAAGGGTTCCCGGCGGGCTTCGGTCGCCGTCGCGGCCTCGCCTATGGAGTCGGGTTTGATCCCGCGTCGGTGAGTTGGCAAGCGTGTATAGGTCTTGGCCTGCTTCTGTAAGGACGGTTAGCCGGCTGACTGCCGTCCTCAGGCCCGATCATGGAGATCGGTAGTCCCGGGCGTAGACAAGGACGCCGTTCTCTCCCGCTCCCTCTCCGCCACCTCTTTCGCGCGCATTACCTGCTCGCAGAAAGAGGCGGTGCGTGTACAGGGCCCTATCAACACCTTCGAGTCCAAGTCAATCTCACCTGCTAACCAACACACGAGACTTTCCTGGTTGGGAGGTCACACGGCAGACGCTCTCGTAAAGCCAATAAACCATTTTGAAACCAAAATGATTTCAGTGTTGGTGTGAGAGCCAATATTATGTTGATCTGATACTGGTGGTAGAAATTTGATGACACCAAAATTTTTTTTTTGGTTGCGTTCAGGGGTCAGCAAGTGCATAGCCGGGCAGGGGGATTGTGGTCGCAGATCTAGTGGGACCGGTGGGTGTCACGCGGTGCTGCGACGACAATCCTCTTCTGATGAGGCCGTCAAGCTGAGTGCCACCATTGTTAACAAGGTACGTGTATGTAATGGTGACCCTCTTTCCTGAGACTTTACCTTCAGCTTACCATCAGGCGAGGTGAAGTCAAATTGACGTGTCCTAAATAAAAAAAATAAAAAAATAACTGTCTGATCTGATGGGAGGCTGCTTGGAGTGGATTGGGTGACTTAATTATCTAGAAGATTATCAAATAGGTCATTTAACTAAATTACTTTTAACAATATTTTCAAATCAATATATTAATATGTGAAGAGAAACATTTTTAACCCCCGACGCAAAAAGAGGGGTGTTATAAGTTTGACGTGTCTGTCTGTCTGTGTGTGGCTCCGCACTCAATCTTAAAATAGTAGTAAATACGATGTATTTTTTAAGAATTATTAATACTCGTACATACTTAGCTACTTTAAGAATGGGGTGCGACTGGTTGGATCACCTCCAAGTTTGGTGCACCCTGGGCAACGTGGGCGCTGACGCATCATTGATTGCTCCTCTGGAGTAGCTGGCGTCAACGTCAACGGCCAAGAGTCTGACCAACCGGCCCTTTTCAGGGCCAGCTGACCCCATTGCACTAGGGGGTCGGGGTATGGCGAGCCTGCAAGGCCCGCGCGGGTGGGGGCCGCTCCAGGTACCCCTCTGCTGTTATCAAAGGGGACACTGCGAATGGCCCAGGGTCATTCGGAGTGCGAGGGATATGCTCTATGGGTAACCTTACACCCCGGCGTCTGTAGACCCGAGACGGCGTGCGGTTTTAGTCGGTTCAAGCCCGACATAACCGCCCCCGCTGGCCGGCGGGGGGGTATCCGAAGGGATTTCCGCACAAAAAAAAAGGTACTTTAAGATTGAGTTTCTTTCAGTATTTTTTACTTTTTAAAGGAAACTCAGGTAATTGTGTCGGGGTTTTTTTTTAAATTTTTAATTTAATTACACATAGTTTTTTCAGAATTTAGAATACGAGTAATTTCAGTTTAAAACCACTCACATCACAAATAACATTGACATAGCTGTTCTTCTGCGATTTGAAAGTCACAGTAGCGTTGGGCAGCTGACAGATATGCTCCACCTCTTGCCCAGGGAACTCCTGGCAAGAGTCTAGCTTCTGTGCCAGGGTCAGCGCGTGTAGGAGCACCGTTACCGCCACGAGGAACCGCATTCCAGGAGTTACTACACCATCACTGTGGACAATTAGTTAGTGTTAGTAATTATATTGAATTCACCTTTGCGTCCAACCCTGGCGACAACAGTTACAAATAACCAGTATGTGGTGCGAACGCCGCGTTTCGTCCAAGATATCAACCCGCTCCCACCTTGCCTTTGAATTTCTGAAAAACTTTAGTTCTACCATGAAATGAACATCCGCAATTGAGGCCGCGCACGAGACACGAACGAAAGAAGTGTCATTGAGGTTCAGAACTCTCCCGGCCCGCCGAGTCCGCAACATGCTCGCCGCGCGTCGCAGGCGACTCAGGCGCCGGAGGTCGCTTAACGACCTCCGTCCTCCACGAGCGCAGGCCTGGGGGTGGCAGGTGAGGCCGCCTGTCACCCCAGCAGAAGCAGGCCGGGACGGTGGGGCGACTAGCGCCCCTCCCGTAAAACGGGGCAAGACGGGGACACCGTGGTTTCCAAACCACACACCCCGGCGTCTGAAGACCCGAGACGGCGTGCAGTTTTAGTCGGTTCAAGCCCGACATAACCGCCCCCGCTGGCCACGCACGAAAAAAAAAATGTACCATGAAGTTACTTAGAATTTTGTTCTATCGGTCGGGACAATAAAGTAACATACTTTATGGTCCCGACTGATAGAACAAAATTCAGAGAAATATAAGCATCTAATGTCTGTGGTTCGGGACTGAATCAAACATATCAACGAGGTTTCCTTCTACACTATATTTGTATTTAAAATGAACTATTATAAACCAACATATTAAACTAGGTCTGCAAGGCGAATCGCTGCTTGCAATGTTGAGCTGAGTGAGACATCGTGAATCAGATTTAGAAAATTTTGAACAGTGATCATTCCTCCGTGGCAAGTCCGATTTTGAAAATTCTTTTTGAAAGTCACAACTCTGGACATGCTTTCTGAGCGTCTAAAGTTTGGTCACAGTGTCTCGAGCGGTTATTATGTAATTCCATCTGGAATTTTTTTAACGGTGATCATTCCTCTGTGGTAGCATTATTTTTTTCAAAATGTATCCATAAACCTTCCTCTGATTGACCTCTTTAATCATGCCAAATTTGGTTCTGATTGGATTACTAGTTTAGGAGGAGACCTGTGACAAAGAAAATCCTGAAGTCTGATATGAGGAGCTTTCGCTCGACTTCGTCTCACTCAGCTCAAAAATACATTCCATTGTATTGAATTATGATAACCTTCCGACCTTTTGATATAAGTCGTATAGTAATGTGTTTTAATTTTAATTTTTTTATTTGATGCGATGTCAAAATTCCGAATTTTGCTGTTTCAAATCTTTACACATCGTAGGGTTTAGGTCGAAAAAAATCCGATTCCGACACGCCCATCCCTTCGTTGGCATCGATGGGGTGAACCCTGAAGGGTTTTCCACACGTTAATAACCCAACTGCCCTAAAAAGACCGAAACAAGTTTGATAGCAGGCGGGACCCACTAATTTCCTTTCGGTTCATGATTTGCATCTGGGTCCCGCCTGCTATCAAACTTGTTTCGGTCTTTTTAGGGCAGCCGGGTTATTTGATTTTTTAATTAATAATTTTACTGGATACTTTTTAGTTATGATATATATATTTTTGAAATCCCCTTTTAAAGTTTTTCATTTTGATACCCTACTCGATAAGTTTGAGTGAAAATATTTTTTGAATAACATACATTTTAGCGCCATTAATCCACCATTTTGTTTTTTTATTATTTTGATATACCCAGTGTCACTCTCACAGTAAATACGAATCTAACGACACCTCTCAAGCTAAAATCCATCGAGCCGTTCAGGCTGCAGAGCGTGCCAAACAATTATACATACATACATACTCTCGAAAAACATAGCCCTCCTTCTGGGAGTCACGCGGTGCTGCGACGACAATCCTCTTCTGATGAGGCCGTCAAGCTGAGTGCCACCATTGTTAACATGGTATGTGTATGTAATGGTGACCCTCTTTCCTGAGACTTAGTCGGGTAAAAAAAAGGGTTTAGGTCGAATGAACTGTCATGTGCCGTCTTCGGGCCCGATTGCGGGATAAGGGCGCTTCAAGGTTATGAGTGCCCAAAATTTCTGTCCGCAATTGCGTATGTAGGTACATTTCCTGCTGAGTCTGATGTGCGCGTCGATATTGGCCATTGATCGGTATTTGGACGCAATATTTGCATTGATTCCAAGACTGCTCCATACAGAGGTGTATTGTATGCAAAACATGACATTGGAGCAAATATCGTCAATGTGTTTCCCGCGGCTGCATACAGAGTGAACAGTACAGGGCCCTCCCAACATCTTTGAGGCCTAAGCTGCAAGCCGGCGGACGAGGCTCAGGGGCAGGATTACCTCTCAGGGTTGGGAGGTCAGACGGCTTTTTTATTTTACACAAATCGAAGTGATACTCAATACGCAGCCACCGTTATCATCTTTTTTTAAATATATTTAGGACACGTCAATTAGACTTCACCTCGTCTGATGGTAAGCTGAAGGTAAAGAATCAGGAAAGAGGGTCACCATTACATACAGATACCATGTTAACAATTGTCGCACTCAGCTTGACGGCCTCATCAGAAGAGGATTGTCGTCGCAGCATCGCGTGACACTCACCAGTCCCACTAGTGCCGCAACCACAATCCCCCTGCCCGGCTATGCACTTGCTGACCCCTGAACGCAATCAAACCGAAATTGGATTACTATGGAGGGTTTTTCGCAATCGTGCACGGTGGTACCCACCCGGCCGAATTTTGTGAAAAATTTGTGTCATCAAATTTCTACCACCAGTAAACCTGAAGACCTGTTATCCTCACTCCAGTTCACGTTTTTTTATAAGAAGAGCACTTCATTTTCAAGCAGACACAGGATCGAGCTGTCTGTAGCAACACTAGCTGCAGCTTCTGGACGAGAGTATATTCGCAATTTCTGAAGACTGGCCAGCTTTTAAGGACTCACTGAAGCTACACTCTCGGTGATGAACAGATGAGAAGTTACCGTTGCTGAAGTGGAAGCGGCATTATCAATGTTCAAGTTGCTGATTCAGGACTGCGACCTGCGTCTTTGAGCTGTTATGAGAACCCTTATGGATTCGTCATGTCTGTCTGTCTGTCCGTCCGTATGTCACAGCCACTTTTTTACGAAACTATGAGAACTGTGCTGTTGAAACTTTGCAAGTAGATGTATTCTGTGAACCGCATTAGGATTTTCACACAAAAATAGCAAAAAAAACAATACATTTTGGGGGTAACTCATACTTAGAACTGAAACTCAAAAATTTTTTTCTTTTCAAAAATGAAATTGAGGTTTCTAATTTAATTTTTTTCTTAACTGTATAAACTTAACTTAATAGTTTGCGCGAGAGACACTTCCAAAGTGGTAAAATGTGCCCCCCCACCCCGTAACTTCTAAAATAAGAGAATGATAAAACTATATGATGTACATTGCCATGTAAACTTCCACCGAAAATTGGTTTGAACGAGATCTAGTAAGTAGTTTTTTTTAATACGTCATAATTTACTTGCAGCTACGGAAACCTTCGTTGGCGAGTCCGACTCGCACTTGGCCGGTTTTTATTAAATTTATTAAGAGGCAGACCCTTAATTTAATTAGGGAGCTTGTTGTAGAAGCATATTACGTTAAAATGAAATAATAAATAAATAAATAAATATTCTGCGACATTCTACACAGCGCTTCATAGACCCAAAGTAAGCATAGTTTAATTTTTAGGGATTTTCTTTAGAAAAGCCCTATTGCTATGGAGTTGTCGTCGACGTCGTCGACGTGGACGTCGTCGTCATTGACGTCGTCGTCGTTGCCAATTTTCTGTCACGGTTTTGGGTATGAAGGAGATGAGCTATCGAGTTGCTGTTTTCGGTAATAGATTCGTGCTGGGGTGAACCATTGCTAGATAAAAAAAAACGCAAAAAATCGCAAAAAAAAAAAAAAACGCAAAATTGAAAATCCCTTGTATTCGGCTGAGCTCGTCTCAGGAATTCAACTTGTTTTTGTTTAGTTTAGCTTGTGTTATGGGTTCCAGAATGCGGATAAACATACTTATATACTTTTTTTTTGTATATACATACATATTATACATAGAAACACCCAGAAATGGTGATATTAGGAACGCGACGTGCGATATCTAGTTCAAATAAAATATACGCATATATGACTTGGCCTTTTCTGGTGTATGAATTCGGTAAAACCTTACTGGCGAAAATAGATGCAACTGTCATAAAATCGCTAAAATCGTGGCTTGGACTAGCGCACTCTGCTGATTCCTCTGCTCTATTTAGGGATCAAAATAATTTTGGGATGAAACTTAAGAAACCATCGGAGCTCTATAAACATCTTAGAGTTACCAAAGCCCACATCTTAGGAAAATCCCAAGATGTCACAATCAGGGCACTCCCGAAAGATAATAACGCGTCCGAGCTTGAATCTAGACTTCTATTCCATAAACGATTTATGATAGGGGCCCAGTCAAACAGAGTGGGGTTGGGAGTACGAGAGCCAGAAAGGGACCAGGATATACTTAAGTCCTTTCTAAAACAAGACGAAAATGATAAATATCGAGTGCACGCGATGAATTTGGAAATCCAAAATGAATGGTTGACAATGGGAGAGTTCTGCATACCGATGGCCTTAAAGTGGCGCACCTTGATCTATGACTGGTCGCCGGCCCTGTTAAAATTTTATCTTAACGCCTTTCAGATGACCCTCCCAGACCAGAGTAATCTGGTAAGGTGGGGGAAGGCCACAGAAAAACAATGTTATACTTGTGGTGAGGCAATAGGGACGGCTAGACACATATTAGTAGGATGTAGGGTGCTTCTCGATAAAGGCCATTACTCACGCCGCCACGATAAGGTGCTTATCATCATACGTGAAGCAATGAGTCTGCCAGTAGCTAGAGCCCAAAGAGGATTGACTACTAACAGACGTCATATCAACTTTGTGTCTGAAGGTTCATCCATAACACCCAGGAACAAACCTTATTCAATCTTAGATACTGCCCCAGATTGGACTCTCCTAATCGACACGTATGAAAAGCACTATAAAATTCCGGAGGATGTTGGGGTTTCGTCATCTAGACCTGACATATTCCTATATTCTAAGATGTTAAAACATGTGGTTCTTGTGGAACTTACTGTACCGTGGGAAACAAATATACCGAAGGACCACACAATAAAGAAAAATAAATACTATGATCTCACAAAAGAATTAATCAAAAACGGTTACGTGGTTAATTTGTATGCAGTGGAAGTGGGAGCGAGAGGTATACCAGCAAAATCTCTCTATAACCTACTTAAAGATCTAGGCCTATCGAGAGCTACAATAAGCTCATTACTAGGACGAATGTCTAAAGCGGCACTAGTAGGTTCGTATCAAATTTGGTTAGGCAGGGAGGGGAACTTGGGTAGTGGAGGTGAGTGTTGATGTACATCAACAAAAGAGGCCCCTTCTAAACCTACACTTGGGTCGCAAGTCCCAGGCACTGTCCCGAGTTCCCAACTCAGCAACGCGATGGACCCGGCACCCGCACGGAGAATCCATGGATTGCTAAGATTACGGTCTAAAGTGACCCGAGACGGCGTGCGGTTTTAGTCGGTTCAAGCCCGACATAACCGCCCCCGCTGGCCGGCGGGGGAGTATCCGAAGGGATTTCCGGACGAAAAAAAAAAGATATGTTTGTTTGCACACACATAAGGAATAGCTATTTCGTGGTCTCGTCCCGGAAACGTGCAGATACGTAATCAGTCTGTAAATTCCAACGGTTGTGCATTATTCAATGATATATCTGTATTGAAATAAAACTATTTTTAACGGATTCTATCGCGATTTATTTGATGTTATTTTATATTTCCGTCTCCCCGTGACCATGGCTGCTGAAAAGCAACCGAAACGCCGGGATCAATGTAAAATTTAAAATAACATCAAATGTGAGAATTTTCGAGTGGTAGAGTCAAGCAACAGTCATTTTGGCCGTTGCATAAATGGGCCGACTCGACCGGGGAAGCACCACCCTCTCACAGAATATCGACGCCAAGTAACAGTATTTGAACTGTTGCGTTCCGTTTGGTGAGTGAGAGTGCCGGAGCCCAAACTCCTTTCCCATCCCCTCCCAAACTCCTTTCCCATTCCCTCCCAAACTCCTTTCCCATCCCCTTTCCTTTACAGGGTCGGCAGCGCGAGTATGACGCCACTGGTGTTGCACACGTCCATAGGCCGCGGTAACCGTTTCCCATCAGGTGGGCCGTGTGCTTGTCTGCCACCTTAGTGGTATAAAAAAAATCGCGATAGAATCCGTTTAAAATAGTTTTATTTCAATGTGTGACATTCGCGTAAACTTCCGACAGTATCAGATACTTGCTTCTGCCTGCGACTTTATCTGCGTTCGGAATTGGAAAATAAACATGCTGTTTATTGGGATAAAAATATTTGATCAATGTGTTATTTAGGTTCTAAACTCTATCCGACTTACTACATAATACGGAATAACTGTAAATTCAGTTTTAAATCGTCTTTGGAGCAAGGTCTAAATGAGGTCGAAATGAAAAAGGTGGCGATAGCCCAGTGGCGTACGTAACGGACTGCAGAGACGATGTCTCGAGTTCGATCCCGAGTCGCCTCGAGCACATACCTGAGCTTTCGTAGTTATGTGTGTATTAAAAAAAAAGCGGCCAAGTGCGAGTCGGACTCGCCCATGAAGGGTTCCGTAGCAGCAAGTAACATAATAATGTTCTTTTATTAATTTTTATATTTGTGTTGATTGAATGAAAGGTAAATTGCGGTTTACGATTTATGATGTATTAAAAAAAAACTACTTACTACCTAGATCTCGTTCAAACCAATTATCGTTGGAAGTTTACATGGTAATGTACATCATATATTTTTTTAGTCTTATCATTCTCCTATTTTAGAAGTTACAGGGGCGGGGGGACACACATTTTACCATTTTAGAAGTGTCTCTCTTGCAAGCTATTCAGTTTAGAAAAAAATAATATCATAAACCTTAATATCATTTTATCAACCTATCTATAGATACCACCACGTATGGGTTTAATGAAAAATTTTTTTTTAGCATTGTTCTTATAGTTTCGGAAAAAAGTGGCTGTTACATATGGACGGATAGACAGACAGACATGACGAATCTATAAGGGTTCCGTTTTTTGCCATTTGGTAACAGAACCCTAAAAACGGCGGGTTGCACTCCGGGAGTGCCGGCAGAAGTGAAAACTTGAATATTAACGTTGTACATTTTTGATATTTTGGAATGGTTAGGGAATAGTTTTGCACGAATTGCTTTAATTATCAGTATAAAAGTACTATCATTTATGTGGTAACATACAATATTCATTTATTGCGCTATCGTACACAAACATGACAATTTATATTACAATAAAATTGAACACTTCAGCACTATTACAATTATTTTACAATAATAAGTTTATCTCTCAGAAAAATCAACTTCCATCCATAATTTCAACGACTTTTTCACCATCATTATTACCAGAACCATCATCGCCAAAAGTACTCACTCATTTTCTTTCGCTATTTCTTCGTCACTTTTTTCATTATTAGATGCACTTTGTTTAATTTCCATTTTATATCAATAGATTTATGGCACAAAATAGAATAAATATTACAAAAAGTTATATGATGACAAAAAGTGTTTCTTGCGCCTCGGTCGGAATCGATCTGTCTTGACGAAGTCAACGACCACTCATTAGACGAACGCGCCACCAAGGTTGTTAAGGACAGTGTGAAATTAGCGCTTCTATATTTATTGTCTTACGATCAGGTCACGTGTTTACTGACGCGAGTTTAACCTTTATTACCCATAACAAAAAAGTGCACAACGCCGCTAAAGAAGTTTTCACTTCAAAAATCTTAATTATCGCTCGCTTAGTAATGTACCCGGTAGATGGCAATAGGCTCGCCCTCTATTACATTGGGACCTTAACATAACTGGCGAATCGTGGTTGTGTAATACACCTCTGCGTGTGTAATACAAGCGTGAAGTTATGTAAATGTATGTATGTATGTATGTGTCTAAATGAAATCGTATTACAAAAAGCGGTATGGTACTAATTCATATATTTTCTTTGGTCTAGACATAAACCGACCCCTTTTTTTTACGTGCGGTAACCTCCACGGTCTTCACCCCACCGGAGCTATCGATAAGATGGGTATGTCGGACTTGAACCGACTAAAACCGCACGGTGTCTCTTGCGTCAGCCGTGTGGTACGGGGAACCTGCGTGACCCCTGGTTTGGTTGGTTAACTGTAAACCACATACGTCAATAAGTTGCTATAAGAGATTAGTGTTAGATAAACTCGTGTTGTTTTTTTACTCGCAATGAATAACATAACATAACTTCACGCCTGTTTCCCCGAAAGGTTAGGCAGAGGTGTATTACACACCCACGATTCGCCAGTTATGTTAAGGTCCCAATGTAATAGGGGGCGAGCCTATTGCCATCTACCAGGCAGATATTAGATATATGTAAAATAAAGTAATATAGGTACATCCTCACAGGGCACGCCGCAATAGCGGCGGTAAGGCCCATCATGGAGGACTGGCTAGAGAGGCGACACGGAAGCCTCTTGTACCGACTGACGCAGGTGATCTCCGGTAAGGGGAGCTTCGGGGACCGCCTGCATCGGATCAGGAAGGAGCAAACGCCTGAGTGCCATCACTGCGACGCGAGCGAGGACTCGGGGCTGCACACGCTGGCGGTCTGCCCAGCGTGGGAGGCGCCGAGGCGTGACCTAGTGGCAGCCATCGGAGTGGGAGTCCTCTCGCTCGGCAGCATGATTGCGGCAATGGTGCGGAGCACGAGCGCGTGGGCCGCCGCCACCTCCTTCTGCGAGCATCTGATGCTCGCGAAGGAGATAGCGGAGCGCGCCCGGGAGAAATTTAGAACTCTCCCGGCCCGCCGAGTCCGCAACTTGCTCGCAGCGAGTCGCAGGCGACTCAGGCGCCGGAGGTCGCTTAACGACCTCCGTCCTCCATGAGCGCAGGCCTGGGGGTGGCGGGTGAGGCCGCCTGTCACCCCAGCAGAAGCAGGCCGGGACGGTGAGGCGACTAGCGCCACCTCCCAAACCGGGGCAAGACGGGGACACCGTGGTTCCCAAACCCGAGGGGGCCATCTCGAAACCGGAGATGGCCCAGGGTCAGTCGGGGTGCGAGGGATATGCTCTATGGGCAACCTTACACCCCGGCGTTTGTAGACCCGACATAACCGCCCCCGCTGGCCGACGGGGGGGTATCTGAAGGGATTTCCGCACGGAAAAAAAAAATAAGGTACATCCACACATGTATCTTAATACATAGTTATATATATATACATATAAATACGCTATATACTTACATATATAGATACTTTAACATTGTGAGAGGAAATGTTCTTTCTTAAGTTCTTCCTTTGAAGATGTCCAGACTGCGACTGTCTCGATATTAACACAGTTGACCTGATAGATATTGTAGATATTATAACAATTAAAAAGCGGCGATAGCCCAGTGGTTTACGTAACGGACTGCTGAGACGAGGTGTCGAGTTCGATCCCCAGTCGCGCCGGGCACACACCTCTGACTTTTCGTAGTTATGTGTGCATTAATAAATGTTAATTATCGCTCGCTTAGTAATGTGCCCGGCTCGCCCCCTATTACATTGGGACCTAAACATAACTGGCGAATCGTGGGTGTGCAATACACATCTCTGCCTACCCCTTCGGAGATACAGACGTGAAGTTGTTATGTTGTTATAATAATTAATATTTATTTCAGACCAACGTAGTCCATAATTATAGTGTTAGTAAAAAAACTTTCCGACAATCTTTCTTATATATAAAAATGAATTGCTGTTCGTTAGTCTCGCTAAAACTCGAGAACGGCTGGACCGATTTGGCTAATTTTGGTCTTGAATTATTTGTGGAGGTCCAGAGAAGGTTTAAAAGGTGCTATCGATTGAGGCAGTACGAAGTCTGCCGGGTCAGCTAGTATCATAATAAAAGTGTGTTGAAAGCTTATAACTGGCACAATGAAGCATCGGTAGCTTAGTGGTTAAGGAGTCAACCTTACGTTCGAGAGGACCCGGGTTCGAATCCTGGCCATTACACTACCGACGTGAACCCACTCCTAACACAAGGAATTTAGCTTAGCTGGGGGGGTTAGGGGGAATATTAGTAATTTCGGTTACTATTATTCTTTAAAAAAAAAAAATGTAGGCGTATTAGTTTTTTTTTGTGCGGCAATCCCCTCGGATACGCCGGCCAGCGGGAGCGGTTATGTCTGGCTTGAACCGACTAAAACTGCACGCCGTCTCGGGTCTTCAGACGCTGTATTTTTTTTTTTATATATAGGACACGTCAATTTGACTTCACCTCGCCTGATGGTAAGCTGAAGGTAAAGTCTCAGGAAAGAGGGTCACCATTACATACACGTACCATGTTAACAATGGTGGCACTCAGCTTGACGGCCTCATCAGAAGAGGATTGTCGTCGCAGCACCGCGTGACACCCACCGGTCCCACTAGTGCTGCGACCACAATCCCCCTGCCCGGCTATGCACTTGCTGATCCCTGAACGCAATCAAACCGAAATTGGATTACTATGGAGGGTTTTTCGCAATCGTGCACGGTGGTACCCACCCGGCCGAATTTTGTGACAAATTTGTGTCATCAAATTTCTACCACCAGTATAAGCTGGCGTGTAAGCTTGCCCATAGAGCATTTCCCTCGCACCCCGACTGACTCTGGGCCATCTCCGGTTTCGAGATGGCCCCCTCGGGGATGTGGGCGTATATCTAACAACGGAGTACACAAGTTGGGTTACGTATATATGTAAACAGGCGAACACTGTGTATTATCAGTGTTTATCAACACATGACCTCACCTCTGCCCGAGCGCGCAAAATATTATTTGCGCGCTAAAAGCTTTTTTATAGCTAGGGCTCGATTCAGTAAGATTAAGTTTTTAGGGTTCCGTTGCCAAATGGCAAAAAACGGAACCCTTATAGATTCGTCATGTCAGTCTGGCTGTCTGTCCGTCCGTATGTCACAGCCACTTTTTTCCTAAACTATAAGATCTATGCTGTTGAAAGTTGATAAGTAGATGTATTCTGTGAACCGCATTAAGATTTTCATACAAAAATAGAAAAAAAAAACAATAAATTTGGGGGGCGAAAGTTTGTGAGTAGCAGGGGCAGGGGGATTGTGGTCGCAGCACCGGTGGGTGTCACGCGGTGCTGCGACGACAATCCTCTTCTGATGAGGCCGTCAAGCTGAGTGCCACCATTGTTAACATGATACGTGTATGTAATGGTGACCCTCTTTCCTGAGACTTTACCTTCAGCTTACCATCAGGCGAGGTGAAGTCAAATTGACGTGTCCTAAATATATATAAAAAAAGAGCATCGTCCGTTGTTAAGCAGAAGTACCGCCTAGCAGTTGCGAAGCTAACCGAGGGCGGATGCTAGTTGAATATAAATACTAAATAATTAACTTACAATTTTGAATACTTTTTCACTATCCAACACTTCGGTACACTTTAATTGAGCTGAGAGTGAGACGAAGTCGAGCGAAAAGCTCTCTATACTCCACTCGGTGTATTTCGGTTGTGACGCTACTCCTCCTTAACTAATCTACCAATTTTGACCAAACTTGGCATGTAAATACAACTTGATACCCGGAAAATTTAGAAAAAATAAAATTGAAAATCGAACATACCATGGAGGAATAATCACCCTTCAAAATTTTCAAAATCTGATTTCTCCAAAATGATCAATGTTGAGACCACAATTTTGGCACCAAAATGTGCAACTTAACTATTGGCTTAAGACAGAAAAAGAAAATTGTAAATCGGTCTAGTAACGGAGGAATAATCACCGAAAAACAATTCAATGGTATTCAATTGAAAAAAAATTGCGCGTGAATTGTAAGTAGTCATGTAACGCACTCTCGGCTCAACATTGAGTTTATTAAATTATTTTAAAATAATCTTATTTAAAAAATAACAATCGAAATAGCTCTCCATAAGACCTGATACAGCGAACTAACTGTCAGTCACCAGATACTGGTCACTGGATATGAGCAGAAATAATTAATTTTCTGATTAAGTGTTGAGTTATTATCAATTGTATGATAATATCGTGTTGTTTTCAAATGACGCCATTTAAAATATCTAATGATCGGATTTTCTTGTAGAATTTCCTATCATTAATAACATATTTTAGTATCTTATGGATATATATCTTCTATTAATTAACTTAAAAACTTGAAAAAGCGGCGATAGCCCAGTGGCGTACGTAACGGACTGCTGAGACGAGGTCTCGAGTTCGATCCCCTGTCGCCCCGGGCACACACCTCTGACTTTTCGTAGTTATGTGTGCATTAATAAATGTTAATTATCGCTCGCTTAGTAAAGTGCCCGGTAGATGGCAATAGGCTCGCCCCCTATTACATTGGGACCTTAACATAACTGGCGGATCGTGGGTGTGTAATACACCTCTGCCTACCCCTTCGGGGATACAGGCGTCAGGTTATGTTATGTTAATTAAGTAAGTAAATAAGTTCAAGATATAAATAATTTGATTTATTACAGATTGTATGTATATTTTGTTACTGTCTTTTATGACAAGCTTTTAATTAAGGCCCTGTCTGGACGCAAGCTACCATAATTATGCTTTTTTTTGTTTCTACGATTATTTCTCTCTCTCTGTAAGATTACTGATGCTAGACAGTTGATTTTTTTTATATATACAGCTAATTATCTACTGTTCACGCACATCCAAAAACATTTTGGATAAATAGAGCAGTTTCTTGTTAAAAAAATTGCAAAGAAACACTCTTTGAAATAAATTTTTCGTTTCAATTATCTCAATATTTTTAGCGATGACATATATATTTTTTGTTACAAATATAAAGAAAATTTAATCAGCTAGTGGGATATCTACAAATTAACATCCTCAAATCCGTCATATTTTTTAAATGATTTATTTATCCGTTTGCCGCCAAACAAATCAAACAAATCGAACAGATAAATAAATCATTTAAAAAATATGACGGATTTGAGGATGTTAATCTGTAGATATCCCACTAGCTGATTAAATTTTCTTTATATTTGTAACAAAAAATATATATGTCATCGCTAAAAATATTGAGATAATTGAAACGAAAAATTTATTTCAAAGAGTGTTTCTTTGCAATTTTTTTAACAAGAAACTGCTCTATTTATCCAAAATGTTTTTGGATGTGCGTGAACAGTAGATAATTAGCTGTATATATAAAAAAAATCAACTGTCTAGCATCAGTAATCTTAGAGAGAGAGAGAAATAATCTTAGAAACAAAAAATAAGCATAATTATGGTAGCTTGCGTACCACTAAGCTACCGATGCTTAAGGCCCTGTCTGGGGCCTTAAGCATCGGTAGCTTAGTGGTTAAGGAGTCGACCCTAAGATCGACAGGTCGCGGGTTCGAATCCTGACCATTACACTACCGACGTGAACCCACTCCTAACACAAGCAATTAAGCTTAGCTGGAAGGGTTAGGGGGAATATTAGTAATTTCGGTTACTAATATTCCTAGAAAAAAGAAACTTGTTCTGTTAGTATGGGTCAAATCTTGGAAGCCCAATTACAACCACTTTGTGACGTTAGATTGGACTCCAATTTGGTATACTTGCGTGTCTTCGGTGACAATGCGATAATATGGTAGGTACTGCTGGTCTGATGATGGAGTCGGAAGGTGTCCGTAGGATCTCCTGTACTACACAAGATAAACCAATCGCAATTGGGCCCATTTCAATAAAAAAATTAAGTAATTAGTATACTTACTTTTTCCTATAGATTAAGATCGGAAAAAGAGAACATCTAGGACGGGACTTGAACCCGCGACCAGGTCTAAGTGGCTCAGTTGGTCAGAGCATTCCCCCTGTAAGGGACTGGTCGCGGGTTCAAGTCCCGTCCTAGATATTCTCTGTGTGTAGGTGGCTCAGTTGGTTAGAGCATACCCCCTGTAAGGGACTGGTCGCGGGTTCAAGTCCCGTCCTAGATGTTCTCTTTTTCCGATCTTAATCTATAATAATAGCATGTTAAATAATATTTACTTACATATAGTCACTATATCCGTTCGTCAGTCACACCACACTTGGCGAAGTTTATATTTTAATTTAAAAAAAAACATTTATCAATGGCAATGGCTTGACCCGAGCTCTCGATAAGAGCAACTATATGCGAATATGGCCGCTTAAATTACATATCACGAGTTATCAGCAAGAGTCGTCGCAATGTACACAATTGAAGCTTTGTGGGGGTGCGACTGGTTGGATCACCTCCAAGTTTGGTGCACCCTGGGCAACGTGGGCGATGACGCATCATTGATTGCTCCTCTGGAGTAGCTGGCGTCAACGTCAACGGCCAAGAGTCTGACCAACTAGCCCTTTTCAGGGCCAGCTGAACCCATTGCACGAGGAGGTCGGGGTATGGCGGGGAGGGTGGTCGCTCCAGGTACCCCTCTGCTCTTATCAGAGGGGACACTGCGAATGGCCCAGGGTGTCAGTCGGAGTGCGAGGGATATGCTCTATGGGTAATCTTCACATCTGTAGACCCGAGACGGCGTGCGGTTTTAGTCGGTTCAAGCCCGACATAACCGCCCCCGCTGACCGGCGGGGGTCCGAAGGGATTTCCGCACAAAAAAAAAGGTACTGAAATCCCCAAACCGGGGCAAGACGGGGACACCGTGGTTCCAAACCCGAGGGGGCCAACTCGAAACCGGAGATGCGAGGGAACTTAAAATATTTCCCTCGCACCCTGACTGACCTGGGCAACCTTACACCCCGGCGTCTGAAGACCCGAGACGGCGTGCGGTCGGTTCATGCCCACCTTAACCACCCCCGCTGGGGGGGGGGGATCCAAAGGAATTCCGCACGAAAAATATTATATTTTACATTTTTAATATTATATATTATAACTGGACCACCTCTGTGGCGTATGGGTAGTGAGTTCGACTGCTAAGCCAAAGGTCGCGGGTTCGATTCCCGCTCAGTGCAAATATGTATATTTGCATTGGTCTGGGTGTTTCTATGTATTTATTTACAAAAAAAAAGTATTTAGAACGCATTCTAGAACCCAAATGACAAGCTCTGCTTAGTTTGGTTCTAGGTGGCGCTTTTTTTTTTTATACCCCTAAGGTGGCAGACAAGCACACGGCCCACCTGATGGGAAGCGGTTACCGCGGCCTACGGACGTGTGCAACACCAGTGGCGTCACACTCGCGCTGCCGACCCTGTAAAGGAAATAATAAATAAATAATAAATAAATATTCTACGACATTTTACACAGCGCATTCTAGACCCAAAGTAAGCATAGTTTAACTAGCTTGTGTTATGGGTTCCAGACTGCGGATAAACATACTTAAATACTTTTTTTTTGTAAATACATACATATTATACATAGAAACACCCAGACCAATGCAAATAGACATATTCATGCATACAAATATTTGCACTGAGCGGGAATCGAACCCGCGCCCCCTGACGTAGCAGTCGAATGCACTACCGCTACGCCACAGAGGCCGTCGAAAGGCCGAGGAAAGGGGATGGGAAAGGAGTTTGGGAGGGGATGGGAAAGGAGTTTGGGCTCCGGCACTCTCACTCACCAAACGGAACGCAGCAGTTCAAATACTGTTACTTGGCGCCGATATTCTGTGAGAGGGTGGTGCTTCCCCGGTCGAGTCGGCCCATTCATGCAACGGCCAAAATGGCGTTGTGTACTTTGTCGTACAATATTTATTTCTTTATTATTAATACAACTAATCTATAGTTATGATATCACTGGCTGTGCCCTACGTGCCCTGGCACTCATTGGACCCTTAAATGTCCGTAATTTATGATTTCTACAATAATGTTTGGAAATTTGCTCGATTTGTTGACATTTATGATTACTAAAGATTTAGAAAAGAGAACATCTAGGACGGGACTTGAACCCGCGACCAGTCCCTTACAGGGGGAATGCTCTGACCAACTGAGCCATTTAATTGAATTAATTAGGCTTAGTCATCAAAAAACAATGTTTAAACATGACTGTAAAGTTATTCATTGAAAATGACTGTAAAGTTATTCATTGTTTCCGTAGTTCGCAAGAATTACGGTAGATGGCTCCAACGTCGCCTTAAGACGTATTAAAGTATCGGAGAATTTCGAATATCTGGGACGTGTCTAGGTGGCTCAGTTGGTCAGAGCATTCCCCCTGTAAGGGACTGGTCGCGGGTTCAAGTCCCGTCCTAGATGTTCTCTTTTTCCGATCTAAATGTTTAGAAAAAAGTAAGTATACAAAATGCTTAAAAATTTAATTGAATTTATGATTACTGCTCCACTCTTCTAAGTAGTAGCGTGATGATATATATATCAATATCGAGATATCGATGAATGGGCTATCCAACACAAAAAGCCCACGTAGGGCACTCCACCAACGTGTGGAGCGCCGTGTCTTCGCCAGGATCGCCATTGATACTTACCGAAACACCCGTGTCCGGTAAATATCTGGCACAAGTTTTAATATTACAGACACTTCAATTCACTATTTGTATGAAAGATGTATGTGTATATATATATATATATATATGTATGAACGCGCCTTTTGAGGTTCGCTACAATTGACGCATGCGTTCTAAGAATATCAGTTAAGCAAACACCAGCGCATACGCAACGACTTATCCTCAATTCAGCAAGGGCACTTGAGAATTTTCGGAACTTCGGGCTTATGTACACAGCTGTTATATCTTGTCGTCTCCGCCTATTCTGCGCCTTTTTGTAGCTTTTTTAGGGTTCCGTAGCCAAATGACAAAAAGCAGAACCCTTATAGATTCGTCATGTCTGTCTGTCTGTCCGTTCGTATGTCACAGCCACATTTTCCCGAAACTATAAGAACTGTGCTGTTGAAACTTGGTAAGTAGATGTATTCTGTGAACCGCATTAAAATTTTCACTCAAAAATAGAAAAAAAAAACAATGTTTGTATGTTTGTAACTCAATCACGTCTAAATGGGTGAACCGATCTGGCTGAAATTTGGTACCGGGATAGATTATACTTTTTATCTCTGGAATAGGTTCTCATGATCTCTCCTCGTCATAAATTTAAAAGACGAATTAAAAGTAACATAACATAACTTCACGCCTGTATCCCCGAAGGGGTAGGCAGAGGTGTATTACACACCCACGATTCGCCAGTTATGTTGAGGTCCCAATGTAATAGGGGGCGAGCCTATTGCCATCTACCGGGCACATTATTAAGCGAGCGATAATTAACATTTATTAATGCACACATAACTACGAAAAGTCAGAGGTGTGTGCGACTGGTGATCGAACTCAAGACCTCGTCTCAGCAGTCCGTTACGCCACAAATTTAAAATTAAAATTAAAACTAAACTCTGCCAAAAAGGCTATTATATAATTCAAGACTATTTAGACGACAAACAAGCTTGGATATGAACTGTTTGCTCTCTCTCTATGCTACTCAAATGAAATATTGTAATTAGGTTAAGTAAACATGTTTGTAAATAGACCTAAAAAAAAACAGCCCGCTGAGTTCCTTGCCGGAGTCTTCTCAGGACAGGGCCGCGTTTCGAACCTGTGGTCCATTTGAAAAACATTCGTTTAATATTTTTTTTGACGTTTTGTAACACCCGTCTTAATGGTCTATACAGAATAAATGATCTTTGACTTTGACATGGGTTGCGGGAACGTGATCAGAATTTCCCGCTGCTCCCGAGGGCAACATCTAATTCTTTATCTTCTTGACCTTCCTTGACATCTTACCAAGTTAATTAACCTTGTGACCTTTATATCATATATGTTGCTTTATTATGACTGAACTGAATCATAGCACATACATTGTATCATTTGCAATTTCATAAGAACGTATTTTTTCCACACCAAACGGCATAATTAATATGCGAACTGTACTGAAATCTATACAAATAGTTTGTTTGTTTGGCACTAATCGCAGGAGCTACTGGTTCGAATAGAATTTATCGAGGAAGGTTATAAGCTATAATATTATCACGCTACTACCCGGGAGAGCGAAGCAGTAATCATAAATCTCATCAAATCGGGCAAATTGGCAAAGCAAAATGGCGACCGCAGTCAAACCATCAACTCGGTTTTGGGGGACAAAGAATGTACCATTAAGTATATTTATAAAGAAATAAATAAATTAAAAAAAATTAAAACCCCCAAGTGGGTGTACAGGGCCCCAAGGGCCCTTTTTTTTGTTTCGTGCGGAAATTCCTTCGGATACCCGCCGGCCAGCGGGAGCGGTTATGTCGGGCTTGAACCGACTAAAACCGCACGCCGTCTCGGATCTTCAGACACCGGGGTGTAAGGTTGCCCATAGAGCATATCCGTCGCACCCCGACTGACCCTGGGCCATCTCCGGTTTCGAGATGGCCCCCTCAGGTTTGGGAACCACCAAGGCCCAAGCCAACCTCACTTGCTAGTTTGTGCACCTGCTAAAAAACGGACGAGGCTCCGGCGCAGGCTCACCTCTTAGGATTGGAAGGTTGGACGGCAGTAGCTCCCGAAAAAGTCGACGTACCAATCAAAAACAATACGCGGAGATCGGACTCCCAAAGTGTAAATTTTGGACGCGACTGAGATAAAGTTTGATTTCATTTGAAAACCACGTGTTTACAGATAAGTCCGAACAAAGCTAAACATTTGGCAACCTTACGCGGGAGCAACGAGGAAATGTTTGTTGTTTTGATCTGAATTTATCCGATATCTCAGAAACATTAACGTATCGTCAGCACTGATTATTTATTTATAATATATGATGTGAACAAACTCATGTTCCACGAGTTGATATCTTACTGTTGTTTAATCCACATTATTTTTACCCGACGCGCCAGTGAGGGTAGCGTTTTATTTAAGCGCGTATGTATGTCAGAGCGCCTCGTCGAACATCTCACGAACGTGGGGCCAGATCTGGCGGACAACCAGTTCGGTTTCCGCCGAGGGCGCTCCACTGTGGAAGCGATCATGCGCGTTAGGCGCCTGGCGCATGAAGTTGTCTCGCGGCGTGCGGTGGCGGTGTCTCTGGACCTCGCCAACGCCTTCAACACCCTACTCTGGAGCTGCGTTGGGGAGGCGCTGGCGTATCACGGAGTGCCTCTTTACCTCCGCCGCATTGTCGAGGCATACCTATCAGAGAGGGTCTTAGTTTACCCGAGCTGGCTAGGGCCAGGGCGGCGAGAAGTATCGTGCGGTGTTCCACAGGGGTCGGTCCTAGGGCCACTCCTGTGGAACATCGGAATCGACCGGGTGCTGCGCGGTACGTTGCTCGAGGGTGTTAGCATAATACACCCTCGTTATGGCGCGGGGAGCGACGTACCGAAGCGTGGCACTAAAGGCCACGGCAGGGGTTGCTCAAGTCGTGGGTCGAATACGACGGCTGGGACTCGAGGTGGGCTCTCCACAAATCCGAGGCTATGTGTTTTTACGGGCCTCGGAGAGGGCCACCTGCGGGAACCAGCATAGCCCTAGGGGCGCGTAAGCATCGGCATCGAGCCCACGATGAAGTACCTTGGGCTCGTACTCGATAGCCGATGGGACTTCGGACCAACATCTCCGAAGTCTGGTCCTGAAACTGAGAGGGGCTGCGACCGCGCTATCGCGGCTGATGCCCAACGTTAAGGGACCCAACGCCCCCACTAGGAGACTGTACGTGGGGATCGTGCGAAGCATGGCCCCGTATGGGCGGAGACTCTGGCGGCCCGCAACGTGGCTGTTCTAAACAGCCCGTTAAAAGCGATGACCGTCAGAGTCATCAGGGGGTATCGCACGATCTCCGTCGAGGTGGCATGTCTCCTAGCCGGGACCCCTCCATGGGACCGAGACTGGAAGCGAGAGCCCTTGCGTTGCTGTACCAATGGCGCAAGGAGGCGACCTCTCCTACCGGATGTGTCAGATATTTAAAGGACACGGGTGCTTCGGTAAGGATCTATGGCGCATCCACGGGGAGACAACGCCGCAGTGCCAGCACTGCGAGGAGCCTGGCAAAGACACGGCGCTCCACACGTTGGTGGAGTGCCCTGTGTGGTCGAGTCAACGGCGGGATCTCGTTGCGGTCCTGGGCGTGGAAGTTCTCTCGTTGGAGACCATGGTGAGGGTCGTGGTCTCCGACGGGAGCAAGTGGCACGCCGCCGCCTCTTTCTGTGAGCAGGTAATGCGCGCGAAAGAGACGGCGGAGAGGTAGCGAGAGAGAACCCTGCCCCCCGAGTTCCGCAGTCTGCGGCGGGGCCGCCGCAGACTCGTCTACGCCCGGGACTACCGACCTCCATGATCGGGGCCTGAGGACGGCAGTTGGCCGACTTGCCGTCCTTACAGAAGCAGGCCGTGGAGAAGGCGTGTCGTGTGTGTCCTACACACGCCTGCCAACTCACTGACGCGGGATAAAACCCGACCCCCCCAGGCGAGGCCGCGGTGGCGGTAACCCTGGGGTTATCCTTTCGAGGGCTTACCCGGGGTGCCCGGCAATAGACACTTGGGGAGGACACCGTGTGGTTTTAGTCGGTATGATTCCGACACACCCGCCCCATCGTCAGCACCCATGGGGTAAAGCCCGTGGGGGCTTCCACGCGCTAAAAAAAAAGCGCGTATGTACCTATGTATGTGTGTAGTTTTATTTTTTCCCCTATAGAGAGCCTAACGGCTGGACGGATTTCGATGAACGAGCTGTCTCTGAAACTTATCGAGTAGGGTATCAAAATGCAGGCAATTAGAAGGAGATTACAAAAATATATTGTACATCGGCAAAAAAAGTTCCACAGTTGTAAGAATCGATTAGTTATAAGACAATATATGTAATTATTATTGAATTACTTTATTTTTGTGATATGGCAATACTACCGATTTAGTAAGTTCACGTTTAAATGTTGAAGTGACATCTTTGACTTTGACATAAGATGTCACTCCAACATAGACTAAAAAGCGGCCAAGTGCGAGTCGGACTCGCCCATTAAGGGTTCCGTAGCAGCAAGTAACATAATAATGTTTATTTGTTTTAATTTTCATATTTGTTTTCATAGTTGATTGAATGAAATGTAAATTGCGGTTTACGATTTATGTCGTATTAAAAAAAAACGACTGACTAGGTCTCGTTCAAACCAATTTTGGGTGGAAGTTTACATGGTAATGTACATCATATATTTTTTTTAGTTTTATCATTCTCTTATTTTAGAAGTTACAGGGGGGGGAGACATTTTACCACTTTGGAAGTGTCTCTCGCGCTAACTATTCAGTTTAGAAAAAAAATATATTAGAAACCTCAATATTATTTCACACGCATGGGTTTGATGAAAAAAAAATTTTGAGTTCAGCTCTAAGTATGGGTACCACCAAAATTTATTGCTTTTTTCTGTTTTTGTGTGAAAATCTTAATGCGGTTCTCAGAATACATCTACTCACCAAGTTTCAACAGCATAGTTCTTATAGTTTTGGAAAAAAGTGGCTGTGACATACGGACGGACAGACAGACAGACATGACGAATCTATAAGTGTTCCGTTTGTTGCTATTTGGCAACGGCAACCTTAAAACAAGCGCCATCATTATAAAAATCATATCTCGAATAGTGCAGACGATTTGACAGATTTATTGAGCGCGAAGCTCTGAAGAATGTAGCTCTCTCTTAAACGACTCATGTATTTCAGTTGCTCGCTAACTCCTCTTAAACCACTCAAAAGATTTGGCATATTATACAAAACATACTAGTGTGGAGGTTATAGGCTAGGAAAATCAAAAATCAAAAGTACCACGGAGGAATAATCACCGGAAATAATCATTAAAATCTGATTTCTCAATGAACAAAAAGGCCCCAGTCACGCGATTGGTATTAAATTAAGTAATTTGTTCATATACACAAGACAAAAAAAAGAAAAACGAAAATCGGACCAGCCATTGAGGAATTATCACCGTTAGAAAAAGTCCTGGGGAAATTGCTTCGCTCAATTTTTGCAACAGCAGAATGATTTGCAGACGTTTTTTTTTTACGTGCGGAAATCCCTTCGGAAACCCCTCCCCCCCCCCGCCGGCCAACGGGGCGGTTATCTCGCGCATCGACTAAAACCGCACGGTGTCATGCCCAAGAAGTGTCCATTGCCGGGCACCCCGGGTAAGCCCTCGAAAGGATAACCCCAGGTTTAGCGGCGGACCTTGGCCGCCAGCGCGGCCTCGCCTGGTGGGGTCGGGAATAAATCAGTTTATAACATGACAATCTTGCATTATTTCATCGAAGGCTGTGGAAATCTATCACACTGTACAAACACTACGTTTGTACAAGTGTTATTTAAAAACTATAATGCCTGTACGAAATTTCAGCCAGATCTGTTCAGCAGTTTGAGCGCTCGATCGAGTAACAAAGATCCTCACAAACTTTCACACTTATTGAGCTGAGTGAGACGAAGTCGAGCGAAAGCTCCTCATACCAGACTTCAGGATTTTCTTTGTCACAGGTTTACTCCTAAACTACTAATCCAATCAAAACCAAATTTGGCATGATTAAAGAGGTCAATCAGAGGAAGGTTTATGGATATATTTTTTTTTTTTTGAAATCACGATGTCTCACTCAGCTCAACATTGCAAGCAGCGATTCGCCTTGCAGACGTAGTAATATTAGCAGGAACTGAGATTAGTAGATTAGGAAGTAGGATAGGATTCAGAAACGGACCCGGGACGGAGTCGCGTTCAAAAGCTAGTCTATGAGATGAAGAAACATTCCTGTTTTCATCTGTAACGAGATTATATTTTTAGTAAGTTCTTAGAAGTAGCTAAATTCGACTGAAAGCACATGACTCATATTTTTTTCGGTTTGTTATCTAAAGAATGTTAAATGTATTAGTTACGTGGATAATATTTTTTATATCTCACTAGCTGTGCCCGCGAATTCGTTCGCGTGGTATACCTAAGATCTGGTTTTTTTTTCGTGCGGTACCCTAATTCTTTGTGATATTACACGTTTTGTTTGTGGTAGAGTCAAGCAACAGTCATTTTGCTGTATGTGGTAGAGTCAAGCAACAGTCATTTTGCTGTATGTGGTAGAGTCAAGCAACAGTCATTTTGCTGTATGTGGTAGAGTCAAGCAACAGTCATTTTGCTGTATGTGGTAGAGTCAAGCAACAGTCATTTTGCTGTATGTGGTAGAGTCAAGCATCAGTCATTTTGCTGTATGTGGTAGAGTCAAGCAACAGTCATTTTGCTGTATGTGGTAGAGTCAAGCAACAGTCATTTTGCTGTATGTGGTAGAGTCAAGCAACAGTCATTTTGCTGTATGTGGTAGAGTCAAGCAACAGTCATTTTGCTGTATGTGGTAGAGTCAAGCAACAGTCATTTTGCTGTATGTGGTAGAGTCAAGCAACAGTCATTTTGCTGTATGTGGTAGAGTCAAGCATCAGTCATTTTGCTGTATGTGGTAGAGTCAAGCAAAAGTCATTTTGCTGTATGTGGTAGAGTCAAGCAACAGTCATTTTGCTGTATGTAGTAGAGTCAAGCAACAGTCATTTTGCTGTATGTGGTAGAGTCAAGCAACAGTCATTTTGGCCGTTGCATGAATGGGCCGACTCGACCGGGGAAGCACCACCCTCTCACAGGATCTCGACGCCAAGTAACAGTATTTGAACTGCTGCGTTCCGTTTGGTGACTGAGAGTGCCGGAGCCCAAACTCCTTTCCCATCCCCTCCCAAACTCCTTTCCCATCCCCTTTCCTTTACAGGGTCGGCAGCGCGAGTGTGACGCCACTGGTGTTGCACACATCCATAGGCCGCAGTAACTGCTGCCCATCAGGGGGGCCGTGTGCTTGTCTGCCACATAAGAGGTATAAAAAATTAAAAAAATATATTGTCAGAAGTTTACGCGAATGTCACACATTGAAATAAAACTATTTTTAACGGATTCTATCGCGATTTATTTGATGTTATATTATATTTTACATTGATCCCGACGTTTCGGTTGCTTTTCAGCAGCCATGGTCACAGGGTAACATCAAATAAATCACGATCGAATCCGTTAAAAATAGTTTTATTTCAACCCTAATTTTTTTTCAAAAATAAATATAGCCTAAGTTACGCTTTATAATATATGCGATCTGCCAGTGAAGAATCCGTCAAATTTGGTTGGGCCTTCTCGGAGATTAAGTGGCAAAACAAACAGATAAGAGTTTTTTTGTTATTAATTAGGTAGGTAGTAGGTTAATAATTTATTAAACTGATGTTATTTTAACGTTACAGACACTTCAATTTTTAGGGTTCCGTAGCCAAATGGCAAAAAACGTAATCCTTATAGATTCGTCATGTCTGTCTGTCTATCCGTCTGCATGTCACAGCAACTTTTCTCCGAAACTATAAGCACTATGCTGTTGAAACTTGGTGAGTTATGTATTCTGTGAACCGCATTAAGATTTTCACATAAGAATAGAAAAAAAACAATAAATTTTGGGGGTTAACATACTTAGAACTGAACCTCAAAATTATTATTTTTTCATTTAATCCCTACGTGTGTGATAGGTCTTCAAAAATGATATTGAGGTTTTTAATATAATTTTTTCCTGAACTGAATAGTTTGCGCGAGAAACACTTACAAAGTGGTAAAATGTGTCGTCGTCCCCCTTGTAATTTCTAAAATAAGAGAATGATAAAACCAATTACCTAATTAGTCCTGTCGAAGTAGTGGTCATTCGAAGATGTGTCTTGTCTAAGTATTGTCTGTCTAATAATTGTCTGTCGAAGCAATGACTGGTCGATCTATGTGTTTTCGAAGTTCGCTACATGTCGAAGTATTGTACTGTCTAAATTCAGTCCGTATAATTATGTTATTGTACACCACCCAAAGGATACAAATGTCTAAGATACTTAAAAAAAAAACTTGTAAAATGGGCGGTTTTATGGCCATTTGCGATCTCTTCCAGACAACCTTTAGATGGACTAAATTGTTAGTTAGTTAGTTAGGTGGTAGAAATTTGATGACACAAATTTGTCACAAAATTCGGCCGGGTAGGTACCACCGTGCACGATTGCGAAAAACTCTCCATAGTAATCAAATTTCGGTTTGATTGCGTTCAGGGGTCAGCAAGTGCATAGCCGGGCAGGGGGGTTGTGGTCGCAGCACTAGTGGGACCGGTGGGTGTCACGCGGTACTGCGACCACAATCCTCTTCTGATGAGGCCGTCAAGCTGAGTGCCACCATTGTTAACATGGTACGTGTATGTAATGGTGACCCTCTTTCCTAAGACTTTACCTTCAGCTTACCATCAGGCGAGGTGAAGTCAAATTGACGTGTCCTAAATATAAAAAAAAATATAAAAAATTGGGTAGGTATAGTGGGGTACCTATTATACATTACAATAATATTGCGACACATAAATACATAGCCTTCTGCGAGCATGTAATGCTCGCGAAGGAGATGGCGGAGCGCGCCCGGGAGAGATTTAGAACTCTGCCGGCCCGCCGAGCCCGCAACTTGCTCGCCGCACGTCGCAGGCGACTCAGGCGCCGGAGGTCACTTAACGACCTTCGTCCTCCATGAGCACAGGCCTGGGGTTGGCAGGTAAGGCCGCCTGTCACCCCAGCAGAAGCAGGCCGGGACGGTGGGGCGACTAGCGCCCCACCCCCAAACCGGAGCAAGACGGGGACACCGTGGTTCCCAAACCCGAGGGGGCCATCTCGAAACCGGAGATGGCCCAGGGTCAGTGCGAGGGATATGCTCTATGGGCAACCTTACACCCCGGCGTCTGTAGACCCGAGACGGCGTGCGGTTTTAGTCGGTTCAAGCCCGACATAACCGCCCCCGCTGGCACACGGGGGGGTATCCAAAGGAATTTCCGCACGAAAAAAAAAAAAAAAAAAGTACACATAATAAATGATACACACTATAAATATATATCATATCCTATAGATATTTACTAAAGACTAATAGATAGCCCAGTGGTCTACGTAACAGACTGCCGAGACGAGGTCTAGAGTTCGATGCCCCCCGGGCACACTGACTTTTCGAAGTTATGTGTGTATTAAAAATGTTGATTATCGCTCGCTTAGTAATGTGCCCGGTAGATGGCAATAGGCTCGCCCCCTATTACATTGGGACCTAAAACATAACTGGCGAAACGTGGGTGTAATACACCTCTGCCTACCCCTTCGGCGATACAGGCGCGATGTTATGTTATGTCAAATAGATATAGTTTAATACATTTAAAAAAATGTTTTTAAAGCGATAAATAGTGCTCTTTGACGAGTTTCTGGCAAGTTGGTAATGACTGTGCTCGTCTGATAGATTCAGGCAGAGCATTCCACACAGGCGGCATCATCATCATCATCATCAGCTTGTATTGCATAACATAAACTCACGCCTATATCCTCGAAGGGGTAGGCAGAGGTGCTAGCACCCACGTTTCGCCAGTTTATGTTTTAGGTCCCAATGTAATAGGGGGCGAGCCTATTGCCATTACCCGGGCACTTATAAACCTGCGATAAATACACACATAACTTCGAAAAGCATCGAAAAGTCATTGGTGTGTGCCATGGTAATATCTAGGATCGAACCCGAGACCTCGTCTCAGCAGTCCTTTACCCATACCATTGGGCTACCGCGGTATTGTGAAGGATTTGTTATTTTAAAACAAAAATAAATTACGGACTTGTGTGGGACAAATGGGTGCCAGGGGGACCTGTTTGCCGGGGTGTGTGTTGGGTAACCTCCTCGAGTGTCGCTCCGATTCCGATCCCGCTGCAGTCCGGGGGAAACGGAATCGGAGCGGCCGGTACACCCTGGGCGGCGGTCAATGGCTTCCCCTTCACCCCTTCATAGGGTTGGCATTGATCGTCGGCCAATACCCAACGTGGCGGGAACACATCGCTCTCCGTACTCCTCTGCTTTCAGAGGAGACAGGATGAGCGATGCTGTTAGTGGTGACATGGCCCAGGGTCAGCCGGGGTGCGAGGGATATGCTCTATGGGTAACCTTACACCCCGGCGTCTGAAGACCCGAGACGGCGTGCGGTTTTAGTCGGTGCAAGCCCGACATAACCGCCCCCGCTGGCCGGCGGGGGGGTATCCGAAGGGATTTCCGCACGATAAAAAAAAAAAAAAGGGGGACCTGTATGCCACGGGCGGAGCCCAGCACAGCTAGTATGATATATCTGTTTTATCATTAACGTAAATACCCAAAGTGATAACGCAATATGGGTTTTTCCGGTGAAAAGTCAGAGGTTAAACAACAAAAGGACGAGAGATAAAAACTTGATACACTATGTCTGTTTATACTAAATACAGAATGTCTTAACTTTAACCACTGGTACCCCGGCCGGTAATGGCGCAACCGCCATGTTTTTTTTTTTTTTTTATACTACTCAGGTGGTAGACAAGCTCACGGCCCACCTGATGGGAAGCGGTCACCGTGGCCTATGGGCGTGTGCAACACCAGGGGCGTCACACTCGCGCTGCCGACCCTAAAAAAAAGAAATTGCAAAGCAGGAATAGCCTTTAGTCTTCCGGGAAGACCAAAGGCTACTCCCGCCTCTCCCTTCTTTTTTAGTTTTTGTGCTGTCAGAAGGAAGACTCTTCCCTCTGACAGCACAAAAACTCTCAGTGAGCTCTGGCTACCCTACTCACCGCCGGGAACACAACACGAGGTTATTATGGCCGCGGTATTCTGTAGGGCGGATGGGAAAACCGTCATGTCCTACCTCTCTTCATTTATTTATAATTTCCCTGCATTTTAAATCTGATATCTTCGAAAATATTCATTTAAATTACTTACTGTGAAGAGCCATATTGATCCATATTAAATGCACAATGTATTTAAGGTACTTTTATGTACCGGAGCGCGCCCGGGAGAGATTTAGAACTCTCCCGGCCCGCCGAGCCCGCAACATGCTCGCCGCGCATCGCAGGCGACTCAGGCGCTCCATGGGCGCAGGCCTGGGGGTGGCAGGTGAGGCCGCATGTCACCCCAGCAGGAGCAGGCCGGGGCGATGATGGGGCGACAAGCGCCCCTCCCCCAAACCGGGGCAAGACGGGGACACCGTGGTTCCCAAACCCGAGGGGGGCCATCTCGAAACCGGAGATGGCCCAGCGTCAGTCGGGGTCCGAGGGATATGCTTTATGGGCAACTATTTAAATAAATTAGAGAAACAACTGTATTTCAAACAAAATAAGTAAATCACACATATATTCATTTCCTCAAATGAACAATATGTATACGTACGTCACCTGAGCGGGCTTGGTGAAATGTATTTTACTTATGTGATAACTAGGTGCGCGTGGGCAGATACACTGTTATAATAAGCTAAACCAGTTTTATAGAGGTAAAGGTGTGAGGTTCTTGAATAAAATCATTAGTGGCAGGAACAACAATGATGAATTTTTTCAACCGACTTCATAAAAGGAGGAGGTTCGTCGAGACATTATTTTTTAGTATTACCGCTGGGCCCTGGTAGGAGGGGTAGACTCAAAATTGCTGGCTTGATGCTCTCACTACCAAGGAATGCCGAAGACCGCGTGAAGTGGAGGGGTAAAGCTATAAAGCGGGCCCCCTGACTCCGAGGAGACAGCCTCGGATGTGACCGGGTTAACGCGTCCAAATTGAGGTTTCTAATATCATTATTTTCTTAAGTGAATAGTTTGCGCGAGAGACACTTCCAAAGTGGTAAAATGTCCTCACCCCCCCTGTATCTTCTAAAATAAGAGAATGATAAAACTAAAAAATATATATGATGTACATTACCATGTAAACTTCCACCGAAAATTGGTTTGAACGAGATCTAGTTAATAGTTTTTCGGCTAGCGGGGGTGGTTATGTCGGGCTTGAACCGACTAAAACCGTACGCCGTCTTGGGTCTACAGACGCCGGGGTGTAAGGTTGCCCATAGAGCATATCCCTCGCACCCCGACTGACCCTGGGCCATCTCCGGTTTCGAGATGGCCCCGTCGGGTTTGGGAACCACGGTGTCCCCGTCTTGCCCCGGTTTGGGGGAGGGGCGCAGGTCGCCCCACCGTCCCGGCCTGCTTCTGCTGGGGTGACAGGCGGCCTCACCTGCCACCCCCAGGCCTGCGCTCATGGCACGTGGTATACCTAAGATCTGGTTTTTTTTTCGTGCGGTACCCTAATTCTAAGTGATATTACACGTTTTGTTTGTAGTAGAGTCAAGCAACAGTCATTTTGGCCGTTGCATGAATGGGCCGACTCGACCGGGGAAGCACCACCCTCTCACAGAATATCGACGCCAAGTAACAGTATTTGAACTGTTGCGTTCCGTTTGGTGAGTGAGAGTGCCGGAGCCCAAACTCCTTTCTAATCCCCTCCCAAACTCCTTTCCTTTACAGGGTCGACAGCGCGAGTGTGATGCCACTGGTGTTGCACACGTCCATAGGCCGCAGTAACCGCTTACCATCAAGTGGGCCGTGTGCTTGTCTACCACCTTAGTGGTATAAAAAATTAAAAACAAATATTGTCAGAAGTTTACGCGTTGCGTACATTGAAATAAAAATAATTTTAACGGATTCTATCGCGGTTTATTTGATGTTATATTATATTTTACATTGATCCCGACGTTTCGGTTGCTTTTCAGCAGCCATGGTCACAGGGTAACATCAAATAAATCACGATCGAATCCGTTAAAAATAGTTTTATTTCAACCCTAATTTTTTTTCAAAAAATAAACATAGCCTAAGTTACGCTTTACAATATATGCGATCTGCCAGTGAAGAATCCGTCAAATTTGGTTTGGCCATCTCGGAGATTAAGTGGCAAAACAAACAGATAAGAGTTTTTTTGTTATTAATTAGGTAGGTAGTAGGTTAATAATTTATTAAACTGATGTTATTTTAACGTTACAGACACTTCAATTTTTAGGGTTCCGTAGCCAAATGGCAAAAAACGGAATCCTTATAGATTCGTCATGTCTGTCTGTCTATCCGTCTGCATGTCACAGCAACTTTTCTCCGAAACTATAAGCACTATGCTGTTGAAACTTGGTGAGTTATGTATTCTGTGAACCGCATTAAGATTTTCACATAAGAATAGAAAAAAAAACAATAAATTTTGGGGGTTAACATACTTAGAACTGAACCTCAAAATTATTATTGTTTCATTTAATCCCTACGTGTGTGATAGGTCTTCAAAAATGATATTGAGGTTTTTAATATAATTTTTTCCTGAACTGAATAGTTTGCGCGAGAAACACTTACAAAGTGGTAAAATGTGTCGTCGTCCCCCTTGTAATTTCTAAAATAAGAGAATGATAAAACCAATTACCTAATTAGTCCTGTCGAAGTAGTGGTCATTCGAAGATGTGTCTTGTCTAAGTATTGTCTGTCTAATAATTGTCAGTCGAAGCAATGACTGGTCGATCTATGTGTTTTCGAAGTTCGCTACATGTCGAAGTATTGTACTGTCTAAATTCAGTCCGTATAATTAATTTATTGTACACCACCCAAAGGATACAAATGTCTAAGATACTTAAAAAAAAAACTTGTAAAATGGGCGGTTTTATGGCCATTTGCGATCTCTTCCAGACAACCTTTAGATGGACTAAATTGTTAGTTAGTTAGTTAGGTGGTAGAAATTTGATGACACAAATTTGTCACAAAATTCGGCCGGGTAGGTACCACCGTGCACGATTGCGAAAAACTCTCCATAGTAATCAAATTTCGGTTTGATTGCGTTCAGGGGTCAGCAAGTGCATAGCCGGGCAGGGGGGTTGTGGTCGCAGCACTAGTGGGACCGGTGGGTGTCACGCGGTACTGCGACCACAATCCTCTTCTGATGAGGCCGTCAAGCTGAGTGCCACCATTGTTAACATGGTACGTGTATGTAATGGTGACCCTCTTTCCTAAGACTTTACCTTCAGCTTACCATCAGGCGAGGTGAAGTCAAATTGACGTGTCCTAAATATAAAAAAAAAAAAAAAAAATTGGGTAGGTATAGTGGGGTACCTATTATACATTACAATAATATTGCGACACATAAATACATAGCCTTCTGCGAGCATGTAATGCTCGCGAAGGAGATGGCGGAGCGCGCCCGGGAGAGATTTAGAACTCTGCCGGCCCGCCGAGCCCGCAACTTGCTCGCCGCGCGTCGCAGGCGACTCAGGCGCCGGAGGTCACTTAACGACCTTCGTCCTCCATGAGCACAGGCCTGGGGTTGGCAGGTAAGGCCGCCTGTCACCCCAGCAGAAGCAGGCCGGGACGGTGGGGCGACTAGCGCCCCACCCCCAAACCGGAGCAAGACGGGGACACCGTGGTTCCCAAACCCGAGGGGGCCATCTCGAAACCGGAGATGGCCCAGGGTCAGTGCGAGGGATATGCTCTATGGGCAACCTTACACCCCGGCGTCTGTAGACCCGAGACGGCGTGCGGTTTTAGTCGGTTCAAGCCCGACATAACCGCCCCCGCTGGCACACGGGGGGGTATCCAAAGGAATTTCCGCACGAAAAAAAAAAAAAAAAAAAGTACACATAATAAATGATACACACTATAAATATATATGATATCCTATAGATATTTACTAAAGACTAATAGATAGCCCAGTGGTCTACGTAACAGACTGCCGAGACGAGGTCTAGAGTTCGATGCCCCCCGGGCACACTGACTTTTCGAAGTTATGTGTGTATTAAAAATGTTGATTATCGCTCGCTTAGTAATGTGCCCGGTAGATGGCAATAGGCTCGCCCCCTATTACATTGGGACCTAAAACATAACTGGCGAAACGTGGGTGTAATACACCTCTGCCTACCCCTTCGGCGATACAGGCGCGATGTTATGTTATGTCAAATAGATATAGTTTAATACATTTAAAAAAATGTTTTTAAAGCGATAAATAGTGCTCTTTGACGAGTTTCTGGCAAGTTGGTAATGACTGTGCTCGTCTGATAGATTCAGGCAGAGCATTCCACACAGGCGGCATCATCATCATCATCATCAGCTTGTATTGCATAACATAAACTCACGCCTATATCCTCGAAGGGGTAGGCAGAGGTGCTAGCACCCACGTTTCGCCAGTTTATGTTTTAGGTCCCAATGTAATAGGGGGCGAGCCTATTGCCATTACCCGGGCACTTATAAACCTGCGATAAATACACACATAACTTCGAAAAGCATCGAAAAGTCATTGGTGTGTGCCATGGTAATATCTAGGATCGAACCCGAGACCTCGTCTCAGCAGTCCTTTACCCATACCATTGGGCTACCGCGGTATTGTGAAGGATTTGTTATTTTAAAACAAAAATAAATTACGGACTTGTGTGGGACAAATGGGTGCCAGGGGGACCTGTTTGCCGGGGTGTGTGTTGGGTAACCTCCTCGAGTGTCGCTCCGATTCCGATCCCGCTGCAGTCCGGGGGAAACGGAATCGGAGCGGCCGGTACACCCTGGGCGGCGGTCAATGGCTTCCCCTTCACCCCTTCATAGGGTTGGCATTGATCGTCGGCCAATACCCAACGTGGCGGGAACACATCGCTCTCCGTACTCCTCTGCTTTCAGAGGAGACAGGATGAGCGATGCTGTTAGTGGTGACATGGCCCAGGGTCAGCCGGGGTGCGAGGGATATGCTCTATGGGTAACCGTACACCCCGGCGTCTGAAGACCCGAGACGGCGTGCGGTTTTAGTCGGTGCAAGCCCGACATAACCGCCCCCGCTGGCCGGCGGGGGGGTATCCGAAGGGATTTCCGCACGATAAAAAAAAAAAAAAGGGGGACCTGTATGCCACGGGCGGAGCCCAGCACAGCTAGTATGATATATCTGTTTTATCATTAACGTAAATACCCAAAGTGATAACGCAATATGGGTTTTTCCGGTGAAAAGTCAGAGGTTAAACAACAAAAGGACGAGAGATAAAAACTTGATACACTATGTCTGTTTATACTAAATACAGAATGTCTTAACTTTAACCACTGGTACCCCGGCCGGTAATGGCGCAACCGCCATGTTTTTTTTTTTTTTTTATACTACTCAGGTGGTAGACAAGCTCACGGCCCACCTGATGGGAAGCGGTCACCGTGGCCTATGGGCGTGTGCAACACCAGGGGCGTCACACTCGCGCTGCCGACCCTAAAAAAAAGAAATTGCAAAGCAGGAATAGCCTTTAGTCTTCCGGGAAGACCAAAGGCTACTCCCGCCTCTCCCTTCTTTTTTAGTTTTTGTGCTGTCAGAAGGAAGACTCTTCCCTCTGACAGCACAAAAACTCTCAGTGAGCTCTGGCTACCCTACTCACCGCCGGGAACACAACACGAGGTTATTATGGCCGCGGTATTCTGTAGGGCGGATGGGAAAACCGTCATGTCCTACCTCTCTTCATTTATTTATAATTTCCCTGCATTTTAAATCTGATATCTTCGAAAATATTCATTTAAATTACTTACTGTGAAGAGCCATATTGATCCATATTAAATGCACAATGTATTTAAGGTACTTTTATGTACCGGAGCGCGCCCGGGAGAGATTTAGAACTCTCCCGGCCCGCCGAGCCCGCAACATGCTCGCCGCGCATCGCAGGCGACTCAGGCGCTCCATGGGCGCAGGCCTGGGGGTGGCAGGTGAGGCCGCATGTCACCCCAGCAGGAGCAGGCCGGGGCGATGATGGGGCGACAAGCGCCCCTCCCCCAAACCGGGGCAAGACGGGGACACCGTGGTTCCCAAACCCGAGGGGGGCCATCTCGAAACCGGAGATGGCCCAGCGTCAGTCGGGGTCCGAGGGATATGCTTTATGGGCAACTATTTAAATAAATTAGAGAAACAACTGTATTTCAAACAAAATAAGTAAATCACACATATATTCATTTCCTCAAATGAACAATATGTATACGTACGTCACCTGAGCGGGCTTGGTGAAATGTATTTTACTTATGTGATAACTAGGTGCGCGTGGGCAGATACACTGTTATAATAAGCTAAACCAGTTTTATAGAGGTAAAGGTGTGAGGTTCTTGAATAAAATCATTAGTGGCAGGAACAACAATGATGAATTTTTTCAACCGACTTCATAAAAGGAGGAGGTTCGTCGAGACATTATTTTTTAGTATTACCGCTGGGCCCTGGTAGGAGGGGTAGACTCAAAATTGCTGGCTTGATGCTCTCACTACCAAGGAATGCCGAAGACCGCGTGAAGTGGAGGGGTAAAGCTATAAAGCGGGCCCCCTGACTCCGAGGAGACAGCCTCGGATGTGACCGGGTTAACGCGTCCAAATTGAGGTTTCTAATATCATTATTTTCTTAAGTGAATAGTTTGCGCGAGAGACACTTCCAAAGTGGTAAAATGTCCTCACCCCCCCTGTATCTTCTAAAATAAGAGAATGATAAAACTAAAAAATATATATGATGTACATTACCATGTAAACTTCCACCGAAAATTGGTTTGAACGAGATCTAGTTAATAGTTTTTCGGCTAGCGGGGGTGGTTATGTCGGGCTTGAACCGACTAAAACCGTACGCCGTCTTGGGTCTACAGACGCCGGGGTGTAAGGTTGCCCATAGAGCATATCCCTCGCACCCCGACTGACCCTGGGCCATCTCCGGTTTCGAGATGGCCCCGTCGGGTTTGGGAACCACGGTGTCCCCGTCTTGCCCCGGTTTGGGGGAGGGGCGCAGGTCGCCCCACCGTCCCGGCCTGCTTCTGCTGGGGTGACAGGCGGCCTCACCTGCCACCCCCAGGCCTGCGCTCATGGCACGTGGTATACCTAAGATCTGGTTTTTTTTTCGTGCGGTACCCTAATTCTAAGTGATATTACACGTTTTGTTTGTAGTAGAGTCAAGCAACAGTCATTTTGGCCGTTGCATGAATGGGCCGACTCGACCGGGGAAGCACCACCCTCTCACAGAATATCGACGCCAAGTAACAGTATTTGAACTGTTGCGTTCCGTTTGGTGAGTGAGAGTGCCGGAGCCCAAACTCCTTTCTAATCCCCTCCCAAACTCCTTTCCTTTACAGGGTCGACAGCGCGAGTGTGATGCCACTGGTGTTGCACACGTCCATAGGCCGCAGTAACCGCTTACCATCAAGTGGGCCGTGTGCTTGTCTACCACCTTAGTGGTATAAAAAATTAAAAACAAATATTGTCAGAAGTTTACGCGTTGCGTACATTGAAATAAAAATAATTTTAACGGATTCTATCGCGGTTTATTTGATGTTATATTATATTTTACATTGATCCCGACGTTTCGGTTGCTTTTCAGCAGCCATGGTCACAGGGTAACATCAAATAAATCACGATCGAATCCGTTAAAAATAGTTTTATTTCAACCCTAATTTTTTTTCAAAAAATAAACATAGCCTAAGTTACGCTTTACAATATATGCGATCTGCCAGTGAAGAATCCGTCAAATTTGGTTTGGCCATCTCGGAGATTAAGTGGCAAAACAAACAGATAAGAGTTTTTTTGTTATTAATTAGGTAGGTAGTAGGTTAATAATTTATTAAACTGATGTTATTTTAACGTTACAGACACTTCAATTTTTAGGGTTCCGTAGCCAAATGGCAAAAAACGGAATCCTTATAGATTCGTCATGTCTGTCTGTCTATCCGTCTGCATGTCACAGCAACTTTTCTCCGAAACTATAAGCACTATGCTGTTGAAACTTGGTGAGTTATGTATTCTGTGAACCGCATTAAGATTTTCACATAAGAATAGAAAAAAAAACAATAAATTTTGGGGGTTAACATACTTAGAACTGAACCTCAAAATTATTATTTTTTCATTTAACCCCTACGTGTGTGATAGGTCTTCAAAAATGATATTGAGGTTTTTAATATAATTTTTTTCCTGAACTGAATAGTTTGCGCGAGAGACACTTACAAAGTGGTAAAATGTGTCGTCGTCGTCCCTGTAACTTCTAAAATAAGAGAATGATAAAACCAATTACCTAATTAGTCCTGTCGAAGTAGTGGTCATTCGAAGATGTGTCTTGTCTAAGTATTGTCTAATAATCGTCTGTCGAAGCAATGACTTGTCGATCTATGTGTTTTCGAAGTTCGCTACATGTCGAAGTATTGTACTGTCTAAATTCAGTCCGTATAATTATGTTATTGTACACCACCCAAAGGATACAAATGTCTAAGATACTTAAAAAAAAAACTTGAGAATGGGCGGTTTTATGGCCATTTGCGATCTCTTCCAGACAACCTTTAGATGGACTATATTGTTAGAATTGGGTAGTTATAGTGGTGTACCTATTATACATTATAATAATATTGCGACACATAAATACATAGCCTTCTGCGAGCATGTAATGCTCGCGAAGGAGATGGCGGAGCGCGCCCGGGAGAGATTTAGAACTCTGCCGGCCCGCCGAGCCCGCAACTTGCTCACCGCGCGTCGCAGACGACTCAGGCGCCGGAGGTCGCTTAACGACCTTCGTTCTCCATGAGCACAGGCTTGGGGTTGGCAGGTAAGGCCGCCTGTCACCCCAGCAGAAGCAGGCCAGGGACGGTGGGGCGACTAGCGCCCCTCCCCCAAACCGGAGCAAGACGGGGACACCGTGGTTCCCAAACCCAAGGGGGCCATCTCGAAACCGGAGATGGCCCAGGGTCAGTCGGGGTGCGAGGGTTATGCTCTATGGGCAACCTTACACCCCGGCGTCTGTAGACCCGAGACGGCGTGCGGTTTTAGTCGGTTCAAACCCGACATAACCGCCCCCGCTGGCACGCGGGAAATCATCACCATCCAAAGGAATTTCCGCACGAAAAAAAAAAAAGGTACACATAATAAATGATACACACTATAAATATATATCATATCCTATAGATATTTACTAAAGACTAATAGATAGCCCAGTGGTCTACGTAACAGACTGCCGAGACGAGGTCTAGAGTTCGATGCCCCCCGGGCACACTGACTTTTCGAAGTTATGTGTGTATTAAAAATGTTGATTATCGCTCGCTTAGTAATGTGCCCGGTAGATGGCAATAGGCTCGCCCCCTATTACATTGGGACCTCAAACATAACTGGCGAAACGTGGGTGTAATACACCTCTGCCTACCCCTTCGGGGATACAGGCGCGATGTTATATTATGTCAAATAGATATAGTTTAATACATTTAAAAAAATGTTTTTAAAGCGATAAATAGTGCTCTTTGACGAGTTTCTGGCAAGTTGGTAATGACTGTGCTCGTCTGATAGATTCAGGCAGAGCATTCCACACAGGCGGCATCATCATCATCATCATCAGCTTGTATTGCATAACATAAACTCACGCCTATATCCCCGAAGGGGTAGGCAGAGGTGCTAGCACCCACGTTTCGCCAGTTTATGTTTTAGGTCCTAATGTAATAGGTTGCGAGCCTATTGCCATTAACCGGGCACTTATAAACCTGCGATAAATACACACATAACTTCGAAAAGCATCGAAAAGTCATTGGTGTGTGCCATGGTAATATCTAGGATCGAACCCGAGACCTCGTCTCAGCAGTCCTTTACCCATACCATTGGGCTACCGCGGTATTGTGAAGGATTTGTTATTTTAAAACAAAAATAAATTACGGACTTGTGTGGGACAAATGGGTGCCAGGGGGACCTGTTTGCCGGGGTGTTGGGTAACCTCCTCGAGTGTCGCTCCGATTCCGATCCCGCTGCAGTCCGGGGGAAACGGAATCGGAGCGGCCGGTACACCCTGGGCGGCGGTCAATGGCTTCCCCTTCACCCCTTCATAGGGTTGGCATTGATCGTCGGCCAATACCCAACGTGGCGGGAACACATCGCTCTCCGTACTCCTCTGCTTTCAGAGGAGACAGGATGAGCGATGCTGTTAGTGGTGAGATGGCCCAGGGTCAGCCGGGGTGCGAGGGATATGCTCTATGGGTAACCTTACACCCCGGCGTCTGAAGACCCGAGACGGCGTGCGGTTTTAGTCGGTGCAAGCCCGACATAACCGCCCCCGCTGGCCGGCGGGGGGGTGGTATCCGAAGGGATTTCCGCACGATAAAAAAAAAAAAGGGGGACCTGTATGCCACGGGCGGAGCCCAGCACAGCTAGTATGATATATCTGTTTTATCATTAACGTAAATACCCAAAGTGATAACGCAATATGGGTTTTTCCGGTGAAAAGTCAGAGGTTAAACAAGAAAAGGGCGAGAGATAAAAACTTGATACACTATGTCTGTTTATACTAAATACAGAATGTCTTAACTTTAACCACTGGTACCCCGGCCGGTAATGGCGCAACCGCCATGTTTTTTTTTTTTTTTATACCACTCAGGTGGTAGACAAGCTCACGGCCCACCTGATGGGAAGCGGTCACCGTGGCCTATGGGCGTGTGCAACACCAGGGGCGTCACACTCGCGCTGCCGACCCTAAAAAAAAGAAATTGCAAAGCAGGAATAGCCTTTAGTCTTCCGGGAAGACCAAAGGTTACTCCCGCCTCTCCCTTCTTTTTTAGTTTTTGTGCTGTCAGAAGGAAGACTCTTCCCTCTGACAGCACAAAAACTCTCAGTGAGCTCTGGCTACCCTACTCACCGCCGGGAACACAACACGAGGTTATTATGGCCGCGGTATTCTGTAGGGCGGACGGGAATACCGTCATGTCCTACCTCTCTTCATTTATTTATAATTTCCCTGCATTTTAAATCTGATATCTTCGAAAATATTCATTTAAATTACTTACTGTGAAGAGCCATATTGATCCATATTTTTTATGTACCGGAGCGCGCCCGGGAGAGATTTAGAACTCTCCCGGCCCGCCGAGCCCGCAACATGCTCGCCGCGCATCGCAGGCGACTCAGGCGCTCCATAGGCGCAGGCCTGGGGGTGGCAGGTGAGGCCGCATGTCACCCCAGCAGGAGCAGGCCGGGGCGATGATGGGGCGACAAGCGCCCCTCCCCCAAACCGGGGCAAGACGGGGACACCGTGGTTCCCAAACCCGAGGGGGGCCATCTCGAAACCGGAGATGGCCCAGCGTCAGTCGGGGTGCGAGGGATATGCTTTATGGGCAACTATTTAAATAAATTAGAGAAACAACTGTATTTCAAACAAAATAAGTAAATCACACATATATTCATTTCCTCAAATGAACAATATGTATACGTACGTCACCTGAGCGGGCGTGGTGAAATGTATTTTACTTATGTGATAACTAGGTGCGCGTGGGCAGATACACTGTTATAATAAGCTAAACCAGTTTTATAGAGGTAAAGGTGTGAGGTTCTTGAATAAAATCATTAGTGGCAGGAACAACAATGATGAATTTTTTCAACCGACTTCATAAAAGGAGGAGGTTCGTCGAGACATTATTTTTTAGTATTACCGCTGGGCCCTGGTAGGAGGGGTAGACTCAAAATTGCTGGCTTGACGATGCTCTCACTACCAAGGAATGCCGAAGACCGCGTGAAGTGGAGGGGTAAAGCTGTAAAGCGGGCCCCCTGACTCCGAGGAGACAGCCTCGGATGTGACCGGGTTAACGCGTCCAAATTGAGGTTTCTAATATCATTATTTTCTTAAGTGAATAGTTTGCGTGAGAGACACCTGACCTGATAGATATCTCAACACCAGATATTCCTGTTAAATTATTAGATACAACCTGTGACGACCAACACATATTAAACTCATCAATAAGATTAGTTAATACTAGCAGGAATAAGTTAAAAAAATATATAAAACTAAATAAATTTATTTGCAAATCACAAAAACACATAAAAAAACTTAAAATAGGTGTCAACAAATATCGTAGGTTGAGTAAATCGAATTTACAACTAAGACAATTAATAGGAATAAGTAGAAAAGAATTAGATATCCAATCTGACCAATATGAAACTGATATTCATCAATTGCAGACTGAAATTAGGCATTTAAATGACTCATTAGACTCAATTACCTTAAAATATAAAATTTCTCAAAAAGAAATTGGGGAATACATTGAGGCTTTGAATAGCCTGGTGGAGACTTGTAACAGCAATGAACAAAGGTTCTACTCGCTTGAAAAATTATACAGTCAGTTACAAAATCATTGCCAAGTTCTTCATTGTCGATAACTCCCCAGTCTGAGTTAACTTCTCCAACAGTTGACTATGTGGGCAATATGTGTGACAATATCAACATAAAATCTAACAGGCCTTCCTGTGCTCACCCTGAATTGATATATTGTGATGAATTTGGTAGAAGTCTAGGTTATCACTTGGCCGAACATCTGGGTAAATCGGTCACAACTCATTCATTTCCTGGGGCGTCATACTCTCAAATCATCGATAAAGTATTAACTGGTATACATTGCCCACAATCAACATTAGTGTTACTTATAGGTAGAAGAGAAAATGCAAATATTCAATCTGTCATAAAGTTTCATGAACAACTATCAAACTTGCAAGTAAAGCAAGTAATACTATGTGCATTCCCTTACAGTAAAGCTTTCACACATAAGGAGAATGAAATTAGATATAATTTGAATAGAAAATTGCATACCTTGACTACATATTGTAGGAATATACAATTATTTGACTGTAATATTGTATTACAAAACTATATCTTGACATTGGATAGTTATTTACTATCAAATTTTTTACGACGACAGATAGCTAAGTGTTTAGCTAACTTTTTATTATGCGAAGCTAAATTTTTAGCTAATAAGCAAATAAATATTATTATAAATTCTGACATAATGGATAGCGGTATGTATACAAAAAAAAACTAAATTACTTGACAACAGATAAAAAATCTAGCGACATTTTTTACGGTATATCCGAAATTAACGGATATGGGCACGAGGCTTTTGGGGCTATTGAGCCGTCTTTTAGTAATATTGATAAAAAAAGCGGCCCGTTAATGTCCAAATCTAATTCAAATTGTAAAAATAAAGCATTTAACCTGGTGCACCAAAATGTCGAAGGTCTGACAAATGGTAAAGAATTGGAATTGGAGTTGCACATGACCTTGAATGATATTGATATTTTTTGTGTAACTGAACATTGGTTGACAGACCATCAGGTCATCTTCAACTTCAAAAATCACCAGGTGGCTAGCTCGTTCAGTAGAAAAAATTGCAAACGTGGAGGCACCTTAATTATTATTAATAAGAACATTAAATTTAAAGAGCGTAAAGACCTAGTAAGCCTCTCTATTGAGCGAGTTATTGAGATAGCTGGTATTGAGTTTGAGCACTTCATTGTATTAAGCGTGTACAGTTCCCCGGACGCGCCTTATGCAAGATTTGAAGAAACGATGGAAGAAGCGCTTTTTAAATGCCGTTGCTCTAAAAAGTCAATAATAGTTTGTGGAGACTTTAATGTTAATATATTAGATAACACTTTAGCGCCAGTAGAGAAAAACAAAATGTTGAATCTGTTCAAGTCCTTCAATCTTGGTAATGTATTTTTGGAACCTACTCGAATAACTGCCACAAGTGCAACATGTATTGATAATATTTTCACGGACATTAAACCTATTAACAAATGTATTGTGGATGCTGTACACTCGGATCATCGTGGCCAATTTATAAAATGCTACAGAAATTATTATGAAGTAAGAAGAACAGAAATTAAATTTGTACCGATAAACCAATATCGTTTAGATGCTTTCAAGGAAAATATAGTTAATAAACTACCTGATTTGCCCTTGTACACTAGTGTAGATAAGTCTTATGCAGACTTAATTAACCTGATCAATACTGAGTTTGGGAGAATTTTTACCCCAAAGAAATTATCGATTGGCAGCCGTCCTGTTTTCAGTGACTGGGCAACACCAGGGATTTATAATAGCAGGAGGAGATTGTATGAATTATATTCTGAAAAATCATACAATTTCAACCCTGATTTTCAGAATTATGTCAAAAACTATTCTAAAACATTTAAGCGAGCCTGTTCCTTTGCTAAATCAAACTTTATAAAAAACAAAATATCAAATTCTGTTAATAAAATTAAGACTACCTGGAACATTATAAATTCCGAATGTGGTAAATCGCCAGCAGTTGTAAGAGATTACCATTTAAAAATAGACGGTCGCCATGTCACTGAGGATCTGGAAGTTGCGACAGAGTTTGAACACTTTTTTTCAAATATACCTGTAGCCACTACCCGAACTCTTCAGTCGTCTTCCACTTCCGCTGAGTCATTGCTTATGGAATCAATTACAAAATGTGAGGACGCTTTCAGATTCTCAGTTGTTGATAGCAAGGACATCACAAAATCGTTTAAATCCATTGATATTAAAAAGACCGCGGACCTATGGGGATTATCAGTCAAAACTGTTTCAAGCATCATTGATGTCATTGCTCCCCATCTAGCAACTGTGTTTAATGACTGCGTCAGTAGCGGTATATTTCCTGATTTAATGAAACACAGTAAAGTCATACCTTTGTTCAAGGCAGGCAGCGCCTCAGATCCCTCGAATTTCGGACCCATCTCTGTGTTGCCAACCTTGAGTAAAGTATTTGAGAAATTAATTCTAGACCAAATGCTAACCCATTTTAATAAATATAAATTATTTCATGATAAACAGTTTGGGTTTACTAAAGGACGATCAACGACGGATGCTGGTATAGAGCTATTGAAATGTATTTACGAGGCCTGGGAGGATAAGCAGGATGCATTAGGTGTTTTCTGCGATCTATCCAGAGCCTTCGATTGCGTTCACCATGATACATTGGTCAGGAAATTAGATTATTACGGAATAAGGAACAAGGCTCTCGACCTTTTGACTTCTTATTTAAACAATAGAATTCAGAAGGTTGATGTGAACGGTACACGTTCGGTAGGATCTTTGGTTTCGATGGGCGTTCCACAGGGTTCGATACTTGGACCATTTTTATTTTTAATTTATATAAATGACCTCCCTTACTACGTAAGGGATAAAAATAGTATTGTTTTGTTTGCTGATGATACTTCCTTGATATTTAAAATTAAAAGACTATTAGATAATTATGACGAAGCGAACAACGCAATCTCACGAGTGGTTCATTGGTTTAATATAAATAATCTTTGCCTTAATGAAAAAAAAACCAAATGTATTAAATTCACCTTACCTAATGTTACACAGGTGGAAACCAATGTACAACTTAATGGACAGTTGTTGAGCCTTGTGGAATCAACCGTGTTCTTAGGTTTAAGTATCGATGCTAAATTACAGTGGGGATCACATATCGAAAAAATAGCTAGTAGGTTAAGTTCTGCTACCTACGCTGTGAAAAAGATTAGGACTTTTACAGACATAGATACCGCTAGAATAGTTTATATCAGTTATTTCCATAGTATTATGAGCTATGGCATTCTCCTTTGGGGTAATGCCGCAGATTTAAATACAATCTTTGTACTGCAAAAGCGGACGGTGCGGGCAATTTATAAGTTGGGCCCAAGAGTCTCCGAGAAAAGTTCAAAGAAATAAACATTCTAACTGTAGTTTCCCAATATATTTTTGAAAATCTTTTGTATGTTAGAAGAAACATTTCCAATTTTTTAAGGCTTTGTGATATACATAACGTAAATACTAGACATAAAAACAATCTTGTGGTTTGTAATAGTCGACTCCACATGATTAGTAATTCCTTTCAGGGTAACTGTATACGCTTCTACAACAAGCTTCCTAGTGAAATGAAGAATCTACCTCTTCATAAATTTAAAAGCCAAATTAAAAGTAAACTCTGCCAAAAAGGCTACTATAAAATTCAAGACTATTTAGACGATAAACAAGCTTGGATATGAACTGTTTGCTCTCTCTCTATGCTACTCAAATGGAATATTGTACTTAGGTTAAGTAAATATGTTTGTAAATAGACCAAAAAAAAACAGCCCGCTGAGTTTCTTGCCGGAGTCTTCTCAGGACAGGGCCGCGTTTCGAACCGGTGGTCCATTTGCCAAACATTAGATTATTTTTTTTTTTATGACGTTTTGTAAGTGCCGTATTAATGGTCTATGCAGAATAAATGGTTTTTGACTTTTGACTTTTGACACTTCCAAAGTGGTAAAATGTCCTCACCCCCCCTGTATCTTCTAAAATAAGAGAATCATAAAACTAAAAAATATATATGACGTACATTACCATGTAAACTTCCACCGAAAATTGGTTTGAACGAGATCTAGTAAATAGTTTTTTTTAATACGTCATAAATCGTAAACCGCAATTTACCTTTTTTTTTTTGGTTATGTCGGGCTTGAACCGACTAAAACCGCACGCCGTCTCGGCTCTACAGACGCCGGGGTGTAAGGTTACCCATAGAGCATATCCCTCGCACTCCGGCTGACGCTGGGCCATTCGCAGTGTCCCCTCTGATAACAGCAGAGGGGTACCTGGAGCGACCACGTCCCCCCGCGGGCCTTGCAGGCCCGCCATACCCCGACCCCTTCGTGCAATGGGGTTAACTGGCCTCGAAAAGGGCCGGTTGGTCAGACTCTTGGCCGTTGACGTTGACGCCAGCTACTCCAGAGGAGCAATCAATGATGCGTCATCGCCCACGTTGCCCAGGGTGCACCAAACTTGGACGTTATCCAACCAGTCGCACCCCAACCGCAATTTACCTTTCATTCAGTCAACTCAAATATAAAAATGAAGAAATAAAGTATTATCCTACTTGCTGCTACGGTACCCATAATGGGCGAGTTCGACTCGCACTTGGCCGGTTTTTCGAGCGTATGTACGTCTCCTCTGGAGCCCGACGGAAGATGGTCAGGCGTTTGTTCGTCACGTAACCAGGCGGTCGCCGTGTAACGTGACCCCACCAGTGAATACTATATTCCTACAGTTTGCCTGCCATATCATGGAAAAGATCTTCGGTATTGAAGCCAATCACACCTGTAAGTTAGCCGGTAGCAGCTGATGGGGCTGTAGGCATGAGGCTCTGGTGGACGGATTAATACGCATCATTGAACCCATATTACTTATTTCTGGTCTAGATGGCACTGCGTAATATGCCTCAGAATTTTGTTAGATATGTTTACACTAGGTCGCTTAACGACCTCCGTCCTCCATGAGCGCAGGCCTGGGGGTGGCAGGTGAGGCCGCCTGTTACCCCAGCAGAAGCAGACCGGGACGGTGGGGCGAGTGGCGCCCCTCCCCCATACCGGGGCAAGGCGGGGACACCGTGGTTCCCAAACCCGAGGGGGCCTTCTCGAAACCGGAGATGGCCCAGGGTCAGTCGGGGTGCGAGGGATATGCTCTATGGGCAACCTTACACCCGGTCTGTAGACCCGAGACGGCGTGCGGTTTTTGTCACTTCAAGCCCGACATAACCGCCCATGCTGGCCGGGGGGGGGGGTATCCGAAGGGATTTCCGCACGAAAAAAAAAAGAAATGTTTACGCACTATCTAAATTTATTTTAGGTTGGGAAAAATTCCCAATTCATGCGTAGCTGATTAGATCATCCCATGAGACGATAAAACTCATGCATTTTATTTCTGGTTGTTCTTTTTTTATGACTGAATCATATTTCTTGGCTGTTGGCCCTGCGCGGGAGCACAGAGCCACAGACTGTATCTGTATACATTGACCATAGTTTGTAATTAGTTTTTTTTTCCTTTATGTATTCTAATTCTAATTCTAATCTACCCCTGTACCAAATTTCAGCAAAATCGTTTCATTGGTTTAGGCGTGAAAGCGTAACAGACAGACAGACAGAGTTACTTTCACATTTATAATATTAGTAAGGATGTATGTATACCTTTTTAGGGTTCCGTTGCCAAATGGCAAAAAACGGAACCCTTATAGATTCGTCATGTCTGTCTGTCTGTCCGTCCGTATGTCACAGCCACTTTCTTCCGAAACTATAAGAACTATGCTGTTGAAACTTGGTAAGTAAATCTATTCTGTGAACCGCATTATGATTTTCACACAAAACTGGAAAAGAAACAATTAAATTTGGGGGCTCCCCATACTCAGAACTAAAACTCAATATTTTTTTTCATCTAACCTATAAGTGTGAGGTCTTCAAAAATGATATTGAGGTTTCTAATATTATTTTTCTCTAACAGTTTAGAGAAAAATAATATCATTTTTCTCAAGTTTACGCGAGAGATACTTCCAAAGTGGTAAAATGTGTCCCCACCCCTGTAACTTCTAAAATAAGAGAATGATAAAACTAAAAAAAATATATGATGTACCAGGTAAGTATACCAAACAAGTAGTTTTTTTTAATACGTCATAAATCGTAAAACGCAATTTACCTTTCAATCAATCAACTCAAATGTAAAATTTACAAAAAAGCATTATTATGTTACTTACTGCTACGGAACCCTTCATGGGCGAGTCCGACTCGCACTTGGCCGCTTTTTTATTTGTAATGTTTTTGTTTTAAATTATATTTACGTTGTGTGTGCGTACGTGACGTCACGAGTGGCTCCATCTGAAAACCAGCGCTGCGCGTATCTAACGGTATGCGTTTTTTTTTTAAGTGCGGAAATCCCATCGGATACCCCCCGCTGGCCAGCGGGGGTGGTTATATCGTGTCTCGACTAAAACCGCACGGTGTCCTCCCCAAGTGTCCGTTGCCGGGCACCCCGGGTAAGCCCTCGAAAGGATAACCCCAGGGTTGCCGGCGGACTTTGGCCGCCACCGCGTCCTCGCCTGGTGGGGTCGGGTTTAAGCGGGATCTAACGGTATGCGTAGCATTTATTATGCTGAGATGGCGGCCATATTCGGGATCGCACGGTGTGCCTAGATATTCTTAGATTAAAAGATATTTACTTATATATTATGTTAATATGTTCATTGTGCGTGTCCTGGATTATTTTTTTTTCTTTCTTTCATTCTCTTTCTTTTTGAAGATAATATTATGTGCGAAATATATCTTATACGTGTATTAAACATAGACGTATTACATCTATCACGAGCAATTGTATCTATAATAAAATAATATAGCCAGAAATAATCTGAAAATCTGTTAACGGTTCCAAGCATTTACATTTACGAAGTCGCTAAATTTGTAAAACTCCATGACCATCTATTCGTGAATAACGATAACACGGGAAGCGACAGGTAACGCACCTCCCAAAAATGCCTGTACCCAAGTTGGAACTGTTCAGGAAAAACTGTGTTTACATGGCACCACTAACTTTCAACTCCTTACCCAAGGGAATGGCGGAACTACCGCGCTCAAAATTTCTACGAGCATTACGGGAGTGGTTAATTAAACAAAGCTTTTACGACACTTCAGATTTGATGAAGAGCAGTTCCGTTTCGGTGCGCATTGATTGGGAAGCATTGTTTCAGATGTAATTGATAATTTGTTTGACTTTGAAATATTTAGTTTATTAAGATTGTACTATTGCTTGCTATGATAATGTAATCTTGTTGACTGTTCCTAACATTTATGACATATTTTGTAATTTTGACATTTCGATTTTGATTTATTTTAACTTTTGACATGTTTACTTTAATTTTCATGTTTATTTAATATTTTGGTCTCAACATGTAAAGGAGAATGCCCATTCTTGGTTGCGCTTTTAGACGTTCGCGTCAATATTTCAAATGATAAAAAATAATATTGATTATAGTATGACTTTTCAACACTAAAGAGCTTCTATAGAACTTGGGGTTTGAATTTAAATTATAAAGATATAAAACTTGAATGAATAATCGTTTCCATTTTAATTTAATTGTTACCATTATATAAAATAAACCATTGGTGTTAGAATGCAAATATACCACTCTTTTTAAAATAAAATGGTTAAATAATAATACGTGATAATAATTCGTAATGTGACATTCAAATATATTGCAGTTATGAAATCTTAATATTTCGTGTATGTATTCGCAGTTTATTAGTGATAATCAGTTAAAGTTGTAAAATAATGTGTGCTTCAGTGGTAGTTTTCTCTTAATTTATACATGGTATCCCTGTCTTACTCAAACGTAGGTTCAACAGTCTGTGTCACAATATTTTCTTGTTGTTGTTGTTTTTCTCGTTGTAATCATTTAATTTCTCATTAGTAATTTAAATTACCACATGTCAATCTAAAATCATGTAATATTTAATATAAAAAAAACACTATTAGTAACCGAAATTACTAATATTCCCCCTAACCCCTCCAGCTAAGCTTAATTGCTTGTGTTAGGAGTGGGTTCATGTCGGTAGTGTTATGGCCAGGATTCGAACGGTCCTTTTAATCGTAAGGCCGGCTCCTAAACCACTGAGCTACTGACACCTTACCTTAGAAGCACACATGTTACGCCGACGATAATAGTTACTGTGGGGAACGGTAGTGCATTCGACTGCTACGACAGGGGGCGCGGGTTGAATTCCCGCTCAGTGCAAATATTTGTATGCATGAATATGTCTATTTGCATTGGTCTGGGTGTTTCTATGTATAATATGTATGTATTTACAAAAAAAAAATCCGTTCCCGCAGGGGGAACGCACAGGTAGATTTCGTGAAGCAATTAATATTATTTTATATAGAGAACTACGGACCTTAAACAGTTTAATTTTTTGTTCTCGAAAACGGTAACTTTTAGCGAAAAACTTTTCAGACATTTATTTTAGACTTAAAAATGGCCTATCGATTAAAAATGTTTCCGACGGCAAGAATGTTCACCGGTTAGAAGTTATGATTTTTTTCCCGAAAAATTTTGATTTTTCCCCCCTCCACTTTTAGTTAATATTTTAATCTTATAGGTTTATAGTTAAAAGTTGTTGGTATTCATGTATACTATGGGATAAAATTAGAACGGTTCGAATATCTTTCATGGAACGTGAAATTTTGAGGAAAAACTGATTTCACAAAAAGTGAGGCCCTACCGTCCCCTTAGGCCGGATTCCACCCGTTCACGAACTTAAACTAAGTTTACACCCAAGCAATTTTTGACCGCAGTTTGAAAGCGATCGGGGCAAAAATGCGACCGTGAGAGTGCCGCAAATTTTGGGAAGTGGAACCATACATACATATATATATATATATAAACTTTTTGGCCAGTGGTCATTTCGGACTCAGGGGGTCATAACTAGACCTCCTATAAAAAATTTTTTTTTAAATTCGACAGTAGTCAAGAAACCAATAGGTAGATCGATTTCATCGAAATCTACCTAAAAGTATATAAGTATGTTTATCCGCATTCTGGAAGCCATAACACAAGCTAGTTAAACTATGCTTACTTTGGGTCTAGAAAGCGCTGTGTAGAATGTCGTAGAATATTTTATTTATTGTATTTATTCCGACTTACCACATCATCGCTCTGGTGGATACCCATGCGAGTTTCAAGACGTCCCACAAAAAAAATGTCTGCACCAGAACCTCGCCTGTCAATTAGCAGGTGTGTACCTTTTACATACCTTACCATTTACCTTTGCTTGTAGGTGAGATTGCCTTGGGCCCTGAAGATCTTGTTAAGGTCTCAGACACCCACGTTGTGGTCTCATTTTATTTGCGTGACGAAAACCCCCTTGTGCTTCACCTAATCAGAGCTAACGATGAGATGGGTATGCTAGACTTGGGATGGTGGGGCGACTAACGCCCCTCCCCCAAACCGGAGCAATACGGGGACAGTCGGTTCCCAAACCCGAGGGGGGCATCTCGAAACCGGAGATGGCCCAGGGTCAGTCGGGGTGCGAGGGATATGCTTTATGGGCAACCTTACACCCCGGCGTCTGAAGACCCGAGAAAGCGTGCGGTTTTAGTGTTCGTGTTCAATCGTGGGTGTGTAATACACCTCTGCCTACCCCTTCGGGGATACAGGCGTGAAGTTATGTTATGTTGTTGTTGTTTCTTTACGGGAATTTCGTGTGCCTTAGAGAAGATATCCCAGAGACCCCGACCAGCCTTGGTCACCGACATTAATGACCGCGACGTGTTGTTGGGGAGTACGATTCTCTGCTATGGAGAGAGGCGCGCGGAAGCACGTTTCGTCTCTGCCTACCCCAGAGGTTAAAGGTGTGGCTGTATGTATGTGGTGATTCCCCGGTCGAGCAAGCTCATTGGCTCAAAACATGACGTCACCTTATGGAGTTTTCTATTACAAAATTCTTGGTAGACGCACAAAGTTTCGAAATGTGTCCATAGACGGCAATTGGTTGACTCCTATTATGTGAGACCACGAAAGTTGGTTCGCGCAACGTCGGAATAATGTTCCGCTTACGCCCAAATGCAGCTATATCGCCGTCAGAAGTTGCTGAACACTAACAAATTTACAAAAGGTCTTTAGATTGAAATAAATTAATAAATATTCTACGACATTCTACACAGCGCTTTCTAGACCCAAGGTAAGCATAGTTTAACTAGCTTGTGTTATGGGTTCTAGAATACGGATAAACATACTTATATACTTTTTTTAGGTAGATTTCGATGAAATCGATTTACCTATTGGTTTCTTGACTACTGTCGAATTTTAAAAAAAAATCTTCATAGGAGGTCTAGTTATGACCCCCTGAGTCCGAAATGACCACTGGTCAAAAAGTTTATATATATATGTATGTATGGTTCCACTTCCCAAAATTTGCGGCACTCTCACGGTCGCATTTTTGCTCCGATCGCTTTCAAACTGCGGTCAAAAATTGCTTGGGTGTAAACTTAGTTTAAGTTCGTGAACGGGTGGAATCCGGCCTAAGGGGACGGTAGGGCCTCACTTTTTGTGAAATCAGTTTTTCCTCAAAATTTCACGTTCCTTGAAAGATATTCGAACCGTTCTAATTTTATCCCATAGTATACATGAATACCAACAACTTTTAATTATGAACCTATAAGATTAAAACTTTAACTAAAAGTGGAGGGGGGAAAACCAAAATTTTTCGGGAAAAAAATCATAACTTCTAACCGGTGAACATTCTTGCAGTCGGAAACATTTTTAATCGATAGGCCATTTTTAAGTCTAAAATAAATGTCTGAAAAAAGTTTTTCGCTAAAAGTTACCGTTTTCGAGAAAAAAAATTAAACATGTTAAAAATGTTACTGTATTTACTTGTGTGTGTAAGTCCGTAGTTCTCTATATAAAATAATTTTAATTGCTTCACGAAATCTACCTGTGCGTTCCCCTGCGGGAACGGATTTTTTAACATTACTTCACGCCTGTATCGCCGAAGGGCTACCCCTTGGAAGACGATTCGCCAGTTATGTTTAGGTCCCAATGTAATAGGGGGCGAGCGTATTGCCATCTACCGGGCACATTATTAAGCGAGCGATAATCTACATTTTTAATACACACATAACTACGAAAAGTCAGAGGTGTCTGCCCGGGGCGACTGGGGATCGAACTCGAGACCTCGTCTCGGCAGTCCTTTACATCAGGCATACAAATATTTGCACTGAGCGGGAATCGAACCCGCGCCCCTGTCGTAGCAGTCAAATGCACTACGCCACAGAGGTCGTCATATAATAATTTTAATAAGAAAATCAATAAATAATTGTAGTACAATAATTATTTTTGTGATCTTCAGAGGACAAATTTCACATTTTATGTAGTTTTAGAGCTAAGACTATTACCGACAGCGACTGTAATAGCGGCTGCGCCCGCGTCGAATACTGATCCCGTCCGCGATCCTGACCGCGACCCCCAGGAACCAATTTCCCGGTATAAAAACCGGCCAAAGCCAAATGCGAGTCGGACTCGCCCATGAAGGGTTCCGTAGCAGCAAGTAAATTTTTTATATTTGAGTTAATTGAATGAAACGTAAATTGCGGTTTACGATTTATGACGTATTAAAACAACTACTTATTATCTCGTTCTTTCTGTTATTTTTGACGCGAATGAATCTTAATGTCGTGCACATTTTTAGGGATTTTCTTTAGAAAAGCCCTATTGCTATCGAGTTGTCGTCGACGTCGTCGTTGCCAATTTTATGTCACGGTTTTGGGTATGAAGGAGATGAGCTATCGAGTTGCTGTTTTCGGTAATAGATTCGTGCTGGGGTGAACCATTGCAAGATAAACAAAAAATCGCAAAAAAATTTTATCGCAAAATCGAAAATCCCTTGTATTCGGCTGAGCTCGTCTCAGGAATTCAACTTGTTTATGTCTTGTTGGCGAAAGACGGAGGCAGTCGGTCCTATAAAGGCAAGATCCCGTAGGAGTAGGAGATTTGACCCTTTTTTTTTGCGGAAATCCCCCCGGATGCCTTTCGCCAGCCAGTGGGCTCCAAAGTGCAAGGCTTGGATGCAAGCGGTATTGGCGCGCTCGGCTGGTTATGGTGAGGGGTCATGGCTCCCCCCCTCCCCCTCCCGTTAATTATTTGGATCCTGATTCAAATTTTACACCAATAAAAGTATACAAAGTATAGCGTGAGTGGAAACCTTAAGAAAACCAAGCAATTTCGTGGATAGATTATTTCCGACTAACTGTCCGCGTGGATTTCGATAAGTTTAAGTTCTTTTGCATGGAAACCTATTTATTTTCTAAAATAAAAGTAGCCTATGTTACGCCTTGTAACATTACCTATCTACCAATGAAGGTCCCGTCAAAATCGGCCTAGTCGTTCCAGAGATTACCTCTTTCAAACAGACAAAAATGTCAAAAATTGTATTTTTGTTATAAGTATCGTGTATACATTCATGTGCAATCATTTAAAAACCTGTTATTTTAATATTACAAACAGACACTTTAATTTTATTTATTTGTATAAATGATTAAAGGTTTCGTTGTTGAAATTTAAAGAAAGTTCTATCTGCGTCGTCCTCCAAACTTGGTCTTAAGTCCGTACCTGGCCTCAAGCCTCAGATACTTCGGAATCTTCGGATCGACAATATAATCCACTAATAAGTGTTAATAAACTTGAGCTGCATATTGCAACTGGAATACCAAGACGCGATTTTTTATATTTATTTATTTATCGCACGTTTCGAAGTTCAAGTAAACAGATAAAATCGCTAGTCATCCATTACTAAAAACGATAGACACACCATTAAATTTTAATTATCATGTTAGGTACCAAGAAAAGAATGAATGTTTACCTTGCAAAATCCTAGCATCCGTGAGCGTAAACTTATGACGACACAAAACTTCACATATTTCTGCAAATCTCTACCGAAACACTGTTATTTATCACACTAAAACACTACACAAACACAACGTCATAACATTATTTGTTTATGAAATGGTTTTATTCAAAATCAAAACAGTTTTCGTATTATTTTATTTTAACAAAAGTTTTATACAATTTACGTACAAACAGCGTTCGAACACGCCACAGACTAAAAATTGTTTGGGAATGGAGAAGTTCGAAGCGGGATGCCAGGTCAAAAATGTATTGTCCACTAAAATAATGTACTTGGATATAATCTTTTCATAATATATTATACTAGCAACCCAGGTACCGGTTTCGCAGGAGAATAAATTCGTAAAAAAATAACATGCAAGACTGCAGTGCCGCGCCTATCTTTAGATTTTTGTGCGCGATATTTTTAATATTACGATATTTCAGAAGATATTCAATGAAATTGTGTGGTGTAAAAGGCAATTATTATGTTTATGAAATGCTTAATAAAGAATAATAGTGTATTCGTCTAAATAATTTTCCAATTACTAATAAAATGAATATATACAAATAAATCTTAACAAAAAACCATCGTACCTTATATCTAAGTTAAACACAAAAAAGTCTTACGATTAATACCGTCTAGTACATTAATTGTTATAGGTGACTCATTGCTGAGTCATTGTAATCAGGTGGCATAAATTTGGGCTGCTTCTGAAGTTAGAGAACTCATAATAGTTTGTATTAAACTCACATCCAGAGAATTTAATTTTAGTTTCTTAAGAGATAGATATATTCCATCATGGACTTTCTTGTAGGCTTATAAAAGAGGAATAATCTCAGAAAATATTATTTTGTTATATTTCAAAGGGATTAATTAGGCAGCGTACACAATCGAAGCTCTCAGTCGGCTTGATTTCTTATTCATATTGAACTATTATCGTGATATTCCAACAAATTAACACAAAACAGTAGTATAGTAAACATACTCGGGCAAGTGACTTTCGTTTTATACTATGTAAAGATTATTATAATACACTCGTTTCACTTTCCAGTGAGACAGATAACAGCCCGCCATTTGCATCTATCTTTAGTCGTTTCCTATCTTTTAAATAGTGATTTATTCTTCTGAACAAATTTTTCTTTATAATTTCTGTACCATGATTACTCTAATTGGCGTACAATAAAGTTTTTTTTTTAACTAGCATTCTGAGAGTGCCCTAAGAAGTGAAAACACTAAAAAAAATTACATGGCCATCAATGTTGTTCATTATTAATCAGTTCGAAACTTCATCAAGGTCAAAACAATATAATTTTGTTAAGTTTCCAAACGAGTTCATCCACTACAACAGAGATGACGTTGTTATAAAAATATGAAAGCATTCGGTGACGATGACGCGAGTTCCATCATTTTTAGTCACCCATAAAGTGCTCAACGCGCCTAAAGAAAACAAATACTCAATGCGTGTAAAGAAGTTTTCATTTTAAAATTCATATTTATAAAATTAGCAATAACTTTAATACGAATCAACACCAAATTACAAAAATAATAGCGAGCGCGGCGCAGGTGACTCAGACGCCGGAGGTCGCTCGTTGACCTCCGTCCTCCATGAGTGCAGGCCTGGGGGTGGTAGGTGAGACCACCTGTTACTTCAGCAGAAGCAGTCCGGAGCGGCGGGGTGACGCGTGCCCACAACTTTTCTGGGGCAAGATGGGGACACCGTGGTTCCCACAACTTAGGTGGCTATCTCAAAGCCGTAGATGGACCAGGGTCAGCTGGGATGCTAGGGAATTGCCTTATTGGGCCACCTTGCACCCATATAATTAACTAAACTACAATCAGAAATCCAAGACGACGTGTGGTTTTGGTCAGTTCGAGTCCAACATAACCATGCCCACTGGCCGGTGAGGATGGACTGGGGTATCCGTGGGAATTTTAACACGAAAAAAATGCAAACTGAAATGGTTCTCTCTCTCTCTAAATGTTTATATCCTAGATTTAACGTATACCACTTTTCTTCCCAAGAAGTAACCAAGGGATGGCACAGTAAATTCTTTAAAAAACTGATTACGTACAGCACCGTTTGACACAGCTATGAAATATGATAATTTATTTATATGAATATATTTTAATTATTTGAACGAGGTCATACTGACATGAGGAAGGAATATTAAGGAAATTCTACTACAATATATTAATTTAAAATTATAATATTATTGTTATTCCACGTTACTGTTTATATTCTCATCGTATTGTAAAGGTGTAAGATGTAAGACGGTATTAATAATTCAGTATTATTCATCATCATATAATTATTTTCTTTTTAATATTCGCAGCAATTAATAGTATAATATAATTACTATATTTAAAAAAATATTATTTTTCTGTAATCAATGCTTAAACTCCCCAAAACTATCTAATATTTATGGTGCTGACAACATTAAATCTGGTTCTGTTCACCAAGACGGATGTAACATTCCGAAGTGTTTACTAGCTATCAACTAAAACAACCCGTATGACAATGAGATAAAGTTGATATTATTTTAGCCATTACAATACATTCGTTTATTGACAGTTGAATAGGATTATGTAGTTGAGTCAATTACCACAAACAAATCATACCGTCGTGTTAATTATTGTAATCCTTATTGCTATAACATAAGGTTTATTTTGTAAAAGTCTGTGAATAATATTGAATTTGCAAAATGGCGGGCTGAATGATGTCGTGTCGTTTCTTGGTATTGAATAAGTATCATGTTGCCTAAGTTGCGGCTACTAGCGAATATTGCGACCTTGCTGACTAAAATAGCAATCAAATAAATTTGCCACATTCAATGACATTTAATTCAGAACCATATATAACCCGAACTGTTTATTGTGAAATAGGATTTTTAGGGTCACTTTCCTGCGAATTTTGTGGTTTAAGTAAGTAGGTAATTATATAAGTCCGAAATACGTTTTTTTAATGGTTATTACTAATGAAATATTAATGACTTATAAGTACCTGTCGATTAATGTCATTGTACCTACCTTCTGACCAAGAAGCGTTGGCTCAATGTCGAAGAAAATGTCATGCGTTTCAATGGTCTTACCACCGTGAATGTCCAAGACCTGCGAGAAGGTAATGCGTGCGAAAGAGGCGGCGGAGTGGGAGCGGCCAGCGGGAGAGAATCCTACCCTCTCAGGTTCCGCAGTCTGCGGCAAGGACGCCAGTGACTTGTCTACGCTCAGGACTAGCGACCTCCATGATCGGGGCCTGAGGACGGCAGTAGGCCGACTCGCTGTCCTTACAGAAGCAGGCCAAGATGGAGGCGTGTCATGTGTGTCCTACACACGCCTGCCAACTCACCGACGCGGGATCAAACCCGACCCCAAAGGCGAGGCCGCGATGGCCGAAGTCCGTTCGAAACCCTGGGGTTATCCCTTCGAGGGCGTGCCTGGGGTGCACGGCAATGGACGCTTGGGAAGGACACCGTAAGGGTTTAGTTGGTTCGATTCCGACATATCCACCTCATCGCTGGCACCGATGGAGTGAAGCCCGTGGGGGTTTAAAAACGAAATAAAAAATTGATAATGATGTTTGGATGTTTGTTACTGAATCACGCACAAACTGCTGAACGGATCTGCCTGTTATTTGGTACAGGGATAGATTATATAGTCTAGAATAACACAGATACTTTATATCCCTTTTTTTCTTTTTTTTTCGTGCGGAAATCCCTTCGTATATACCCCCGCCGGCCAGCGGGGGCGGTTATGTCGGGCTTGAACCGACTAAAACCGCACATCGTCTCGGGTCTGCAGACGCCGGGGTGTAAGGTTGCCCATAGAGCATATCCCTCGCACCCCGCCGATACTTTATATCCCTGGAATTCCTATGAGTTGCGGGATAGGGATCGGAATTCCTTTCTAATCAGAATCAGGGGCCCGATTCAGTAACGCCACGTTTATAAACGCGTGGTTTCAATTCAATAAGAAAGAAAAACTGTAAAAAATATTTTAGTTTTCAGTATGATTTGTCAAAACAAAACCTTTTTTTTTTTTTTTTTATCGTGCTGAAATCCCTTCGGATATACCTACCTTCACTTTCGAAATAGAAAAGAGGAGTTCCGTAGACGAACTAAAGTTACCAACATAGCAGAGCGAGTCAGCAAGCTGAAGTGGCAGTGGGCAGGGCACATAGCTCGGAGAACCGATGGCCGGTGGGGCAGAAAGGTTCTTGAGTGGAGACCACGTGAAGTGAAGCGGAGGAAGGCCTCCTGCAAGGTGGACAGACGACCTGGCAAAGAGCGCAGGGACTCGGTGGATGCAGGCCGCTACAGACCGGTCGAAATGGAAGTCAATGGGGAAGGCCTATATTCAGCAGTGGACTTCCTACGGCTGATATGATGATGATGATAATTAAACATTCAGTACCACTCATAGTTGATTTCGTTTTCAATTAGATTTTGAGATATTAATATTCGTTAGTTTTGAAATCGTACGCATAAAAAACGTTATTTTACTGAATCGAGCCCCAGGTAAGTATTTTAATGTGATTTTGTACTTTGAAAATGATCGACTGACCCTCATAAGAGTCGAGACTATCGAGAGAGAATTCTACAGCATTCCTCGTTTAGAAATAACTGTAAGTACTAGGTCTGCAAGGCGAATCGCTGCTTGCAATGTTGAGCTGAGTGAGACATCGTGATTCTTGTCCAATAGATTTGACCGCTATTGCGGAATCAGATTTTGAAAATTTTGAACAGTGATCATTCCTCCGTGGCAAGTCCGATTATGAAAATTCTTTTTGAAAGTCACAACTCTGGACATGCTTTCTGAGCGTGTAAAGTTTGGTCACAGTGTCTCGAGCGGTTTTATGTAATTCCATCTGGAATTTTTTTAACGGTGAAATTAATGCTACCACAGAGGAATGCTCTGTGGTAGCATTAATTTTTTCAAAATATATCCATAAACCTTCCTCTGATTGACCTCTTTAATCCTGCCAAATTTGATTCTGATTGGATTAGTAGTTTAGGAGGAGACCTGTGACAAAGAAAATCATGAAGTCTGGTATGAGGAGCTTTCGCTCGACTTCGTCTCACTCAGCTCTAAGAAGCCGAGTTTAAAAACAGTATTAATGATATAGCCGTTTCTAATCATTAGTATGCAATGTGCTACACATCTGTGGCTAGTGGGCCGAAACGTACGTGGTTACTGAGTAGATATTTATACCCAACGAGCTGTGCCCGCGACTTTTTTTTTTATACCACTAAGGTGGCAGACAAGCACACGGCCCACCTGATGGTTACCGGTTACCGCGGCCTATGGACGTGTGCAACACCAGTGGCGTTACACTCGCGCTGCCGACCCTGTAAAGGAAAGGGGATGGGAAAGGAGTTTGGGAGGGGATGGGAAAGGAGTTTGGGCTCCGGCACTCTCACTCACCAAACGGAACGCAACAGTTCAGATACTGTTAGGTACTTGGCGTCGATATTCTGTGAGAGGGTGGTGCTTCCCCGGTCGAGTCGGCCCATTCATGCAACGGCCAAAATGACTGTTGCTTGACTCTACCACTTCAAAAACTTCACCAAACTTAGATCTGGGTTTATATTTTCTTGCGCGGAATCCTAATTCTTTTTCTGAAATTAAAGTAGCCTATTATGTTACGCCTTGTACTTAATATTAGCTATCTACCAGTGAAAGCCCAAATAGAATCGGCCCAGCCGTTTCAGACATTACTTAATTCAAACAGACAGAAATACTTTCTGTCTAACAAAAGTTTAAAAGAATTAGATGGCTAGCAGCATCGCCCCGAGAAATATAATATTTTGGAGAATTTCGAATATCTGGGACGTGTCTAGGTGGCTCAGCTGGTCAGAGCATTCCCCCTGTAAGGCGGGTTCAAGTCCCGTCCTAGATGTTCTCTTTTTCCGATCTAAATGTATAGGAAAAAGTAAGTATACAATTTTCTTTATTTGTTTTTTTTTTTTTAAAGAATATTAGTAACCGAAATAGTATTAGTAACCCCTCCAGCTAAGCTTAATTGCTTGTGTTAGGAGTGGGTTCACGTCGGTAGTGTAATGGCCAGGATTCGAACCCGGGACCTCTCGATCATAGGGTCGACTCCTTAACCACTAAGCTACCGACGCTTCAAAATTCAATGAAATGCTTCAAAACTTCATTGAATAAAAAAAAATCCGTTCCCGCAGGGGGAACGCACAGGTAGATTTCGTGAAGCAATTAACATTATTTTATATAGAGAACTACGGACTTTAAACAATATTTCGTGAAGTCATTTTTTTTTCTTTTTCTCGAAAACAGTAAATTTGAGCAAAAAACGTTTCGGACATTTATTTTAGAGCAAATAATAACCTATCGGTTAGAAATATTTTTTTGCCCCTCTATGACCTATGCTACTTCTATGACCCACGCCGAGCGCATTTTTAACATGTATAATTTTTTTTCTCGAAAACGGTAACTTTTAGCGAAAAACTTTTCAGACATTTATTTTAGACTTAAAAATGGCCTATCGATTAAAAATGTTTCCCACGGCAAGAATGTTCACCGGTTAGAAGTTATGATTTTTTCCCCGAAAAATTTTGGTTTTTCCCCCCTCCACTTTTAGTTAAAGTTTTAATCTTATAGGTTTATAATAAAAGTTGTTGGTATTCATGTATACTATGGGATGAAATTAGAACGGTTCGAATATCTTTCATGGAACGTGAAATTTTGAGGAAAAACTGATTTCACAAAAAGTGAGGCCCTACCGTCCCCTTAGGCCGGATTCCACCCGTTCACGAACTTAAACTAAGTTTACACCCAAGCAATTTTTGACCTCAGTTTGAAAGCGATCGGGGCAAAAATGCGACCGTGAGAGTGCCGCAAATTTTGGGAAGTGGAACCATACATACATACATACATATATATATATATATACATATACTTAAAAGTTATATAAACTTTTTGACCAGTGGTCATTTCGGACTCAGGGGGTCATAACTAGACCTCCTATGAAGATTTTTTTTTTAAATTCGACAGTAGTCAAGAAACCAATAGGTAGATCGATTTCATCGAAATCTACCTAAAAATATGGTACCGTAAGTACCATGTATAAATTCATATGCTTTCATTGAAAAACTGCTATTTTAACGTTACAAACAGACTCTTCAATTTTATTTATTTGTATAGATACTATTTAGAGCTCCGAAGATTATTATAACATAACATAACTTCACGCCTGTATCCCCGAAGGGGTAGGCAGAGTTATATTACACACCCACGATTCGCCAGTTATGTTAAGGTCCCAATGTAATAGGGGGCGAGCCTATTGCTATCTACCGGGCACATTACTAAGCGAGCGATAATTAACATTTATTAATGCACACATAACCACGAAAAGTCAGAAGTGTGTGCCCGGAGCGACTGAGGATCGAACTCGAGACCTCGTCTCGGCAGTCCGTTACGTACGCCACTGGGCTATCGCCGCTCTAAAAATAATAATCTTAATTATTATAAATATTGTAGGACACAGTACACAATAACGCCATCTAGACCCAAACTAAGCAAAGCTTGTCATATGGCTTCTAGAATGCGGATAAACATACTTAAATACTTGTTTCTTGTAAATAAATACATATTATACATAGAAACACCCAGACGAATGCAAATATACATATTTACACTGAGCGGGAATCGAACCCGCGACCTAGAGGTCGCGGGTTCTTAACAGCCGAACGGACTACTGCTATAACGCCACAGAGGTCGTCTTGTACAATATACATAATGTAATTAATTAACTTAATTAATTCCAAGAAAAACAAAATACAACAAGACTTCATGACACTGTGAGCTCATTCTGCGTAAATAGTAACACCAACAATTCAACATAGTTCGGGTACTTTGAGATAACTTTCACTTCAAACTTCAAGACAACAACCATCTTTAGTCTCCCCGTGACCATGGCTGCTGAAAAGCAACCGAAACGTCGGGTTCAATGTAAAATGTAAAATAACATAGAATAAACCGCGATGGAATCCGTTAAAAATAGTTTTATTTCAATACATAACGTATTGATTTGCTTTTGCGCATAATTCACAGGCGAGATTGAACTAATTAAGTCACTTCGCTGGAGGGGTAAATTAGTAATTTCGGTCAGTAGCTTACTCTAAATCGATGGTCATGACCTTATTTGCTAACTCAATAGTCCAAAAATCAGTAAAACACAGATGCGCAAGCGCCGTTAAAAATTAAACTGTGGCATCATTCGTGATGGTCCGCTACCCATCGCAAGATTTTAATCTAACACCAATAACGTTGGAGCGAGATACAACGATACAGTGTGGTACGAGTGCGAGCGAGACGGACATATGTCTCTCAGCGCGGTTGATTGAATTAATTCAGTAATGTCATTGACTTATCGTATTGTATTCTGTTAGTTTTGCATAAAAAACTGTTACATACTACGACTTATTATGAACAGTATTATAGGTAGGTATGTTTATTTAAACAATCTATTTGCAATAATATCACAGCTAAACAGTGAACAGGATGTATTTTATTACCCGACTGCGCCAGAAGGAGGGTGTATGTTTTTCGAGAGTATGTTTGTACTTATAATAGTTTTTGGCACGTTCTGCAGCCCGAATGATGGATTTTAGCTTGAGAGGTGTCGTTTGTTGGGTATATCAAAATAATAAAAAAAACAAAATGGCGGATTGTTGGCGCTAAAATGTATGTTATTAAAAAAATATTTTCACTCAAACTTTCGAGTAGGGTATCAAAATGACACCGTTGTTCCCTTAACCCGAGGGGGCCATCTCGAAACCGGAGATGCACCAGTCGGGGTACGAGGGATATGCTCTTTGGGCAACCTTACACCCCGGCGTCTTAAAACCCGAGATGGCGTGCGGCTTTAGTCGGTTCAAGCCCGACATAACCGCCTCCGCTGACCGGCGGAGGGGGGGGGGGGTTAATCCGGAAAAAAGGGTCTCAAAATGAAGAGCTTTAAGGTGATTTTAAAAATATATATCATAACAAAAAAGTCTACAATAAAATTATTAAAAAAAGAAAAATAACCCGACTGCCCTAAAAAGACCGAAACAAGTTTGATAGCAGGCGGGACCCAGATGCAAATCATAAACCGAAAGAAAATTAATGGGTCCCGCCTGCTATCAGACTTGTTTCCGTTTTAGGTAGATTTCGATGAAATCGATCTACCTATTGGTTTCTTGACTACTGTCGAATTTAAAAAAAAATTCTTCATAGGAGGTCTAGTTATGACCCCCTGAGTCCGAAATGACCACTGGTCAAAAAGTTTATATATATATATATATATATATATATATATATATGTTTATGTATGGTTCCACTTCCCAAAATTTGCGGCACTCTCACGGTCGCATTATTGCCCCGATCGCTTTCAAACTGCGGTCAAAAATTGCTTGGGTGTAAACTTAGTTTAAGTTCGTGAACGGGTGGAATCCGGCCTAAGGGGACGGTAGGGCCTCACTTTTTGTGATATCAGTTTTTCCTCAAAATTTCACGTTCCATGAAATATATTCGAACCGTTCTAATTTTATCCCATAGTATACATGAATACCAACAACTTTTAATTATAAACCTATAAGATTAAAACTTTAACTAAAAGTGGAGGGGGGAAAAACCAAAATTTTTCGGGAAACAAATCATAACTTCTAACCGGTGAACATTATTGCGGTCGGAAACATTTTTTATCGATAGGCCATTTTTAAGTCTAAAATAAAGGTCTGAAAAGTTTTTCGCTAAAAGTTACCGTTTTCGAGAAAAAAAATCCGTCCGTTGTTCTCTATATAAAATAATATTAATTGCTTCACGAAATCTACCTGTGCGTTCCCCCTGCGGGAACGGATTTTTTTTTTTGTACTGGTGTAGAAATTTGATGACACAAATTTTTCACAAAATTCGGCTGGCTACCCATTTCCGCACGAAAAAAAAAAAAAAAAAGGTATATTATGTCAAGAACTTGATTCATGTCATGCAAGACTACAGATCAGAAGATACAGGTCACCATTCCATTCCCTGACGCCTCGTCAGAGGTATTTTCACGCCCCTCTTGAAGACCCCGGAACCCGGTACAGTAGTCCAGTTCTTTATTCTGCGACAAAAAAAGGGGCCAAGTGCGAGTCGGACTCGCCCATGAAGGGTAGCAGCAAGTAACATAATACAGTTTTTTTTTAAATTTTGATATTTGAGTAAGTTGAATGAAAGGTAAATTGGGGTTAAAGATTTATGACGTATTAAATTAAAACTATTTACTAGATCTCGATCAAACCAATTTTCGGTGGAAGTTTACATGGTAATGTACATCATATATTTTTTTAGTTTTATCATTCTCTTATTTTAGAAGTTACAGGGGGGGGGGGGGGGGAGTAATTTTACCACTTTGGAAGTGTCTCTCGCGCAAACTATTCAGTTTAGAGAAAAATGATATTAGAAACCTCAATATCATTTTTGAAGACCTATCCATAAATACCCCACAGGTGGGTTTGATGAAAAAAAAATTGAGTTACAGTTCTAAGTATGGGGAGCCCCCAAAATTTATTGTTTTTTTCTATTTTTGTGTGAAAATCTTAATGCGGTTCACAGAATACATCTACTTACCAAGTTTCAACAGCATAGGTCTAATAGTTTCGGAAAAAAGTGGCTGTGACATACGGACGGACAGACAGATAGACATGACGACCGTTCCGTTTTTTGCCATTTGGCAACGGAACCCTAATAATAAATTGCGGGTAAAAAATACTTTCATAAACCAGCGGCGATAGCCCAGTGGCGTACGTAACAGACTGCCGTGACGAGGTCTCGAGTTCGATCCCCAGTCGCTCCGGGCACACACCTCTGACTTTTCGTAGTTATGTGTGCATTAATAAATGTTAATTATCGCTCGCTTTATAATGTGCCCTTCGATACCCCACGCCGGCCAGCGGGGGTGGTTATGTCGTGTATCGACTAAAACCGCACGGTGTCCTCCCCAAGTGTCCGTTGCCGGGCACCCCGGGTAAGCCCTCGAAAGGATAACCCCAGGGTTGCCGGCGGACTTTGGCCGCGCCACCGCGGCCTCGCCTGGTGGGGTCGGGTTTAATCCCGCTTCTGTGAGTTGGCAGGCGTGTGTAGGGCACACACGACACACCTCCGCCACGGCCTGCTCCTGTAAGGACGGCGAGTCGGCCAACTGCCGTCCTCAGGCCCCGATCATGGAGGTCGGTAGTCCCGGGCGTATAGATGAGTCTGCGGCGTCTTCGCCGCAGACTGCGAAACTCGAGGGGCAGGGTTCTCTCCCGCTCCCTCTCCACCGTCTCTTTCGCGCGTATTACCTGATCGCAGAATAATGTGCCCGGTAGATAGTAATAGGCTCGCCCCCTATTACATTGGGACCTTAACATAACTAGTGAATCGTAGGTATGTAATACACCTCTGCCTACCCCTCCGGGGATACAGGCGTGAACTTATGTATTATAAATAAAATACTTGTAGTGCGTCTCTTACGTTACCTAAGCAGAGGAAAGTATCTACAACACAATTCTAAGGAAACAATTTGCAGTAGGTACCTATTTACCCATTATGGAGGATTGGCTGGAGAGGCGACACGGAAGCCTCTCGTACCGACTGACGCAGGCGATCTCCGGGAAGGGGTGCTTCGGGGACCACCTGCATCGGATCAGGAAGGAGCCAACGCCTGAGTGTCATCACTGCGACGCGAGCGAGGACTCAGGGCTGCACACGCTGACGAACTGCCCGGCGTGGGAGGCGCCGAGGCGTGACCTCGTGGCAGCCATCGGGGTGGGAGTCCTCTCGCTCGGCAGCATGATTGCGGCAATGGTGCGGAGCGCGAGCGCGTGGGCCGCCGCCGCCTCCTTCTGCGAGCATGTAATGCTCGCGAAGGAGGCGGCGGAGCGCACCCGGGAGAGACTTAGAACTCTCCCGGTCTGCCGAGCCCGCAACTTGCTCGCCGCGCGTCGCAGGCGACTCAGGCGCCGGAGGTCGCTTAACGACCTCCGTCCTCCATGAGCGCAGGCCTGGGGGTGGCGGGTGAGGCCACCTGTCACCCCAGCAGAAGCAGGCCGGGACGGTGGGGCGACTAGCGCCCCTCCCCCAAACCGGGGCAAGACGGGGACACCGTGGTTCCCAAACCCGAGGGGGCCATCTCGAAACCGGAGATGGCCCAGGGTCAGTCGGGGTGCGAGGGATATGCTCTATGGGCAACCTTACACCCCGGCGTCTGTAGACCCGAGACGGCGTGCGGTTTTAGTCGGTTCAAGCCCGACATAACCGCCCCCGCTGGCACGCGGGGGGATATCCGAAGGGATTTCCGCACGATAAAAAAAAAAAAAAAAATGTACCTATTTACCCATTGATATACGGTTAAAACGTTTTTAGTCAAAGTTAGCCTAGTGGTATGGGTAAAGGACTGCTGAGACGAGGTCTCGGGTTCGATCCCAGGTATTACCATGGCACACACCAATGACTTTTCGATGCTTTTCGAAGTTATGTGTGTATTTATCGCAGGTTTATAAGTGCCCGGTTAATGGCAATAGGCTCGCCACCTATTACATTGGGACCTAAAACATAAACTGGCGAAACGTGGGTGCTAGCACCTCTGCCTACCCCTTCGGGGATATAGGCGTGAGTTTATGTTATGTTATATGTCCTTAAGACGTCACAGGAAATAACATCATTATTAATTCACCAGCTTTTGCCCGCGGCTCCGCCCGAGAGCAATTCTGCCCCCGTTTACTTTTCCCATGGGAACTTATTCAAGGGATAAAAATAGTGTATGTGATCCGTTCAGCTGTTTTCGAGTGAAAGATTAACAAACATCCGTACCTACATCCATATTCACACTCACTTTCGCGTTTATAATATTAGTAGGATATAACGGTGGTAGCCTAGTGGTGTGGGTAATGGACTGCTGAGACGAGGTCCCGGGTTCGATCCCAGGTTTTACCATGGCACACACCAATGACTTTTCGATGCTTTTCCAAGTTATGAGGGTATTTATCGCAGGCTTATAAGTGCCCGGTTAATGGCAATAGGCTCGCCACCTATTACATTGGGACCTAAACATAAACTGGCGAAATGTGGGTGCTATCACCTCTGCCTACCCCTTCGGGGATATAGGCGTGAGTTTATGTTAATTCATTAGCGACGCGCCCTTTTTGTTTCTTTTCGTGCGGAAAGCCTCCGGATACCCCCCTGCCGGCCAGCGGGGGTGGTTATGTCGGATTCGAAGCGACTAACACCGCACGCCGTCTCGGGTCTTCAGACGCCGGGGTATAAGGTTGCCCATAAAGCATTTCCCTCGCACCCCGGCTGACCCAGGGCCATCTCCGATTTCGAGATGGCCTCCTCTGGTTTGGGAACCAAGGTGTCCCCATCTTACCCCAGAAAGAGAAGGCCCGCTTCTGTTAGGGTTACAGGCGGCTCCACCTGTCACCCCCAGGTCTGCGCTTATGAAGGACTCCGATGCCTCAGTCGCCTCCGTGCCTCGCGGGCTCTGCGTATCGGACAGTCTCCCTCGGATCCCTTCCTACGCCTCCTTCTCGAGCATTAATTGCTCGCAGAAGGAGGCGGCAGTGGCCCACGTGCTCGCACTCCACACCATCGCCGTGAGCAAGACTCCGAGCGAGAGGACTCCCACTCCGAGGGCTGTCACGAGGTCCTGCCTCGGCACCTCCCACGCCGATCATTCAACGTGTACAGCCCTGAGTCCTCGCTTGCATCACAGTGGTGGCACTGAAATGTTAGCTCCTTCCTGTTCTGCCACAGGTGGTCCCTGAAGCACCCCTTCCTACAGATCAGCTGCGTCAGCCGGTACGAGAGGCCCCCGTGTCGCGTCTCTAGCCAGTTGTTCATGATGTGCCTTACCGCCGCTACTACGGCGTGCCCTATTAGCGACGCGCCCTACCTTCATCGTCGTCATGCGATCCCTAATCCAAATTGTTTGATTTACTTTTCTTTTTACGAGAGCAACTGCCGTCTGACCTCCCCCCCCTAGAGAAAAGCCCGCGCTGAGCTTTGTCCGTCATTCTTTTCAGAGAAATTGTAATGTATTGTCATCCGTATGACACATATTCACAAAGTTTCAAATCTAACTTCACGCCTGTATCCCCACGATTCACCAGTTATGTTTAGGTCCCAATGTAATAGGGGGCGTGCCTATTGTCATTTAACGGGCACATTACTAAGCGAGCGATAATCAACATTTGTAAATTTTGTAATACACACATTGTTCACGCCTAACAAAACATAAGGAGCAATCCACGTGAACGTGTTATTTTACGTCATGACCTTCACATCCTTCAAACTCAAAAATGTCATCGTTTTCAAAATCATCACTCTTTCCTCTGTAACCGTTGCAATTATACGTGTCATCAAGCAGTCAACGCAGTTTAAATTTGAGTTTTTTAACCTAACCAGGATTCATATAATACCGGTCCATAACACACATAACTACGAAAAGTCAGAGGTGTGTACACGGGGCGACTGAGGATCGAACTCGAGACCTCGTGTCGGCAGTCCGTTACGTACACCACTGGGCTATCGCCGCTATTGGCCGCTATGGGCTATGTGTATGTTTCAAATCTATTATGACAATCATACAAGTTGAATAAATATGGTATCGCGAAAGACCAATACTGGACCAGCAACTGTGACTTTGATACAGATACAGATGACATTACAAAAATCCGTTCCCGCAGGGGGAACGCACAGGTAGATTTCGTGAAGCAATTAATATTATTTTATATAGAGAACTACGGACTTACACACACAAGTAAACACAGTAACATTTTTAACATGTTTAATTTTTTTCTCTCGAAAACGGTAACTTTTAGCGAAAAACTTTTCAGACATTTATTTTAGACTTAAAAATGGCCTATCGATTATAAATGTTTCCGACAGCAAGAATGTTCACCGGTTAGAAGTTATGATTTTTTCCCGAAAAATTTTGGTTTCCCCCCCTCCACTTTTAGTTAAAGTTTTAATCTTATAGGTTCATAATTAAAAGTTGTTGGTATTCATGTATACTATGGGATAAAATTAGAACGGTTCGAATATCTTTCATGGAACGTGAAATTTTGAGGAAAAAATGATTTCACAAAAAGTGAGGCCCTACCGTCCCCTTAGGCCGGATTCCACCCGTTCACGAACTTAAACTAAGTTTACACCCAAGCAATTTTTGACCGCAGTTTGTAAGCGATCGGGGCAAAAATGCGACCGTGAGAGTGCCGCAAATTTTGGGAAGTGGAACCATACATACACATATATATATATATATATATATATGTATATATATATATATATATATATATATATATAAACTTTTTGACCAGTGGTCATTTCGGACTCGGGGTCATAACTAGACCTCCTATGAAGATTTTTTTTTAAAATTCGACAGTAGTCAAGAAACCAATAGGTAGATCGATTTCGGGGTGTGTGTTGGGGGGTGTGTGTTGGGTAACCTCCTCGAGTGTCGCTCCTATTCCGATCCCGCTGCAGTCCGGGGGGAACGGAATCGGAGCGGCCGGTACACCCTGGGCGGCGGTCAATGGCTTCCCCTTCACCCCTTCATAGGGTCGGCATTGATCGTCGGCCAATACCCAACGTGGCGGGAACACATCGCTCTCCGTACTCCTCTACTTTCAGAGGAGACAGGATGAGCGATGCTGTTAGTGGTGAGATGGCCCAGGGTCAGCCGGGGTGCGAGGGATATGCTCTATGGGTAACCTTGCACCCCGGCGTCTGAAGACCCGAGACGGCGTGCGGTTTTAGTCGGTGCAAGCCCGACATAACCGGCCCCGCTGGGCGGCGGGGGGGTATCCGAAGGGATTTCCGCACGATAAAAAAAAAAAAAAAAAGGTAGATCGATTTCATCGAAATCTACCTAAAAAGCGCGCCATGCTCATACAAATAGGTGTCGAAATTCATTACCTCATTTATCCAGGTTCACAGTCCTATATTCCACATTCGAACTTCAGAATACATTTCTGCCTCATCCAGGAATCGTGATACAATTTTTTGTTCTAATTATTAGTGGTATCTAGAAGTCATTGCATTCTACCCGACCCGGGAATCCTAATACCCATTACCAGCTTTCCACCCACTGTGCCACTAGCACTCAAAACTCCACAAAATATTCCTTTATTAAAACCCTCAACTCCATCCAAATAATACCTTCACATGAACAAAAGCAGACGCTTAAATAAATATTTGATAAGCGAAGGGGCGTTTAAAACAACCCCTTCTCAGTAGGAGGGGTTCCAACTAGCCACGCCTATCAAAACCCACCCTTATGCGTCAGTATTCGTTTGTCTGTCGTACGGATCGCGTCGGTTGTTGTCTTATGCGACTGCGATTTTTAGTCGCAGCGATTTATCGTACCGTGACAAGTTTGTGACAGTGAGTTTGGTTTTGTGTGGGTAGTTTACAAAAGGTATGAATTATGACTTCTATGTATATTAAAAAATTGTTCACGAAATTCTATAAACCAACCATCAACTATGAGCAACTTTTTGTAGCGGTTATACAGATGGCATTACAAAAAGAATCATCAAAATCGGTTCACCCAATCGAAAGTTAAGAGGTAACAAACCAAAAAAATTAATAAAAACAGTCGAATTGAGAACCTCCTCCTCTTTTCGAAGTTGGTTATAAGGCACGCTATGATTATACAGATAGGCGTCAAAATGTATGGTGACGTAAACTTAATTCACCTAGGTGCATTACATACACTTTTAGGAAACTTTAAACACATGGGTGCATTAAAATAACTCTTAGAAAACTTTATTAACCTGACCTAATTTACTTAAGTGCATTTAAGTCACTTTTAGTAAACTTTAAACATCTGGGTGCATTAAAATGACTCTTAAAAATCTTTATTCACCTGAGCTAATTCACCTAGGTGCATTAAATACACTTTTAGTAAACTTTAAACATCTGGGTGCATTAGAAAGACACTTAAAAAACTTTATTCACCTGAGCTAATTCACCTAGGTGCATTAAATACACTTTTTCACTCCTCTTGCTCAAAAAGACCGTCACTGTGGCGTACCAGAGCGAAGAAAAAATAGCAATTCTTCCCCTAGGGGAAAAAGTTTTTTATGAAACAACCAACAAGAAAAATTACCTTATTAAGCGTTATTGTACCCGTGCATTTCTGCACAACGCCACACAGCTCATCCATTTTTTTACTGTCGCATTTTATAATAATTGGCAATCTTTTCGGAAGTTAACGCGAATATCACACATTGAAATAAAAATATTTTTAACGGATTCTATCGCGATTTATTTTGATGTTATTTTATATTTTACATTGATCCCGACGTTTCGCTTGCTTTTCAGCAGCCATGGTCACGGGGAGACAGTCTCCCCGTATAATCCAAAATAAATTGCTATAGAATCCGTTAAAAATAGTTTTATTTCAATATTGGCAATCGTCAAATAAAAGTATTGTTCCGCCTTTTCTATTAATGAAACAAATATCACTATCTAAATGGACTTCCATTGAATAAAACACAGGCTACACTGGTCTAGGATAGAGAAAACTAATTCACAAGGATCCTATGATTAGGATAATCCAAGAATAATGAAAATCAAAACAGGGAAATAACAATGATCAATCAGTGTTTTTTTTATCAACCAATTTTCCTGTGTGTAGTTTACATACAAAGATAATCATTACCTACTCATTTTAGTTGGTAGAACTACGGGCAAACAAAGTTGCCCTTAGTCCTATCGATAGGATTACGGTAAATCAAAATTTCCCGTGGATCGATTGAACGAAACACTGCCAAAAAAAATTGCCCATGGATCGATCAGTAGAACTCCGTGATCGGACCACGGGCAATAAAGGAAAATATATTTGTCATAACACAACAATAAAGTATAAAATAAAATAAATGATTAAAATGTTTAAAAAAACCGACTGTCGCTTGGTTCCCCCGGTGACCCCGGCGTCTGAAGACCCGAGACGGCGTGCGGTTTTAGCCGGTTCAACCCCGACATAACCGCCCCCGCTGGCCGGCGGTATCCGAAGGGATTTCCGCACGAAAAAAAAGAAAAAAAATTGTTTCGGTCTTTTTAGGGCAGTCGGGTTTTTTTTTCATTTTTAAATAAAACATTTTAGTTTGTAATTTACAAAAAAGAAACACGTTATTGTAGGAGACATTTGTCATAGTAAGTATGAAAGCGGTATTTATGACTCAGTTATGTAGGCATATGTAGGCAAACCCATCACAATATAAGGAAACTTAAATTGATTTAATGTCTATAGTATGCTTAAGACTATATACTCTTATTAAATAAACTAATCTTATTACTCGTAACGTTTACTTTATTCCTTCTACCTACCTTAAAACCTCACTCGTTACATACACAAACTTGTATTTTACAAAAACCAACGAAAGGATGCCTCGAATCGGTTTAGCGCCGAAAAAGTAATGTCATCCGTGCAAAAACGGTGTTGCCACCTTACAAAAGTGTTGCCAAAGAAGCAAAACCTATTCGGCCTTATGCCATTTTTGATATAAATCGATGAAATGCTAACACTCGCAACCGGCGGCGGGCTTGTAAGAAAACATTTATAGACGTACAGTTAAGGGCAAAAATCTTTCCTACTGTTGTCTTGGACTGTACTTTAGACGTGTAGTGACGACTTTTTAGGTCTCTTTGGCGGTAAGCGCGACTGCGGAGGACATCCAACCAACCATTAATCCTGTAACTAATATTATAAACGCAGAAGTTTGTAAGTGTAGATGTATAACATGACATAACTTCACGCCTGTATCCCCGAAGGGGTAGGCAGAGGTGTATTACACACCCACGATATGTTTAGGTCCCAAATGTAATAGGGGGCGAGCCTATTGTCATCTACCGGACACATTATTAAGCGAGCGATAATTAACATTTATTTATGCACACATAACTGCAAAAAGTTGCCCGGGGCGACTGGGGATCAAACTCAAGACCTCGTCTCAGCAGTCCGTTACGTACGGCACTGGGCTATCGCCGCTTTTTATAGATGTATGGATGTTTGTTACTCTTTCACGCAAAAACGGCTGAACGGATCTGGCTGAAATTTAGTACAGGGATAGATTATAGTCAGGAATAACACATAGGCTTCTTTTACATGTGGGCGGAAACGCGGGCTACAGCTATCTACTAGCTGTTGCCCGCGTGGTATTCTGATCCCGTTCCCGCTACCCATGGGAACCTATTCCCGGGATGAAAAGTAGCCTATGTGTTATTCGAAACTGTAATCTATCCCTGCATTCATTTTCAGCCAGATCCGTTGAACAACAAACATAAATACATACATACATACTCACAAACTTTCGCGTTTATTGTATTATTAGTAGGATACCTACTCTATCCGCACACGTGTTCCCTTCTTACAATACCGGGCGTGAAAAAGTATCTGTATAGCCCGTCAAGGTCGGGAACACCATTTAGGATCGACAGCATTTAGAATGGAGGCCTGAACCTAACCCAGTGTTAACGAGTAACACCATCTAGCGGCGAGAAGGAGCAAACTTAGCGGGGCGGCGGCGGGGGGTGGACGCAGCGGAGCGAGGTCTACGGCCGGACAACGAGGACACTACGAGACAAGCCTTCTGACCACACACAGTGCAAGGCGTCTATACCAATAATGTATATTTTTTGTAAATCTGAAAAGAAATACCGGGTGTCTATAAAAGACCTCCGGGGTTTTAAAAATTCATATCTCACTAAGTATAAAAGATAGCAAAATTTAGTCGATTTCTCTGAAAAGAGTAGCTCAAAAAGTTTTACTCATACCAATTGGGAATGTTTGTATCAACTGTTAGCGGCGCTGCAGGGCGTTGACGTTGAAATGACGTCGCGAAATTTGAAATGATGGCGACTCGGCAACAAAAGGCTCAATGTGTTATTTGGCTACTGTGATATGTTGGAGGAGTATCTTTTTCCTCAGTGAGATGAGATTGGACTTTTTCTTGGATTTTTTCTTCTGGGGGCATATCAAGAATCTTGTGTATGCAGAGAAAATTCGTGATGTTCAACATCTCTGGGAACAAATAGTCAATTGTGTGGCAACCGCCACACATACATGCTCGCCAGGACATGGGAAGAGGTAAATACCGTTTAGACGTCTGCCGTGCCACTAACGGGGCTCATATAGAACTTTACTAAGTGTTAAAAAAAACTTGAATATGTAAGTTTTTCAGTCATATATAAAACATGTATGTATGTTTTTTATTTCATTAAAATATTTTGCCTCAAAACCCCGGAGTTCTTTTATAGACACCCTGTATAGTACTTACATAGTTTAATAGTCTTAATAAACGCTTCATTAATTTCGTCGAACCCTGTTCTCATCCTGGAAGGCACAAACACACGAACACCGCAGTCACACAATCAACAGCTGGGTGAAGCTCCACAACAAAACTCCAAAACACCCAGCTTCTCAAGATACAGCGGGGTCAGTCAATTGACAGACTGAATTTAAAAATGAAACAAAAATTATGGCGCACTGGTGATTGCTGTGGGACACTTACTCTTGAGCTTATATACTGTGTTAGTTACCGTACATACACTTACGTCTTTTTCCTAATGGGGTAGGCAGATGGACCCTATGGGGGGTCCGCGAGAAGCCCCTGGGGAGTCCATGGTCACTCACTACTCATTCCACTTGCCAAGATCTTGACATACGCTTTATTTTTTAATTGTGGAAACCCCCACGGGCTTCACCCTCACCGTTGAGTGATGATATGGGTATGTCGGAATCCAACCGACTAAAACCACACGGTGTCTTTCCCATGCGTCCATTGCCGGGCACCCCGGGTACGACCTCGGAAGGATAACCTCAGGGTTCCAGGTGGACTTCGGCCATTGTGGCCCCGACTTTGGGATCGGGTTTGATCCCACGTCGGTGAGTTAGCAGGCGTGTGTAGGACACACAAGATACGTCTCCGTCTTGACATGCTTCTGTAAGGACGTTGAGTCAGCCGACTGCCGTCCTCAGGCCCCGATCATGGAGGTCGGTAGTCCTGGGCGTAGACGAGTTCTCTCCCGGTCCCTCTCCGCTGCCTCTTTCGCGCGCATTACCTGCTCGCAGAAAGAGGCGGCGGCGTGCCACTTGCTCCCGTCGGAGACCACGGCTCTCACCATGGTCTCCAGCGAGAGAACATCCACGCCCAGGAAACGCTGTTCTACATCCGTAATTGTTTTCATACATGCTCGCCCGTTGTGGGTACTACAGTTACCATGCTAAATACAATATTGTATCGTACGCATAAGAAGGCAAGCAATATATTAACTAGAATACAATACATACAACAGAATATTATACTTATAGACAATAGAATCTGTATCTAAAGGGTAATGTGGTCATCATCAATTAACCGCAATTCATTTTAACAAACACATTGAAATAAAAGTATTTTGAACGGATTCTATCGCGACATATTTGTTGTTATTATATTATTTAGATACAGTGATCTCTGCGGCAATGGTGCGGAGCGCGAGCGCGTGGGCCGCCGCCGCTTCCTTCTTCGAGCATGTAATGCTCGCGAAGGAGACGGCGGAGTGTGCCTGGGAGAGATTTAGAACTGTCTCGGCCTACCGAGCCCGCAACATGCTCGCCGCGTGTCGACTTAGGCGCTCCATGGGCGCAGGCCTGGGGGTGGCAGGTGAGGCCACCTGTCACCCCAGCAGTAGCAGGCCGGCGCGACGCGTGCCCCCCCTCTCAGGGGACACCGTGGTTCCCACACCCGCTGGGGCCATCTTAAAGCCGTAGATGGCCCAGGGTTATTCGGGGTGCGAGGGTTATTTTTTATGAGCAAGACCCGAGACGGTGTGCGGTTTTAGTCGGTTCAAGTCCCACATAACCGGCCCCACTGGCCGGCGCGGCGGGGGGATATCCGAAGGGATTTCCGCACGAAGAAAAAAAAGATACACTGATCTGGACGTTTCGGTTGCTTTACAGCAGCCAGCAACAGGGGGAACTGAAAAGTAACCATTTAACATTCGCATAAACTTGTGATAATATCAGTACTCATTTAAATAAACAGAATTAGGAAATATCTCGACATACTCCGAGCCTTTTCAATCTAACTTCGAAACAGCTGAACTTCTAAAGTTCTATAGAGTAATCTTCTCCGGTTTTAGTATACTCGACTCGAAGTCGGTTATATTTTTTTAGGGTTCCATAGCCAAATGGTAAAAAACGGAACCCTTATAGATTCGTCATGTCTGTCTGTCTGTCCGTCCGTATGTCACAGCCACTTTTTACCGAAACTAAAAGAACTGTGCTGTTGAAACTTGGTAAGTAGATGTATTCTGTGAACCGCATTAAGATTTTCAGACAAAAATATAAAAAAAATACAATAAATTTTGGGGGTTTCCCCATACTTAGAACTGAAACTCAATTTTTTTTTCAATTCAAACCCATACGTGTGTGGTATCTATGGATAGGTCTTCAAAAATGATATTGAGGTTTCAAATATTATCGTTTTCTAAACTGAATAGTTTGCGTGAGATATACTTCCAAAGTGGTAAAATGAGCCGCCCCCCCACCCCTCCGTAACTTTTAAAATAAGAGAATGATAACATAAAAAAAAAATGATGTACCATGTAAACTTCGACTGAAAAAATGGTTTGTAAGAGATCTAGTAAGTAGTTTTTTTTAATACGTCATAAATCGTAAACCGCAATTTACCTTTCATTCAATCAACACAAATATAAAAATTAAAAAAATACATTATTATGTTACTAGCTGCTACGGAACTCTTAATGGGCGAGTTCGACTCGAACTTGGCCGGTTTTTTTTAATAGTTTGTATTGCATTTTTCTCCACAAATCTGTGTGAATTATTGCAAACAGTGAATTATTGCAGCTCTGTGTGAATTATTGCAAACCTATCGCTGTTTTTATGTCTATTTTCAACGGACTTGTCAACAACTTAGTTTTGTATCATAAACGACTTCATACATTATGATATTGGTTGATAATTGTCGCAGTGGGGGGTGAGATTCGAAGCGAGGGGCACGACACGGTGGCCCCACGTCGCGCCAGTGATCAAACGTCGCCAGACGTCAACCACATCAGTAGGGTGACTGTCAATTAGGACAGGTTGTGCGGTACAGTCTCTTTATCGCTGGTTGCATCCAAAGCTTGCGTTTTAAAGGCCGGGATCCGCTGTCATATTCCTTCCTTCTGTAATTTGGTTTAGTTGGCTAATATGGGAGAAGCAGCCACCTGACCCTAAAACCCCGCGGACCTGGGGCTCTAAAGTACAAGCTTTGGTTGCTTGGTATACATATCTATGTAGCTAGGGCTTTTTTTATGAATGATAGGCTCACGTTTGTCCTCTATCTCACCTGGTCGTAAGTGAAGATGTGGACTGCGGTGGATCACGTTTGGAACGATGGACGATGGAACTTGTTCACTCGAGACTGGAAGATTCCGAGGTTATAGCTTTCCGGAAACACAGACTCAGGCAGGCAATTCCATTCCTTAGCTGTACGCATAATACATGTGTCGCCGAAACGTTTCGTGCGTATGAGTGGAATATCCACCATGTAGCGGTGGCGCGTCGCTGTGCGTCTGGTCGTTCGTTTGTGGAAAGGGCTTGGAGATATCAAGTTGTGCAATTCCAGCGCACACTCTCCAGGTAAAATTTCACCTCAAATTTAATAGTTCAGTTACACTCGCGGCTCATTTCGCAGCAGTCACAGCTCGTCTCGTGTCTCACGCTAGCGCGTCCTATGGCGCGAGTTCATCAATTATGCTCACACTCTCGTGATGTCGTTAGTAGTCTTTTCACTATTAACTATGGATCCCTTTGACTCGTGGACAAAAAACCGCAACGGCCGCTAGCGTTATGCTGCTCGTGATTCGGCTCGCGGCTCATCTTGCATCTCGCGCGAGAGTGTAAATCACTACATATTATAAAACAAAGTCCTTCGCCACGTCTGTCTGTCTCACTCGCGATAAACTCAAAAACGATTGCATCGATTTTCATGCTGTTAGAGTGGTTCTCGAAGAAGGTTTTAGTGTATGTCAAATTTTTGTATACATTGGCTAAAATATTATGATATTGGTGGTGTTGGAAAAATATAAACCGTCTGGGAGCTTTCCACGAAAACGCTGCCCTTTGAGATGTAACAAAATGACGTATGATGGAATTGTGTATATTATATAGGTTGTGATGGTGGAATAGGGTCCCATGGGTAGCGGGAACAGGGTCAGAATTCCACGCTGGTGAAGCCTAAGGCAATAGCTAGTGAGGTATAAAGATAGCACTACGCAACATAAAAAATTAAACTACGCTTTTAATAATTGAGACAGAGGCCGAGCCGAGGGCTCGCATAGAAATGAGCTCGTGAATGAATTAATATTTAGTTAAGTATGTAGCTGAAAAAGGTAGCTGGGATAGACTGGATGCGCAAGGCGGAGGATCGGGTGCTATGGCGTATAATGGGAGAGGCCCATGTCCAGCAGTGGACTGCAATAGGCTATTTGATTGTAGTAAGCTAGTCGGAGTTTGCAACTCATGTAAATTATAAGGTTTGTACAGGGTCAGCAGCGCGAGTGATCACACGATCAGGTGGCCATGTGCTATTCTGCCACCTAAGTGGTATAAAAAAAATGTACAAAGCTAAGAGTACTTAACGTACTAACTAGGGCGTTTAGTCGAGAGTTCTCGAAGTGAGAATAACGGGCTATCTGACCTTACTTGGGACGTCTCCCACCAGGTGAGGCCGCGATTGCAGCCAAATTCCGCCGATTACCCTGGGGTTATCCTTTCGAGGGCTTACCCGGGGTGCCCGGCAATGCACACTTCGGTAGGACACCGTGTGGTTTTAGTCGGTCTGATTCCGATACGATAGATAAGCCTGTGGGGGTTTCCACACGCTAAAAAAAACCTTACTTGGGACGAGGTTGTTTGTTTAGTTCTTGACATAATTGCAATTGACTATAATAGTCTAGCATATAATCAAAGTTAGGATAGCCCTGGCTCAGCCGGGATGCGAGGGAAATGCCTTATGGGGTCACCTTACAGCCCCGCGTCTGAAGTCTCGAGACGGCGCGGCGTGCGGTTTAAGTCGGTTTGAATCCGACATAACCATCCCCGCTAACCGGACGGTAACCGGGAGGATTTCCGTACGAAAAAACCGGTTGTCTGTAAAGTCGGTTTACTGACGATAGTTGAACGTGACAATGCCATAAGAAAATACTGACGATATGTATAGCAGCTGTCCACGCGGACGCATCACTTGTACTTCAAGCACAGAGCGAGGTAACGCCGCATACGAGGTAACGGCATACGAGGTAACGCCGCATACGTCAGGTAACGGCATGTTGCGTCATGTGTTTTCGTGCGTGCAGCCGGCTCCATCGATTTATAAGACGTTGTCACGGCAAAAAACATGGATAGAACAACCAAAAAACGAATAAAATGACTCATCAACCATCAATGACGCGAGCCGTTTTAGATCTATGGTTAATTGGCGCGCCTCTGCTAAAAAGAGCTAATATCGCTTTCTGTGTGGCTAGGCTAGAGTATAGTCAACGTCAAAAATTGCTTTACACTGAAATATTTGCAAACCAAATGAGACAGAGGTCAAACGCGAGCCTATTACCAATAAAAAAACCTTTTTCACTCCTCTTGCTCAAAAAGACCGTCATTGTGGCGTACCAGAGCGAAGAAAAAATAGCAATTCTTCCCCTAGGGGAAAAAGTTTTTATTTTTTTATTTTTGTGTGTCAAATGACAATGAGCCTACAAAAAGGAAAAAGTCTTTAGTCATAAGTAGAATAATCATGAATAAAGACTCGACTTATTACTGTTTCATAAAAAAAGAACTTCATTTTAATTTTGAAAATGGAACTAAAATCGGCGATCTCTGGTAGAATGCATGCAATGTGTTGCGGCTACAGAAGAAACAAAAAAAAGACATTGGCGCGAAATCTCTATAATTTTTCTCTAATTGCAAATTGAATTGGTAGTGACCGTAATTAATTGTACAATAGTGAAAATGTCATCATCTAGTGAGAATGGAGACCCTAATTACAAATAGAAGATAAAGGAAAAGAAATAATTTTCAATCTGCTGCCGTCAAGGTCACAAAGCATTTATTTAAATACTTACGAAAAGTGAATAAAATAAACTACATATTTCATATTGTATTGGATTGTTTTATTTTATCGCAATCGTAGTGAAAAGTATAGTGTAACACACGGCGCTAAAACCCATTAAAACTCGGTTTCTATTTACTCCCTCGCTAGAGCTCGAGAGTAAAACTACCTCGTATATAATGGGTCATTTTAGCTCCTTGTATAACAATCTACTATTTAAAATATAATACATGTAATTCAATTATTTTTTTAAGCAATCAGTATGCTTAATTTTCCTACAGATTTACCCGCGATTAGTCCTTTACAGGGGGAATTCTCTGACCAACTGAGCCTCACGTGTCTAGGTGGCTCATTTGGTCAGAACATTCCCCTGTAAGGGACTGGTCGCGGGTTCAAGTCCCGTCCTAGATGTTCTCTTTTTCCGATCTAAATCTATATAAAACATGTATCCACAATTGATGTTAAAATAGTTTCATAATCCTCAGAGCACAAAGTTAATATATTTGCTATTATTTTTATTATTTTATGAAAGGTTTCAGAGCTAAGGTGATCCGTGAATAAGAATTTGTTAGGCTACTTTTGTCGTTGACTGTACATTGTCAAGTTATTTGCTGATCATTATGTCTTAGTGTTATTCATTAAAAGTCTGCCTTTTTTAGAATCATGGTCACCCTACGTAAGGTGAAGTCCCGCGGCGCGAATCAAAAATATCTTACAATACTTGAAATTTATTTACAAAATTACAAACACACCCACCCAACTAACAGCACATTCAAAAATCATCCTTATCACCTTCCAATACGAGAATAGACTTCAATCAAAATTTTATTTCCAACCGCATAATAAATCTTGGTAAGGATACAAAATGTATTCTATCAAATCACGTAGACAATATAGAACTTTATGACTATTGTAATAAGAGTTATCTATTTAGTTAAGAAGTGTATTTTGAGCGGCCTATTGGCAAGGCTGTCAATACTTTTGACTAAATTATTTGATGAAAGAAAATTTAATATCTTCTGGTAGCATCCGCTTTGAGGAAAATGTTTATAATAATAATAATAAATATTGTAGGGCAAAGTAGGTACACAACCTTGTCATATGGGTTCTAGAATGCGGATAAACATACTTAAATACTTTTTTTAATAAATAAATACATAATATACATAGAAACACCCAGACCAATGCAAATATATATATTTGCACTGAGCGAGAATCGAACCCACGACCTCTGACTTAGCAGTCGGACGCACTACTGCTACGCCACAGAGGTTGTCTGTGTGTTTATTTGGCTTTGAAATATTGATATTATGCTAGCTATAGGTGTTGGTGTTAGAAGGTGGTGTTTTTTTAGATTTTTATAACTTACAAATAGGAGAATTATAAAACTAAAAAAAATATATAATGGACATTACCATTTAAACTTCCACCGACAATTGGTTTGAACGAGATCTAGTAAGTAGTTTTTTTTGAAAACGTCATAAATCGTAAACCGTTCATTAATTCAACTTAAATATTAAAAAAAAAATGCTGCTACGGAACCCTTAATGGGCGAGTCCAACTCGCACGCCCGGTTTTCGGTAGAAACTTCAATACTTCCTTCCTTTATCACAGTATGAAGAACTGTAATGTTCCACCACTTATAAATAACTAGGACGGTTACCAGCTTCGCAATCAACCCAAACTCAAGCGTAGCGAGATTTGCCTGTCCAACAATAGGTCAACGTGATTTGGTTTTTCGGTGATTATTCCTCGATGGTAAGACCGATCTGGACATTCGACCCCTTACGACACTCAGTAATGTCTACTTGATCACCGTGGCAAACTTGGTCGAGATCGGTCAAACGGTCTCGGAGGAGTATCATTTGTTTGAAATGCAACTTTGAAACCAAAGACGCTTCGCTCGCCTACGGCTCTCTACGCTTATTAAAATAACATCAAATAAATCGCGATAGAATCCGTTAAAATACTATTTTTCTTCAATTTTAATGATATTGTCGGAAGTTTACGCGAATGACACACATTGAAATAAAACTATTTTTAACGGATTCTATCGCGATTTATTTGATGTTACTTTACATTTTACATTGATCCCGACGTTTCGGTTGCTTTTCAGCAGCCATGGACACGGGGAGACTAAAGATGGTTGTTGTCTTGTAGTTTGAAGTGTAAGTTATCTCAGAGAACCCGAACTATGTCGAATTGTCGGTGTTACTACTGTAAAATTTAAATAACATCAAATAAATCGAAATACAATCCGTTAAAAATAGTTTTAATTCAATCGTATATTCAATCTTTTAGTATATTTAATCAGTGCGTGTTACCAGTGATGACCTACGGTACCGAGACGTGGTCTCTCACTATGGGCCTCATAAGGAAGCTCGGGTTACACAGCGAGCTATGGAACGGGCTATGCTTGGGGTTTCTCTACGAGATCGAATCAGAAACGAGGAGATCCGTAGACGAACTAAAGTTACCAACATAGCAGAGCGAGTCAGCAAGCTAAAGTGGCAGTGGGCAGGGCACATAGCTCGGAGAACCGATGGCCGGTGGGGCAGAAAGGTTCTTGAGTGGAGACCACGTGACGGCAAGCGCAGTGTAGGAAGGCCTCCCGCAAGGTGGACAGACGACCTGGTAAAGAGCGCAGGGACTCGGTGGATGCAGGCCGCTACAGACCGGTCGAAATGGAAGTCGATGGGGGAGGCCTATGTTCAGCAGTGGACTTCCTACGGCTGATATGATGATGATATGATGAATCTTATATTCAATTTTTGTCGCATTATTCCTTCATTATTGGTTGCCTTGACTTTTACGAGAGCGACGGCTTCTGACCAGAGCAGACCCTCATGCGTCAATCAGCAGGTCTAACAACTTGTTACTTGTAAGTTAGTTTCCTTTTAGTTGGTAGGATTGAGCCATGAAGATTTTGGTGAAGTTAACACACTCCGAGGCTTTTTGTATCCGAATTCCGGTGTGTAGGTATCTCGCGAATTACAGTATCCAGTCAACCCTTTGACCACCTGTAGTGCAACCCTTCCGCCGCACAAGGGTGTGTAATTAAATAGTGACCGAAACACTTAATATAATGAATGCCACTTGGTGCGTGGGGCAGTGACACTTATGTTGACATAACTATAACTCTATTAGCGTTAGTGGCGAAGGGTTAAGAAGTAGTACCACATAATGAAGGTGGACAGGAATTTGTGATCCTCTATCTATTCTATGATATGTGTATGGAGTGTCACCAAGACCTCGGGGCCAAACCAACTTCACCTGTAAGCCGGTACACCTGCAAGCCAACTTCATCTGTAAGCCGGTAAACCTGCAAGCCAACTTCATCTGTAAGCCGGTACACCTGCAAGCCAACTTCATCTGTAAGCCGGTACACCTGTAAGCCAACTCCACCCGCAAGGCGGTACACCTGCAAACCAACTTCATCTGTAAGCCGGTACACCTGCAAGCCAACTTCATCTGTAAGCCGGTACAACTGCTGATTGATGGACGAGACTCTGAAGCAGGGTTAACTCTGAGGGTTGGAAGGTCAGACGGCAGTAACTATGGGAAGCCGCATAAGTCAAATCGAAAGGAGGAAAAGGGGCAACCGGACCCTGCGCTGGAAGCCTCGTATGCAACCGGGTACATCACTGATATGATGATGAAGGGTGTATCGGCTCCTACTGACATCTTCGAGGTGAAGTCTACCTGACCTGCAGGTCGGTACAGCATGCTGATTGATGACAAGGCTCTTGGGTACTCCATTAAGGGTTGCCAGGCGTCCGGATAAAGCCGGACATAGGTAGGCTTTTTGATTGCGTGTCCGGCCAAAATAAACGGTGTCCGGCTTGTCCGCCTTTCGTTAGGCTTTTACATTTCGCAAACGAGTGAGAGCCGAGCGTGGCCGAGTATTATTTCATTAGTATTCAAGAAGGATTTAAAAATGTTGATAAATATTTAAGTATCTAGAATTTAATTTTGACTGATGACTATTTGACTGATTAATAATTTTTATTGTAATTTTTTTTTATCGTGCGGAAATCCCTTCGGATTATGACTGATTTGGCATTCGATTTTATTTATTATTTCATTAGAATTTAACAAGATTTATGACAACAATAAAAAAAGGTTGATTTTACATACAATTTTTTTGTCGTACCTATTAATACTGAGGCACAAAATCCTCAATAATGTAGGGTCAAATGTCCGGCCAAACTGGCTGGTCTGTCCGGCTATTAGGTTTGGCGACCTGGCACCCTACAATTGAGGGTCACCATTACAGATAACAATAATGCTAGTGGCAACAGCTTAACGGCCTCATCAGATGTTCTTCCCCGCCCCCCCCCCCCGCTTAGGGCCCGGGACTGTAGGAAGAATAATTAATTAATAAATATTCTAGGAGATATTACAAAGCGCCATGTAGACACAAACTAAGCAGAGCTTGTCATATGGGTTCTAGAAAGTGGATAAGCATACTTAGATACTTTGTTTTTTGTAAATAAATACATATTATACATTGAAACACCTAGACCAATGTAAATATACATATTTACACAGGGCGGGAATCGAACCCGCGACCTCTAACGGCTCTAACTTAGCAGTCGAATGCTGCTGCTGAAAAAAAGGTTTTTTTCTTTTGGTAATCCCCTCGTATACCACCCCGCCGGGCAGCGGGGGCGGTTATGTCAGGTTTGAACCGACCAATACCAGACGCTGCTGCGCCGTCTCGGGTCTTCAGACGCCGGGTTGTAAGGTTGCCCATAAGGCATTTCTCTCGCACCCCGACTGACCCTGGGCCATCTCTGGTATCGAGATGGCCCCCTCGGGTTTGGGAACCACGGTGTCCCCGTCTTGCCCCGGAAAGGGCGGGGCCCTATGACGTACCTACAGACAATCATTTAGCTAGGGTTAATAATTGAGCAGAGTATTAAAAGAGCAAAAATCCATTTAGCGCACAACAGATACCTACGGGCTTAAACTAATAATTCAAAGCATAGTACCCCTCGCGGTGGGGCCCCCACGGCCGCGGGACGAGCCGGGGAGGCCGCTTATGACAGGGGGAACGCCAGAAGTGTAAGTACGAAAAAAATAAGTGGCACTTCGTAAATGCCGACAGAAGTGAAATCAGAGCCATCTATGGTGTTCATTATGAATCAGTTCGAAACTTCATGGAGGTCAAAACAAAATAGTTCATCAGCCACGACAAAGATGGCGTTGTTATAAAAAGTACTTCCTTTGTCTTACGAATTTTTGATCAGGACACGTGTCCTGACTCGAGTTTAACCTTTCTTACCCATTACAAAAAAAGTGCACATCGCCGCTAAAAAAGTTTTCACTTCAAAAAAAGGTACTAGTTCTCATTTTCACTTTGGTATATCCGTAATCGAATCCGGCGCTTCTGGTAAACTTTTTGAAGTTATACTTCTTATGGCGCGGGATAGGGAAAAATTATGAGAGTAAATTTTTACGATCCGCGCGCACACCGTCACGAAAAACCGACACCATGAAGTTAGCTAGTCAATATTTTACTTTGAGTAAGTTTGTAGAACTTGAGGTATATCATAAACTAAAATGATTTTTACATTATTTTTCTACAAACGTAGGATAACGCGAAGTACAAAAAAATTTAGAAAGATTTTCATCTTGTTACGCCAAAAAAGTAAAACTGCGACATAAGTACACACACTTTTTAGGGTTCTGTGGCCAAATGGTAAAAAACAGAACCTTATAGATTCGTCATGTCTGTCTGACTGTACGTCCGTATGTCACAGCCACTTTTTTCCTAAACTATAAGAACTATGCTGTTGAAACTTGGCAAGTAGATGTATTCTGTGAACCGCATTAAGATTTTCACACAAAAATATAAAAAATAAATAATACATTTTGGGGGTTCCCAGAATAATCCCATACTTAGAACTGAAACTCAATTTTTTTTTCATCAAACAAATACGTGTGGGTCGTTGCTATGGATAGGTCTTCAAAAATGAAATTAGGTTTCTAATATCATTTTTTTCTAAACTGAATAGTTTGCGCGAGAGACACTTCCAAAGTGGTAAAATGACTGTCCCCCCCCCCACTGTAACTTCTAAAATAAAAGAATTACAAAACTAAAAGAAATATATGATGTACATCACCATGTAAACTTCCACCGAATGTTTACCTTTCATTCAATCAACTCAAATATAAAAATTTGAAAATCATTAGTATGTTACTTGCTGCTACGGAATCCTTCATGGGTGAGTGCAACTCGCACTTGGCTGGTTTTTTATATTTTTTTAGCATATTAGTAATTGAAATTACTATAATATCTTCCTAACCCCTCCAGCTAAGCTAAATTGCTTGTGTTAGGAGAGGCTTCGCCTCGGTAGTGTAATGGCCAGGATTCGAACCCGGGACCTCTCGATCGTAAGTTCGACTCCTTAACCAGTAAGCTGCCAACGGCTAGATGGTTTGGGGTCTACGCCGATCAGACCTGTAAGTTGGTGCACATACTGATTCAAGGATTCCTCGCGTAGTTGGGGAGTCAAACGGGAATCACTCCAAATCCATAATAAACCAATGCATAAATAAGGGAGTGGGTCTTGTAGGCTGCGGCAGCAGTAGAAGACCGGACCAGGTTCCGATGATGATGAGGAGGTAAACAAAGTGTGACATTGTGTAACTAACGGTGCGTACAGTTAGGTTTGAAAGGCACTCCTCCGACCTCCATGAGCGCAGGCCTGGGGGTGGCAGGTGAGGCTGCCTGTCACCCCAGCAAAAGCAGGCCGGGACGGTGGGGCGACTAGCGCCCCTCCCCCAAACCGGGGCAAGACGGGGACCATCTCGAAACCGGAGATGGCCCAGGGTCAGTGGGGATGCGAGGGATTTGCTCTATGGGCAACCTTACACCCCGGTGTCTGAAGACCCGAGACGGCGTGCGGTTTTAGTCGGTTCAAGCCCGACATAACCGCCCCGGCTGGCCGGCGGGGGGTATCCGAAGGGATTTCCGCACGAAAAAAAAAAACCGCGCACCCTCAGGCTGTGGAATGATATCCCTGCTGTGGTTTTCCCAAGCGACTACAATATGGGGTTCTTCAAGAAGGGCATTAGAAGGTTTGAAAGTAACCGCCTTCCATTAGGTGGGCCGTGAGCTTGTCTGCCAACTGAGTGGTATAAAAAGAAAAATTAAAACTAGGGGTGAGGGGATTCATAAAAAAATGTATTCTCTTTCATCTTTACAAGTTTTGTGACTACACATGTCACAAAATCTATTAAAACGCAAACCTTAAGAATCCCTCCGCTTATTTCATGGCCCGACGGCTAATAAAACTGACTATTAACTCTCTGTTTGCGCTCGCCTATCATGGGGTATTATCGACCCCACCGCTACTGTGTTACGGGGCACTTTCGACCCCAGGCATTACGAACAGTGTTCAATATTGACAAGTTATTGTTAACTTTAGTTAAGCTTCCGTTACCAAATATTTACATATTACTTTATTAATTTTGATATCGCTTATTGACTGGCAATAATAATGTGGCCTGCCTGGTGTGGCTGCTCATTTACGGACTGAATTTAGACAGTACAATACTTCGACATGTAGCGAACTTCGAAAACACATAGATCGACAAGTCATTGCTTCGACAGACAATTATTAGACAACACACACCTTCGAATTACCACTACTTCGACACTCGACTATTCGACAGACAATACTTAGACAAGATACATCTTCGAATGACCACTACTTCGACCGATTTTTAGGGATTTTCTTTAGAAAAGCCCTATTGTTATCGAGTTGTCGTCGTTGCCAATTTTCTGTCACGGTTTTGGGTATGAAGGAGATGAGCTATCGAGTTGCTGTTTTCGGTAATAGATTCGTGCTGGGGTGAACCATTGCAAGATAAAAAAAAACGCAAAAAATCGGAAAAAAAAAAACGCAAAATCGAAAATCCCTTGTATTCGGCTGAGCTCGTCTCAGGAATTCAACTTGTTTTTTGTAGTCTTTCTTTGAAGTAAAGTGGGTTAGGTTAGGTTAGAACTGTGACCCCAACAGAGCGCGAGCCGAGCGAATGCCGCGGCAGCGGCCGGTGAAGCGCCGGAATTGATGTTTCAATTGATTGGGTACATATTTAATTAGGTAGGGCACATTTTTTAATACATTTCAGAGCATTATTTTTTGGGAGAATGTTAAAAAAATCTGTCAACTCACTAATTTTAAGTACATCTTGAGAAATAACAGATTTATCGGTACTTACACTTGCGCTTCCGCTTTTATCATCTGGGTTAGTCATTTTGGGAAACGAAAAGGTTGGCTACCCACAGTTAAATTCCCGGTACAGCTTCACAATAGTTATTTGAAGCACGAAATCACAATTTTACTGTAAATTAGAAATTTAGCACAGTTAACACAAATTCGCTATAAGGTAGGATAAGATGGGAATGGAGGCTCTGACCGTTATTATCTTCGCTGGTACTTTTTCCGCTGAAGTGTAGATCCCGGCTTCGAAGACCATATGTTTGGGACTACAGGTTCGATTTGTAGACAAATGAATATTTTATTCGAATTTCTTGAATTGATTTTGTTAAGGACCGTGGTTCGTAACAGACTATGACCTGATAAGGTTCCAAATAGACTGCCACTACTTCGCGGTCGCCTTCAGTGGACTGTATTTGATGGATGTTGAGTCGAAGAATGAAACACTTGGGTGGGTGGACTTCATTGACGTCAGTGAGGCATCGGATGTACTTGGCCCAGCACTACTCTTGATCTACTACTTCCTGTTGAGCTTCCTTGTTCCTTGAGAGACTCTTGTTGTCTACTTGTTGCTCCATCTTTTCCTAACAAATGGTCCCTGCTTTTATAGTCTTTTGTAGTGCTGGCCCGCGATCCAAATTACCTCACCTCCGCATTTCCATTTATTAATAGAACTCATGTTTTACATATTAATCACATAGCATATATGTACATTGGTAGCAATAAGACTTGCACGACGATAGGTACTTACATCTGTACCGTGCGACGTCGGGCTACTGAATGACGGGCGGATTGACCCCTCAGACTTATATATGGGCCCTGCCTCCCGCGAGCTACTATATAATAAAATGGCACCAGCCGGGGGAGCGCATATTCGCTTCTTACGGCGTTGGAGGCAGAAGCGGGGTGTAATTAAACTTACATACTAGTATACAAAGTCGTATTTCCTATTAATACGAAGTTATGTTAGTTTCTGAGTAATGCATTTACGTAATTATATTTGCAATTATGCTTTTCGGGGAATGTACTTTCTTTATTAAATTTGGCTCTAACATACTTAATTACTCAGAAAACTAACTCCTAACAGTAGTAAGCTATTTATCTTAGCTTAATATCAAAGTTATTACATAATTACGTTTTAATTTACGTAAATCTAACATTTTCATAATTTATTCGTTATATTCACGCTTACTTAATCTACGTGTCACTGGCACATGTGTCTATAGTCTATTTGTGTCGTGCACAGATTTTATTTTGGATTTACAATGTTTGCGTTACAAATTAAATACGTATCAGTGCACACGTAGATGATCTTGTAGGTACCTACGGTATTTTTGGTCTGCTCCTTTTTGACGCCCCCCACCTCCGCCGCTCGTCGCATGAGGTCGTCGCCGTCGTTCATTGGATGTCGTCGCCACGAGTGATATGATAATTTGGCTAATAGATGGCGTTAACACTAGTGGTAATATAAGTGAACCCTATAAAAACATGTGAAATTGCATCAAAAATATTCCCCATCACCAGGTAGCCGTAGCCTGGTGATGGGGACTTAAGACCCGAGACGGCGTGCGGTTTTAGTCGGTTCAAGCCCAACATAACCGCCCCCGCTGGCCGGCAGGGAGGTATCCGCAGAGATATCCGCATGAAAAACATAAAAAAAAGCGGCCAAGTGTGAGTCGGACTCGCCCATTAAGGGTTCCGTAGCAGCAAGTAACATAATAATGTTTTATTTTATAATTTTTATATTTGAGTTGATTGAATGAAAGGTAAATATTGCGGTTTACGATTTATGACGTATTAAAAAAAAACAACTTACTAGATCTCGTTCAAACAAATTTTCGTCGGAAGTTTACATGGTAATGTACATCATATATTTTTTTTTAGTTTTATCATTATCTTATTTTAGAAGTTACGGGGGGGGACGGGACACATTTTACCACTTTGGAAGTGTCTCTCGCGCAAACTATTCAGTCCAGAAAAAAATGATATTAGAAAACTCAATATCATTTTTATAGACCTATAAAAACAAATTGAGTTTCAGTTCTAAGTATGGGGAACCCCAAAATTTATTGTTTTTTTTTCTATTTTTGTGTGAAAATCTTAATACGGTTCACAGAATACATCTACAATACATCTACTTACCAAGTTTCAACAGCATAGTTCTTATAGTTTCGGAAAAAAGTGGCTGTGACATACGGACGGACAGACAGACAGACATGACGAATCTATAAGGGTTCCGTTTTTTGCCATTTGGCAACGGAACCCTAAAAAGGTTGTCGTAGCTAGATAAGCCGCCATCGACAACGAATGAATGAATTATTTTAGCTACCGTCATGCCTAAGCAGTAGCAGTAACAGCAGATAATGCGCTTAAATATTTAACGATCTGTAAGCTTTTATCTCGAAAACTCCCCAGAGACACAGTTCTATTTATTTCAAACTACGAAGGGTTTGTGAATACGCTCCTTTTACACACAATCATTTGTAATATCGTAATACTTATTATTCGCGGCATAGCCGTTTGTTGGTGGCTGAACTCCTCCGTAACCACTCGCGCGATCTTGTCCAAATGTACCACGGTGATAGTGTGGACACTGAAGAGTGTGGTGAAGCGAGATGGTTCATGACCGATGTACCATTGAGGAATAATCACCGAAAAACAGTTTCACGAGCGCGCGGCCTTAGCTATGCGCGCGACCGTAGTAAGATGCCTTATTGTCAAGTAAGAGTCCTGCTCGCTCAGCTCAATTTATTTCAGTCGCACCCTGCACTGAATTCCTAGTTACTAAAAAAATCTACACTTTCGTGTGGAGCGCCGGAACGCCTGGAAGTATGTGAAATTTGTAAAATTATTTATCGGGAGTAATTAACGTGAGCTCCTGGAAACAGCTTGTATGCAATCATTTGTTTTGTAAAAACGGCCTCTGTGGCGTAGCGGTAGTGCATTCGACTGATACGACAGGGGGCGCGGGTTCGATTCCCTCTCAGTGCAAATATTTGTATGCATGAATATGTCTATTTGCGTTGGTCTGGGTGTTTCTATGTATAATGTGTATGTATTTACAAACCAAAAGTATATAAGTATGTTTATCCGCATTCTAGAACCCATAACACAAGTTAGTTAAACTACGCTTACTTTGGGTCTAGAAAGCGCTGTGTAGAATATCGTAGACACACACCTATGACTTTTCGTAGTTATGTGTGCATTAATATATGTTAATTTTCGCTCGTTTAATCATGTGCCCGGTAGATGGCAATAGGCTCGCCCCCTATTACATTGGGACCTTAACGTAACTGGCGAATCGTGGGTGTGTAATACACATCTCTGCCTACCCCTTCGGGGATACAGGTGTGAAGTTATGTTATTATTTAAAAAGTATTTGTTTTTCCACAGATTTACAATTACAAGAATTACTTCAAAAAGTTACTTCTAACTTACTAGTTCAATTCACTAACCCCTCGCACGCTGATCCTTTGTGTACAACTTGTAACTCGTAACAATGCGCGGCCGGTGCGGGGTCCAAACGGCCCCCACTCATTAACTAATTGTGTCGTCACACCTGCATGTGTCATCCATTCGACTTATTTATTTGTTAAGAGATATGGCTTTAGTTTGAAAGAAAGAAATATTTTCTTTATTCTTCGTCGTATGTTAGAAGACGTAGTAACCAATATAGAAAAAGGAATTATTCAGATGTTTCGGACACGTAGAGACGGGCGCTGACGGTCGTCGACAATCCCATACTTACAGGCAGTGTAGAACCTCTTAACCTTAGTAGAGATTTCGCCTCCCTGTGCGTTTTCTACCGCCTTTATAATGGAGTGTGTTCAGAAGAATTGTATAATATGATGCCCACGGCCACATTCTATCATCGTACCGCTCGCCACAGACAGGGAATTCATCCTCACACGTTGCGACCGGAAACGGTGCGTACAGTTAGATATGAAAGGCACTTTATTCCGCGCACCCTCAGGCTGTGGAATGAGCTCCCGGCTGTGGTTTACCCAAGCGACTACAATATGGGGTTCTTCAAGAAGGGCATTAGAAGGTTTGTACACGGTCGGTGAGCTGAGGATGAATGCGCAAATTGGGCAACCCGATCAAGGTCGACCTAGGCATGTAAGTTTGTCTATCAGATCGAGGACATTTTAAAGACGCGCCAGGTCAAAAGTACCTTTTTTTCTTCGTGCGAAAATCTCCTCCTCCTCTCGGATACACCCCCCCTCCCCGCCAGCGGGGGCGGTTACGTCGGGCTTGGACCGATTAAAACCGCTAGCCGTCTCGGGTCTTCAGACGCCGGGGTGTAAGGTTGGCCATAAAGCTTATCCCTCGCACCCTGACTGACCCTGGGTCATCTCCGGTTTCGAGATGGCCCCCTCGGGCTTGGGAACCGCGGTGTCCCCGGTTTGGGGGAGGGGCGCTAGTAGCCCACCCGTCCCGGAGCGCAAGTAGGAGCGTAAGGTGTATAACAGGATCGTAGCAAGTGCTTATCCCATTTGGAGGCCTTTAAGATTACAAAGCGACTGTCAACAGTCTGTCGCCAGAGAGCTTTCAGCTTTTTTGGGCATATGATGCGGTCACCACATCACAGTCTGGAAAAACTGATCATTGTGGGTCAAGTGGAAGGCAGACGGGCGAGAGGCAGAACACCAATGCGCCCTAAAGGAGGCAGCAGGTGGATCCATCCAGCAAGCATCCCATCGCGCCCGCGACCGAGACGAATGGAGAACCCTTGTATATCGTCACGATCCTCAGAACTGAGGGACCGATTTATAAGAAGAAGATACGCTGAACTCCGAGGTAGACTTCTCGAATGCAGCCGGGTTACACGCTAAGATGATTATGATGTAAATAAGAGTTTGGTCTGTTTAGCGACACTATAGTCTTCATATTTAAGAGTGTTAAGGACACTTCGTTTTGATTTAAACTCCACTCAAAGTCACAGGTAACAGCTAGTATTATATTGATTTTGTATTAAATTATTAAAAGAAAATGTTTAAAAATACCCCCACAACAAGATGGGTTATTTAACCCTTCAAGCGGTCGAGGGGTCAAAAATCAGAGAACAGACTTGTTCATTTAGACCACTTAATTATTCATGCCGGCTATTACACGCTGGATGAGTGGCGTTTGAGGGTTAAGGTATTTAGCGAAGGGGTGGGCGGCTACTTTGCAGTCAGTTGGGGGTACCAGATTAGTAGATAATCTATGATAGGGACAAATATATTTACTTTACCTGCTTGAATGATACATCAACGCAGAGCCTGATTCAGTGAGAATACTATTTTTAGGGTTCCGTAGGCAAATGGCTAGAAACGGAACCCTTATAGATTCGTCATGTGTGTCTGTCTGTTCGTCTGTAGGTCACAGTCACTTTTTTCTGAAGCTATAAGAACTATGCTGTTGAAACTTGGTAAGTCCTACTTGCGCTCCGGGACGGTGGGGCTACTAGCGCCCCTATCCCAAACCGGGGACACCGTGGTTCCCAAGTCCGAGGGGGCCATCTCGAAACCGGAGATGACCCAGGGTCAGTCAGGGTGCGAGGGATAGGCGTCTGAAGACCCTGTGAACCGCATTTTCACACAAAAATAGAAAAAAAAAATTTTGGTGGCCCCAAACTTAGGACTTATACTCAATTATTTTTTTTCGTCAAACCCATACTTGTAGAGGTATCTATAGATAGGCCTTCATAAATGATGTTGAGGTTTCTAATATCATTTTTTTCTAACTAAACACTTCCAAAGTGGTAAAATGTGTCCCCCCCCCCTGTAACTTCTAAAATAAGAGAATGATAAAACTAAAAAATATATATGATGTACATTACCATGTAAACTTCCACCGAAAATTGGTTTGAACGAGATCTAGTAAGTAGTTTTTTTTAATGCCTCATGAATCGCAAACCGCAATTTACCTTTCATTCAATCAACAGCTCACATATAAAAATTTTACCTGTTGCTACGGAACCCTTCATGGGCGATTCCGACTCGCACTTGGCTGGTTTTTTAAACTTTCGCGTTCCATGATATACAATAATGTTAACGGGAATTAACGCGATCGTGTATAGGTATATACATACATACCTTTGGATTGCCTGACGTTTCGACCAGGTTACACAGACCGTGGTCACAGGCTGACTGGCGCAGTGGTGCACGTCCTCCGTCGTCGAGTCCGTGGGGTAAAAAGTTCTTCATGACTTAGCCAGTCAGCTTGTGACCACGGCCAGTGTAACGTATACACCTCACTGATATACTATAATACTAGGTCTGCAATACATTGTGCTGTTGCAAAAATTGAGCGAAGCAATTTCACCAGGACTTTTTCTAACGGTGATAATTCCTCAATGGCTGGTCCGATTTCTTTTTTTATCTTGTGTATATGAACAAATGACTTAATTTAATACCAATCGCGTGAATAAGGCTTTTTTGTTAATTGAGAAATCAGATTTTAATTTTCTCCGTGGTACTTTTAGGGTTCCGTACCTCAAAAGGAAAAACGGAACCCTTATAGGATCACTTTGTTGTCCGTTCGGCCGTCCGTCCGTCTGCCAAGACCGTTTTTCTCAGGAATGCGTGGAGGTATCAAACTGAATTTCTGAATTTATATCTAATACTCAAGTTTACTGTCCCTTGAAACTGTGAAAAAATCAAACTTCTAAGCCAAAGCAATCAAAAGATACAGCCGTTTATGTCGCAAATTTCCGCAAATTTTCGAAACTCGCACGGGAATCAAAACCTACAGGGTTCTTCCCGTGAACTTAGAATCTTGAAATTTTTTACGAAGTAACGTCTTATAGTACAGATAAAGGAAAAATGCGAAAACCGTACATTTTTAGTTACAACATATAATAAAAAATATTTTTGAAAATTTTAAAGTTACTACTTTTTTTCTCATGAACGCGTAGAGGTATTAAAATGAAATTCATATCAAATACTCTTATATACTTACCTTACAGGTTTGTAGGGAACCCTCGGTGTGCGAGTCCGACTCGCACTTGGCCGGTTGTTTATTTTTGATTTTCCTAGCCTATGTCCTTCCCATCACTTTCAAAATCACTCATAGTTTGATTTGTTTTCAATTAGAATTTGAAATTTTAATTTTATAAGATTTCGTAAGTTTTAATATCACAAAATGCCTCAGAACAAAATGCATAGATAGTGTAGTTTAGTGCTTCTAGAAAAACACGATAACACAATATATATTTATACTGAACTAGCTGTCCCCCGCGGCTTCGCCCGTGATATACTTCGACCCAACTAAGCAGAGCTTGTCATATGGGGTCTAGAATGCGGATAAACATACTTAAACCCTTTTTTTTGTAAATAAATACATCTTATACATAGAAACACCCAGACCAACGCAAATATACATATTTGCACTGAGCGGGAATCGAACCCGCGACCTCTGGCTTCGCAGTTCTACGCACTACCGCTGCACCACAGGGGTCGTCAATCCCCAAAAAAATTTATTCATACAATAAGAAAAATCGATAATAATTTATTTGTGTATTGACTTAACACCTTTACATCGCTAACAATGGATTCGAACCTGCGTACCCCAATATAACTAATGAGCCGAGTCATCGAGTGACGTCACACAATCTTGCTTCATTCATTTCATTCTTGTTCGATTGACCAGTTTTGTGTTTCGAGCAAGTCGAAGAAAACTTACTACGTCAGTAGGCTTTTAGGTAGATTTCGATGAAATCGATCTACCTATTGGTTTCTTGACTACTGTCGAATTTAAAAAAAAATTCTTCATAGGAGGTCTAGTTATGACCCCCTGAGTCCGAAATGACCACTGGTCAAAAAGTTTATATATGTATATACATATGTATGTAAGGTTCCACTTCCCAAAATTTGCGGCACTCTCACGGTCGCATTTTTGCCCCGATCGCTTTCAAACTGCGGTCAAAAATTGCTTGGGTGTAAACTTAGTTTAAGTTCGTGAACGGGTGGACGGGACGGTAGGGCCTCACTTTTTGTGAAATCAGTTTTTCCTCAAAATTTCACGTTGCATGAAAGATATTCGAACCGTTCTAATTTTATCCCATAGTATACATGAATACCAACAACTTTTAATTATAAACCTATAAGATTAAAACTTTAACTAAAAGTGGAGGGGGGAAAAACCAACATTTTTCGGGAAAAAAATCATAACTTCTAACCGGTGAACATTCTTGCCGTCGGAAACATTTTTAATCGATAGGCCATTTTTAAGTCTAAAATAAATGTCTGAAAAGTTTTTCGCTAAAAGTTACCGTTTTCGAGAAAAATAAATAAAACTTGTTAAAAATGCGCTCGGCGTGGGTCATAGAAGAAGCATATAGGTCATAGAGGTCGGGGCAAAAAAATAGCTAAGCTAAATTGCTTGTGTTAGGAGTGGGTTCACCTCGGCAGTGTAATGGCAAGGACTGGATCCGAATGTTTACCTATTTAAGAACCTAATTTACACTAGGAATTCAGTGCAGGGTGCGACTGAAATAAATTGAGCTGAGCGAGCAATACTCGCACTTGAAAACAAGACATCTTACTACGGTCGCGCGCTTAGCTAAGGCCGCGCGCTCGTCAAACTGTTTTTCGGTGATTATTCCTCAATGGTACATCGGACATGAACCATCTCGCTTCAAAACACTCCTCAGTGTCCACAATATCACCGTGGTAAGTTTGGTCAAGATCGCGCGAGTGGTTACAGAGAAGTTCAGCCACCAACAAACGGCCATGCCGGGTATAAGAGCTTTTTAATTCATTTCCATGTAGCTAAATTGTTTGTTACCTTGTTGAATGATTTTTTGTATCCTTTAATTAAATGTGTTAATTAACTACCAATTTATATTTGTTTTAATTTATTCACAATCCGATAGCCCATCGCCCATAACGGACTGTAGAGACGAAGGCCCGAGTTCGATCCCCAGTCGCCATGGGCACACACCTCTGACTTTTCGTAGTTATGTGTGGATTAAGAAATGTTAATTATCGCTCGCTTAATAATGTACCCGGTAGATGCCAATAGGCTCGCCCCCTATTACATTGGGACCTAAACATAACTGGCAAATCATGGGTGTGTAATACATCTCTGCCTACCCCTTCGGGGATACAGGCGTGAAGTTATGTTATATCCGATGTGATTTAGTAAGAATTAAATTTTGTGATATTGGTGGAAGTTTACGCGAATCTATCGCGATTTATTTGATGTTATTTTATATTTTACATTGATCCCGATGTTTCAGTTGCTTTTCAGCAGCCATGGTCACGGGGAGATATATTATAATATTATGGTAATCTTTATATATAAAAATTACGTGTCACGTTGTTTGTCCGCGATGGAGTCCTAAACTTCTGAACCGATTTTAAATTTGATTTGCACACCATGTGCAATTTGATCCAACTTGAAAGATATATAGGTTTTTTTTTTTTTACGTGCGGAAATCCCTTCGGATACCCCCCCGCTGGCCAGCGGGGGTGGTTATGTCGTGTCTCGACTAAAACCGCACGGTGTCCTCCCCAAGTGTCCGTTGCCGGCCACCCCGGGTAAGCCCTCGAAAGGATTGCCGGCAGACCTTGGCGCCACCGCGGCCTCGCCTGGTGGGGTCGGGTTTTATCCCGCTTCCGTGAGTTGGCAGGCGTAGGGCACACACGACACGCCTCCGCCACGGCCTGCTTCTGTAAGGACGGCGAGTCGGCCAACTGCCGTCCTCAGACCCCGATCATGGAGGTCGGTAGTCCCGGGCGTAGATGAGTCTGCGGCATCCTCGCCGCAGACTGCGAAACTCGGGGGGCAGGGTTCTCTTCCGCTCCCTCTCCGCCGTCTCTTTCGCGCGCATTACCTGCTCGCAGAAAGAGGCGGCGGCGTGCCACTTGCTCCCGTCGGAGACCACAGCCCTCACCATGGTCTCCAACGAGAGAACGTCCACGCCCAGGACCGCAACGAGATCCCGGCATTGACTCGCCCACGCAGGGCACTCCACCAACGTGTGGAGCGCCGTGTCTTCGCCAGGATCCTCGCAGTGCTGGCACTGCGGCGTTGTCTCCCTGTGGATGCGTCACAGATACTTACCGAAACACCCGTGTCCGGTAACCATCTGGCACATCCGGTAGGAGAGGTCCCCATGGTCCCTCTCCAACCACTCCTTCATGATCGGTCTCACCGCCGCAATGGTGGATTCCCCCCACCTTGGGTGCTCAAGTCGCACCCTCCATGTCTCCATGAGTTCCTGGCGGAGCAGGGACCGCTGAGCCCTGATTTCTCGGGGCTCCGGCCTATGACCCCGCTCCAGCGCCTCCTTGCGCCACTGGTACAGCAGCGCAAGGGCTCTCGCTTCCAGGTCCCATGGAGGGGTCCCGGCTAGGAGACATGCCGCCTCGACGGAGATCGTGCGATACCCCCTGATGACTCTGACGGCCATCGCCTTTAAAGGGCTGTTTAGAACAGCCACGTTGCGTCCCGCCAGAGTTTCCGCCCATACGGGGGCCCCGTATAGGGCCATGCTTCGCACGATCCCCAGGTACAGTCTCCTAGTGGGGCGTTGGGTCCCTTAACGTTGGGCATCAGCCGCGATAGCGCGGCCGCAGCCCCCCTCAGTTTCGGGACCAGACTTCGGAGATGAGGTCCGAAGTCCCATCGGTTATCGAGTACGAGCCCAAGGTACTTCATCGTGGGTTCGATGCCGATACGTACGCCCCCTACGGTTATGCTGGTTCCCGCAGGTGGCCCCCTCCGAGGCCCGTGAAAACACATAGCCTCGGATTTGTGGAGTGCCACCTCGAGTCCCAGCCGCCGTATTCGACCCACGACTTGAGCAACCCCTGCTGTGGCCTTCAGTGTCGCGCTTCGGTACGTTGCTCCCCGCGCCATAACGAGGGTGTCGTCAGCATAGCACACTATGCTGACACCCTCGAGCAACGTACCGCGCAGCACCCAGTCGTATCCGATGTTCCACAGGAGTGGCCCTAGGACCGACCCCTGGCCCTAGCCAGCTCGGGTAAACTATGGCCCTCTCGGATAGGTATGCCTCGACAATGCGGCGGAGGTAAGGAGGCACTACGTGATACGCGAGCGCCTCCCTAACGCAGCTCCAGGGTAGGGTGTTGAAGGCGTTGGCGATGTCGAGAGACACCGCCACCACCACCCCACCCCGCGAGACTACTTCCTCCGCCAGGCGCCTAACGCGCATGATCGCTTCCACGGTGGAGCGCCCCCGGCGGAAACCGAACTGGTTGTCCGCCAGATCTGGCCCCACGTTCGTGAGATGCTCGACGAGGCGCTCTGCAATAATCCGCTCAAAGAGCTTGCACACCTCGTCGAGCAACACGATCGGCCCGTAACCGGATGGCTGATCCGCCGGCCGCCCCGCCTTCCGGATAAGGACCAGTTTCCCCGTCTTCCACGCCTTTGGAAACTGGCCCCTTTCGAGGCATGCGCTAAAGAGCGCTACCAGTCGAGGCCCTAGTTCCTCAAGGGCCAGGACCAAGATATATAGGATAGGTTACATCTCAATTTATAGTCGCAATATTTAATTACAAATTAATGTGTCAACAAATCGGGCAAATTTCCATATATTATTGCGAAACTAATGCATGTATGGGTTAAATTGGTGCCATGAGCGATTGAAGTATGTCACGGGCGAAGTCGCGGCGGACAGCTAGTTATATTTAAAAATATATATAAATTTGCGGTGCCCAACCAGGGCTTCATGTTGACACCTGCCCTAATTTTCAACATCTGCTTTTGAACCTTTTTGAACCGCTTGACCGATAGGCTGACAGCTGCCGACGCTTCCTCAGTAGGCTAAAAAGGCAACCTACATTCTTCTAAGCATTCATTTTATTCAATCAATCAATCAATCAATTAGCCTATTGCAGTCCACTGCTGGACATAGGCCTCCGCCTTGCGCATCCAGTCTATCCCAGATTTTCAGTTCGTCCGTCTATTTTGCTGAACATTTTATTCGCGTTTATCGAACTACTATGCCGAATAGGCATATGCGTCTATCTAAAAGGCTACAGCGCGATGGGGGGGCGCCTCCATTTCCGGCACCGCCTCTCACCGCTCCGCCCAAACCTGAAATATTAAACAACCTGTTCATACGATTCTGTCTGCTCTATAATATGTTGATAAGATATTTAGACGAGCCGTGTGCCGTTGCGTTTGACTGCTAAATCTGGGATCGGGGGTCCAATTCTCGCTCACTGCAAATATTTGTACGCATGTAGAAAAACATTTACTTTACGAAGGCCTGTGTCGTAGCGGTAGTGCATTCGACTGCTACGACAGGGGGCGCGGGTTCGATTGCCGCTCAGTGCAAATATTTGTATGCATGAATATGTCTATATGCATTGGTCTGGGTGTTTCTATGTATAATATGTATGTATTTACAAAAGTAAAGCATATAAGTATGTTTATCCGCATTGTGGAGGCCTAACACCAGCTAGTTAAACTATGCTTACTTTGGGTCTAGAAAGCGCTGTGTAGAATGTCGTAGAGCAATTATTTTATTTTATTATTCATTGTTGAAAAGCGTATAATCGTTGTAAACAAATATTGTATTAGCCTAGTAGTATGGGTAAAGGACTGCTGAGACGAGGCCTCGAGTTCGATCCCAGGTATTACCATGGCCGGGGTGTGTGTTGGGTAACCTCCTCGAGTGTCGCTCCGATTCCGATCCCGCTGCAGTCCGGGGGGAACGGAATCGGAGCGGCCGGTACACCCTGGGCGGCGGTCAATAGCTTCCCCTTCACCCCTTCATAGGGTTGGCATTGATCGTCGGCCAATACCCAACGTGGCGGGAACACATCGCTCTCCGTACTTCTCTGCTTTCAGAGGAGACAGGATGAGCGATGCTGTTAGTGGTGAGATGGCCCAGGGTCAGCCGGGGTGCGAGGGATATGCTCTATGGGTAACCTTACACCCCGGCGTCTGAAGACCCGAGACGGCGTGCGGTTTTAGTCGGTGCAAGCCCGACATAACCGCCCCCGCTGGCGCGCGGGGGGGAATCCGAAGGGATTTCCGCACGATAAAAAAAAAAAAAAAAAAAAAGGTATTACCATGGCCCACACCAATGACTTTTCGATGCTTTTCGAAGTTATGTGTGTATTTATCGCAGGTTTATAAGTGCCCGGTTAATGGCAATAGGCTCGCCACCTATTACATTGGGACCTAAACATAAACTGGCGAATTGTGGGCGCTAGCACCTCTGCCTACCCCTTCGGGGATATAGGCGTGAGTTTATGTTATGTTATGTTATTATGTATTTTGCATTCTGTACTCTATTTCTAAGCGATAGCCCAGTTGCGTACGTAACCTGATTTAAAAAAAAAATTGTGCGTGACTAGTGTACACAGGTAAGAAGTGAAACTTCTTTATGACCTTATTAAGTTATATTAGATAAAGTTTAACAAAAGGCTTTTATTATCATAGACATGAATACAAATAATACAATTATTTCATTGTACGTTATTACTACTAAGGTTATTACAGCATTTCATTAAAGTACAAAACAGTCGTATTAGTTAATAATAACTAGTTTTAATGGAATTATATACATTGACCGATAGTTACAATCAAAAACTGAGGTTAACCTTAAATAACTTGAAAAAAATAAATACCATACCCACGTGTTAGAAAAAGAGAAATAATTACTTACTTTTTCTAGAAATTCACTGAAATTAGAATTAAAATAAACCCTTTCATTTTGCTGATCACTATCAGTCGAATAAATCAAATTTACTTCGGGCCACCCACCAGGTGGACACCGAAGTCTTAAAATCACGCAAAAAAAATCAAAATCTTACACCCACTTTTTATCACTTTTCTCGACGTTTCACATGATTCTAAGTCTAATTAAGCAAAAAAAATTTTTGTGTCGGTCTTTCTGTTGGTCTGGATGTCTGGATGTCTGTTACGCAATAACTCAAGAACCATTTATTCGATTTAAAAAATTCTTTCGCCAATCGTCTTATTTGGTTAATGGGAAGAACTGATTAGATTTTGGAGTTTGTACGTTCAAGGTTTCGGGTACCTACCATAAAAATTGTCCCTAAAAATATCTAAGTTTGGCCCGAAGTTTGACAATCACTGTGTGATTTCCGCCCCACTAGTTTTTTTTAAGAAATGGCGCGTAACGGAAAAATGTATAGAAATTAAGATGGCGCGTAACCGAAAAACGTTACATTATAATTGTGACGGTAATTTTTTTTCCAACGCCGATATGAAGTTTCACTTCAATAATTAATTTCCATGTAGCTAAATTGTTTATTATCCTGTTGAATGATTTTTTGAATCCTTTGTATTTAATGAGTTAATTAACCACCAATTTAAAATCTTTTAGATTTAGTTTTCCTTACATTTATCTATAATTATTTGTTTCAATTTATCACAATCCGATAGCCCAGTGGTGTACTTAACGGACTGCCGAGACGAGTTCTCGAGTTCGATCCCGTATGACAAGATATACGTATGACAAGATTGTCAAGCATGGCAACATTGACAACTCGACAACATGTTATGTTACGTGGCAAGTTATAGCACGTGTTTTTCCCTCTCAATATTAAAATGTAAACAATATTACCATTATAAATCTTAAGGCTTTTACGGCTGGTTGCATGTAGAATATACTGCTTCCGGGCTGTTTGGCCGTGTTCCATCGGAAACTTGTATTCCAGACGTTTCGTGTATCACTGCGGTCAGTCGCAGCGAGTTCGCCGCCGAGGCAGGTTCTCCGCACTCGACGGCGTCCCGAGCTATACCACTGAAGATGTCGACCGCAGTGATCGACGAAACGTCTGGAATACAAGTTTCTGATGGACCACGGCCAAACAGCCTGGAAGCAGTATATTCTACAAATATTACCATTATGTAACCCATGTCCGCAATAAGGGATGACACTCAGCATACACTAAGGTGGGTATCAACTACCAAAGTACTGATTTTCAGCGTCAACCCATGTGTGCCACCTGACGTCGTCAGGCAATATCGCTCCCTATATATAATTCAAATAAATTATGAATTGTACAGGGTTCGCAGCGCGAGTGTGACGCCCCTGGTGTTGCAAAAGTCCATAGGCCACGGTAACCGCTTCCCATCAGGTCGTGAAAAAGTAGGTAGTTTAAAAAAAACAGTCACCTTTTCCCTAGTACTCCGTATCAGTCACTGACAACGCGACAAGAATAGATTTCGTTCACCATTCCAAGAAAGTTTTATGTATTCATAATACGCGCGATTTGTCAACACCTATTGTTATTGTAATGTCGCGCTATGAACGTGGAAAATTCATAAAAAAATATAGTTCGGGAGGTGCTGGCGTCCACGATATAGGTACAATTTAGTATTCAAAAGAAATACGCTTTTAATTACGCCTTAGAATTATAATATTTTTGGAAAACGGAAAACTAACTTCAATAAACGGTGTATTTACTTAGATGATTTTATCATGGATTCATCAAATTTTAAACAAAGTAATTTCTTTGGGACCACTTCTGGAAGTACAAAGGCGTCCATTTTTAAAATTTCATTTAAACAAATTAAAGAACATACAGAATTATCTTTTACTATTCAGTTTTCATTATTTTTAACTATTAATGATTATTGATATTATTTTATATAGTAAAAATCTAGTGGGGCGGAAATCACACAGTGATTGTCAAACTTCGGGCCCAAAATTACAGACCTTAGGCTTTATGGATATTATTCGACGCCTCTTTATATATTGAGCAATAAATATGAAGAAAATCAAATCAAATCAAACGTCTTCGACGTCAAAAACACAAAAAAATATGATTTTATATTTCAGTTTCTTTCAGAGTCTGGTTGTTTTATGTAATTATACAATATACGTATTGTCATTGTCACTCAAATGTCAAAGTCAAATACGCGTTACTCTGATAACTCGAAAGAAACTCACTTGTAAAAGTTTTTTAGGGACAATTTGTATGGTAGGTACCCGAAACCTGGGGTGTGTGTTGGGTAACCTCCTCGAGTGTCGCTCCGATTCCGATCCCGCTGCAGTCCGGGGGGAACGGAATCGGAGCGGCCGGTACACCCTGGGCGGCGGTCAGTGGCTTCCCCTTCATAGGGTTGGCATTGATCGTCGGCCAATACCCAACGTGGCGGGAACACATCGCTCTCCGTACTCCTCTGCTTTCAGAGGAGACAGGATGAGCGATGCTGTTAGTGGTGAGATGGCCCAGGGTCAGTCGGGGTGCGAGGGATATGCTCTATGGGTAACCTTACACCCCGGTGTCTGAAGACCCGAGACGGCGTGCGGTTTTAGTCGTGCAAGCCCGACATAACCGCCCCCGCTGGCCGGCGAGGGGCTATCCGAAGGGATTTCCGCACGAAAAAAAAAAAAAAAAAGGTACCCGAAACCTTGAACGTACAAACCCCAAAATCTAATCAGTTCTTCCCATTAACCAAACAAGATGATTGGCGAAAGAATTTTTTAAATCGGATAAGTGGTTCTTAAGTTATTGCGTAAACAGACATCCAGACATCCAGACATCCAGACATCCAGACATCCAGACATCCAGACCAACAGACAGACCGACACAAAATTTTTTTTGCTTAATTAGACTTAGAATCATGTGAAACGTCGAGAAAAGTGATAAAAAGTGGGTGTAAGATTTTGATTTTTTTTTTGCGTGATTTTAAGACTTCGGTGTCCACCTGGTGGGTGGCCCGAAGTAAAACATTTAAAAGTTATTTTAGTGTCAGTCAGTAGTGTCAATCCGATTTTATGAAATGTTGCAAAATCGAGTATAAAGATTGAAGACGGCCTCTGTGGCGTAGCGTAGTGCATTCGACTGCTACGACAGGGGGCGCGCGTCCGATTCCCGCTCAGTGCAAATATTTGTATGCATGAATATGTCTATGTGCATTGGTCTGTGTTTTTTTGTAAATACATAGATATTATACATATATAATATCTATGTATTTACAAAAAAAAGTACATAAGTATGTTTACCCGCATTCTGGAAGCCATAACACCAGCTAGTTAAACTATGCTTACTTTGGGTCTAGAAAGCGCTGTGTAGAATGTCGTAGAATATTATTATTTATTATTATTACCACATACATTATAGGTACGTACGGATATAATGTAAAAAAATTAAATATGATGTGAAATATTACGTCAACAACTCCCTGACTATAACCAATCCACACCCCAATTTTAAAATCCGCTACCCCAAAGGTGCGTTTTATTAATTCTTTCATCGATATGAACAGAATATTTTAAAAAAGTAGCTCCGGATTAATCTCCTGTAACAGATTGGGGTAAGCTTATGTTGTGTCAACCGAGCATGGGATGGGTGGATGATTTAATTGGATTTTTAGTGGTGTAGGGACCAAGTCAATACCACCTGTAAGCAGGTACCAACACCTACTGATTGACGAGAGACTTTCTGGCGCCGGGCTATCTCTCTAGGTTGTGAGGTCAAACGCCAATCGCTCCCATGAGAACCGTTTAAGCCAAACCTAGAGTACGCGCCAGATAAGTCTGGGCGCGACTGGTGGCGTAACTAATGTTGCAGTTATGGGCAATGATTTCCCGATCAAAAATATAAATTGGAGATGAATAAAAAAATCTAACTAAATCAAGTGAACTACGACCAAACAATAGTTGAATAGTAATAATAAAGATAGGAAGAATATAAAATATGACCTTATTTTAATCTACAGAGATTTTGCTTTTGGCATCGACCGACCACTGCCGCGGCACGCTTCGCTCGGCTCGTGCGATGCGTTGTCGCAGTTTAAACCTAATTTTAACCTAGTAATACTTGGACGTTGAGGGTATTGGAGCCTGCTGGTTGTTAACTAAAAGTGTTTGTACCTTAGAAATAGGTAAATAAAAACAACAACGAAATCTGTTATTGGGTAAATAACACTTAAAACACTTAAATAACACTTGAAATTTTATCCCCCTAAGAGAAAACTCAAAAACCCCTAAATATTGGGGGGAAAACTCCTAAGTTGGCGACACTGTGGCGGCGTGCGATTAGTTCAAATTTTGGCCGCGCGCAGATTTATCTGGCGCGCACTTTACTCTTCAAAAAAAGCCGCGGTAGCCTAGTGGCATGGGTAATGGACTGCTGAGACGAGGTCTCGGGTTCGATCCCAGGTCTTACCATGGCACACACCAATGACTTTTCGATGCTTTTCGAAGTTATGTGTGTATTTATCGCAGGCTTATAAGTGCCCGGTTAATGGCAATAGGCTCGCCACCTATTACATTGGGACCAAAACATAAACTGGCGAAATGTGGGTGCTAGCACCTCTGCCTACCCCTTCGGGGATATAGGCGTGAGGTTATGTTATGTTATGTTACTTTACTCTTGCTCTACTTTATGTTTGATTTAACATAACCTAAATTCATGCCTGACACCGAACTCTTGCGTAACACCGAAGTTGATCTAGACAAGACGAAGCAATTGTTATAGTGCTAAGTGCTGTGTGTTTCCACGAACTCATTGCGTTACCAGCCCGATGCTGCTTTTTTTTTTAATACCACTAAGGTGGCAGACAAGCACACGGCCCACCTGATGGGAAGCGGTTACCGCGGCCTATGGACGTGTGCAACACCAGTGTCGTCACACTCGCGCTGCCGACCCTGTAAAGGAAAGGGGATAGGAAAGGAGTTTGGGAGGGGATGGGAAAGGAGTTTGGGAGGGGATGGGAAAGGAGTTTGGGCTCACTCTCACTCACCAAACGGAACGCAACAGTTCAAATACTGTTACTTGGCGTTGATATTCTGTTAGAGGGTGGTGCTTCCCCGGTCGAGTCGGCCCATTCATGCAACGGCCAAAATGACTGTTGCTTGACTCTACCACTCTAAAAACCTGATGCTGAGCTGATGACTGACTCTTTTGGCATTGATGTATTCACATCTAAATTTTTCTTTACAACTTCACGCATGTATCCCCGAAGGTGTCGACAGATGTTTATTACACACCCACGATTCGCCAGTTATGTTTATTGTTGGATATGTTATGGTTTTTGTTGTTAATGAGGCTACTATCTTCGAAGACTATTAATTAAAAGAAAAACAAACTTGGTTGGGATACTTTTGACGACCTCCGTGGCGTGACGGTAGAGCTTCCGACTGCCACGTTGAAGGTCGCGGTTTCGATTCCCGCTCAGTGCAAATATTTTTATGCAAGAAGATGTTTATTTGCATTAATTTGGGTGTTTCTATGTATAATATGTAAGTATTTAAAAAAAAAACTTGCACTTACAAAAAGATGTTTAATTTTTTTTATTTTAGATTAACAAAACTGGAAAATTTCATTCCCTTTAAAAAGAAAAACTAATTTTTATTCATTATTGTAACAATAAAAAGAATTTTGTATAATAGCATTTACTGGTTTGACCACTAAATGATATTAATTCTTAAATTTTCTCATTAGGTTCTCTCATAAATTAAGTAGAAACATAGCATCTGGTCCCAATGTAATAGGGGGCGAGCATATTGCCATCTACCGGGCAAATTACTAAGCGAGCGGTAATAAACATTTTTAATACACACATAGCTACGAAAAGTCAGAGGTGTGCCTGGGGCGAGTGGGGATCGAACTCGAGACCTCGGCTCGACAGTTCGTTACGCACACCACTGGGCTATCGTTACTTTTAAGGGATTTTCTTTAGAAAAGCCCTATTGCTATCAAGTTGTCGACGTCGTCGTTGCCAATTTTCTGTCACGGTTTTGGGTATGAAGGAGATGAGCTATCGAGTTGCTTTTTTCGGTAATAGATTCGTGCTGGGGTGAAACATTGCAAGATAAAGAAAAAAAAAAAACATCCCTTGTATTCGGCTGAGCTCGTCTCAGGAATGCAACTTGTTTTTTTAATTTAAGTGCACCTAAAACTTGTACCTACTGGACTTGCCGAGTGTTCAGTGTTCCGATACATCGCACTAATTACGGTAAAGATACAGTTCTTACACGCCTACCTATTTGTTACCATGACAACTTTGATGACATTAACATCTTCCACCTCCCAAAAAGTGTTTTTATACACTTTTTTATTAGCTTCACCTAACCGTAACCGACTCCTTTGGGAGCGATTTTGACACACTTTAAACGGCCAGATTTCGTTCAAACTTTGTAGATTTATCGAGTACCGATGACAATACAGTAATTTGATAAAATTATAATAAAATAAAAAGAACTAAAAAGTAAAAAATAAATAATAGTTTTAAAGAACTAAAAAAACACGCTTTTAATAGAAAACCGAGCAAAAAAAATTGAAAATAAGTTTTAATAAATATAAATTAATAATAGTATACCTAAATAAAAAAAAAACAAAAAATATTTAAAAAAAAGCGTGGGTGCTTTTTAAAATATTATCAAAATGATAATCACTCTACTCATGTCTGTCAATAAAATATTTATATCTATTGACCCATGCACCCCACGCTTTGTATAAAATAAAATACATTTTTTTTATTTACACTATAATTAATTTATATTTATTAAAACTTATTTTCTATTTTTTTGTTCGGTTTTCTATAGAAAGCGTGTTTTTTAGTTATTTTAAACTATTATTTATTTTTTAAGAAAAACTTATCAATAAGTTGCAATCATACTTGCCCAAATAAAGATTGTCTAAGAACTGTTAGAATAAGTTAGAATAAGATAGTAATAATATTATCTTTATAAATATATAGATTATTACTCTGCCTACCCCTATGTTATGTTAAAGAAAATTTAAAACTGATTGTAAACTTTATCAGTCGGCTTGTATCTATTATTAATCCAAATCTTTAGTATTTAGTGGCCTACATAAGGAGATAAATCGCCGTCTGTTTGTTCATCAGCTGACAATAATCGATAAGTACCTCGCGTCGCAGCTTCCCGCGGGATCTAATCTCAGGCCGGATGTGTAGCGGAGGCGTCCCGCGGCGCCTGTGACGGGCCGGATTCTATTACGAGAGGAAACTGTGAGGGATGCTGGAGAAATAAAAGGTGGAACGGTACTCAGATATTGATCTTGAAGTTTTATGAGGAAACTTGATTTCTTCGTAGACCATTCATTTTAGGTAGATTTCGATGAAATCGATCTACCTATTGGTTTCTTGACTACTGTCGAATTTTAAAAAAATTTCTTCATAGGAGGTCTAGTTATGACCCCCTGAGTCCGAAATGACCACTGGTCAAAAAGTTTATAGATCAAGTTTCTATGGTAATGTACATCATATATTTTTTTCAGTTTTATCATTCTCTTATTTTAGATGTTACAGGGGGGGGGGGGGGGGCGACACACATTTTACTACTTTGGAAGTGTCTCTCGCGCAAGCTATCCTACTATACTATACCCATTAAAAAATTTAGAAACCTCAATATCATTTTTGAAGACCTTTCCATAGATCACACGTATGGGATTGATGAAAAATTTTTTTTTGAGTTTCAGTTCCACTTCCCAAAATTTGCGGCATTGCGGCTCACGGTCGCATTTTTGCCCCGATCGCTTTCAAACTGCGGTCAAAAATTGCTTGGGTGTAAACTTAGTTTAAGTTCGTGAACGGGTGGAATCCGGCCTAAGGGGACGGTAGGGCCTCACTTTTTGTGAAATCAGTTTTTCCTCAAAATTTCACGTTCCATGAAAGATATTCGAACCGTTCTAATTTCATCCCATAGTATACATGAATACCAACAACTTTTAATTATAAACCTATAAGATTAAAACTTTAACTAAAAGTGGAGGGGGGAAAAACAAAAATTTTTCGGGAAAAAAACATAACTTCTAACTGGTGAACATTCTTGATGTCGAAAACATTTTTAATCGATAGGCCATTTTTAAGTCTAAAATAAATGTCTGAAAAGTTTTTCGCTAAAAGTTACCGTTTTCGAGAAAAAAAATTAAACATGTTAAAAAATAATATTAATTGTTTCACGAAATCTACCTGTGCGTTCCCCCTGCGGGAACGGATTTTTTTTATGTGAAGTCTACAATACGTCAATAGTTTAATGAAGTTTTGAAGCACCTCGTAGTTTGTGCTAACTTTTTCTATAAATTTTAATCGGAAATCAACATCCAGGACGGAACTGAACCCGCGACCAGTCCTTTTTAGGGTTCCGTTGCTAAATGGCAAAAAACGGAAGCCTTATAGATTCGTCATGTCTGTCTGTCTGTCCGTCCGTATGCCATAGAAACTTTTTTCCGAAACTATAAGAACAATGCTGTTGGAACTTGGTAAGTAGATGTATTCTGTGAACCGCATTAAGATTTTCACACAAAAATAGAAAACAACAATAAATTTTGGGGACTCCCCATACTTAGAACTTAGAACTTAAACTTTTTTCATCAATCCCATACGTGTGATCTATGGAAAGGTCTTCAAAAATGATATTGAGCTTTCTAAAATCTTTTTTTTCTAAATGGGTATAGTATAGTAGAATAGCTTGCGCAAGAGACACTTCCAAAGTAGTAAAATGTGTGTCGCCCCCCCCTGTAACATCTAAAATAAGAGAATGATAAAACTAAAAAAAAATATGATGTACATTACCATAGAAACTTGAACGAGATCTAGTGAGTAGTTTTTTTTAATACGTCATAAATCGTAAACCGAAATTTACCTTTCATTCAATCAACTCAAATATAAAAATTTTACTTGCGGCTACGGAACCCTTCGTGGGCGAGTCCGACTCCGAATTTTTTGGGGAATACTCTGACCAGCTGAGCTACCTAGACATGTCTCGGATAAACGGAATTGTCCTATGCATACGATTATAGTTCCTTTTCAGAACCCGGGATTGTAAGAAGAAGGAAACACGTGTGCGGTAGAGCATTCAAGTTCTTTATCGTGCGACAAAGAAAGGTATATAGGTACCTGGTGGATGGTTACGTCGGAATCGAACCGACTAAAACCGCATGCCCATCTCGGGTTTCATTTGCTCGGTGTAAAGTGACCCAGTAAGGTAATTCTCTCGCACCCCGTCTGATCATGCGCCATCTACGGCTTCGAGATGGCTCCCTCGGTATTTCTTTTTATTATAAAACCTTTATCGCTGACACCTAATATAAATAAAATAAATAATAAATAAATATTCTGCGACGTTCTACACAGCGCTACCTAGACCCAAAGTTGAGCTTAACTAGCTTGTGTGAAGTGTTCTAGAATGCGGATAAACATACTTAAATACGTTTTTTTTTTGTGAATACATATATATTATAGATAGAAACACCCAGACCAATACAAATATACATATTCATGCATACAAATATTTCCACTGAGCGAGAATCGAACCCGCGCCCTCTGACGTAGCAATCACAGAGGTCGTGCATAATAACATCTCTTTATTGAACACCAAAGACATTAAAAACACGAATCCGGAATACATTTTGTGGTACATACAATTGACGGGCTTATCGCTCTGAGGCAATCTCTTACAGGCAGCCGTAGAATGGAGAGTAATATAGGGAAAAGAAAAGTTTTCGGGTAGTTTAGTGTACTTTGAAATAGTGAACAAATACACATACAAACATTATAGATACCTAGGTATAGGTAATATGTAGTAAAACTTACATTAAACATACAAACATCACATACTAAATAATACACACATAAATATGTATCTTTTTTTCTTTTTTTGGGCGAAAATCCCTTCGGATACCCCCCCACCGGCCAGCGGGGGCGCTTATGTCGGGCTTTAACCGACTAAAACCGCACGCCGTCTCGGGTCACTTATTAACGTTTACATTAGTGACAAAAATAGAATAGCATCTGTTAATTATTATCTCTCCTTGTCTCGTATTGGACATAAACGAAACCTCTGATTTACGTTTTAACTTGTAATTAGATAATAAAACAATAGTTAGCAGTGCAGGGCAGAAAACTACATTTAGAGAAGTACAAATGTAAGTAATAAGTGGGTGTAAACAAAAAATGTCAGAACGCCTATGGGAATTAGTAAATTATGATCGTTCAAGTATTGTTGCTGTGAACAAAATTATAGGCGCTAACTATGATGGCCGTTTTGACATGTTTTATTAGTGATGTAAATTGTCAATTTAAAATAGATCAAATCAAATGCTAGTCACATGTATAGTTTTTGGATATTTATTTCATGTTTTAAATGTCGAATTTCGGAAAACATTAATGTCTAATTGTGTCCTAAATTAGTACACTGCACGACACTACTGACAATAAAAAACAGAAATTGATTCCTTCACACTTAGTATTTATTTTTACGAAACTTCATGAGCAGACAACCGTCGAAACGGCCATCATAGTGTGCCGCTAGTTTAAGGGATTTCCGCACGATAAAAAAAAAAAAAAAAAAAGGTATACAGGTACCTAGGGTGCTTGGTTGGGGACCTCCACGCGGTGCACTCTGGGCAACGGAGACAGCAGCGCCTCTCTCCTAGGGCGGGAGAGACGCTGCCGCCTACGGCCAACTCCGACCGAGGCGAGGACGGCCCTGTTGAGGGCTGTTCTGAAGCTTTCCACGTGTCCCTCTGCTTAGCAGATGGCACAGTGGAGAGCAAGTAAGGGGGCCATCTCGAAAACGGAGATGGCCCAGGGTCAGTCGGGGTGCGAGGGATATGCTCTATGGGTAACCTTACACCCCGGCGTCTTAGGACCCGAGACGGCGTGCAGTTTTAGTCGGTTCAAGCCCGACATAACCGCCCCCGCTGGAGACCCCACGCTCTCCAGCGGGGGCGGTATCCGAAGGGATTTCCGCACGAAAAAAAAAAAAAAAAAAGGTATACAGGTACCTAGTAGAAGATATTACAAAGAAATCATAACTCACAGTCAAATAGAACGTCGCTGGATGCTGGATGTAAAACCACATCTCTCCCTGCCGGATATTAGTCACAAATCAATCAGGGTAATGCGATTTGTCGCGCGACAGGGCGACGCGACGCGAATGTTTAAGGAGCGAGTTCGTCCCCAACCAGATTCACCTCTTATTAGAGCGTCTTCTAAAACCAATTTGTAGATTGTTTGTATTCAATCTTTGGTAAAAATTTGTATTTTTGTTTGGTAACCTTTTAAATTGAAATAAAACCATGGTCACGGGGAGACTAAAGATGGTGGTCACAGACTATGTAGGGAATGGTGGTTGTCTTGTAGTTTGAAGTGTAAGTTATCTCAAAGTACCCGAACTATGTTGAATTGTTGGTGTTACTATTTACGCAGAAGAGCTCACAGTGTTATGAAATCTTGTTGTATTTTGATATTTCTTGAAATTAATTAAGTGAATAACTGAATGACATTCCAACCATCTCCTCTATTATAATTAGGATGTTTTTTAATTTCAATAGCTTCGCGGAGCATCCTAGGCAGGAATCGATTTTCTTTGGCGAGTGTCTGTGGTTTATCAAATCTTAAGTAATGTTTGGTGGTGGTAATGTATAGTTTTATTTAAATTTGTGACATTCGCGTGAACTTCAGATAATATCATCTAGTATTTTTTTTAATACGTCATAAATCGTAAACCGCAATTTACATTTCATTCAATCAACTCAAATATTAAAAGTTAAAAACAAAAACATTATTATGTTACTTGCTGCTACGGAACCCTTCATGCGCGAGTCCGACTCGCACCAGGCCGCTTTTTTTTCTCAAAGGTTGCTCCGCGGTCTGAAGGCAATAAAAATTGATCCAGGTAATTGATCCAGGTAATTCAGTGACACAGTCATATTGCATTGAGGGCTAGAGCTGATCTTAACTGCGATGCGTTGGTTGAGCTGAGTGAGACGAAGTCGAGCGAAAGCTATTCATACCAGGCTTCAGGATTTTCTTTGTCACAGGTCTCCTCCTAAACTACTAATCGAATCAGAACCAAATTTGGCATGATTAAAGAGGTCAATCAGAGGAAGGTTTATGGATATATTTTGAAAAAATTAATGCTACCACAGAGGAATGATCACCGTTAAAAAAATTCCAGATGGAATTACATAATAACCGCTCGAGACACTGTGACCAAACTTTACACGCTCAGAAAGCATGTCCAGAGTTGTGACTTTCAAAAATAATTTTCAAAATCGAACTTGTCACAGAGGAATGATCACTGTTCAAAATTTTCAAAATCTGATTCCGCAATAGCGGTCAAATCTATTGGACAAGAATCAGGATGTCTCACTCAGCTCAACATTTGCAAGCAGCGATTCGCCTTGCAGACCTAGTTAGTAGCTTAGCGGTTAAGGAGTTGGCTTTAGGATCGAGAGGTCCCGGGGTCGACATTAGGCCATTACACTACCGATGTAAACACATTGCTAACACAAGTAGTTTAGCTTAGCGTACGGGTATACTCGTAATTTCGGTTACAAGTAGGTACTTTTTTTTTTCAAAGAAGAAACTAGAATTGATTTGACAAACAAAAAACCGGCTAAGTGCGAGTCGGACTCGCCATAAGGGTTCTGTAGCAGCAAGTAAATTTTTATATTTGAGTTGTTTGAATGAAAAGTAAATTGCGGTTTACGATTTATGACGTATTAAAAAAAAACTACTTACTAGATGTTGTTCAAACGAATTATCTGTGAAAGTTTACATGGTAATGTACATCATATATTTTTTTTAGTTTTAACATATAAACATAACATAAACTCACGCCTATGTCTCCGAAGGGGTAGGCAGAGGTGCTAGCACCCACATTTCGCCAGTTTATGTTTAGGTCCCAATGTAATAGGTGGCGAGCCTATTGCCATTAACCGGGCACTTATAAACCTGCGATAAATACACACAACTTCGAAAAGCATCGAAAAGTCATTGGTGTGTGCCATGGTAAAACCTGGGATCGAACCCGAGACCTCGTCTTAGCAGTCCATTACCCATACCACTAGGCTACCGCGGCTAGTTTTATCATCCTCTTTTTTTAGAAGTTACAGGAGGGAAGGGGGGGGGGCATTACCACTTTGGAAGTGTCTCTCGCGCAAAGTCTTGAGTTTAGAAAAAGTTGATATAAGAAACCTCAATATAATGTTTGAGGACTTATCCATAGATATATTTAAAGTCTGGGTTTGATGAAAAAAAATTTTTGAGTTTCAGTTCTAAGTATGGGGGAACCCCCAAATTTCCTTGTTTCTTTTTTCTGTTTTTGTGTGAAATTCTAATGCGGTTCACAGAATACATCTACTTACCAAGTTTCAACAGCATAGTAACTTATAGTTTCGGGAAAATGTGGCTGTGACATACGGACGCACAGACAGAGAGGCATGACGAATCTATATAGAACAATAAAAACAGCCCGCTGAGTTTGTTGCCGGAGTTTTCTCAGGACAGGGCTGCGTTTCGAACCGGTGGTCCATTTGCTAGACCTTAGTCAATTTTTTTTGACGTTTTCTAATTACCGTTATTACTTATATAATATAGAGACCGATATTCTTAGCAATCCATGGATTCTCCGTGCGGGTGCCGGGTCCATCGCGTTGCTGAGTTGGGAACTCGGGACAGTGCCTGGGACTTGCGACCCAAGTGTAGGTTTAGAAGGGGCCCCTTTTGTTGATGTACATCAACACTCACCTTCACTACCCAAGTTCCCCTCCCTGCCTAACCAAATTTGATGCGAACCTACTAGTGCCGCTTTAGACATTCGTCCTAGTAATGAGCTTATTGTAGCACTCGATAGGCCTAGATCTTTAAGTAGGTTATAGAGAGATTTTGCTGGTATACCTTTTTTTTTTTTTTTTTTTATATCGTGCGGAAATCCCTTCGGATACCCCCCCGCCGCCCAGCGGGGGCGGTTATGTCGGGCTTGCACCGACTAAAACCGCACGCCGTCTCGGGTCTTCAGACGCCGGGGTGTAAGGTTACCCATAGAGCATATCCCTCGCACCCCGGCTGACCCTGGGCCATCTCACCACTAACAGCATCGCTCATCCTGTCTCCTCTGAAAGCAGAGGAGTACGGAGAGCGATGTGTTCCCGCCACGTTGGGTATTGGCCGACGATCAATGCCAACCCTATGAAGGGGTGAAGGGGAAGCCATTGACCGCCGCCCAGGGTGTACCGGCCGCTCCGATTCCATTCCCCCCGGACTGCAGCGGGATCGGAATCGGAGCGACACTCGAGGAGGTTACCCAACACACACCCCTTGCTGGTATACCTCTCGCTCCCACTTCCACTGCATACAAATTAACCACGTAACCGTTTTTGATTAATTCGTTCGATTAATATAATAATGCAGTATGCTGACTTTTGAAAATTGTACAAATATTCGAGATTAAGTAATAACCAAATTGTTGAGTTCTTCCTTTCTTTCATCATCACCAGCTGACCGTGGTTACAGGTTGCATCCGAAGCATTCACCTCGGAACTTGGAGTCCATGTTCTCCTTCTCCCCCCCTGGAATTGGCTTCCACGGCTTTTATGGGAGCTACTGTCGTCTGACATCACAACCCTGAGAACTAACCCTGCGCCAGAGGCTTGTCTGTCAATCAGCAGGTCTACCAGCAGCAGGTGAGGTTGACTTGACACCAAAGGTCTTGTTGGAGCTCGTAATAACTAACTAACATGTAAGGACAGCCTCTGTGGCGTAGCGGTAGTGCATTCGACTGCTACGACAGGGGGCGCGGGTTCGATTCCCGCTCAGTGCAAATATTTGTATGCATGAATATGTCTATTTGCATTGGTCTGGGTGTTTCTAAGTATAATATGTACATATTTATAAAAAAGTATATAGGTAAGTATGTTTATCCGCATTCTGGAAGCCATAACACAAGTTAGTTAAATTATGCTTACTTTGGGTCTAGAACGCGCTGTGTAAAATGTCGTACAATATTTATTATTATTATTATTTATAACTAACTGCTAGCTGATACCCGCGGGTTCACCCGCGTGGAATTTTGACCCCGTTCCAGCTACCCATGGGACCCTATTCCCCCACCACGACCTACATAAGATACTCAATTCCACCATACATAATTTTGTTATATCTCAAAGGGCTTTTTTTTTCCGACACCTCCAAAGAGTATCATTATATGATATTGTGGAAGTTTACGCGAATATTACACATTGAAATAAAACTATTTTTAACGGATTCTTTGTATGTAAAAAATATAAAATAACATCAAATAAACCGCGATGGAATCCGTTAAAAATAGTTTTATTTCAAAGTATCATTATATTTTAGCCAATGTATTCAAAAACTTGACAAATTATTTACTGAAACCTTTCTCGAGACCCACTATATCCATTGGTGAAAACAGCATAAAAATCGGTGCAGTAGTTTTTGAGTTCAGACAGACAGACGTGGCGGATGAATTTGTTTCATCATATGTAGTGATGCCTATACCATATACATTTACTTCGACAGCGGTCAACGATGCGTACGGCGGAGGGCCAGCCGTACGAGTGGTGAGATGACGCAGCAGGGCCAGCCCTACCCCATCCACTGGGGACTGCATTACCAGCATACAAGGTACGATATACTGCCTGGGGACACCGTGGTGCCCAAACCCGAAGGGGTCATCTCGAAACCGGAGATGGCCCAGGGTCAGTCGGGGTGCGAGGGTTGTGCTCTATGGGCAACCTTAGTCGTGCGTTTTTAGTCGGTTCAAGCCCGACATAACCGCCCCCGCTGGCCGGCGGGGGGTACCTTTTTTTTTTTTATCGTGCGGAAATCCCTTCGGATACCCCCACGCCGGCCAGCGGGGGCGGTTATGTCGGGCTTGCACCGACTAAAACCGCACGCCGTTTGGGTCTTCAGACGCCGGGGTGTAAGGTTACCCATAGAGCATATCCCTCGCACCCCGGCTGACCCTGGGCCATCTCACCACTAACAGCATCGCTCATCCTGTCTCCTCTGAAAGCAGAGGAGTACGGAGAGCGATGTGTTCCCGCCACGTTGGGTATTGGCCGACGATCAATGCCAACCCTATGAAGGGGTGAAGGGGAAGCCATTGACCGCCGCCCAGGGTGTACCGGCCGCTCCGATTCCGTTCCCCCCGGACTGCAGCGGGATCGGAATCGGAGCGACACTCGAGGAGGTTACCCAACACACACCCCAATACGGCGGGGGGTACCTGAGGGGATTTCCGCACGAAAAAAAAAGGTACGATATACTCACCTACGAATTTAAAAGGTATTGGTAGCTAAGTGTTTTAGGAGTTTACATTTTAATAACATAACAAAAATACAATTTAAAGTTAATTATAAATAAATGTAAAGATAACTAAACCTAAAAGATAGAAAAATATTTACATACATGCGTCATAGAATTCCTCCGCATCATTACCGACTGGTAATGTTCTCAGACGACTGGCAGTATTGCCACGTTGAATGGCAATGCTATTTCTTTGTGCAAGATGAAGTCCAGCCTTCTGGTCACGTGTAGCGTCATCAGCCGCTTTGCTAAATTTTTGTAGACAAAACGGGCACTTGGACCCCATGACCCCAACGTCTCAACCCCAAACGGCTCAAAAACATAATCCCCTACTAGGTTGGAGTATTTACGCCGTTTGAGGCTTTCGGCAGATGCAGCAGCAGCGCGCGCCCCACCCGCTGTGCTTGGAAGGTGTGAAGGCGCAAGGGTGTCGACGCACGTTGCGTCCCATACCAAAGGCCTACCCATCTTCCAAGGCTATAACGACATACCATCCGGTCTCTTGCCATCGTCGCGTACCAGCCCATTAGGTTCATGAACGGCTGGCACGCCAGCGGTGAAAAGAGCACGGTGGATTATGTTGTTGATGCTAGCGTGTCGCGAAATACGGCCTGCGCTTCTGCTGCAGAAAAGGCCATGGTGCCCAAGGCTGTCGACAGCTTCACCACAGTGACAATGATGCGGCGAAACACACGGCACTCCCAGACGTAGGCAAGTGGCAAAGCGGAAAGTAGTATCGTCCAACATGGTACCTATGTTGGGCGATGGAAGGGCCTGGATCCAGAGTCCTGACTCCCATTCCCCCACAGCCAACAAGCGCGCACGCTCTGTAACATTGGAAGATGTATTTATTAAATTATCTTTGACCAACTTGCAGAGCAGCGCATCCCATTGTCTCTGGGAGAAAAGGTTAGCAGGCAATTCAGTATTGGGACAAGCCTCTTTCCAAGCATTTATGGCATCGGTCTTGCACGACACTTCAGAGTCAACCTGTGTGTTTAATAGAATTTTCCTGGTTAACTCCTCAGTGCCATGGACCGACGACAGAAATGCTGGTAGGCTAATATCGGAAATTTTGCGAACACCGAGACCGCCCAAGCGAACCGGTAAAGATGCTTGGAGCCAGGCTCGGTCGTTCAATTTTGCTAAGGGTATTATGGATAATGTTGTCAATTTTTGTCAAAAGTTTCAGTTATTGCCAAAACTGGGATGATCGAAGTGCATTTGTAAATTTAGGGACAAAAAGACAAAACCGAAGTATGCTGAAAGCCGAATGAACACTTATTTTTTGCAACTGATCTGTTATTTTTTCAAAATTTTGAATTTTTTCCTCTATGAATGAAGACCGGGAACTCAAGGAGGCGTAGTGAAGCTTTTTCTACTATTTTAATGTTGGGAGCCAAATAATTAAATTTTTCTATAGTCGAGAGTCTGTCTGTTTTGTCACTGATAAAAATTTCACATTTGTCAGAGTTAAGTTCGAAGCCAATGGATTTAAATTTATTTTTGAGAAGTTCTAGGTCTTGTAGAACTGCTTGTACGCTACCGCCTAGGGTCCCGTCGTCTAAATACCATATGTTGAATTTTGAATTTATCTGTTAAATTATAGGGCGTATCGCTAGACTAAAAATGACTGGTCCCAATGGGTCACCTTGCTGACATCCAACTGCCGATTCTATAACATGTTCCTTGTAAACTAATTTTGTCGGGTATCTATAACACTGCCAAAGAAATTTATAGATGTGAGGGGTTTCTAATTTTGCTTGGGTCAGCAAGGATCCCTATTTACTGAATTGAAAAAATAAATAAAAAAAGTAATGATGTAATTATGAATCAGCTTATCTAAGAAATATTACTGATTGATTTAGAGAACCTTTTGTAGTCAAAAGCTTATGATTTGACTTAAAATCTAATATAAGATATATCTAGTCTTAATTTAGGAATTGGTCTATGATCGAGAAGCCCCGGGTTCGAATCCTGGTCATTACACTACCGACGTGAACTCACTCCTAACACAAGCAAATTGGCTTAGCTGGAGGGGGGTTATTAATAATTTCGGTTACTAAAATTCTATATAAATCGGAATAATAATAAAAATAAGTAACATCCAGGACGGGACTTGAACCCGCGACCAGTCCCTTTCAAGGATGGATAGTCTGACCTGAGCTACTTAGACACGTCCTGGATATTCGAAAATCTTCGATATTTATGTCTTATGGCAATACTTACCTAGTTTATATTATACCAGCTGTGCTCCACGGTTTCACCCGCCGAACTGGATTCTATTTCACCGAATCCCATCACCTGGTTTTTTTTAATGTTCGCCTAAGGTTAAGCGAAATGTTATATAGTCACGAACTCTCCACAAGAATTGGGCTACCAAATGCAAAAAAAAAAACCGGGCAAGGGCGAGTCGGACTCGCCCATGAAAGGTTCCGTAGCATAATAATGTTTTTTAAAAATTTGAGTTGATTGAATGGAAGGTAAATTAAGGTAAACGTATTAAAAAAACTACTTATTAGATCTCGTTCAAACCAATTTTCGGTTGAAGTTTACATAGTAAAAGTACATTATATATTTTTTTTAGTTTTATTATTTTCTTATTTTAGAAGTTACAGGGGGGTGGGGACACATTTTACCACTTTGGAAGTGTCTCTCGAACAAACTATTCAATTTGCAAAAAAAAATTAGAAACCTCAATATCATTTTTGGAGACCTATTTATAAATATATCTACAAGTACATACGGACGGACAGACAGACAGACATGACGAATCTATAAGGGTTCCGTTTTTTGCCATTTGGCTACGGAACTCTAAAAAGAAATCGCTCATACCAGAGGTTCATTCAAACAAGCAAACAAACTCAGTTTTATTTATCATTAGTGTTGATAAAGATAGATATTCATTTATTCCACACATAATTGTTCGAATCGGGAATCGAACAATATGCTGCCACCGAGATATGACCGTAACAATAATGTATCGTTGCAGAGAGACCGCTACCCCCAGTTCCACGGGGCGCCCCTACGAGCAAGCCCACTCGCACACCCATCCACAACTGTACAGCAGACACCACACACATACGCTGCTAGAATCGCAGACACAGTGAGTAGCGACATCGGCCAGTATTAAGTGTCCCTGTAGCTTCAACTAACTTATACGCGGCATAGCCGTTTGTTGGTGGCTGAACTCCTCCGTAACCACTCGCGCGATCTTGACCAAATTTACCACTGTGATAGTGCGGACAAGTAATTATATATGTATAGATACTAAGGCTCGTAGCTCATAACCGAGTAAGTTAACACATAGCAAAGTTAAGCAACACTAGCCAACGCAGTCTAAGGATGGGTGACCATTCTTCTGAAACATTGAGGTTACGAACAGTCGTTACGGGCAGTTGGAGCCCTAAACAGTCCGACTGCTGGTCTAACTACAGAACTGCGATATCGCCAGTGGGTTGTGCAGGTCAATGGCAGTTGCTGTGCCCGAGACTTCGCCCGCGTGGACATAGATCTGGGTTTTATTGGTATTTTTATTATTGGTCAATTGACCACCTGATGTTAAGCTGAGGTGAAGTTGATAGAGTAGTGGCCACCATTCCAGATGCTATCCCTAATTCTTATTTTAAAATTAAAGTAGCCTATTTTACGCTTTGTAATATTAGCTATCTAATAGTGAAAGTCCCGTCGAATCGGCCAAGTCGTTCCAGAGATTACCTAATTCAAACAGCCAGAAAGAAATGATATTGTCGGAAGTTTACGCTAATGTCACACATTGTAATAAAACTATTTTAAACGGATTTAAAGGAAGACACTGAGCTCATTCTGCGTAAATAGTAACACCAACAATTCAACATAGTTAGAGTACTTTGAGATAACTTACACTTCAAACTACAAGACAACAACCATCTTTAGTCTCCCCGTGACCATGGCTGCTGAAAAGCAACCGAAACGTCGGGATCAATGTAAAATATAAAATAACATCAAATAAATCGCGATAGAATCCGTTAAAAATAGATTTATTTCAAAGCCAGAAATAAAGACAAAAGTTAAAAAAAATGTTTTTTTTTATATGTTTAGTTCGTCAAATTGACTGCACCCCGCCTGATGGTAAGCTGAGCTGTTATAAGTATCATGTAATGTGTACACATTCAAAATTCATTAATTTAAAAACTATTATTTACACTTCAATTTTATTTATTTGTATAGATAAGAATGCTCTATGGATTCGCAGATGTAAGGGCGAAGGCGACGAGTCCCGGGCAGACTACAGAGACCACTACAGTACGCAACTTCATAGGTATGTTATTGTTTGATAAAAACCATCCAGGCACTTAATCAAACACTTCAAGAAAGAAGCCTTGTACAGACTAAGCGTTCCAATGTACGCGTAACCTCTACATTTTGGGTACGCGTAGAGGTTTAGTTAGGGCCAATTCTCGTTGCCTGGACGTCGCCCAATCGAGAGTTTCAAATGTGCACCACGTTAGTGAGCACGCGCTAGGGGGCGTCGCCATAGAAGTATACTTGCATAGTTTCAGGCCCCCCCCCCGACAAGGCGCAGAGCATAGCGCACCGTGGGGTTTAGTGGGTATCCGCTACTGGATCGGAGAGTCTCCACACACGATATCCGGCTATTGCCCCGTAGCCGGAGGTGCCGAGCGTAACAGCATTCCCCACGTATAAAAAAAGGGCCAATTCTCGTAATAAAAAGATGTTCAAAGTTATTTGTCATATTTGTCTTAATCTAGTCTCGATCTCCCAAATGTCAAAAAGGTGTTCTCGCAACAAAATTTTCAATACTGTCAACAAAACTTTGTTAAGAAAACGGTTTTTTTGACACGTCGAGATTAGATTGAGACTGAATTTTGAACATCTTTTTATTACAAGAGTTGGCCCTCTGGTGTAAACGCGTACAGGGCACAATGCGTTGCTGGATTATGAACGCGTAGTCACTGGCGAGGACGCTTTTGTATATGCGTACAGTACGGTCGGGACCATCGTTCCCGTGTACGGCTAAGCGTAGTCTGTACAAGGCTAAGACTGGGTTCAACCCAGACTGATTCTATAAGTTTTTTTTTATTTAATTCGCAATTAGTCATCTAGGACTATAATCGGATTTGTTGAGGGGGATTTTACATGAGGATGCTGACAGTAATCACTGACAGATCCATTAAAATATAGTTTTCCTGTTCAGTTTTGAGGTACTTTCCTTAAGGGCACGCCGCAATAGTGGCGGTAAGGCCCATCATGTAGGATTGGCTAGAGACGCGACACGGAATCCTCTCGTACCGACTGACGCAGGTGGTCTCCGGGAAGGGGTGCTTCGGGGACCACCTGCATCGGATCAGGAAGTAGTCAACGCCTGAGTGTCATCACTGCGACGCGAGCGAGGACTCGGGGCTGCACACGCTGGCGGACTGCCCGGCGTGGGAGGCGCCGAGGCGTGACCTAGTGGCAGCCATCGAAGTGGGAGTCCTCTCGCTCGGCAGCATGATTGCGGCAATGGTGCGGAGCGTGAGCGCGTGGGGAGAGTTCTAAATCTCTCCCGGACGCCCGGGACAGATTTGGAACTCTCCCGGCCCGCCGAGCCCGCAACATAAACTCGCCGCGCGTCCCAGGCGACTGAGGCGCCGGAGGTTGCTTAACGACCTCCGTCCTCCATGAGCGCAGGCCTGGGGATGAGAGGTGAGGCCGCCTGTCACCCCAGCAGAAGCAGGCCGAGCCCGACATAACCGCCCCCGCTGGCGGGCGGGGGGGTATCCGAAGGGATTTCCGAACGAAAAAAAAAAAGGTTCTCTCCTTAAGAAGTTCTGGAACAAGAGGGTTTGGGTGAGCTGTGAGCCTATTATTTAGTTTTAACCGTTGCGATTTCTTCAAAGATTGTTGGCATTGAGAGATATTCGTGGATTTCCTCGTTTCTAGTAAACCACGGTGGAATGACATGTCCCGAAAAATGCCGTTCTGGGCCCTTCGCATGCGCATGATATTGCTTTTACTGGGTGTACTCCAAATTTGTAGCCCATAGGACCAGATTGGCTTCAGGATGCTCCAGTATATGAGGAGCTTGTTGTCAACTGAGACGACGGAGTTTCTTCCCATCAGCCATGTTAACTTTCTATGTTACAGTTTGAGGGCATTATTCTACAAGTTAGCTAGGTTAATATTCTTCTTATAAACGGACTACTTCTGGTTCTAATTCCAGAACTTGTCTTTCTATTTCATATTCATAAAAAAGTTGGAACAGTAAAAAAACTTGACAGGTGTCAAGGGACACCCGGATGGAACGAAGTTCCTTACATACACACACACACATATATATATATATATATATATATATATATATATATACATGCACTCTGTCTGTCTATTCTTTCGTACACGTCATAGATGCGCGGGACTTAATTTAAGTGATGATTTTTACTGATCATAAGCCGCTGACTTACGCGCTTTTGTAAAGTTCTTCAGAGACTGAATCTCCTCGTCGTACTCGTCAACTCCTATTCATTAGCGAATTCACAAATAATATCCATCACGTCGGGGTCACCACTTTTACGCCTCAAGGAAACACATTAAAAATATTAAATCAAATCGTAGTTTATTTTTACATAAGAGAAAATATTGAAAATGACACCATACGTTTCGTATGCGTCGCGAATCGTGTGTGTGTATACACCTCTGCTTACCTCTTCGGGGATACAGGCGTGAAGTTATGTTATTATAATTAACGTTTATTTATGCACACATAACTACGAAAAGGCAGAGGTGTGTGCCCGGGGCGACTGGAGATCGAACTCGAGACCTCGTCTCAGCAGTCCGTTACGTACGCCACTGGGCTATCGCTGCCTTTAGCTAGAAATTCAGCTATCCAGGATAGACCTAGGTAGCTCGCTTGGTAAACTATTCTGCCTTTGGAGCCCTCACCAGCTAGTCGGTACGCTTGCTTAACAACTGGCGAGACACTGGCGCAGGCGCACGTCTAGAGGTTGGGAGGTCAAGGAGGGAAAGAACCAACATACCAAACAATAACAAAATACAGACCCCGGGTTCCAACGAACAACCATTGTAAGCAACTTAGAAATGTGATGATGATTATGACAGGTTCATATTCCTGTGATGTTGACTATCCTAATTTGTAAGAAAAGTTATCGTAGAAATTCTTCAAAAGTATATTATTATCGACGGCCTCTGTGGCGTAGCGGTAGCGCATTGGACTGCTACGACAGGGGGCGCGGGTTCGATTCCCGCTCAGTGCAAATATTTGTATGCATGAATATGTCTATTTGCATTGGTCTGGGTGTTTCTATGTATAACATTCATATTGAAGCGTCGGTAGCTTAGTGGTTAAGGAGTCGACCCTACGATCGAGAGGGCCCGGGTTCGAATCCTGGCCATTGTTCTTGAAAAAATCATGTATTTACAAAAAATAAGTATATAAGTATGTTTATCCGTATTCTAGAACCCATAACACAAGCTAGTTAAACTATGCTTACTTTGGTTCTAGAAAGCGCTATATTTATTCAGTCTCCATTGTAAGTTGTGGACAACTATTGTCTGTTCAGATGCAACCCTTCGTACAGTAAGTGCACAGAGGAGGTCTCGGAGGAGCCTCGCGACCGGGAGGAGGTGTCCAGCAGTGCGGAGCACCTTCAGCATTGGGATGAGAAGATTGGTAAGGAAGATAGGAGCACTCACATTGCCGTCAATCGGGCACTTTATCATGGGCTGTACGCTGTATGTTTACTGTCACTGGGAAAGGACTTAGATGAATGGTTTGTACGACCCACGGTTAGAGATGGGTGGAGGAACGAGGTGTGATGCTCCTCCAACGCAAAGGGATGGATCCTCTCACTAGGCCTGTTGATCGCGCCTGGCGGGCTGCGGCCCAACGGTTTAAGTTAGGATGCTGTAGAACTTAATTTTCGCAATGCAGGCAGTTGTGACGTAATAGTTGTTACGTAGTAGATGGTCTAGTAGTTCAGTTTACTGTCGCTAGATGGCGCTGGGTACATGAGGTATCAACACAAACATTCTTATCTACTTCGATGTTTTTAGATAACATTATCTCCAGGTCCCCTTTTGGGAAGGTAAGGGTGTTCCAGCACGCACGGCACCCCGTCTAACCTACCCTTTAGACTACAGAAACTCGCAATCTGTTCCACATTTAGACTCTTGTTTATTATTTTATGATGTTCAACCCCGCTGACCGACGGGAGGTATCCGTGGGGATTTCTGCGCGACAAAAGAAGAGGTGCAAACCTGGTAGTTATAGTATTTTCGCTACGGACCCGAGATACCACCCAATGGCACCACCGGAGATGTCAAGGATATTTTTCAATCCCCATGATAATGACACCACCGGTAGTATCAAGGGGATTGACAACAAACGACTATTATTATCTTCTTCCTCTACCTCTAATTATCTGCTATTGAATCAGTTCAAATATGATTTTAATTCCAGTGAGCAGTTCCCTGTGCTCGGCGCCCGCGCAGACAGCGCGCTCTGACGCCGCGTCACCTCATCAACACGTGACTACCACACATGCAGGTAACATGGATGAATAACTTTCATATTATTCGTAGACTAGCGGCTCGGCACCCAGCTTAGCCCGGGAATGAATTCGTAAAAAAATCCTATATCCCTACTGCCCCGCCACCTACCGGGTCCAGTAGTAAATCTAAACAATAAGCTTTAATATATGAAGGTCGCTTAACGACCTCCGTCCTCCAAGAGCGCAGGCCTGGGGGTGACAGGTGAGGCCGCCTGTCACCCCAGCAGAAGCAGGCCGGGACGGTGGGGCGACTAGCGCCCCTCCCCCAAACCGGGGCAAGACGGGGACATCTTGGTTTCCAAACCCGAGGGGGCCATCTCGAAACCGGAGATGGCCCAGGGTCAGTCGGGGTGCGAGGGATATGCTCTATGGGCGAGACGGCGTGCGGTTTTAGTCGGTTCAAGCCCGACATAACCGCCCCCGCTGGCACGCGGGGGGGTATCCGAAGGGACTTCCGCACGAAAAAAAAAAAAAGATATATAAATTTTCGTTCTTCTTACTTCGAAAATGACGGACTTCCCACGCAACCATTTATCGCCTATTTTACTCCCCTAGTAGTGAAATTTTGGAAAATAGTGATACGCATGTACATTTATGTCTAACCACAAGCAGTTATATGAAAATTCGTGCTTGCAACTTCGAAAATGACAGATTTTCTATATAACCGTTCATCGCCCATTTTACTCCCGTAATACATGTAGTCATTTATTTATGATAAGACGTGCGTGTGTGAAATTTCATGAACGAACTTCCTATATAAACTTTCAAACCCTATTTAACCCTCTTAGGGGATATTAAAAAAATTGCGTGTTCATGTTCTAACCAGAAGCAGGTGTATGAAATTTCGAGCTTCTAATTTAATTTTGAAAATGACGGACTTCCATACAAACTTTTAAGCCGCCGGCAACCCTGGGGTTATCCTTTCAAGGGCTTACCCGGGGTGCCCGGCAACGGACACTTGGGGAGGACACCGTGCGGTTTTAGTCGAGACACGACATAACCACTCCCGCTGGCCAGCGGGGGGGTATCCGAAGGGATTTCCGCACGTAAAAAAAAAAAGGGAGGAAACTTTTAGGGTTCATCACTTATTTTGCCACCTCACAAGTAAAATCTCCAAAAATCCTTTCTTAGTGGATGCCTACAACATAGCAAGTATCTACTGGCCAAATTTCAAGTTTGCAGGTCCAGCGGTTGAGGCTTCAGTTGATGCATCAGTCGGGACAAGTAATTATATATAATATTCTACGACATTCTACACAGCGCTTTCTAGACCCAAAGTAAGCATAGTTTAACTAGCCTGTGTTATGGATTCGAGAATGCGGATAAACATACTTATATACTGGTAGAATATACTGCTTCCGGGCTGTTTGGCTGTGGTCCATCGGAAACTTGTGTTCCAGACGTTTCGTCGATCACTGCGGTCGACATCTTCAGTGGTACACTTTTTTTTTGTAAATCTTTATGTATAAAAATGAATTGCTGTTCGTTAGCTCGCTAAAACTCGAGAACGGCAGGACCGATTTGGCTAATTTTGGTCTTGAATTATTTGTGGAGGTCCAGAGAAGGTTTAAAAGGTGCTATCGATTGAGGCAGTACGAAGTTTGCCGGGTCAGCTAGTACATACATATTATACATAGATACACCCAGACCAATGCAAATAGACATTCATGCATACAATATTTGCACTAAGCGGGAATCGAACCCACGCCCTGTGCCGTAGCAGTCGAATGCACTACCGGTACGCCAGAGAGGCCGACAAATATATATGTAGATGACCAGATTATAGGAAACATAAAATGTCTGAGATTACTACTTACAGGTTCCTTCTAGGCAAGCGTGCTCCAACTTAGACCACATCATCACTTACCTACAGGTGAGATACTGGTCAAACGCGAGCCTATTACAATAAAAATTAAAAAATAGTCATTGTTATCTTCATAACGATGTCCCAGTTGCGTCGGACCCCAAGTCAATCTCATCTTCTAGTCGACGCCATCGACATTTTTTTTAAATTATCGATAGGCTCACATCCTGCCTCTATCTCACCTGGTGTCAAGTGAGTAAGTAAGGAACACGGACTTAGGGAATACCAGCCCTTAGCTGTACCTTTTTTTCGTGCTGAAATCCCCTCTGGTACCCTTTCTTTCTTTTTTTTTTTTATCGTGCGGAAATCCCTTCGGATACCCCCCCGCCGGCCAGCGGGGGCGGTTATGTCGGGCTTGCACCGACTAAAACCGCACGCCGTCTCGGGTCTTCAGACGCCGGGGTGTAAGGTTACCCATAGAGCATATCCCTCGCACCCCGGCTGACCCTGGGCCATCTCACCACTAACAGCATCGCTCATCCTGTCTCCTCTGAAAGCAGAGGAGTACGGAGAGCGATGTGTTCCCGCCATGTTGGGTATTGGCCGACGATCAATGCCAACCCTATGAAGGGGTGAAGGGGAAGCCATTGACCGCCGCCCAGGGTGTACCGGCCGCTCCGATTCCGTTCCCCCCGGACTGCAGCGGGATCGGAATCGGAGCGACACTCGAGGAGGTTACCCAACACACACCCCCCCCCTCTGGTACCCCCCACCGGCCAGCAGGGGTGGTTTTTTCGGGCTTCAACCGACTAAAACCGCACGCCATCTCGGCCCTTAGTGCCCATAAGGCATTTCGCTCGCACTCCGACTGAGCTATCTCCGGTTTTGAGATGGCTCCCTCGGGTTTGGGAACCACGATGTCCCCGTCTTGCCCCGGACAGGGGGGGGGCTAGTCACCCCTCCGCTCGCACCTGCTTCTGCTGGGGTGACAGGCGGCCTCACCTACCACCCGAACCCTTAGCTGTACCTACACATAATGAATGTATCGGTGAAACGTTTCGTGCGTATGAGTGTACATACATATATTATAGTCACGCCTTTTTCCCATAGTGGTAGGCAGAGACAACATCTTTCCACTTGCTACGATCTTGGCATACACCTTTCGTTTCTTCCACTTTCATACTTGTTTTCATACATGTTTCATTTTTTTTTTATACCACTAAGGTGGCAGACAAGCACACGGCCCACCTCGTTAACCTCCTTTCATTCATCCTCTCTCAACATCATCTCAGGAGTGTACCTGCTGAACAACGGACGAGGCTCTGGCGCAGGTGCACCTGTCGGGGTTGGGAAGTCAGAAGGCAGTCGCTCTCGGAAAAACATGGCAATCAAAACCAAGAAGCGGACCTCGGGCTATAAAGTTTTTTTTTTTAATTTTTTTTTTACTACCACTCAGGTGACAGACAAACTCACGGCCCACCTGATGGGTAGCGGTTACCGTGGCCTATGGACGTGTGCAACACCAGTGGTGTCACACTCGCGCTGCCGACCCTGTAAAGGAAAGGAGATGGGAAAGGAGTTTGGGAGGGGATGGGAAAGGAGTTATGGAGGGGATGGGAAAGGAGTTTGGGCTCCGGCACTCTCACTCACCAAACGGAACGCAACAGTTCAAATACTGTTACTTGGCGTCGATATTCTGTGAGAGGGTGGTGCTTCCCCAGTCGAGTCGGCCCGTTCATGCAACGGCCAAAATGACTGTTGCTTGACTCTACCACCATCATCAAGTGCTAACTGTACCATTTCTTAAATCATAATTACTTATATCCACCTCCTTAGCATGCCCCAGAGCTATAAATTCCTCAATGAATATTTTATAATTTTGTAAATACAATGGGTTACGTTTAAATCTTTTTTCCAGAGTTAAAAATCTCTGAAGTGCCACTGAGAATGAGTCCCCAAGCTGCAATTCGTCGATTTTAGATGTTAAGGGCATATCAACATAAAATCTATCTTTTTGAAGCTTGTCAGACTGTTGAAAACAATTTTCTGACATTTGAAATTTTTTGCAGTTCTTAATTGCAGGTTGAGGTACATTCTCAGAAAGCCAAAATTGCTCCATTACATTTTCTGATTTTTGACTAAGTCAAAGTCAAAGTCAAAAACCATTTATTCTGCATAGACCATTAATAAGGCACTTACAAAACGTCATAAAAAAATAAATAATCTAATGTTTGGCAAATGGACCACCGGTTCGAAACGCGGCCCTGTCCTGAGAAGACTCCGGCAAGAAACTCAGCGGGACTATCACTAATAGCCATATTTGTCACCAAATTATCAGCATCATTATTAAAATATTGACTAGTTAGGGTACCACCCACAGTGTAACCAAATAATGTATTTTGCAGTAGTAAACCATTATGAATGCGGATTTGTCCTTCAATTAATATTTGAAAATAAATGTCAGCACCTAAAAGCATAGATATTTCTGTAGGCTCATTAAAATTAAAATATCTTTTGGAATATTTATGTTACTAATATTGAAAAAACGTTTAGGTAAATCCGAAGTAATGGTATTCACTACATGACATTTTACTTGCAACTGTACAGAGAATTAATTAAAACATTAACATATTTGTTAATTTGGTGGTTATGGTTACCTATACCAACAATGTTGGTATTTTGATTTAAAAGTTTTAAGTTTAATTTTTGTATTAATGGTGAAACAATAAAAGAAGCTTGACTCCCAGAATCAAGTAACGCTCTGACAAAAAGTTCAGAACCATGATAGTCAATCAGTTTTACCTTGATAGTAGGCAATAAAGTAGTTGGTGACAAATTATTTGAATGCATAGATACATTCTGTTGTGTGCCAGGATCATCCTCTTTATGCAGGAGGGTATTGTGCCCTGCCTTGCACACCTTGCAAGAAAAATTAAACTTACATTTGCCTATGTTAGACTTCAAGCACATAGTACATAACTTTTTAAGTTCTACAAATTTTACACGATCTACTATAGGAGCCGTTTTAAATTTTGGACATACATAGATAGGATGTGCCATGCCTCCACAATAAGAACAAGGGTTATCCGGCTCGAAGGACCACTCACTAGCATGTATAATAAATAAAAATGCCTAAAATGCTAGTGGACACTGATAGTGACTGACTAGTGTATAACTTTCGACGCAAATAGGAAGTCGCTAACATTATGATGACGATATCTGTGTGGTTTTAGGCGGCGGTCGTCGTGGAGCGTTACAGCTCTGGCAGTTCCTCGTATCGTTGCTGGCGGAGGGCGCGCGGTGCGTCGCCTGGACGGGCAGGGGGTTGGAATTCAAGCTACACGAACCCGAAGAGGTTAGGACACATCTTTTACCTGAATCTTCAATTCCTCATCTCTCAATTGCCCATTCATCATCGTTTCATTATAATAATAGTATTTTTTTTTTCAAAAAATACATGATTTATATCTCATAATAAAGGCAGCTTCTGCCACTGAGTCAGGCTCGTAGCTTGTGTTTCAGTGAGCAGTTGCAACCACCCTGAAGATATGGTAAGTAAGTAAGTGGGTTTACGTTGGTAGTGCAATGGCCAGGTTTCGAACCCAGGACCTTTCGATTGTGAGCCACTAAGCTACCGACGCTAACCAGTAACTTATTGACGTTTCCTCATTCATCTTTCGTCAATCCTCTCTACACGTCTAAACCTTCTGAATATCCCTTTCTCTATCTTCGTCACTACAACTTCTATTCTACCATACCACAACGTCTCCATATCACGCTGTTCCTGATTTGTGTTACAATATTTTATCTTTACCCAAAACTCCTCGAGGTGCTTATGTTCATTTGAAAAAATGTGTAATGCCCCCAGGTGGCGCGTCGCTGGGGCGCGCAGAAGAACCGCCCGGCGATGAACTATGACAAGCTGTCGCGCTCGCTGAGGTACTACTACGAGAAGGGCATTATGCAGAAGGTGGCTGGTACGTACACACACATAGGTTACAGGGACTGTGGCGATACCACATATACCCAGCGCCATCTAGTGAAAATAAGTGGAACTACTTCGATACTACTACGTCACTACCGATCTTGAATCGCGAAATTGAAGTTCGCGCACTGGTATAACATAAATACAAGATCATACCGGCAACCTTTGAGGCTTGTCCCGCCACGCGTGAACACCTTTAAGAGCTTCGGGGACCACCTCTATCGGATCAGGAAGGAGCCAACGCCTGAGTGCCATCACTGCGACGCGAGCGAGGACTCGGGGCTGCACACGCTGGTAGACTGCCCGGCGTGGTAGATGCCGTGACCTCGTGGCAGCCATCGGGGTGGGAGTCCTCTCGCTCGGCAGCATGATTGCGGCAATGGTGCGGAGCGCGAGCGCGTGGGCCGCCGCCGCCTACTTCTGCGAGCATGTAAGGCTCGAGAAGGAGATGGCGGAGCGCGCCCGGGAGAGATTTAGAACTCTCCCGGTCCGCCGTGCCCGCAACATGGTCGCCGCGCGTCGCAGGCGACTCAGATGCCCTCCGTCCTCCATGAGCGCAGGCCTGGGGGTGGCGGGTGAGGCCGCCTGTCACCCCAGCAGAAGCAAGCGCAGGCGGTGAGGCGACTAGCCCCCCCCTCTCCACCCCTTTCCGGGCAAGATGGGGAAACCGTGGTTCCCAAACCGAACTGAGGGGGCCATCTCGAAACCGGAGATGGCCCAGGGTCAGTCGGGGTGCGAGGGAAATGCCTTAACGGCCACCTTACACCCCGGCGTCTGCAGATCCAAAACGGCGTACGGTTTTAGTCGGTTCAAGCCCGACATAACCACTCCCGCTGGCCGGTGGGGGAGTATCAGAGGGGATTTCAGCACGAAAAAAAAGACGTGATGACAACCTTACCTGGTTGGAGGATCCGCAATTTGTGTTGGAGGAACATCACACCTTATTCCTCCACAGGACTTCACAGGACCACTCGGTGAAAATGGCTCCCCCAACTTCAACACGACGTTGAAGCTCTTCATAATCATCATCCTCTTAGCGTAGTTCCAGGGTGCATCCACGGCTGAGTGCCCGGGTTGTTCCTTTTGGTATTGCATATACGGCTATTATGGGAGTGACCACCGTCAGACTTCTCAACCCTGAAAGGTAAGGTAAGCCTGCGTCAGAGCCTCGTCCGTCAACCAGCAGGTATACCTCCTTAAAAGAGAGGTTGGCTAGGACCTAGGTCTAGGTGGGGTACAACCGTCTGGTTAGAACTAACCATATCGTGACGTTTAATAAAAAGAAACTGATGTTACTTAATTACATCAGTCGCAGTGAAGTCGCCGCCGAGGAGAGTTCTCCGCACTCATCGGCGCCCGGACTTGACCACTGCAGATGTCGACCGCAGTGATCGACACAAGTTTCATATGGAACACGGTCAAACAGCCCGGAAGCGGTATATTCAACATGCAACGTCGGCCGTGAAACCAGAAAAAGATTTATAGAAACTGCTTTGTTTTCACAGTCATATACCCAATTCCGTGTCTCAGTTCGACATAAACCCCTCACCGTTAGCCACGTTGAGGGGGTTCTCACACGAACAAAAAGAAGTACCTACTCCATGAACTCACCGAAGCGGGATAAAACCCGACTCCACCAGGCGACGCCGCGGTGGCGGCCATAGTCCGCCGGTACCTGGGGTGCCCGGCAACGGACACTTAGACACTAAAAATGGAAGTCATAATCTTGTTTTCTTCTCTCCAGGTGAACGTTACGTATACAAGTTCGTATGCGACCCTGAAGCACTCTTCAGCATGGCCACACCTCCCCGAGCGCGATCACCACCCGCCCCCCCTCCATACGATGTTCTATCACAGCTCTACGGGGGAGTGGTCTACCCTCAGTATCTTCAGCAGCCTCAGGAGTACCAGGGCAGGCGGTATTACCATCACTCTGGGCATTTGGGACACTACGATAGTTAAAAATATGATCATATCTTAGAATAATATCTTCTGTGAATAATAGTATTCGTAATGACGTATCGAAGGCGCGTATTTCCATTTTGTACAACACCAGAACGCAAGGGTGAGAAACTTATCGCGTATAGTTTGGAAATCACTTTTTTACAATAGTCCATCAATACGAGCAGTACGTAAATACTTGCATGCATATACTTTACAGTGTCCAAATTAACAAGCTTTTTCCAAAATATACAGCGCCAGTACGCATACGGTTCATTGTTTTTATTAAGAAGCTGTTGTTTTATTGTTGTCTCTCTGCATTATTTATTTTAAAAACTATAAAAAAAACTAACAAGTGTTGCTTTTAAAAATTTATTCTCGTTTTAGTAACACTGTCTTTTAAAAAACTTTTTAAAAGACTTTTTATTATTTATTTTATTTTCACATTTTTAATTTTACTCACGTAATGTAGCACCAGAGTCATGCTAAGACCAGCCAAAGGAGCTCTAGGAGGTCCTATGGCTTCCTTCCTACTCCATCAGACCCTGAATACCATGTAATAGGTTTATCTTGTTTGGTTTAGGAGCAATATAGAAATAGCGATCGTCCCGGCCTGCTTCTGCTGGGATGACGTCTCAAACTTTTTCGTCTGTGTGTTGCATGTCGCGTGACGGTCGGCCGCGGAGTAGGGATAAAGTAAAGGTCTGATGAGTGGATCATCAGACCAACTCTATGGTACCATATTATTGCATTGTAATCCAAACTAGGCGTGCATCTCAATTGGTTGAGGATAACTGCCTCAAAAATCAGTTGCAATGACCCAAACTAACATATATACATACAGAGCAAGTTAACTAGAAGCTTGTAAAAATTAAAACCCGATTGCTGCTAAAAAGACCGAAACAAGTTTGATAGCAGGCGGTAACCTTTTTTTTTTTCGTGCGGTAATCCCTTCGGATACCCCCCGCCAGCCAGCGGGGGCGGTTATGTCAGGCTTGAACCGACTAAAACCGCACGCCGTCACGGGTCTGCAGACGCCGGGGTGTAAGGTTGCCCATAGAGCATATCCCTCGCACCCTGACTGACCTGCCCATATCCGGTTTCGAGATGGCCCCCTCGGGTTTGGGAACCACGGTGTCCCCGTCTTGCCCTGGTTTGGGGGAGGGGCGCTAGTCGCCCCACCATCCCAGCCTGCTTCTGCTGGGGTGACAGGCAGCCTCACCTGCCACCCCCAGGCCTGCGCTCATGGAGGACGGAGGTCGTTGAGCGACCTCCGGCGCCTAAGTCGCCTGCGAGCATGTTGCGGGCTCGGTGGGCCAGGATGAGTTCTGAACCTCTCCCGGGCGCGCTCCGTCATCTCCTTTGCGAGCATCACATGCTCGCAGAAGGAGGTGGCGGCGGCCCACGCGCTCGCGCTCCGCACCATTGGCGCACTCATGCTACCGAGCGAGAGGACTCCCACCCCGATGGCTGCCACGAGGTCACGAGCAGGCGGTACCCATTTACAAATCATAAAAAGGAAACATTTAATGGGTCCCGCATGCTATTAAACTTGTTGCGGCCTTTTCAGAAGCAGTCGGGTTTTTATAATATTTTTATTGAAAAGACACGAATTTTGCAACAATACAAACAAAAACTGAACTACAGAGGCTCCTCTTGTTGTAATCTCCATCATCATCATCATCATCATCAACCTATTCTAGTCCACTGCTGGACATAGATCTCCCCTAATGAGCGCCATAGCGCCCTGTCTTCAGCTTGCCGCATCCAGCATCTGCCCGCAGTCTTTCGCAGATCGTCATCGTAATCTCCATAAACGCTTTAATTTATCATTCCTCATTCCAAATAAAAAAACATTTAAACATACAAGAAGTATACGTTTTTGAAATCACCTTTAAAACTCTTTTTTTAATATGTAGCCCGTCAACTGACTTCACCCCGCCGGATGGTTTTGACCTTGTATAGATTGGAAAGACGCATAGAAAGCCAAACTTGGCGTAGATCAGTTCGACTGTGCAACGCCCTCAGTTCACTAGGATCCACCAGTGGAGCAAACAGCTGGGGTTCACTGTGATCCACCGTAGGTCTAGTGGATCCTATCTAGACACTTGCAACTGTTTTAGGATCAACCGTCTAATCTTACCTTTATTGGTTTGAATATGGTGGTACAATACAGGTCTTATATTAAAAGGGTAGGTCCAGCATATTCTATCATTACTGGTGTACAAATTATTTAAGCACTCAAAACGCAAAATTATAATATTCTACGACACTCTACACAGCGCTGTCTAGACCCAAAGTAAGCATAGTTTAATTAGTTTGTGTTATGAGTTCCAGAATGTGGATAAACATACTTTTTTTTTCTTTTTTCTTTTTGTAAATTCATACATATCATGCATAGAAACACCCAGACCCATGCAAATAAACATATTCATGAATACAAATATTTGCTCTAAGCGGGAATCCAACCCGCGTCAACTGTCGTAGCAGTTGAATGCACTAGCGCTACACCACAGAGGCCGTAGTCAATAATACCTATTCAAATTATTATTAAATTATCTCAAAAATTTCCTAATAATAGTTACTATAATTCACTTTTACACTTTTCAAATTCATCTATTGATGTGCCTCTGGAAAGCATACAGTATCGATTGAAGAAGCTGTTTATACTTAGCCATAAATGCGGTCTCTATGGTTACGTTTCACCTGACGTTTGATAGATGTCAGCACTGTCAAACCAGCAAGGCGGGAATCGCTGTCGCTTAGATTGTCATAGCGTTGTATACTTTCGCCGCGTGCGGTCGTAATCTCTAAATACTTCCTTGATCCCTAATATATTGAAAAGGATTGTGTTCCAAGGTGTTACATAATTTGATATTGCGTTTATTTCCTCATATATTTTCAATCGCGAAGTCGAAAATATTAGTGATATTTCTTAATATAGTGAATAGCTACGACGTCAACAGGGCACCCAATGCCTTGCGATCGATTTTATCGGAATCCCGACGTCCTTACTGGCCTCTTTACAACAAGAGTCGCCGTCAAGTAGCAGTTCATCGGACAGCGGGTCAGAGTACTCGGAGCCAGATGGACCAGCCAGCAGGAAACAATAACGTGTTGCACAGGTAACGATCGGTCCTTGATCGATGCGTTATATGACGAGTTCAGTTTTATTACAAATTTAATATTGCACAAACAATGTACACCTAACGCGAATACAAACAGGACCACGTAATTGAGTCGACATATAACGTAATGTTTGCAAATCCGTCGATTTAAATCGTTAGACTTAGTGGTCTTATTAAACTGCTTTTGTCGTGGAAAAAATTCTCAACCTGATGAGAAAAGATTGCTCTAGCTGTTAAAACTGCAACAGGTTAGCACTGCCACGTGGCAGTATATATTATAAGAGAGAATCGACAGCCATGAATGGCATTTCCGTGCGTTTGCAATTTGAAAATTAACGATGAAACAAATGCTTTAAAATAAGGTATATATATATATTTTTTGGGCGTCAATAGAAGATACTATGGCACAAAGGGCAAGCCCATTTACTAAGCCATTATGGACGAGGTTCATAATAATCCCTCAGAGTTAAAATCTACCCTCTTTAACAATATTTCTGTAATGTATTGAAACTTCAACGAAATTTCAGACAAAAAATAGTGATATGCCTTCAAGGAGGATATATGTACTGTACTTATTTTTATTTGATAAAACAAAACTAGCGCCGTTTATTCCACCTCATGGTGGGTCTTATTTTTTATTAAGCTTTATACAAGAAAACTATCAATGCCAACAAAATGTCATCCTGTTCTTTCACAAACAGTACAACCAGTCCTCATTAAGATTCGTTTAATAAGTTTCGTTTCGTCGTCGTTAACTATTACTTTGGAAGAAAAGTGATGGAACTAGGCTCTCCATCTTTGAGAACTGAACTAATTTGTAAAAGTAAAACATATTCGTCTGAATACTCATTCTTTTATACCAGATTTTCTCCAACAGGGAGATATGATGTATAACAAGTTGATTCAGTTATGCCTTCAGGCTGCGGAAGTCGTGAGGCACTTTGAATCCCTTTTTATGCCTACAAGTTGTTTATGCCTACAACAAGCTGTTTCATGGCACCCCTATATGGACCCTACGCAAAGAGATATAGGGCTTGCCTATTGGTCATAGAAGACCAAGCCAAGTTATGCCTTCAGGCTGCAGTAGCCGTGAGGCACTTGGAATCCCTATTTATGTCTACAAGTTGTTTATGTCCACAACAAGCTGTTTCATGGCACCCCTATATGGACCCTACGCATAGGGATATAGGGCTTGCCTATTGGTCATACAAGACCAAGCCAAGTTATGCCTTCAGGCTGCGGAAGCCGGAAGGCACTTGGAATCCCTATTTATTCGATTAAAATTTTTAAGCAATTTGTATGCTTACTTCTCCTAGTCGCGGGTTCAGGTTCCGTCCTAGATGTTCTCTTTTGCCGATCCCTATTTATGGCTACCAATCGGTCTGGCTCCAGACACCGCGGGTCGCGGAGACCCAGCGTGCAGAGGGATGTTAAGCTCTTCTTCTCTTCTTCATCGTGTCGATGGCAATTGTTTTTTTTTTTTCCTATATTTTTCTTTAGATGTGCCCAGCCCAGAACTTGGCGACATTGAACGCCACCTCACTTGCTCCGTTCAGGTCTTCGATTGTGCACGTATTGGGGCTTAGTGGGCACGACAGTAGGTGGTGCATTGATTGTAGGGGTGCACCACAGTCACAGCCGCCGCCCCCAGTATCCAGGTAGCCCCATTTTATCCGGTTTGCCCTGCAGCAGCCAACCTGGGACCTTAATCTATTAAGGGACTTCCAGGTCGTCCACTGCAGCCCATGCCCAGGAGGTAAGTTTTCGGTGGGCTGGATATAGTCTGGAGGCGGAGGATTTTCCGTGAGCCACCTCCGGCACCGAGCACTCTCAGGCTGGCCCTCAACGGCAACAGTGGACCGCAGGAAGCTTTTCCTGCTCTTGAGACGCGAATTGGGCATGTCATGTCGATAGAGTGTGTGACGTGCATCAGTCTCCTGCTTTCTCTTCTCAATCCCACAAGCAACGTGTCGCCGTACACTTGGTGGAGCGATACCTGCAAGTGGGTACAACTTGTTCAGGGGGGTAGGCTTGAGGCAACCTGTTACTATTCGGCATGTGTCATTTAGTGCAGCATCAACCTGTTTCGCATGGGCAGAGCGATGCCATACTGGGCATGCAAATTCGCCCGCCGAGAAGGAAAGTGCGAGGCTGGTTGTCCTGACAACATGTGGAGCTGCCCCCCAGGACGTAGATGTTAAGCGTCGAACTAAGTTGTTCCTGCTCGCGACTTTTTGTTTAGTATAGAGGCAGTGCTCAATCTCGACACCTCGCCATGTGATTTTAAGGGGACGTTTTGCATCCCGGTTGCGCAAGTGGAAAGTACAAGACTGGGTCTTCGATGCGTTGGCTCTAATGTGTTTACATAATTGCCTATTGGTCAGCCAAGACTAACCCAAGTTATACCTTCAGGCTGCGGAAGCCGTGCGGCATTTGGACCGTATACATGCTTGCCATTCGGTCTGACTTCAGCATTCGGGTTCGATTTCCGCTCAGTGCAAATATTTGTATGCATGAATATGTCTATTTGCATTGTTCTGGGTGTTTATATTTATAATATGTATGTGTTTACAAAAAAAAAGTATACAAGTATGTTTATCCGCATTCTGGAACCCATAACACTTTTTTTTATTTTTATTTTATTTTACTGGTGGTAGAAATTTGATGATACAAATTTGTCGCAAAATTCGGCCGGGTGGGTGCCACCGTGCACGATTGCGAAAAACCCTCCATAGTAATCCAATTTCGGTTTGATTGCGTTCAGGGGTCAGCATGTGCATAGCCGGGCAGGGGGATTGTGGTCGCAGCACTAGTGGGACCGGTGGGTGTCACGCGATGCTGCGACGACAATCCTCTTCTGATGAGGCCGTCAAGCTGAGTGCCACCATTGTTAACATGGTATGTGTAGGTAATGGTGACCCTCTTTCCTGAGACTTTACTTTCAGTTTACCATCAGGCGAGGTGAAATCAAATTGACGTGTCCTAAATATAAAAAAAAACACAAGCTAGTTAAACTATGCTTACCTTGGGTCTTGAAAGCGCTGTGTGGAATGTCGTAGAATAGAATATTTAGAATATTTATTACACCTTCTTTCTTCTGTAGCATGTTGGGTCGCGGAGACCCTGCTTGCAAAGGGATATAGGCCTTTAGTATGCTAATACAATTGCCTATTGGTCAGTCAAGACCAAGCCAAGTTATGCCTTGAGGTGCTTGGAATCCCTATATACGCGGACCAATCGGCCTGGCTTCACACATAATGAGCTGTGGAGATCCACCGGACACAAACTTCGTGACTGCGTGGCAACCAAACAGATAAGCACATTGAAAGACTGATAATACTAGCCAGGAGTATCTTCGAATGCAAATTTTACTACCTAGATATTTTTGTTAACCACGACAATACAGCTGGTTCCACAAAGTTAGATGCCTAGAGATGAGCTGGTGGTACGGAGCGACATACACAATACCTATTCACAAGAAGCCCGCCATCCATTTCAACATTGCAGAAGCCGCATGTGCTGAGTCAATTTGTATTTATGTCCAGCAGGAGGAGAGATGAAATCTCCTGCCTTACTGATACTAACCCCAACTATTACAGTTCATAGGCAAGTTTCAGATAACTTTTCCATCACATTATGTCATGATGATCGCTGATGGGATGGCATCTCCTGACTCAAGCGACTGCAGCAAGGGGAAGTTAGCTTTAACCGAACAAAGATAAAATTACGTTTCAACAGTGAACACATCTGTCTATATAAACTGCTGATCGAAGGCTGCCTTTCGTAAACAAGTATTTAGTAACAAGGGTCCCACCCCGCCACTCTCCCTATTGCCCAGAATTTCAGCATACCTGAATAGTGCTTGTAGGTAGCTTCTTTTTCGCTGGAGGTAGCTACAGAGTGCGTCCGGGCTTTCGATTCTCAAGACTCAAAAACCAGAACACGCGAAGCTCTGGAACTCGAGCTAAAAAGCTCAAGCTAGTTTTAAATCTGAATCCCGTCAAGGACCTTATTAGACGTAGTAACGTCGGTGCCTCGCCCCCAGGTATAAAAAAATAATTGATGATACTCTATTTAATTGCTTATTCACTAGCTGGAAAGCCCTTACTTTCCTTAACCTGCGGACATAGTATCATTCTTAATGTATCTGTTTTTACAAGAAAACCAAGACCAACCAGGACAATTCTTGTATAGTCACCCTCGGAAGTTGCTGAGCACTGAGGAATTTACAAACGATCATATTACATTGAAATAAATTAGTAACGTATGAATGTTTTTGTAATCTTCAGAGGACCGATTCCACATTTCTCAAATTTTGTTTATTGATTCGTGTCAGGTTTTAGAGCTTAGGTGCTCGGGTAACTTGGAATGTGGGCAATTTCTAACTGTATCCCGTAAAACAGAGTAGTACAATCAGCATTATCATCGAATCCCCGATTTGCATGGAATAGTTCCCTCGAATTGGAGGGGTTACATCTAGCTCTCTTAAAGACGCTCTTTGTCATAGCGTGCTGAAAGGCAATATAGATATAATAATAGTACATAATTAGCATCAGAATTTATTATTCAGGGCCTTACTTTGCTTTACATTCAAAGTGATAACTTCTATGATAACTGATAAAATACAATGTTTCTACAAATACAACTACCCGCAGTCGGACCAAAACTTATTATCTAGACACCATGATTATGACCATATGCCGGTTACTTTAGTTTGACTTTTAATCGAGAAATATAGTTCTAAGAGAACTGCAGTTAGGGGTTTGTATAGTCCCTTCATCGCAGTTGACAATAAAATATAACCTACCTCACGTACTTCAATTAAAAACTGGTTTTCAATTGTCCTTCGTGACGGTGGAATTTCGGCATCTCCTGCTAGTGGCAGGTGACTCATTACGATGACGAGATATTATCTCGAGGTAACTTGAGTCTTCTAATATATGCTCTAATCAATATTGTCGCGAAATAGAGCTTGCAAAGAAAAATCATAATTCCTTTCTTAATACTTTAAAAAAAAATTGAACTGTCATAGACAGTTAGGTACTCAAAATGATAGTCAATATTTCTGATTCTTAACTTCTAACTAATAGATAGAATGATTATGTATAATAAATAACGATCACGAAGTACTGAAAGTTTTATAGATAGTCTATAATAAAGACACTAACAGTTGCAGTAATGATAACTATAAATACTAATTTCCTTTTCTGATTACGGTTCAATCCATAATAATCATCATAGCGTTGTGTTTTCTATATGTCACCAGCAGATAACAAACGTCTTCAATCGATACTGTATGCTTTCCAGAGGCACATCAATATAACGGTTTTACATAAAAATGAAACCGATATTATGTGCCGAGAAGGAAAGCATACAGTATCGCAGGAAGATCTTCCTGGTGAAGCCTATGACAATCTAAGCGACAGCGATTCCCGCCTTGCTGGTTTGACATTGCTGACATCTATCAAACGTCAGGTGAAACGTAACCATAGAGACCGCATTTATGGCTAAGTATAGACAGCTTCTTCAATCGATACTGTATGCTTTCCTTCTCGGCACATAATATCGGTTTTATTTTTATGTAAACCCGTTATATTCTTTAGTATAAAAACATTTCTTCGTGAGCCCTGCTTTCAACTTCCTCAGAAATACAGAGGTTTAAAATTCTGTCTGCTCCACTGATGGATCGGACAGTGCTCAAGGTGTTAGGGAAGGTCCACCACTGCTCCCAGTGGAAACGATGTTACATTAATGTATATTTTGATCACCTACCATGAACATGTTTTTAAAGATACAGTCGCCCTTCAGAAATGGCTAAACATTAAAAGAAATCATAAATAAATTGATGTTTAATTATTTTTGTAATTTTCAAGGGACAAATTTACTATATGGCAATTTCTGTTTATTATTATTTGTAAATTTTTAGAGCTAAGGTAACTTGAAATGTGCTAAGCTAATACCGATGGCGACTATACATGCATTATATCAGATAACATTTTTATTTGGCAATTTTTTATAACGTTTTAATGTAATAAATTGTTATTAAAATTTAAATTATCAAAACTTTATTATTATTACGATAAGTTCTAATAGTTATAGAATGTGCAATATTGTGTTAGAAGTAGCAACATTACGAAAATATAAGCAATTTTGTGAATAAATTAGTGATAATGATAATTATTGCAGTCTTTTGTTTTCTTATTCAAAGGGGAAACACAGTTTCGGGCGTGACATTTCTGATAATCTAGACTTAATTCACTAATTAGGTAACTTTTTTCGTGCAGAAACTTCCACGTATCCCCCTTTCCCCCCAAACCGCAACCCCGCCGGCCATAGAGGTTGGTTATGTCAGACTCGAACATACTATAACCGCACGCCATCCTTAAAAAATATCCTTCTTTGTTTTGTGGATACACCCAAAGGGTAATTCCTCACCAGGGCTTACAGTGAAATGGCAGTTTCGGAATCGAACCGACTAAAAACACACGGTGTTCCGTCCAAGTGAGAGACCCCGGGTATACCTTTGGAAGGAACTCCGCAGGAACCCTGATAGAGTTTGAGCACCAGTCCACCAACCTACCTCGCCCTCAGGCCTGCGCTCATGGAGACCAGAGATCGTGTGACGCTCTCCGGCTCCCGGTGGTTCCTGCTGGGACAAGCTGGGTAATGTACAAAGAATGACTGAATCATAAAAATCATTATTCTTTTATTTAGAATGTATCTTATTTTACATTAGAGTTTTTCAAAAAAAAAGAGCCGTAAACATATTTCAATGACTTTTAACAACTCAACAGTATAATTATTAGCTTAAGATGAAGTGGGAACACGCGCATCGCGTTTGTGAGGGGGTGAGGTATGAAGTGCGGCGGGAGCATGCGCGGAGCAACCATCTTCACCCCGCGCTTTATGTTCGCGGACCATAAGGGTCACCGTACACTTGATCGGCTATCGGTATTGTCTTTTACGAATACCAATTTTTTTTTTCATCAGTATGATGAGTTGACGTGAAATTAAGGGTCAACGTACATTTGACCGGCTATCGGTAATATCGGTTTTGTTATGTATCGATACCAATTTATTTTTCACCAGTATGAGTAGAAGTGAAATGATCACCGTATATTTGTACGTAACAGCCTCTGTAGCGTGGTCGGGCGAGCGCCAGCTTACGATGCAGGAGGTTACGGGTACGATTCCCGCTGGGACCAAATATTTGTGTGGACCACAGATATTTGTTTCTGGTCTTTGACACACGTTTCTAAATGTATTATAAGTATGTAATTTACAAAAGAAAAGTAATTCTTACTTTTTTTTTTGAAATGAAATCAATTAGACCATCTTAACACTAAGGAAATTTGTTGTGTCCGATTACAAATGTCTGATCAGATATTTCTTATAATATGAATGCATCCAGGAAAGTCGCTTCCGCAAGTCGTCGAAAGTCAGTTGATTGCCACAAGTTTTGGGTTCAATTTCATACAAACCAATGTAGGTACAGCGGACTAAAAAATCGAAGTTATTTATTTATTATGCTTTTATTTCAATTTTTTCTAAAACGTAAAAAGAGAGTTCCAAAATAAAGTGACACTTATTAGATCTATTAAAAAGTTTAATATATTTAAAATAATAGTTAGTGATTTGCAGTAGACTGTTTTTGACCCTTACTCCTTTCCCGTAGTAAATTTAAATGACTGTAGTTGCATTTATATACAAATTCATACTCTATTTCTTTTAATTGTTTCAAAAAATAGCCGATGTCCTCTATTGTCCGGCCACTAATTTCCTCAAAGTTCGATGTATCTTCAGGAAGATGACAAGTTCACATTCAATATTATCTAAGGACCTGAAAGGTACGTGGACGTAAAAAGGCATATTACAAATCTCTCAATGATTATTTAAATACTATGTTGTATGTACTAATAACTATGTATGTACTAATAACTATACTAGGAATTCAGTGCAGGGTGCGACTGAAATAAATTGAGCTGAGCGAGCAGGACTCTTACTTGAAAATAAGACATCTTACTACGGTCGCGCGCTTAGCTAAGGCCGCGCGTTCGTGAAACTGTTTTTCGGTGATCTTGCTTCAAAACACTCCTCAGTGTCCACACTAGCACCGTAGTAAATTTAGTCAAGATCGCGCGAGTGGTTACGGTGGAGTTCCGCCACCAACGAATGAATATAAACAATGAATATAAGTTGTGAAAAAATTGCTTTGACACTCACTCTAATGGAGTTTCTGAACGTAAGGCATTAGAAGTGGCTGATAACACGTCAGCATACACAGGAGTCAGTTCCGTTGGTGCACTTTGGTCTAGTAATGATTGAGTTCTGCAATGTAAGTAGGTACTTATTATTATTTCTTAAAAAAAACTGTACATCATAATGTTTATTCCCACTCGACAACTGCAATTTATGATTTGATAAATGGTTATGGCCTTACGCTGTTAAATGTACAATAGACGTAGATGACACATGAACAGGAGTCTCTGAACTCAATTTTTTCGAATTTGTTTGCTCAGCCAATGCTCGTAATCTGCAAAACAGTAAGTCTTCTAATTTTTTTTCAGTTTATCAAACATAAATAACTTCCAAATACCTATTTAAATCACCACAACAAAAGATTCACGTATATACCCTTAAACCATTTTCACACTTTAAGAATTTCTTCTTGTCCGACACAAGAAATCCAGTTAGATTGGTGGTTGTATGAGACCGTGCACATTACAAGAAAAATTTTCTGATGTCCGATAAGATACAAGAATTCTAATCTAGAAACGTCATCTCCTCAAGTATCCTTCGTGAAGGGTTAGTCTTGACTGCCACTTTTCCAGGTTCCCACCGTTCCTGACGGGTCCAGGTACCAGGAATATTTGGTGTAAAAATCTACTATCATTAATTATTATTTTATATATATATTAAACTTTTTCAATAGATCTAATACGTGTCACGTTAATTTTCTTATAATGTGAAGATGGTCTTGTCATTCCCACTCATACTGAGAAAAAAAAATGGTATCGATACAAGACAATGCCAATACCCGGTCAGGTGTACGGTGACTCTTATTAGCATTCATACTCATACTCATACTAAGAAAACAATAAATGGTATCGAGACAAGATAATGTCGATACCGGTACCCGGTCAAGTATACGGTGACATTAATTAGCATTCCTACTAGCACTAAGAAAATAATAAATGTAATTATGTGGTACGTTTATACTCACTGAGATAGATTGTTTTGGGCGATACTTCTTTTCCGCCAACGGGATGTTTTCCTTCCTCTAAGGCTTTTATTGCCCATTTTACATCAAAATGCAATGACTAGCGAGCGAGCAAGCAGTACGTGTCTACTCGCGGCAAGGCCCCGCGGCCGACTGAGCTCGCACGCGAGCGCTCTAACTATATGTTTTATATAATTAAAATAATTAAGTTCTATTTAAGAGAAAACCAGCTGTACTACCATATGGGATTTGATGTAAGGTTTATGAAAATATAAATTATGCACTTGTTTTTTCTTTACAATCGCCGTAAAATTGTTTCATTCTAACAAAATTACGATTTTTTACGATATTCACGATTTTTTTCTATCGAGGCAAATCACTCTAATCGTGTTTCGAATTGTATAACAATCAATGCATTTCTTTACCTTCACGACAGTAGGAATATCATTTCATGTATTTTAGCATTTGATACCCAAAAACTGTTTCTAAGATACCTCTTTTACGCTTCTGGACTTACCACTTCGTCTTAAAGTAATATTTATTTATATTAACCTAAATTTTTTTTTTTTTGTATATTTAGGACACCTCAATTTGACTTTACCTCGCCTGATGGTAAGCTGAAGGTAAAGTCTCAGGAAAGAGGGTCACCATTACATACACGTACCATGTTAACAATGGTGGCACTCAGCTTGACGGCCTCATCAGAAGAGGATTGTCGTCGCAGCACCGCGTGACACCCGCCGGTCCCACTAGTGCTGCGACCACAATCCCCCTACCCGGCTATGCACTTGCGGACCCCTGAACGCAATCAAACCGAAATTGGATTACTATGGAGGGGTTTTCGCAATCTTGCACGGTGGTACCCACCCGGCCGAAGTTTGTGACAAATTTGTGTCATCAAATTTCTACCACCAGTATAAGAAAATTATTTTAATATATTACAGTAAAAATATAACTAAGATCATAAATCTAAGGTTGCAACTAGGGGTTAGGGTTTCCGGGGTGTGTGTTGGGTAACCTCCTCGAGTGTCGCTCCGATTCCGATCCCGCTGCAGTCCGGGGGGAACGGAATCGGAGCGGCCGGTACACCCTGGGCGGCGGTCAATGGCTTCCCCTTCACCCCTTCATAGGGTTGGCATTGATCGTCGGCCAATACCCAACGTGGCGGGAACACATCGCTCTCCGTACTCCTCTGCTTTCAGAGGAGACAGGATGAGCGATGCTGTTAGTGGTGAGATGGCCCAGGGTCAGCCGGGTGCGAGGGATATGCTCTATGGGTAGCCTTACACTCCGGCGTCTGAAGACCCGAGACGGCGTGCGGTTTTAGTCGGTGCAAGCCCGACATAACCACCCCCGCTGGCCGGCGGGGGGGTATCCGAAGGGATTTCCGCACGATGAAGCATGAGAATTCTCGACCAAAAATTCCCGGGAATAATCGAGTTTTCTCGTCTTGAGTAAGACTAGATTTTAATTTTAATTCTCGACCAGAAACCCTATTTGCAGCGACATATCGGAAAACTAATAATATCGAAGAAAAATTACCGATATTTATATCAATACTGTAACAATATGAGTGATGGATTTTGTTTGACTTATATATTTATTCTCTTACACGCGGGATAGCCGCTTACAAACTCGGATACTCCTTTGCAACCACAAATCTGATTTCAACCAAATTTGGCATGGTCATAACGACAATCAAGGGGCATGTTTTGAGACCATACAACTAAAAATCGGACATACCATTGAGGAATTATCACCGAAAAGCAAATTTACCATTGAAACTAATGGAAAAAGTTCGCGCGCGCAAAAATTGAATTTTTCAGATTTTGAAAATAAAGAAACAAATGCTCGCTCAGCTCAATGATCTTGCGATCGGCTAATTGCATCGCATCCCTTTTTTTTTTCTTTTTTTTTTTTTCGTGCGGAAATCCCTTCGGATACCCCCCCGCGTGCCAGCGGGGGCGGTTATGTCGGGCTTGAACCGACTAAAACCGCACGCCGTCTCGGGTCTACAGACGCCGGGGTGTAAGGTTGCCCATAGAGCATATCCCTCGCACCCCGACTGACCCTGGGCCATCTCCGGTTTCGAGATGGCCCCCTCGGGTTTGGGAACCACGGTGTCCCCGTCTTGCCCCGGTTTGGGGGAGGGGCGCTAGTCGCCCCACCGTCCCGGCCTGCTTCTGCTGGGGTGACAGGTGGCCTCACCCGCCACCCCCAGGCCTGCGCTCATGGAGGACGGAGGTCTTTAAGCGACCTCCGGCGCCTGAGTCATCGCATCCCTAGTTATATGTAGATTTTGTTTTATTTTTACGTTCGTTCTGAACGATGCATATCTATCATCTAAACGTGCTGGAATCAACTACCGCCCAACTATCACACATTATGATTATGACGTCACACAAAACAGAGATTGGTCATCATTTTCATCGAGGAACAGCTCAAATGTAAACTTCAGTTATTGGTCAATCGCAATGCGAATTATGTTAAACATTTTCACAACATTTAGATACAAACGATTCCTCCTCATTTTATATCCCGTACGTTCCTGATAGATGATCCTTGTTTACTACTTTTCGTATAGCTCCTACTGTGAATACGCTATCATCACATACCTCACACTGGAACGGTCTCTCGTCTGTGTGTACACGCCTTTTGTGATTATCAAACTTCAGCATCGTAGCGAAACGTTTCTTACAAACATAGCACTGATACGGTTTCTCAAAGTACACCAGCTTATGCTTGTCCAAAAGGCTTTTAGAGCTAAACTGCTTATCGCATATTTCACACTCGAAAAGTTTATCTTGAGTATGTGCGTACATTACATGAAGTACAAAATTTCTTTGGATGTGTAAGAAAAGCATGTTTTAGTAAATCACTTTTTGTTGAAAAACCTTCTTGACAATGATTGCATGGATATGTTTTACTTTTTTTCACTGCGCGCGTATACACACGAGGGCCATTGCCTTTCAACGATGTTGTTACATTCCTTTTGTCCCCACTATTGGGATGTTCGCAGTTCGTGGTCAGTTTGGCTATGTTATCTTCAGGAAATTCCGCCTTGACCGCTTCAGATACTACTTTGCACGAAGTGATATCTACAGTGTGCTCTCTCTGCCTTGATGGGCCAGGTGTCTCACATACAGGTGCACCTGAATAATCATTTTAATTGAATTCAATTAAATGTCGTAAGCAATTAGTATGTAGTAACATAATATTTTTCTATAGATTTAGATCGAAAAAGAGAACATCTAGGACGAGGCTTGAACCCGCGACCAGTCCCTTACACAGACAACACAATTTAATTTTTTATCTATACAAATGAATAAAATTTAAGTGTCTGTTTGTTAAAAGAACAGCTTTTTTATGAATGCATATGAAGCATTTTTTTAAGAGAATGTTAGTAACCGAAATCACTAATATTCCCCCTGACTCCTGCAGCTAAGCTTAATTGCTTGTGTTAGCAGTAGGTTTTAAATCTTTAGGCTTTCACGGCCGGTGAAGAATATACTGTTTCCATGGCCGTGGTCCATATGAAACTTGTGTTTTATTGTGTAAAAAAAGCAATTTTTAAAATTTTTATCTGTCTGTCTTCCTGTCTGTTTGGATTAGGTAATCTCTGGAACGGCTGGGCCGCTGTTCACGGAACTTTCACTACCGGATATCTAATATTATAAGGCGTAACATATTTGTATTTCAGAAAAAGAATTAGGATTCCGCGCAGAAAATGAAAACCCAGATCTAGACCCAACCGGACCTAACCTAAATATTTTTTGGGTTGGTTTATTGAAGTTAGCGTTACATAGTGCAGTGAAAGCTAATCTCAAAGAAAAGCAAATTTTATTTTAGCAAATTTAGGGTAAAATTTTAATAAGCCTCAGGCCTACATCATGGTGAAAACATAAGACTTAAATATCTTACGACTAGAAGATCCTGTCCAAAAGTGAATTTCTTACTACCCTATGTGACCCACGACACGACATCCCCCCCTCCCCCACACAACTATCCCACGTCGGTGAGTTGGCAGACGTGTGTAGGACCACACATGACACGCCTCCTTCTTGGCCTGCTTCTGTAAGGACGGCTAGCCGGCCGACTGCCGTCGTCAGGCCCCGATCATGGAGGACGGTAGTCCCGGGCGTCCTCACCGCAGACTGCGGATCTCGGGTTACAAGGTTCTCTCCCACTCCCTCTCCGCCACCTCTTTCGCGTGCATTACCTGCTCGCAGAAAGAGGTGGTGGCTTGCCCCTTACTCCCGTCGGAGACCACGGCTCTTACCATGATCTCCAGCAAGAGAACGTTTACGCCCAGGACTGCGGCATTGTCTCCACCACCAAGGCTCGTATGCATATTAGAATTTAAAGTGTGTCCAGTGCGAAACTTCTTTTTACACACATCACAGACAGGTGCACCCAGGTAATATAACTAATATATACGTCTATATTACTTCGGGCCACCAAACAGGTGGACACCGAAGTCTTAAAATCACGCAAAAAAAAAAAAAAAAACTTACACCCACTTTTTATCACTTTTCTCGACGTTTCACATGATTCTAAGTCTAATTATGATATGCTGATTTGATACTCGGAGACCTACCAAGACGAAACGCGATACGACGGGATGACAAACAACACTATCTGTGGTGTCAAATATATTGTCGGGCAAGAAGTCGTGAAAGATAAATTTTTCGGTGATTATAATCACTGGAAAATTTACCTCTACCTATAAAGTTGAATATGGATGCAAAGTTGTAAGCCTGTCGGCGTTTTATCGGATGCATTTCGGAGTGTGCGCTGGAATTGCACAATTTACTACCACTTAGCCCTTTGCACCAAAAAAAGGATCAAGTTTTTATTAAAAACATCAGTTGTAATCATATTATATATAATTTTATGCAAGTGTTGTGCTGATTTCAAAAGCTGGTATCGCGCAATTTTTTTCTCTGTGTTTCAATTGCGCTACAATTTTTTGAAATTAGCACAACCCTACGTGCGGATATATTTTATTGGTATCTTGGGGGGGTTCCTCCGGTAACCCGACAACTTCAACGTATGTGGATAGTGTATGTTGTTCATATTGTTGTTTCCCTCGTTCCAGAATCGCTACTCGTAATTCCAAATTTTTATTTTTGTTAATTAGCACAACCCTTGCATAAATTATTATTTTCGTTTTAGTACAACTGATGTTTTAATAAAAGATTGATTTAAAAAGTTTTTTTATTATCTATTGTATTTTCAAGTTTTTAGTTTTAGCAATGTCATGTTTTTTTTTATGGATGATAGGCTTACGTTTGACCTCTATCTCACCTGATCGTAAGTGACTTGAAGATTCCGAGGTTATAGCTTTCCGGAAACACAGACTCAGGGAGGCAATTCCACTCCTTAGCTGTACGCATTATAAATGTGTCGCCGAAACGTTTCGTGCGTATGAGTGGAATATCCACCATGTAGCGGTGGCGCGTCGCTGTGCGTCTGGTCGTTCGTTGGTGGAAAGGGCTTGGAGGTATCAAGTTGTGCAATTCCAGCGCACACTCTCCGAAATGCATCCGATAAAAGACCGATAGGCCTGCAACTTTGCGTCGATGTTCAAGGCTCTGAAGCCTTTTCTCGACGAGTGCATCGTTGTTAATGAGCCTCTTGGCCCGTCTCTCTATTGTCTCTAGCGCTTCTAGATGGTATTTTGCAAGAGTCATCACACAGATACGAGCAGTACTCCATACAGGATCTAACCTGCGCTTGGTACAGGTTGAGTAACTGTTCCGGTGTGAAGTACTGTCGCACTTTCGACAGTATGCCCAGCTTTTTTGCAGCCACTTGAATTTTAGCCTCAATGTAATACCCAAAATTGAGGGTGGATGTTAGAGTAACGCCAAGAAGCTCGAGGCAGTCGGTTATCGGCACGGATGCATTTCGGAATGTGGGGTTTGGCTGATATTGACTTCGCTTGGCGGAGAAAAGACACGCCTGGGTCTTAGTAGCGTTGAATTTGACCAAGTTAGCATCACCCCAATCGGAGACCGCTTTCAAGGACAAATTCAAACGCTCAACCATAGCCTCTAGGAGAGACCGGATCTCTCCCACGCTGGCTCGAGGGTTGGACTCGTAACTCTCGACTACTGTGCTGTCGTCTGCGTACCCAAAAGTACCGGGCTTGAGCAAGTCGTTTATGTGCAACAGAAATAATGTAGCCGAGAGTACCGACCCCTGAGGGACCCCAGCGTTGATTGCTAATCGGTCAGATGTGCAGCCGTCAACGACCACTTGGATAGACCGATTCCTCAGGAAGTCGGTGATCCAGACACATAAGCCAGGGGGCAGGCCGTAGGACGGGAGCTTGCCAATTAGGCCATCGTGCTAGACCCTGTCAAAAGCCTTTGAGATGTCGAGAGAAACGGCAAGTGCCTCTCCGTGCCTCTCGATGGCCTCACTCCAAATGTGGGTGGCATACACAAGAAGGTCCCCAGTGGAACGGTTTTGGCGAAAGCCATATTGCCGATCACTGAGGAGATCGTTCGCTTCAAGCTATGCCAGGAGCTTTTTATTCAGTACACGTTCCATAGTCTTACAGAGTATCGACGTTACCGAAATTGGTCTGTAATTGACAGGGTCCGCCCGGCTGCCCTTTTTGGGCACAGGTTGCACGTTGGCTTGCCTCCAAGCCATCGGCACTTGACTGGTCTCATAAGAGAGACGAAACAGGCGTGTCAAAATAGGAGACAACTCAGGTGCACAAGTCCTGAGCACTATTGCTGGAATCCCATCTGCTGGGGTCCACTGGCCTTATTCACGTCCAGATTACTTAGCACCCTACGTACATCCCGCTGTCGGATGCTGATATCTGCCATGCACGTCCCATATCCGACAGGAGGAGCAGGAGGCTTCGTCATTTCGGCATCTAGACGCGAAGACTCCGCAAAAAGTGTAGCAAATATATTTGCTTTTTCCTCAGCGGAGTGGGCCAGTGTCCAGTCAGGCTTCCGCAGTGGAGGCAGTGAGGGGCGGCAGAAGTTGGACTCAACCGAATTTTCTAGGGCCCAAAACGCTTTACTGCCCGCTGGATACAATGCAAGTTTGTTTCCAATACGGTTAATATGGTCAAAGCGGGCTTTTCGCAAGTCTTCTTGCAAAACTTGGCAGCTCTGTTGTAGGCTCTCTTCTTTTGAGATAAGTCCTCCGCCCCGCGGTTGCGGGCATCGACCCAAGCCAAGTAAGCCGCATGCACCAGACTGCTTACCAAGACCAGCCCAAGGAGTTCAACACAACAAGTCTATCTCGTTTAGCACCAGACCACCTACCGTCTCCATCTTAGGACCTTGGATATCATGTGGCACCATAGTGTTGACCAAGACAAAACAAATGAGCCCAAACTTGCTAGGTTTATGTTGTTTAGTTCAGGAGCTCCTAAAGCCACCTCCATACTACATCACCAGATCCTGAATATCACGTAATGCCAGAGATTTGATCGAGACAAAACACATGAGAACAAACTCGACAGGTTTATCTTGTTTAGTTAAGGAGTTCCTATGGCCACTTTCCTACTTCATCATCAGACCAGCTCCATGGTACCATATAAATGCATTGTCACCCAAACTAAACGTGTAAGTGAAATTTCATCTCAATTGATTGAGGGTAACTGCTTCAAAGTTCAGTTGCAAAATTTGACCCGAACCAACATACATACATACGGAGCAAGTTAAATAAAAACTGTAAAAAACCCGCTTGGCAGGTTATAGATCAAGTCAAGGTATCTTCTTGCAAGGATGCAGGGCCCTCGACAAGGTGCAAGGTGAACGTGTCATATTCCTTATAATCCGTTGTCCATAATATGAGTGTGTTTCCCCAAAGGAAAATGAGAGAGAACTTGTTATAATCACTGGGTTTTTGGGATGCAAAAAGTCATATAGATTCAGGTCGGAAATAGAGAACATCTAGGACGGGACTTGAAGCCACGACCAACCCCTTACAGGGGAAAATGCTCTGACCAACTGAGCCACCTAGACACGTCCCAAATATTTGAAATTCTCCGATATATTATATACGTCTCGCGGTAACTAGTCACATTTTAATGAATATCACGCGGGGGGGTATCCGAAGGGATTTCCGCACGATAAAAAAAAAAAAAAAAAAAGGTAATCTGTACAAATAGCTTAAAAATTATTTTCAGACCTAAATGAAAATGAAATTTACAGAATGATGTCAAGCTTTCGATGTCGTTAATCATAACTATTCTAGCTACCTATTTTTTATTTTTTGACAAAGCAATGTCGAATTTTGAATATATATTAATAATATTAAATAGATAGAAAGCTTAAACCATTTTAAAACAAAATCATAGTAAAAATCGTCCTGTCAAGTTCTGGCAGGCTGGATTACCTATATGATTACCTCAGGGCTCTATACTAGGTCCTCACCAGTATTCTCAAAATCAATACTGTATATTTAAGTATTATTTTATCAATCTTAATACTTAACAAGTGGAAATATCTGGTCCTCTAAATAGTGCTCCTTGGATGGCCAAGCAATAGCTGCAGTCTAGATAGGACCAAGTAGTCATACGAATGAGGAATCTTAGGCATACACATTGTAATCAGTTACGGCGAATGAAAACTAGATCGACTAGACTAGATGTCTTTTGGCGACTGTAAGATGTTTTTTTATAAATACGTTAATATGACTTTGTCCCGCAGCTGGTAAGAAGCTGTATAAGAATGTAAATGCCAGCAGTGAGCAATACTGAAAGGGTGGTCATCTATTAGCCGGCCTCAATAGATGGTTTTTCACGCCCCGCTTAAAGGATTAGGGACTGTATTTTCTACGACGCTAAATTCATTAAGTAATTTTGAAATAAGGAACACTAGATATTAAAATAAAGTAAAACTCAATTTTGGCGTTTTGACCAAAAAGTTTATTATTGCAATTATCATTTAACAAATACCTTCAACTTTTCTAAATAACAAGAGCAATGCTCAAATGATCAATCACAAATTAATTATAAAATGAATAGAACGTTACATATTAAATTCTATACCTAACAGTGAATGCACATATGGGACACCTAGAGTACGCTTTACGTGAAACCCTTTCTAAAACCTTATACAGACTTAGCGTTCCAATCTACGCGTGATCTAGGTATGTTGAATACGCATACAGGCGTATACGCGTACAGGGCACAATGTCGAGAGTCGGCCAGCCAGTACCCGCCATAGAGCTGAATGGTGACGACTCGCCGCGAGGCGGGAGTCGACACGCGTGCACAAATTGTACACGCGTACTGCAGATATGCACTGTCGTCTCTGTGTACACGTAACCGACTACGCGTATATTGGAACACTTATTCCGTACAAGGCTTAGTGTATTGAAACATTCACTAATCTGGGTGTGACCTCATATGACTTCTCAAAGAAAATAATCTAGCATAGGTCTTGTCACATACAAGACACTGATATGGTTTAACAGAATGGCGCGAATACACATGAAAATTCAACGAGGGTCTAGTACTAAACTTTTTTTTACACATTTCACACTTATACAGTACGCCTACAACGTGTTCCCGAAAAATATGACTCGTCAAACTGGCCTTACACTTAAACAATATCTGACAATCATTACACTGATATGGTTTTTCAATACCGTGTGAAAGTATGTGTTTAGTTAAATGGTTTTTATGTTGAAAGCACTTCTCGCATTGATTACATTGAAACGGTTTCGTACCAAAGTGTTCACGCATATGGTGATTCAGATAACTATTCCTAGAAAAGCATTTACTGCAATTTTCACATTGGAATCGTTTTTGACCACTATGAAATCGTTTCATATGAAGCTTTAGAATAATTTCATTACTGAATCCTTCCTGACAAAAATCACATTTCAAGTATCCCAAATGAGTGTTTTTGTGAATGTTAAGATCAGCCTTTGAATGAAAACTCATATTACAGATATAACACTGATAACCATTTTCACTGTGCCTGAGAAAATGGGCTTTTAAATCATCATTTGCGTTAAGCCATTGATCACATACATCACACTGTAGTAGTTTTGTACCACCGTCAGTACCGATAAGGCTATCATATTGGTTCTTCTCAATTTCATGATCTGTTATTGTTACAAGTGATGACTGTTTATTACTTGTATTGGTTTCATCATTTTTCTGACATGGATGTACCAGAAAAACATGTTTTAATAAATCAATTTTTGTTGAAAATGCTTCTTTACAATTGTCACACGGATGTGTTTTCGTTTTTTTATCTGTGCGAGTGTATACACGAGGGGCATTACCTTTTAATGGCGTTGTCACGTGATTTTTGTCATCACTATTGAAAATCTCGATATTCGTTACGTCATCCGTATTTTCGTTAGCCAGTTCTTGCTTGTACGAAGGTATATCAGCAGTTTTCTCTGTCTGGCTTGATGGTTCAGGTTTCACGAAGACCGGTGAACCTAAATGATTTATTTTATTTTTATTTATTTCTTACATGAATTCCCAAGGCGTCAGTGTACTAACATCATTAATTGTTGAACGTAACATATTGATATATTAAAGGGGTTCAGACACTTTAATTACATATGTTTCAGGACTTCACTTGTACATATATAATTTATAATTATATCTTAATGTAACTATTATATGATTAAAACAATAATTTTGAAACAATAATTTTAAATAAATAACTCAAATAACATTACAAATTGTTGATTATCGCTCGCTTAGAAATGTGCCCGGTAGATGGCAATAGGCTCGCCTCCTATAACATTGGGACCTAAACATAACTGGCGAATCGTGGGTGTATAATACACCTCCGCCTACCCCTTCGGGGATACAGGCGTGAAGTTGTGTTTATGTTATGTTACAAATTGAATGCAGGGTAGGTTACCCTACGAACTCACTCACTAAAGTTTTAGGATGTATGTTAATGAATTATATGCGCGGATCCGAATACGGATATTTGGTGACAAGATTCGCGAATACGGATATTAACTTTTGGACTCAATCAGTGTCAGTGCGCGTGACCTTGAAACGGCAGTAAACGCCACTTGACGTTTTGCGTGACAGGACATTTGCGTTGCGCTGGTCTTTCTGTATTAGATTTTAAGGAATCTACACTAATATATAAAGAGGAAAGATTTGTAGTATTGTAACGAATAAACTCAAAAACTACTGGACCGATTTGAAAAGCTCTCGCTCTGGCGCGGCTGCTGCCCAACATGAGGGGGCCCGATGACTCCTGCAGGAGACTCTACGCGGGGATCGTGCGGTCCATGGCCCTGTATGGGTGCCCAATATGGGCGGAGGCCCTGAGGACCAGAACTGTGCGGATGCTGCGCGCTCCGCAGCGGGTGATAGCCATCAGGGTCATCCGCGGGTACCGCACGATCTCCTTCGAGGCGGCGAGTCCCCTTGCCGGAACTCCGCCATGGGACCTGGAGGCGAGAGCCCTTTCGCAACTGTACCAGTGACGAAAGGAGGCGCGGCAGCAGGGACGGAACCCCGAGCCTCAAGAAATCGAGGCCGTGCAGTCCCAGCTCCGCCAGGCCATCGTGGTGGAGTGGAAGGAACGACTTGGGCGACCAAGCGCAGGGCACGGTAAGGCCCCTTATGGAGGATTGGCTAGAGAGGCGACACGGAAGCCTCTCGTACCGATTGACGCAGGTGATCTCCGGTAACGGGAACTTCGGGGACCACCTGCATCGGATCAGGAAGGAGCCAACGCCTGAGTGCCATCACTGCGACGTGAGCGAGGACTCGGGGCTGCACACGCTGGCGGACTGCCCGGCATGGGAGGCGTCGAGGGTGACCTCGTGGCAGCCATCGGGGTGGGAGTCCTCTCGCTCGGCAGCATGATTGCGGCAATGGTGTGGAGCGCGAGCGCGTAGGCCGCCGCCACCTCCTTCTGCGAGCACGTAATGCTCGTGAAGGAGGTGGCGGAGCCTGCCCGGGAGAGATTTAGAACTCTCCCGGCCCGCAGAGCCCGCAACATGCTCGCCGCGCGACGCAGGCGATTCAGGCGCCGGAGGTCACTGAACGACCTCCGTCCTCCATGAGCGCAGGCCTGGGGGAGGCAGGTGAGGCCGCCTGTCACCCCAGCAGAAGCAGGCCGGTACGGTGCGGCGACTAGCACCCCTCCCCCAAACCAGGGCAAAACGGGGACACCCTGGTTCCTAAACATATATGAACTAGGAATTCAGTGCAGGTGCGACTGAAATAAATTGAGCTGAGCGAGCAGGACTCCTACTTGAAAAATAAGGCGTCTTACTATGGTCGCGCGCTTCGCTAATGCCGCGCGCTCGTGAAACTGTTTTTCGGTGATTATTCCTCAATGGTACATTGTATTTGAACAGTTGACCCCTCTAAACACTCAGCGGCGTCTACACTATCACCATGGCAAATTTGGTCAAGATCGGTATTGTGGTTCCGGAGGAGTACAGTCTCAACCAAACGGTTTAGCCACGTATAAGAGTACAAAAAAGTGTACCCTCCCGTATTCTGGAACCCATAACACAAGCTAGTTAAAAAGACGGTGTCCGTACTGAACAACCTATGGGACAGTCGCAACTGCATTCTGCAGACAAAAGATAGCAGCTACGACTCATCCGCGTATCGCCACCTTGTTGGGCGAATGAGCGGAGCGGTCACATCAGTTGATAAGATTATGTGACACTTATGTGTCAATTATGGGTGCGCCAAAGTTCACCTAAATTTTCAACTCCGAAAATTGGAACTCCGAAAATGTTCTTCCTAACATTTTTCATCCTAACAATCACAATTCCTAACTACTCTGTCTCTAATGTTTTAATTCCGAATCATTCAACTTCATAATGTCGGTAGCAATAAACATCTATTATACTATTATTTCTTTTCCTATATTTTGTCAACATAACCATCTTTTACACTATTATTGAAAGTCATATCTTTTTTGTTTAGATTTCTTTTTATTCATAATAATCAGTATTATATACATTAGTTTTGTGTAACATTTCCAGTTTTAGTTATTTAGTTAGATTCACATAACATGTATAACATATAAGTATAATAGTACCATGGTACAAGTAGCACTTTACCCACCTTATACCACGGTACTATTTATAGTGATTGGTTTAGGTGTGGTTAGAACTGTGACCACAACGCAAGAGCCGAGCGAGCGAAGCGAGCGTGCCGCGGCTGCGGCCGGCGAAGTGCCAATTACTTGGTAAATATTTCTTTACGAGTATTAGTGACAATATTATGGTAATTATGTTTAGGGATAAAAACGTTAGGATAAAAAACAGTAGGAGCTTTAATATTGTATGTTAACGATTTTATTGATAACAATTTTCGGAAACATGAGTGTTATGAACATCGACGGTAGCACTACAAATAGTATGAATAAAAACTTTAGGATGAAAAATTTTAGGAGGAGTGATCATTCGGATTACAAATCGTTAGGAAGAACAATTTCGGATAAAGAACTTTAGGTGAGTCAATATGGACCCGGTTTAACCAAGAGGGGAAAAAAAAGAAAAAAAGGGATTGTGTGGTTTTATGAAACCACGGTAAAAGTGGAACTTTTTTCATAATAAATAAATAAATAAATATTCTACGACATTCTACACAGCGCTTTCTAGACCCAAAGTAAGCATAGTTTAACTAGCTTGTGTTATGGGTTCCAGAAAGCGGATAAACATACTTATATACTTTTTTTTTGTAAATACATACATATTATACATAGAAACACCCAGACCAATGCAAATAGGCATATTCATGCATACAAATATTTGCACTGCGCGGGAATCGAACCCGCGCCCTTTGTCATAGCAGTTGGATGCACTACCGCTATGCCACAGAGGCCGTCATTATAGACATTTAACTAAAAACTAACAACGTTTACATTAAACACTGACAAACAACATTTACATTAAACACTGACAAAAACAAACAAAATAGCGTGGAGCACTGACACAAATGAGTAATAGTCTATACACCACACGGTCAGCTGCTGCGAACTATAGGCGCCGACAAACTGAATAACTATAACTGGAAAAGTTACGCGAAATTAATGTATATAATACTGATTATTATGAATAAAAAGAAATCTAAACAAAAAAGGTATGACTTTCAATAATAGTGGTTAAACCACCTGATTAATATTATTAGCAATAAAGAATTGCGTTATCCGGCCTTTATACGTTTTCCACATTTGTGTATTGTGGTCGAATGTACTTAAAATTCCAAATTGCACGGTAGACTTTTCATTTTATATTTTTCTCTTCGCCACTGATAAATATGCGGACAAGATGGACAAGTGAAACAATCGCAAGCTTACTGTGCACTGATTTATTACATTACGTCGGTACATCGAGATGTGTGGGGAGCGGCGCACCGCGCGTACATACCTACATATAAAACATGCAATTGTGAATAAGCATATGTTTTCTTAAACTACTCTTCAGACGGAAACTATCATTACACACCTCACACTGAAACGGTCGATACGTGTGTACACGCCTTTTGTGATTATTTAACTTCAGCAACGTGGCGAACCGTTTCTTACAAACATTGCACTGACAGACCTGATACGGTCTGTCAGTACAGTGCAAGAGCTTATGTTTGTCCAAAAAGCTTTTACTACTAAATCGCTTATCGCACATTTCACACTCGAAAATGTTATCTTGAGTATGTGCGTACATTATATGAAGTATAATCTGTCTCTTATCCTTATAATCTTTCTTACAAACATTACACTGATAAGGTGTTACCTTAGCGTGTGTTTGACTTATATGAGAAATCAAGTGGGCTCTCGTATGAAAGCACTTGTGACATTCAGGACATTTAAACGGTTCATAACCTGTGTGTTTACGCATATGAATAATATAAGTATTCAAGAAAAAAAACAACTCGTTACAGAGGTCACACTTGTATTTTTTTTCATCGCTATGTACATGTTTGATGTGATGATTTAATTTATATTGACTATCAAAGAACTCGTAGCAAAAACCGCATTGTATCTGTTTGTTAGTATGACTAAGCATATGATTGCTGACTTCAACTGAAGTAAGAAATTGCTTACCACAAATGTCACACTTCAATAATCTTTTAACCGTGCTCAAATCGATAGACAATTCATTAGTTTTATTTGAATCTGTACTTCCCTTGTTTTTAAATGATAAATCTATAATACTCGTATTGGTTTCCTCATTTTGTTTACATGGATGTGTAAGAAAAGCATGTTTTAGTAAATCACTTTTTGTTGAAAAACCTTCTTGACAATGATTGCATGGATATGTTTTAGTTTTTTTCACTGTGCGCGTATACACACGAGGGCCATTGCCTTTCAACGATGTTGTTACATTCCTTTTGTCCCCGCTATTGGGATGTTCGCAGTACGTGGTCAGTTTGGCTATGTTATCTTCAGGAAATTCCGCATTGACCGCTTCAGATACTACTTTGCACGAAGTGATATCTACAGTGTGCTCTCTCTGCCTTGATGGGCCAGGTGTCTCACATACAGGTGCACCTAAATAATCATTTTAATTGAATTCAATTAAATGTCGTAAGCAATTAGTATGTAGTAACATAATATTTTTCTATAGATTTAGATCGAAAAAGAGAATATCTAGGACGAGGCTTGAACCCGCGACCAGTCAGTACACAGACAGCACAATTTAATTTTTTATCTATACAAATGAATAAAATTTAAGTGTCTGTTTGTTAAAAGAACAGCTTTTTTATGAATGCATATGAAGCATTTTTTTAAGAGAATGTTAGTAACCGAAATTACTAATATTCCCCCTGACTCCTGCAGCTAAGCTTAATTGCTTGTGTTAGCAGTAGGTTTTAAATCTTTAGGCTTTCACGGCCGGTGAAGAATATACTGTTTCCATGGCCGTGGTCCATATGAAACTTGTGTTTTATTGTGTAAAAAAGCAATTCTTAAAATTTTTATCTGTCTGTCTTCCTGTCTGTTTGGATTAGGTAATCTCTGGAACGGCTGGGCCGCTGTTCACGGAACTTTCACTACCGGATATTTAATATTATAAGGCGTAACATATTTGTATTTCAGAAAAAGAATTAGGGTTCCGCGCAGAAAATGAAAACCCAGATCTAGACCTAACCGGACCTAACCTACATATTTTTTGGGTTGTTTTATTGAAGTTAGCGTTACATAGTGCAGTGAAAGCTAATCTCAAAGAAAAGCAAATTTTATTTTAGCAAATTAAGGTAAAATTTTAATAGGCCTCAGGTCTACATCATGGTGAAAACCTAAGAATTAAATATCTTACCACTAGAAGATCCTGTCCAAAATTGAATTTCTTACTACCCTATGTGACCCACGACACGACATTCCCCCCTCCCCCTCTCCCCCCACACAACGATCCCACGTCGGTGAGTTGGCAGGCGTGTGTAGGACCACACATGACACGCCTCCTTCTTGGCCTGCTTCTGTAAGGGCGGCTAGCCGGCCGACTGCCGTCGTCAGGCCCCGACCATGGAGGTCGGTAGTCCCGGGCGTCCTCAGCGCAGACTGCGGATCTCGGGGGACAAGGTTCTCTCCCGCTACCTCTACGCCACCTCTTTCGCGTGCATTACCTGCTCGCAGAAAGAGGTGGTGGCGTGCCCCTTACTCCCGTCGGAGACCACGGCTCTTACCATGATCTTCAGCAAGAGAACGTTTACTACTTACTGCGGCATTGTCTCCCAGTGGGAAGTGTGATGAAGGTGTCATACCATGGCTCGTATGCATATTAGAATTTAAAGTGTGTCCAGTGCGAAACTTCTTTTTACACACATCACAGACAGGTGCACCCAGGTAGTATAACTAATATATACGTCTATATAACTTCGGGCCACCCACCAGGTGGACACCGAAGTCTTAAAATCACGCAAAAAGAATCAAAATCTTACACCCACTTTTTATCACTTTTCTCGACGTTTCACATAATTCTAAGTAAGTTAAGCAAAAAAAAATTTTTTGTCGGTCTGTCTGTTGGTCTGGATGTCTGGATGTCTGTTTACGCAATAACTCAAGAACCACTTATCCGATTTAAAAAATTCTTTCGCCAATCATCTGGTTTGGTTAATGGGACTGATTAGATTTTGGGGTTTGTACGTTCAAGGTTTCAGGTACCTTTTTTTTTTTTTTTCGTGCGGAAATCCCTTCGGATACCGCCCCCGCTGGAGAGCGGGGGTCTCCAGCGGGGGCGGTTATGTCGGGCTTGAACCGACTAAAACCGCACGCCGTCTCGGGTCTAGACGCCGGGGTGTAAGGTTACCCATAGAGCATATCCCTCGCACCCCGACTCCGGCCATCTCCGGTTTCGAGATGGCCCCCTTACTTGCTCTCCACTGTGCCATCTGCTAGTCAGAGGGACACGTGGAAAGCTTCCGAACAGCCCTCAACAGGGCCGTCCTCGCCTCGGTCGGAGTTGGCCGTAGGCGGCAGCGTCTCTCCCACCCTAGGAGAGAGGCGCTGCCGTCTCCGTTGCCCAGGGTGCACCGCGTGGAGGTCCCCAACCAAGCACCCCAAGGTTTCGGGTACCTACCATACAAATTGTCCCTAAAAAACTTTTACAAGTGAGTTTCTTTCGAGTTATCAGAGTAACGCGTATTTGACTTTGACATTTGAGTGACAATGACAATACGTATATTGTATATTTACATAAAACAACCAGACTCTGAAAGAAACTGAAATATAAAATCATTTTTTTTGTGTTTTTGACGTCGAAGACGTTTGATTTGATTTCATTTTCTTCATATTTATTGCTCAATATATAAAGACGCGTCGAATAATATACATAAAGCCTAAGGTCTGTAATTTTGAATAAAAATACTGCAACAAAAATATCTAAGTTTGGCCCGAAGTTTGACAATCACTGTGTGATTTCCGCCCCACTAGATTTATGTTAACAAAGAGACGTTAATGGACCAAGTAAGGAACAGCGTGATAAGGTAGAAGACGGTTGTGGTATGGCAGAAGACGTTATTTGTTAGAGGATGGACGAAAGGAGATTAAGGAAACATATTTATTTATTTGGGTGGGAAGCTGAAGGGTCTTGGTGGAACTGCTGTGGTGGAGCTAGGTGAGGTTACAGTTTCTACAAAGTGCCAAGATACCAATTGCACCCTGTGAATGGCGTAACACAGGGATCTGCAAACTTCAGCCAGTCCGAGTCATCCACGTCCCCGTCGTCCACCCTGGGACCTGCTGCAACCGCGCCGCCGCGCCATCGCCACACAAAGCGTTGCAGTTGCCAACGGATGCAGGGCACAATGCGAACATTCTGCGCCTCAAAACAGAATTCTAATCACCAGGGAGGATACCCGAAGAAAGCCGAGCTAGTCCAAGAGCTCTGAGGTGGCAGCCCCACTAATGGACTAGGATGCAGTGGGCCAATCACTTGCTCATCTGAAATTAAAAGATTAAAGAAACCGAAACAGAGATAAACCGGACCGATCCTAAAACAACGACCTTTGGCATGAAATACCGGACACGAATTGCAATATGGAATGTTAGAACTTTGTACAGCAACGACAGCGAGATAAGATTAGCCCAAGCAGAGGCAGAAATGCTGAAATACAAACTGCAATTACTCGGTCTTAGTGAAGTACGGTGGAATGGTTTTGGTGAAGTAAGGACACCGAAAGGCCTGACATTCTTGTACTCAGGTAAGGAGAACGAAGACGATGTACATGAGTACGGTGTAGGATTCCTCCTTTCTGATGGTGCAAAGAAAAGCCTTTTGGACTGGAAACCAATATCGGATCGTATAATAACGGCGCGCTTCTACTCCAAAGTTCGCAAGATAACTGTGGTGCAGTGCTACTCTCCCACTAATGATGCCTTACCAGAAGAAAAAGAAACTTTCTACAGTACCCTACAAGGCGTCCTAAAAAGTGTTCAAAAGCAAGACATCAACATCGTCATGGGAGATCTAAATGCAAAAGTAGGTAGCAATAACACAAACCACAAAGAACTAATGGGAGTACATGGACTCGGAACCCAGAATGGAAATGGCGAATTATTTATAGAATTCTGTGCAAATAACGATCTTGTGGTAGGCGGTACTCTCTTCCCGCACAAGGACATACACAAGTACACCTGGACGTCACCCGACACGCGAACGAAAAACCAAATTGACCACATGGCCATAAGCAGGAAATGGCGTTCGTCGCTGCTGGATGTCCGCAACCGTAGAGGTGCTGACATTGACAGTGACCACCACCTGGTCGTAGGAGAACTAAGACTGAGAGTCGCTAGACCTTGTCTCAAGAACGCTCCGAAAAAAAAAAAAAAAAAAAAATTCACGCTGGAAATCCGAAATCGCTTCTCGACCTTAAATCTGGAAGATGCAGACATTGAAACAGAGTGGAAACAGATCAAAATGGCCTACCTAGAAACCAGTTCTGAAGTACTAGGACACCGTGAGTCCAAACGCAAAGACTGGATATCTGAAAACACCTGGGATCTAATAACCAAGCGAAAGGAAACTAACCTGAAGATCCTTAATGCGCCCTTAGACCAACGCAGCGAACTAGTTGGAGAATATCGCCTCATCCGCAAGAAAATATATCGCAGCACACGGAGAGACCGCCGCATGTGGGCAAACCGTGTGGCGGAACACGCGCAGCTAGCAGCAAACAGCGGAAACCTAAGGGAGCTATACAATGCCACCAAGACGTTAGCGGAAAAGTCTTTTATCTGGAAAGTTCCACCGATTCGCAACAAAGACGGAAAGCCCATAGCGACATCTGAAGGGCGGCTTCGTCGCTGGCATGAAAACTTTGTAAATGTCTTCCACCATAGCCCTGCAGACTCCCCGGTGCATCCCGTACCTTGTTCTGGTCAGGTTCAAGGTCTTGATATTAGTGTAGACCCGCCAAGCAGGGAGGAAGTGGCGAAAGCAATTGCCTCTCTTAAAACAGGAAAAGCCCCTGGCCTCGACCTAGTGACGTCGGAAATGCTCCAAGTTGATGTACCTACTGCCGTAAGCACCTTGACACCTCTCCTAGCAAAAATATGGGCTGCTGAAAACTTACCAGACGAATTGAATAAAGGACTACTGATTACTGTGCCAAAGAAAGGAGACCTCAGCCAGTGCAACAACTGGCGCGGCATCACATTGCTGTCCGTCCCGTCTAAAGTTTTAAGCAAAGTCATTTTAGACAGACTCAGCAAAGCAATAGAGCCCCTGCTGCGCAGAGAACAAGCTGGATTTAGAGCAAACCGATCATGCACGGACCAGATCAATACCCTCCGCATTATAGTTGAACAGGCATCAGAATTTCAAAGAGAACTTTATATGACCTTTGTAGTCTTCGAAAAAGCCTTTGATACTGTGCAATGGACCAGCATATGGACAAGACTAAGTGAGATTGGGGTTCCGAACAAAATATCCAACCTGATAAGGGCAATGTACGCAAAATACACCTGTCAAGTCAGCCACGATGGACTTGTATCCGACGATATCACGGTGCATGCCGGTGTTCGCCAGGGATGTCTTCTTTCACCTCTGCTATTTCTGATAGTTCTCGATGGCATCATGATCCGAGTAAATATCCACAAACGCCGCGGAATAGAATGGGGGTTATCAGACATTCTAGATGATCTGGATTACGCTAATGACCTCTGTCTCTTTAGCTACAGAAGCGGCGACATGCAAGCTAAAATCGATGACCTGAAAAAAGAAGCAGCAGCAGGACTCAAAATCAATACTGGCATGACAAAGGAGATGAGATCTGGAGTGACAAATGAAACACCACTACATATCGGCCAAGAGCAGGTGGAGCGTGTCCACCAGTTCACATATCTTGGTAGTGTCGTGTCAGTTACTGGAGGGACAGAAGAGGACATCACTTCTAGGATCGCCAAAGCTAAGGCCGCTTTCGCAATACTCCGCCCAATATGGCAATCACGGAAACTTACAAGAAGGATCAAACTGAAGATCTTCAGGTCCAATGTCAAAACCGTCTTGCTGTATGGGTGTGAGACATGGAAAGTCACGAAAGACCTCATGCAGAAGCTCCAGGTGTACGTCAACCGATGCCTTCGTCACATCTTACAGATATTCTGGCCAGAGAAGATCTCCAACATAGAGCTATGGCGGAGATGCCATTAATATTCTGTCGAACAGCAGATAAAGCGCCGCAAGTGGAACTGGATCGGCCACACATTGAGAAGATCCCCAGACCACATTCCTAAACAGGCATTGGACTGGAACCCCCAAGGCAGAAGAAAGCGTGGTCGTCCCAAGCACACGTGGCGACACTCCATCATTGACGACATCAAGAAGATCGGCAAGACGTGGTCGGAGGTGAAACATGAAGCCCAAGACAGGACGAGATGGCGAGTCACTGTGGACGCCCTCTGCCCCACATAGCGGACCTAGGAAAATAAGTCAAGTAAGTCAATTTATGAGGCGAGGGTTAATTGGCAACCTAGGTGTACGTCTGTCAATCAGATCGAAGATTAAAGAATATATGAAAACCATTATGAAAGTAGCAGAAGCGAAAGGGGTATGCCAGGATCGTAAGGAGTGGTCTCTGCGTACTCCAATCGGAACGAAGCGTGACTATAGGTATGTGCACAACAAGAGAAAATCTGGGACGTGTCTAGGTGGCTCAGTTGGTCAGAGCATTCCCCCTGGAAGGGACTGGTCGCGGATTCAAGTCCCGTCCTAGATGTTCTCTTTTTCCGATCTAAAATCTTTAGAAAAAAGAGAAAAACGATCAAGAAGATACTTACAAGTGTCAACCTCATGAAGTTCATCCTTCCCAATACCGAGAGCTGTGGCATTTTCTGGCTCCGACAACAGTGCACTTCTAAATACGCCGTTACTACTCTGCGGTTGGTCTTTCATATCTGCAAAAGAGAACCTTAAGTTAAGAGACAGAAGGCCTCAAAGAGCTGAAGATCATTAGGGATATGCGGATTTGATACTCGGAGACCTACCAAGTCGAAACGCGATACGACGGGATGACAAACAACACTATCTGTGGTGTCAAATATATTGTCGGGCAAATCAGTTGTAATTGTATTATATATAATTTTATGCAAGTGTTGTGCTGATTTCAAAAGCTGGTATCGCACAAATATTTCTCTGTGTTCTAATTGCGCTACAAGTTTTTGAAATTAGCACAACCCTTGCAGAAAATTATTATTTTCGTTTTAGTACAACTGATGTTTTAATAAAAGATTGTTTTTAAAAAGTTTTTTTACTATCTATTGTATTTTCAAGTTTTTAGTTTTAGCAATGTCATGTTTTTTTTTATGGATGATAGGCTTACGTTTGACCTCTATCTCACCTGATCGTAAGTGACGATGTGGTCTACGATGGATCACGTTTGCCTAGAAGGAACCTATTCTCTCGAGACTTGAAGATTCCGAGGTTACAGCTTTCCGGAAACACAGACTCAGGCAGGCAATTCCACTCCTTAGTCCAAGTTAGCATCACCCCAATCGGAGACCGCTTTCAAGGACAAATTCAAACGCTCAACCATAGCCTCTCGGAGAGACCGGATCTCTCCCACGCTGGCTCGGGGGTTGGACTCGTAACTCTCGACTACTGTGCTGTCGTCTGCGTACCCAAAAGTACCGGGCTTGAGCAGGTCGTTTATGTGCAACAGGAATAATGTAGCCGAGAGTACCGACCCCTGAGGGACCCCAGCGTTGATTGCTAATCGGTCAGATGTGCAGCCGTCAACGACCTTGGATAGACAGATTCCTCAGGAAGTCAGTGATCCAGACACATAAGCCAGGGGGCAGGCCGTAGGACGGAAGCTTGCCAATTAGGCCATCGTGCTAGACCCTGTCAAAAGCCTTTGAGACGTCGAGAGAAACGACAAGTGCCTCTCCGTGCCTCTCGATGGCCTCACTCCAAATGTGGGTGGCATACACAAGAAGGTCCCCAGTGGAACGGTTTTGGCGAAAGCCATATTGCCGATCACTGAGGAGATCGTTCGCTTCAAGCTATGCCAGGAGCTTTTTATTCAGTACACGTTCCATAGTCTTACCGAGTATCGACGTTACCGAAATTGGTCTGTAATTGACAAGGTCCGCCCGGCTGCCCTTTTTGGGCACAGGTTACACGTTGGCTTGCCTCCAAGCCATCGGCACTTGACTGGTCTCATAAGAGAGACGAAACAGGCGTGTCAAAATAGGAGACAACTCAGGTGCACAAGTCCTGAGCACTATTGCTGGAATCCCATCTGCTGGGGTCCACTGGCCTTATTCACGTCCAGATTACTTAGCACCCTACGTACATCCCGCTGTCGGATGCTGATATCTGCCATGCGCGTCCCATATCCGACAGGAGGAGCAGGAGGCTTCGTCATTCCGGCATCTAGACGCGAAGACTCCGCAAAAAGTGTAGCAAATATATTTGCTTTTTCCTCAGCGGAGTGGGCCAGTGTCCCGTCAGCCTTCCGCAGTGGAGGCAGTGAGGGGCGGCAGAAGTTGGACTCAACCGAATTTGCTAGGGCCCAAAACGCTTTACTGCCCGCTGGATACAATGCAAGTTTGTTTCCAATACGGCTAATATGGTCAAAGCGGGCTTTTCGCAAGTCTTCTTGCAAAACTTAGCAGCTCTGTTGTAGGCTCTCTTCTTTTGAGATACGTCCTCCGCCCCGCGGTTGCGGGCATCGACCCAAGCCAAGTAAGCCGCATGCACCAGACTGCTTACCAAGACCAGCCTAAGGAGTTCAACACAACAAGTCTATCTCGTTTGGCTCCAGACCACCTACCGTCTCCATCTTGGATATCATGTAGCACCATAGTGTTGACCAAGACAAAACAAATGAGCCCAAACTTGCTAGGTTTATGTTGTTTAGTTTAGGAGCTCCTAAAGCCACCTCCATACTACATCACCAGATCCTGAATATCACGTAACGCCAGAGATTTTGTCAAGACAAACACACATGAGAACAAACTCGACAGGTTTATCTTGTTTAGTTTAGGAGTTCCTATGGCCACCTTCCTACTTCATCATCAGACCAGCTCCATGGTACCATATAAATGCATTGTCACCCAAACTAAACGTGTTAGTGAAATTTCATCTCAATTGATTGAGGGTAACTGCTTCAAAGTTCAGTTGCAAAATTTGACCCGAACCAACATACATACATACGGAGCAAGTTAAATAAAAACTGTAAAAAAACCCGCTTGGCAGGTTATAGATCAAGTCAAGGTATCTTCTTGCAAGGATGCAGAGCCCTCGACAAGGTGCAAGGTGAACGTGTCATATTCCTTATAATCCGTCGTCCATAATATGAGTCTCTTTCCCCAAAGGCAAATGAGAGAGAAATTGTAAAAACTCAGTGATTATAACTGGGTTTTTGGGATGCAAAAAGTCATATAGATTTAGGTCGGAAATAGAGAACATCTAGGACGGGACTTGAAGCTACGACCAACCCCTTACAGGGGAAAATGCTCTGACCAACTGAGCCACCTAGACACGTCCCAAATATTTGAAATTCTCCGATATATTATATACGTCTCGCGGTAACTAGTCACATTTTAATGAATATCAGGTAATCTGTACAAATAGGTTAAAAATTATTTTCAGACCTATATTAAAATGAAATTTACAGAATGATGTCAAGCTTTCGATGTCGTTAATCATAACTATTCTAGCTACCTATTTTTTATTTTTTGACAAAGCAATGTCGAATTTTGAATATATATTAATATTAATATTAAATAGATAGAAAGCTTAAACCATTTTAAAACAAAATCATAGTAAAAATCGTCCTGTCAAGTTCTGGCAGGCTGGATTACCTACATGATTACCTCAGGGCTCTATACTAGGTCCTCACCAGTATTCTCAAAATCAATACTGTATATTTAAGTATTATTTTATCAATCTTAATACTTAACAAGTGGAAATATCTGGTCCTCTAAATAGTGCTCCTTGGATGGCCAAGCAATAGCTGCAGTCTAGATAGGACCACGTAGTCATACGAATGAGGAATCTTAGGCATACACATTGTAATCAGTTACGGCGAATGAAAACTAGATCGACTAGACTAGATGTCTTTTGGCGACTGTAAGATGTTTTTTTTTAAATACGTTAATATGACTTTGTCCCGCAGCTGGTAAGAAGCTGTATAAGAATGTAAATGCCAGCAGTGAGCAATACTGAAAGGGTGGTCATCTATTAGTCGGCCTCAATAGATGGTTTTTCACGCCCCGCTTAAAGGATTAGGGACTGTATTTTCTACGACGCTAAATTCATTAAGTAATTTTGAAATAAGGAACACTAGATATTAAACTGAAGTAAAACTCAATTTTGGCGTTTTGACCAAAAAGTTTATTATTGCAATTATCATTTAACAAATACCTTCAACTTTTCTAAATAACAAGAGCAATGCTCAAATAATCAATCACAAATTAATTATAAATTGAATAGAACGTTACATATTAAATTCTATAACAGTGAATGCACATATGGACACCTAAAGTACGCTTTACGTGAAACCCTTTCTAAAACCTTATACAGACTAAGCGTTCCAATCTACGCGTAATCTAGGTATGTTGAATACGCGTACAGGCGTATACGCCTACAGAGCACAATGTCGAGTCGGCCAGCCAGTACCCGCCATAGAGCTGACTGGTGACGACTCGCCGCGAGGCGGGAGTCGACACGCGTGCACAAATTGTACAAGCGTACTGCAGATATGTATGTCGTCTCTGTGTACACGTAACCGACTACGCGTACATTGGAACACTTATTCCGTACAAGGCTTAGTGTATTGAAACATTCACTAATCTGGGTGTGACCTCATATGAATTCTCAAAGAAAATAATCTAGCATAGGTCTTGTCACATACAAGACACTGATATGGTTTAACAGAATGGCGCGAATACACATGAGAATTCAACGAGGGTCTAGTACTAAACTTTTTTTTACACATTTCACACTGATACAGTACGCCTACAACGTGTTCCCGAAAAATATGACTCGTCAAACTGGCCTTACACTTAAACAATATCTGACAATCATTACACTGATATGGTTTTTCAATACCGTGTGAAAGTATGTGTTTAGTTAAATGGTTTTTATGTTGAAAGCACTTCTCGCATTGATTACATTGAAACGGTTTCGTACCAAAGTGTTCACGCATATGGTGATTCAGATAACTATTCCTAGAAAAGCATTTACTACAATATTCACATTGGAATCGTTTTTGACCACTATGAAATCGTTTCATATGAAGCTTTAGAATAATTTCATTACTGAATCCTTCATGACAAAAATCACATTTCAAGTATCCCAAATGAGTGTTTTCGTGAATGTTAAGATCAGCCTTTGAATGAAAACTCATATTACAGATATAACACTGATAACCATTTTCACTGTGCCTGAGAAAATGGGCTTTTAAATCATCATTTGCGTTAAGCCATTGATCACATACATCACACTGTAGTAGTTTTGTACCACCGTCAGTACCGATAAGGCTATCATATTTGTTCTTCTCAATTTCATGATCTGTTATTGTTACAAGTGATGACTGTTTATTACTTGTATTGGTTTCATCATTTTTCTGACATGGATGTACCAGAAAAACATGTTTTAATAAATCAATTTTTGTTGAAAATGCTTCTTTACAATTGTCACACGGATGTGTTTTCGTTTTTTTATCTGTGCGAGTGTATACACGAGGGGCATTACCTTTTAATGGCGTTGTCACGTGATTTTTGTCATCACTATTGAAAATCTCGATATTCGTTACGTCATCCGTATTTTCGTTAGCCAGTTCTTGCTTGTACGAAGGTATATCAGCAGTTTTCTCTGTCTGGCTTGATGGTTCAGGTTTCACGAAGACCGGTGAACCTAAATGATTTATTTTATTTTTATTTATTTCTTACATGAATTCCCAAGGCGTCAGTGTACTAACATCATTAATTGTTGAACGTAACATATTGATATGTTAAAGGGGTTCAGACACTTTAATTACATATGTTTCAGGACTTCACTTGTACATATATAATTTATAATTATATCTTAATGTAACTATTATATGATTAAAACAATAATTTTGAAACAATAATTTTAAATAAATAACTCAAATAACATTACAAATTGTTGATTATCGCTCGCTTAGAAATGTGCCCGGTAGATGGCAATAGGCTCGCCTCCTATAACATTGGGACCTAAACATAACTGGCGAATCGTGGGTGTATAATACACCTCCGCCTACCCCTTCGGGGATACAGGCGTGAAGTTGTGTTTATGTTATGTTACAAATTGAATGCAGGGTAGGTTACCCTACGAACTCACTCACTAAAGTTTTAGGATGTATGTTAATGAATTATATGCGCGGATCCGAATACGGATATTTGGTGACAAGATTCGCGAATACGGATATTAACTTTTGGACTCAATCAGTGTCAGTGCGCGTGACCTTGAAACGGCAGTAAACGCCACTTGACGTTTTGCGTGACAGGACATGTTTTGACTTGCGTTGCGCTGGTCTTTCTGTATTAGATTTTAAGGAATCTACACTAATATATAAAGAGGAAAGATTTATAGTATTGTAACGAATAAACTCAAAAACTACTGGACCGATTTGAAAAACTCTCGCTCAGGCGCGGCTGCTGCCCAACATGAGGGGGCCCGATGACTCCTGCAGGAGACTCTACGCGGGGATCGTGCGGTCCATGGCCCTGTATGGGTGCCCAATATGGGCGGAGGCCCTGAGGACCAGAACTGTGCGGATGCTGCGCGCTCCGCAGCGGGTGATAGCCATCAGGGTCATCCGCGGGTACCGCACGATCTCCTTCGAGGCGGCACATGCGGGTAGCGAGCGGGACGCGGGAGTCGGGGTATCGCTGATGAACCAATCAGCGCGACCGCTTGGCGCATACGCATACTGTCTTACAGACACTGCGGTTGTCAGTCAATCCTATCTAGGGACCCAAACTGCAACCGTAATAAAATGTTTTAACAGTGTTTTTTGAAACTTTTTTAGAAGAAAACCATTTATAAATGTAACAGATACGAAAGTATACCATATTCAAAGTGGTACGTTTTATATATGTAAATAAGTGTTAATAAGTGTTTAATAAGTGTTAGGAAGTGTTAATAAGTAAGTAAGTGCGTACAGAGATAAACGTAATATTACTCCGTTACGATAACTGCGTAAAGTTAGTGAGTGTTAGTGTTGAGTTTGTAGTTGAACATTTCAAATTCTTTTTCACCGGATTCGAGGAATTCCGGTACGCAAATAATAGAAAATGAACAGGCATCTGACACGTCGCCTTTTATCCTTGACAAACGAACGATTACACAAGTTTTTTATTCATTCAAGGATTCCTTTATAAGCAATAAATGATCCGTTCTTTAAAAAGGACTGCACATTGTGAGCGGTTAGTTGAAGAACGTTGGGACGACAAATGAGAGTGCTGTTGAAATTTGAAATCCAATTTAAGCAATAAATGAATTATACCTAACAAGGCTGCATACAAAAATACAGTTGATTTATACTACAAACCCGTGTCTTATTTCCTAATATTATTTAAATATCAATCAAAAAAGTATTCAAGATTATAATTGTAGATTAATAATCATTAATCTCTTGTATAATTACTTTTTAAAGTGAAACTGTTATTACATCGTCTCAAACTTTTTCATCTGTGTGTTGCATGTCGCGTGACGGTCGGCCGCGGAGTAGGGATAAAGTGAAAGGCGCTCGTCATAGCACCCAAGGCCCATATGGTGGCGCCTATAGTTCGCAGCAGCTGACCGTGTAGTGTATAGACTATACGGTACATTACAATTAATACTGATACATACATACAAAACAGGGGTGCTTGGTTGGGGACCCCCACGTGGTGCTCCCTGGGCAACGGAGACAGCAGCGCCTCTCTCCTAGGGCAGGAGAGACGCTGCCGCCTGCGGCCAACTCCGACCGAGGCGAGGACGGCCCTGTTGAGGGCTGTTCGGAAGCTTTCCACGTGTCCTTCTGATTAGCAGATGGCACAGTGGAGAGCAAGTAAGGGGGCCATCTCGAAACCGGAGATGCCCAGGGTCAATCGGGGTGCGAGGGATATGCTCTATGGGTAACCTTACACCCCGTCTTAAGAACCGAGGTTTTAGTCGGTGCAAGCCCGACATAAACGCCCCCGCTGGCCGGCGGGGGGCTATCCGAAGGGATTTCCGCACGAAAAAAAAAATTTAAAAAAAAAGGTACATACAAAACATACAGTCATGCACCGTATAAAGACAACTGTCACAATTAAGTGCTAAATAACAAATATAATGATTTGTGTGGTTAGGAGTTGCTTGCGTAACTTTATTTTGTAAGCAGCCAAACGATTACTGAATATATCCAATTCTTTAAAATCATCATTATATGTGTCAACACTACGTCTAAAAAAGTTATTACTGGTATAAATTGTTCTATAAAAAGGCACCGAAAACAAGTCTAATGAATGAGAACCAGGTCTTGGTACTCTTAAGGCTATCTTTTCTAGTATGTGAGGGGCGTCGATATGGTTATTTAAAATTTTACATAACATAACATAACATAAACTCACGCCTATATCCCCGAAGGGGTAGGCAGAGGTGCTAGCACCCACATTTCGCCAGTTTATGTTTAGGTCCCAATGTAATAGGTGGCGAGCCTATTGCATTAACCGGGCACTTATAAACCTGCGATAAATACACACATAACTTCTAAAAGCATCGAAAAGTCATTGGTGTGTGCCATGGAAATACCTGGGATCGAACCCGAGACCTCGTCTCAGCAGTCCATTACCCATACCACTAGGCTACCGCGGCTAAAATTTTAAACAGAAATATATTCATATATATTCATGATTACCACAATAATCTATCTGATTTAATAAACTTCTTTTGAATCTTCTCAATGCGGTTAATTTAGGTTTAATTTACGAGTTTGTAGCGGACACTATTCTATACATTTCGTATAGAGTAGCCGTTCCGATTACCCGCTTCGCTTATGGCGCGTTAACTAGGACCAGCACCTTAGCCGACCGGTTTTGCTAACGACCGCGCAGGTACATCAACTCAGGGGTGTGTGTTGGGTAACCTCCTCGAGTGTCGCTCCGATTCTGATCCCGCTGCAGTCCGGGGGGACCGGAATCGGAGCGGCCGGTACACCCTGGGCGGCGGTCAATGGCTTCCCCTTCACCCCTTCATAGGGTTGGCATTGATCGTCGGCCAATACCCAACGTGGCGGGAAGACATCGCTCTCCGTACTCCTCTGCTTTCAGAGGAGACAGGATGAGCGATGCTGTTAGTGGTGAGATGGCCCAGGGTCAGTCGGGGTGCGAGGGATATGCTCTATGGGTAACCTTACACCCCGGCGTCTGAAGACCCGAGACGGCGTGCGGTTTTAGACGGTGCAAGCCCGACATAACCACCCCCGCTGGCCGGCGGGGGGGGGGGGTATCCGAAGGGATTTTCGCACGACAAAAAAAAAAAAAGGTACATCAACTCACTCTTTCGCTGTGGCTACTCGCGCGCGTACGCTTTGTTATTATATTCTTTCATATCGCTTTGCTTGTTTCATATAGTTAGTATTTATACTTGTAATCTGTTAATTCAGTGTACTAAATATACATATAGCTTTCCGTAAATAATATATTCTTCATTTCACCGCCTTGTTCATCTTCCGCTTATTTCATCATCTACCTATCAACCTTCATACTTCTGGACGACGGATAGAAGTGCTACTCCCTTCCACAAGTTCCTATGGCCACCTTTCTACTCAATTATCAGACCCTGAATGACGTGTAAAACCAGAGAGTTTGTCAAGACAAAACAAATATGTATGCCCAAACTGTGGGCCTACCGCCCAAGTGTCGTCGAGATCACAGCCGTCGAAATGTTGCGCTGGTCAAGGTCGACGGCCATTTTGTACCGCCCCATCAATAATCGATGCCGGCGCGGCGTAAGAATGAATGAAACGCTGTTTTTGACAGTTAAATAGCTGCCGCCTAAAAAAATTCAAATCGACCGCGTCTCATGAGCTGTCGTTTTGAATATTATTTTCTTTTCCGACGGTTGATTACGATGCCGATTGCACCTAACACTGGGCTACTATGGCTTTTATGGGTGCGACTACCGACGAGTGGGTTCTGCCGTCCTATTGCACCTAACACTGGGCTACTATGGCTTTTATGGGGGCGACTGCCGACGAGTGGGTTCTGCCGTCCTATTGCACCTAACACTGGGCTACTATGGCTTTTATGGGGGCGACTGCCGACGAGTGTGTTCTGCCCTCCTATTGCACCTAACACTGGGCTACTATGGCTTTTATGGGGGCGACTGGGTTCTGCCCTCCTATTGTACCTAACACTGGGCTACTATGACTTTTATGGGGGCGACTGCCGACGAGTGGATTCTGCCCTCCTATTGTACTTAACACTGGGCTACTATGGCTTTTATGCGGGCGACTGGGTTCTGCCCTTCTATTGCACCTAACACTGGGCTACTATGGCTTTTATGGGGGCGACTGCCGACGATGGAATTTCGTCCTCCAACTCCTTCGCTTATTCCTTCCTTCTGAAACATACGAAAACAACAAACAACACAGCATAAACGTTTAAGTAGGTAAGGTAAAGATTAAAGAGTGTTTTAATTAGTCGCAGGTACAATAGGAGGGCAGAACCCAGTCACCCCCATAAAAGCCATAGTAGCCCAGTGTTAGGTGCAATAGGAGGGCAGAACCCAGTCGCCCCCATAAAAGCCATAGTAGCCCAGTGTTAGGTGCAATGGGAGGGCAGAACCCACTCGTCGGCAGTCGCCCCCATAAAAGCCATAGTAGCCCAGTGTTAGGTGCAATAGGACGGCAGAATCCACTCGTCAGCAGTCGCACCCATAAAAGCCATAGTAGCCCAGTGTTAGGTGCAATCGGCATCGTAATCAACCGTCGGAAAAGAAAACAATATTCAAAACGACAGCTCATTGTGTGAAGTGTCATTTCATTACGGCAGCTCATGAGGTGCCGTAATGAAATGACACTTCAAAGCGACGCCGTAGATTAGAATTTTTTTAGGCGGCAGCTATTTAAGTGTCAAAAACAGCGTTTCATTCATTCTTACGCCGCGCCGGCATCGATTATCAATGGGGCGGTACAAAATGGCCGTCGACCTTGACCAGCGCAACATTTCGACGGCTGTGATCTCGACGACACTTGGGCGGTAGGCCCACTGGTAAGGTTGAATACAAAATAAAATTGATTTATACTTTAAATCCGTGTCTTATTTCCACATATTATTTGTTACTAATAGCGGCGATAGCCTAGTGGCATACGTAACGGACTGCTGAGACGAGGTCTCGAGTTCGATCCCCAGTTGCCCGGGCACACACCTCTAACTTTAGTTATGTGTGCATTAATAAATCATAATTATCGCTCGCTTAATAATGTGCCCGGTACACGTACGGACCTCAACATAACTGGCGAATCGTGGGTGTGTAATACACCTCTGCCTACCCCTTCGGGGATACAGGCGTGAAGTTATGTTATGTTATTATCTTGTTATCAATCAAAATAAGTAATAAAAATTATGATTGAAGATTAATAATCTTTAATCTATTGTATGATTACTTTTTGATTACTTACGTTAATCTGCAATCATGATTGAAGATTACAAAATGTAATCATAATCCTTTTAATCATTAATCTGATTACAATTTGCCCAAAACTGCTGGAGTAGCACATAAACTTGATCCCATAAAAAGGTTTCAGTACTTCAAGCACCTGCATTTCCTTTTCTTACAATCGATATCGAATCGATGTCGAATCGAATTCGACAGCCTGTGGCGTAGCGGTAGTGTATTCGACTGCTACGACAAGGGGCGTGGGTTCGATTCCCGCTCAGTGCAAATATTGGTATGCATATGTCTATTTGCATTGGTCTGGGTGTTTCTACGTATAATATGTATGTATTTACAAAAAAAAGGAATATATAAGTATGTTTATCCGCATTCTAGAACCCATAACACAAGTATGTTAATCTATGCTTACTTTGGGTCTAGAAAGTGTTATGTAGAATGTAGTAGAATATTTATTTATATTTATTAATACCGGGTTCTGTAAGCGGGGTTTGAAAGACCATCTGTTGAGCCCGTCAAGGGAGGGACCACCATCTGGGATGGTGGCCCGTATCTTTTGGAATTCACCCTAGCTTCTTACCATCCAGCGGGGTGCAGTCAGTTGACGTACTGAATATGAAAATGCGGGCGGAGCCACTGGCAACTGCTAGTAGATGAATAAATTAAGGTAAATAGAACTCTGTGGACACTTACTTGCTCCAACATCTTGCGGCTCGGTCTTAACAAAAGCGTGAGGTATGTCGTTTCCTGGTATCGAACTTGGTACATTTTCAAGTGCTGCTGTTGCTACGCTGTCTTCTAGCACTGGTCTAACTGCCTCATCTGTAAAAGAGATGCTGTTCTACAGTACTCAGAGCTAAGGGGGCGTCCATTAATTACGTGATGCGTTTAGGAGGGAGGGAGCCGGAGACGCGACGCACTAATATTTTTTACTAAAAACATTCTTTCAATTAAATTTTTAAGCATTTTGTATGCATACTTTTTTCTAAAGATTTAGATCGGAAAAAGAGAACATCTAGGACGGGACTTGAACCTCTTGAAAAAATTATCTTAACCAAAATAACGAGCAAATTGTTTTTTAAATAATTAGATTCAACGCAATGGAGTACATATTTACATTATAAAAGAAAAATACATTTTCAAAGGTCTCACGTGAGATTAAGGGAGTGGGGAGCAGGTCGTCCAGCGACATCTCACCAAGGGTAGATGAGGGTCGAGAAATCACTAAAATTACCTCCCGTTATTGAGCTGAGCGAGCGAAGCTCTTATACGCGGCATAGCCGTTTGTTGGTGGCTGAACTCCTCCGTAACCACTCGCGCGATCTTGACCAAATGTACCACGGTGAAAGTGTGGACACTGAGGAGTGTTTCGAAGCGAGATGGTTCATGTCTGATGTACCGTTGAGGAATAATCACCGAAAAACAGTTTCACGAGCGCGCGGCCTTAGCTAAGCGCGCGACAGTAGTAAGATGTCTTATTTTCAAGTAAGAGTCCTGCTCGCTCAACTCAATTTATTTCAGTCGCACCCTGCACTGAATTCCTAGTTAATAAACGACCCTTAATTCAGCACAATGCAATAAAAGCGTAAGCGTCAGTTGCCTCTTACCAGTATGTCAGGAAGGGAGGGAGGGAGGGATGGATGATGGTTACAAAAATACACACGTAATTGTACAAGTTTTTACTTCTATCAGCACTCCTGGAGTGCCATGTTTTTTTTTTAATATAGTAGTAACCGAAATTACTAGTTCCCTCGCTATCACCCTCAAATTCATCTGTTATTCAAATAAATTTGAGGGGATAGCTACAGGGGGTGTGCCCCTCACACCGCCTATCGCTATCCTAGTGTTAAGAAAGGGTTCAAAACACAACTTCTCAATCTCAAGCCCTTAACCACTGGTCGGTAACGCAGTATGACATTGAACAAGTGGCAACTTACCTGCATCAGCATCTTGTAAGTCGTTATTCGCGACAAAGAGAGGTATATCCTCTTCTTGTGTCCAACAATCGTCATCGTCGGGAAGTCCCTCGCTATGTTCACTTTGCTGTTCAGTCTCCAAATCTGTAAACAAAATTGTATTTTTTAAACTAGCAGACAAGCAAATGGCCGTTTGATGGGAAGCGGTTACAGCGGCCTATGGGCGTAACACCAGGGGCGCCACACTCGTGCTGACGACCCTGTACAAACCTTCTAATGCCCTTCTTGAAGAACCTCATATTGTAGTTGCTTAAGGGAACCACAGCAGGGAGATCATTCAACAGCCTGAGGGTGCGCGGGATGAAGTTCCTTTCATACCTCACTATACGCACTCTACCAACTGGGGGTGGCAGGTGAGGCCGTCTGTCAAACCAGCAGAAGCAGGCCGGGACGGCGGGGCGACTAGCGCCTCTCCCCCAAACCGGGGCAATACGGGGATACCGTGGTTCCCAAACCCGAGGGCGCCGTCTCGAAACCGGAGATGGCCCAAGTTCAGTCGCGGTGCGAGGGATATGCCCTATGGGCAACCTTACACCCCGGCGTCTTAAGACGGTTTCTCCGGTTACCGCTCATGGCATTCTCAAAGAAAGGGCTCTGTGGCGAAGCGGTAGTCATAATGAATGATTCGATTCCCGCTCAGTGCAAATATTTGTATGCATGAATCTGTCTATTTGCATTGGTCTGGGTGTCTGGGTTCTATATATTATATGTATGTGTTTACAAAAAAAAAAGTATATAAGTATGTTAATCCGCATTGTGGAACCTATAACACAAGCTAGTTAAACTATGCTTACTTTGGGTCTAGAAAGCGCTGTGTAGAATGTCGTAGAATATTTATTTATTACTAGCTGACCCGGCTGACTTCGTACTGTCTCAATCGATAACAACTTCCATATTTATTTACCTTTTAAACCTTCTCTGGACCTCCACAAATAATTCAAGACCCAAATTAGCCAAATCGGTTCAGCCGTTCTCGAGTTTTAGCGGGACTAACGAACAGCAATTCATTTTTATATATAAAGAAGATTAATTTAGTTCATGAACCGAATGACATAAAAACCTTAGAGAACGCCGTGAGTCGAAACCGGAGAGGATTTATTAACTAGGAATTCAGTGCAGGGTGCGACTGAAATAAATTGAGCTGAGCGAGCAGGACTCGCACTTGAAAATAAGACATCTTACTACGGCCGCGCGCTTAGCTAAGGCCGCGCGCTCGTGAAACTGTTTTTCAGCGATTATTCCTCAATGGTACTGTAGTGTTCGGACCTCGTCCCACACACTACGGTTCGTTTCCTGGCCATCATGTGTCAGAGTTTAAAAATAAATACTTTGTGTTTCAAATTAGCTTAGGGAAGAAAAAACAATTGCGGCGTGGAGCTGCTTTCGGCTGTGCGGCTGACAGCGGGCGACTAGACGCGCCGCCCGGGTCCGCCGGCCGAAGAGAAGATATAGTGCATTAAATTTAGGCTCAGTCCTTGAGCGGAGTTCGCGATTCCCTAGTTCGAAGTAATATAAAAGTATACGCGTAAAAACCTCCCTAAACTCGTTATAGGAAGCTTTTGTTGATATAATAAATGCCCATATAAATTTCTTCCTCTGTGTTTATCTTATTATCAACACGAGGTATTGTGGCGTCCAACCCCCGGACGCTACAGTACATTGTATTTGAACAGTTGACCCTCTAAACACTCAGCGGTGTCTACACTATCGCCATGGCAAATTTGGTCAAGGTCGGTATTGTGGTTCCGGAGGAGTACAGTCTCGACCAAACGGCTTAGCCACGTATAAGAGCTTCGCTTCGCTCAGCAACATGGGTCCCAGTGTGTTAAGAATTATCACGCATGGTAACACTGACCTGATCAGTACTGTCGCTTGTTTACCACTCAGCCACCCAAACTTATAAAATACACTTACTTATTTCAATTACAAGTAGCGGCGATAGCCCAGTGGCGTACTAAACGGACTGCTGAGACGAGGTCTCGAGTTCGATCCCCAGTCGCCCCGGGCACACACCTCTGACTTTTCGTAGTTATGTGTGCATTAATAAATGTTAATTATCGCTCGCTTAGTAATGTGCCCGGTAGATGGCAATAGGCTCGCCGCCTATTACATTGGGACCTTAACATAACTGGCGAATCGTGGGTGTGTAATACACCTCTGTCTCGTGTCTTCGGGGATACAGGCGTGAAGTTATGTATTTCAATTATTCTTTTTAATTAGTATGTTTACTTTTCCTATAGAATTAGATCAGAAAAATAAAACATCTAGAAAAAAAAAAAGATTGTAAAGTCATTCATTGTTTCCGTAGTTCGCAAGAATTACGGTAGATGGCTCCAGCGTCGCCCCGAGACGCATATAATATATCGGAGAATTTCAAATATCTGGGACGTGTCGAGGTGGCTCAGTTGGTCAGAGCATTCCCCCTGTAAGGGACTGGTCGCGGGTTCAAGTCCCGTCCTAGATGTTCTCTTTTTCCGATCAACATCTACACGATACACTTACTTATATCAACACGATTTAAGCCGCTGTTTAATCTGTAGAGAGGTGTATGTTCTGTCTCCCAACTATTCAGATCTTCAAATAGTCGGCTCCTCCGCTCATCCTCCATTTCTGGAAAAGAGATAAATTATTAATTTTAACTTTAAAGACTTTTTAAAAAACAAGTGCATAACATAACATAACATAACTTCACGCCTGTATCCCCGAAGGGGTAGGCAGAGATGTGTATTACACCCCACGATTCGCCAGTTATGTTAAGGCCCCAATGTAATAGGGGGCGAGCCTATTGCCACCTACCGGGCACATTATTAAGCGAGCGATAATTAACATTTATTAATGCACACATAACTAAGAAAAGTCAGAGGTCTGTGCCCGGGGCGACTGGTAATCGAACTCGAGACCTCGTCTCAGCAGCCCGTTACGTACGCCACTGGGCTATCGCCGCTTTACATTGCATTACAAGAGAAATCAAATAATAAGCTGAAACATGACGGGTTCATCGTGTTTAGTTCAGAAGTTCCTCTGACCACCTTCCGTCTCGATCTCCAGACCTTGGTTATTATGAAGCATCAGAGTATCTGACTAGACACAACAAATGAGCCCAAACTGGACGACCTCTGTGGCGTAGCGGTAGTGCATTCGACTGCTAAGCCAAAGGTCGCGGGTTCGATTCCCGCTCAGTGCAAATATGTATATTTGCATTGGTCTGGGTGTTTCTATGTATGATATGTATTTATTTACAAAAAAAAGTATTTAAGTATGTTTATCCGCATTCTAGAACCCATATGACAAGCTGTTTAGTTTGGGTCTAGATAGCGTTGTGTACTTTGTCGTACAATATAAAAAAAAAAAAAAAAAAAAAAAAACCTCGATTGGTTTATCTTCTTAAGTTCAGGAGTTCATATGGGCTGCGAAGATTCGACCCATACTAACTAACAGAGCAAGTTAAATAAAAGCGTACAGCTAAGGAGTGGAATTGCCTCCCTGAGTCTGTGTTTCCGGAAAGCTAAAACCTCGGAACCTTCAAGTCGCGAGTGAATAGGTTCCTTCTAGGCAAACCTGTACCATCGTCGGCCACATCGTCACTTTCGACCAGGTGAGATAGAGGTCAAACGTGAGCCTATCATTCATAAAAAAAAAAAAAAAAATTATTCACACTCATCATCAGTATCATCATGGTGCACAGGGACCTACCCCCATCCTTGGGGCCCAATTCACGCCCACCTGCAGGTCAGTGCAGCTGCTAACCAAAGGATGAGGCTCCGGCGCACGCGCACCTTTTTTTTTTTTTTTTTATCGTGCGGAAATCCCTTCGGATACCCCCCCGCCGGCCAACGGGGGCGGTTATGTCGGGCTTGCACCGACTAAAACCGCACGCCGTCTCGGGTCTTCAGATGCCGGGGTGTAAGGTTACGAGGGTCAAACTGAAAGTTCTTAGAACTGGCCACTTATAAACAATATAATAAAAAAAAAATTCTAAAATTTGAAAATAGAACTCTTTGCCAATATTACTGAGTATATATTTCATTCATTTATCATTTGTTTTACGATTTGGCGGCAAATTGAAAATTGTCTGTGTCACGTTAACATGAATTTAACACGAGAAAATTTTCGTGCAATGATTTTTTATGACTTTCGATGTCATTTAAGTCAACAAGAAAGTTATGATAGACTACGATTGGCCTTTCACGATGAAGCCCCATCTCGTGCGACTGTTTACAGCTGGTTTAATGAGTTTAAACGTGGTCGCACTAATCTCACTGATGATTTACGTGAGGGACGGCCTTCTACGGCGACGACTGAAAATAACATCTGTGTTGTGCGGCGTATGATAGAGACTGACAAAAGAGTGACCTATCAGCAGATTCGGACAAGCTTAGGCATCGGTATGAGTCAAGTGCACAAAATCCTCCACGAACATTTAGCGGTCAGGAAGCTTTGCGCCCGGTGGATACCTCATAATTTGACTGAGGCTCAAAAACTCCATCGTGTGGATTGGTGCCGTAAAATGATTGAAAGATTTAACGGAGGTGACTCTAATGCTGTGTTCGACATACTAACAGGTGACGAAAGCTGGATTTACTGTTATGATCCTGAAACCAAAAGACAATCTGCTCAGTGGGTGTTTCCTTTCGAGGAGTTGCCAACTAAAGTGAAGAGAGATCGAAGTGCGGGAAAAAAAATGGTGGCCTCGTTCTTTGGAAGGATCGGTCATTTCGTAACAATTGTGTTAGAGGATCAAAAAACAGTTTCTGCAGAATGGTACACTACCAATTGTTTGCCACTTGTCTTGGAAAAAGTTCGAGAGAAACGACCTCGCAGTAGGATCCTCCTTCACCACGACAACGCCTCGTCGCACACCGCCAAGCGAACGATCGACTATTTGGCGACATCAAACGTTGAATTACTGGGTCACCCGCCGTATAGCCCCGACCTCGCGCCTTGTGATTTTTATTTATTTCCAAAAATTAAAGAAAAACTTAAAGGAAAGCGGTTTATGAATGCTGAAGAAGCGGTGGCTGCGTATCGCGATGCCATTGAAGAGACCCCTAAGGACGAGTGGGCAAAGTGCTTTTCCCAGTGGTTCCATCGCATGCAGCGGTGTATTGACGTGAATGGACAATATTTTGAAAAGATATAATAAAACTAATAACTGGCTAATGTAATCAGTTTTTGATTTTCTAAGAACTTTCAGTTTGACCCTCGTACCCATAGAGCATATCCCTCGCACCCCGGCTGACCCTGGGCCATCTCACCACCAACAGCATCGCTCATCTCTGAAAGCAGAGGAGTACGGAGAGCGATGTGTTCCCGCCACGCGCACCTCTCGGGGTTGGGAGGTCACACGGCATCAGTCGCTCCTCAAATCTTGGTTTGAATTATTTTAAATAAATATTACGCCTTATAATATTATCACTAAGCCATATAATATTACTAACAGAGAAAGTCCTGTCAAAATGGATCCAGCTGTTCCAGAGCGGCATAAAAAAAAACAGACGGAAAAAATTTAATAAAAAATGTTTTTATTGAGCTGAGCGAAGCGAAGCTCTTATACGTGGCTAAGCCGTTTGGTCGAGACTGTACTCCTCCGGAACCACAATACCGATCTTGACCAAATTTGCCATGGTGATAGTGTAGACACCGCTGAGTGTTTAGAGGGGTCAACTGTTCAAATACAATGTACCGTTTAGGAATAATCATCGAGAAACAGTTTCATGAGCGCGCGGCCTTCGCCAAGCGCGCGACCGCAGTATTTAAGATGTCTTATTGTCAAGTAAGAGTCCTGCTCGCTCAGCTCAATGTATTTCAGTCGCACCCTGCACTGAATTCCTAGTTAGAAGTACCTTGTATACGTTTATATACAATCATTAAAAAGCTGTTATTTTAATATTACAAACATACACTTCAATTCAGTGAATTAACGTACCATCAGGTCCTTCGACTGCAGCATCATCCAAGATATCTGTAGGTTCTTTTTTTATATTGGCACCTCTGCTCTCGGGGAGTACCCCGCCCGTGCTCAGGTGAACCACCGCTACCATTTTCAGACGGTTTGACAATTCCTGTGCGAGTCTTAGTGGTCCCAGCTGTAAGGAAGGTGACAGTGACTTATTTTATAGGGTTCCGTAGCCATGTCACAGAAGCAGGCCGGGACGGTGGGGCGACTAGCGCACCTCCCCCAAACCGGGGCAAGACGGGGACACAGTGGTTCCCAAACCCGAGGGGGCCATCTCGAAACCGGAGATGGCCCAGGGTCAGTCGGGGTGCGAGGGATATGCTCTATGGGCAACCGTACACCCCGGCGTCTAAAGACACGAAACGGCGTGCGGTTTTAGTCGGTTCAAGCCCGACATAACCGCCCCCGCTGCCCGGCGGGGGGGAATCCGAAGGGATTTCCGCACGAAAAAAAAAAAGGTGTTCCGTAGCCAAATGGTAAAAAACGGAACCCTTATAGATAAGTCATGTCTGTCTGTCTGTCCGTCCGTATGTCACAGTCACTTTTGTCCGAAACTATAAAAACATGCTGTTGAAACTTGGTAAGTAGATGTATTCGGTGAACCGCATTAAGATTTTCACACAAAAATAGAAAAAAAAAAAACAATAAATTTTGGAGGTTCCCCATACTTAGAACTGAAACTCATATTTTTTTTTACATCAAACTCATACGGTGTATCTATGGATAGGTCTTCAAAAATTATATTGAGGTTTCTAATATCATTTTTTTTTTCTAATACGTCATAAATCGTAAACCGGTTTTTTTTTCAGAGTACCTGTAACCGAAATTACTAATATTCCCCCTAACCCCACCAGCTAAGCTAAATTGCTTGTGTTAGGAGTGGGTTCGTTCACGTCGGTAGTGTAACGGCCAGGATTCGAACCCGAGACCTGTCGATCGTCAGGACGAGGTAATTACAAATTTCTTTATTTAGAATGTATGAATGACGGCCTCTGTGGCGTAGCGGCAGTGCATTCGACTGCTACGACATGGGGCGCGGGTTCGATTCCCGCCCAGTACAAATATTTGTATGCATGAATATGTGGCGATACCACATATACCCAGCGCCATCTAGCGACAACAAGGTGAACTACTTGGATACTACTACATCAATACACCAATCCTGAATCGCGAAAGTGAAGTTCGCGCGCTGGTACAGCATATATACAACATCCCAACGACAGCCGTTGGGCCGCGGCCCGCCAGGCGTGATCACCTTGCCTGGTCGGAGGATCCTCCCTTTGTGTTGGAGGAACACCACGCCCTCATCCTCCACAAATATGTCTATTTGCATTGGTCTGGGTGTTTCTATGTATAATATGTAGGTATTTATAAAAACAAAAGTATATGAGTATGTTTATCCGCATTCTGGAAGCCATAACACGAGCTAGTTAAACTATGCTTACTTTGGGACTAGAAAGCGCTGTGTAGCATGTCGTAGAATATATATTTATTTATTTTTAAGCATTTATGATGTGCATGTCCCTCGTCCTACATTTTTTGAGCTGAGTGAGACGAAGTCGAGCGAAAGCTCCTCATACCAGACTTCAGGATTTTCTTTGTCACAGGTCTCCCTCCTAAACTACTAATCCAATCAGAATCAAATTTGGCATGATTAAAGAGATCAATCAGAGGAAGGTTTATGGACATATTTTGAAAAAATTAATGCTACCACAGAGGAATGATCACCGTTAAAAAAATTCCAGATGGAATTACATAATAACCGCTCGAGACACTGTGACCAAACTTTACACGCTCAGAAAGCATGTCCAGAGTTGTGACTTCCAAAAAGAATTTTCAAAATCGGACTTGCCACGGAGGAATGATCACTGTTCAAAATTTTCAAAATCTGATTCCGCAATATCCGTCAAGTCACGATGTCTCACTCAGCTCAACATTGCAAGCAGCGATTCGCCTTGCAGACCTAGTTAAATCTTTTCTTGAGGCCCGCGTTTGACCACTATCTCACCTGAGGCCCAATTCAGTAAAATTGTATTCAAAATCTAATTGAATACGAATCACACTAAGAATGATTAGTCGGTAGCTTAGTGGTTAAGGAGTCAACCCTATGATCGAGAGGTCCCAGTTTCGAATCCTGGCCATGAAACCGACGTGAAACCACCCCTAACACAAGCAATTAAGCTTAGCTGGAGGGGTTAGGGGCAATATTAGTAATTTGGGTTACAAAAAGCGGCGATAGCCGGGTAGTGTACGTAACGGACTGCTGAGACGAGGTCTCGAGTTCGATCCCCAGTCGCCCCGGGCACACACCTCTTACTTTTCGTAGTTATGTGTATATTAATAAATGTTAATTATCGCTCGCTTAATAATGTACCCGGTAGATGGCAATAGGCTCGCCCCCTATTACATTGGGACCTTAACATAACTGGCGAATCGTGGGTGTGTAATACACCTCTGCCTACCCCTTCGGGGATACAGGCGTGAAGTTATGAAGTTATGTTTATGTTACTAATATTCATAAAAAAAAATTGATTCTGAAGGTTTAATAATCTCAGGGAGGCGTAGCCAGGTTTTGTTTTAACAGATCATACGGAATCCTAAGTTTTCTTTTCGTTTTTCTTTCAAATCGAATTTGCGAACGCGTTTTGATAACCGTGGCGTTACTTTATTAGGTGGGTAGGTAATGTGGTCGTGGGGTGCGACTGGTTGGATCACCTTCAAGTTTGGTGCACCCTGGGCAACGTGGGCGATGACGCATCATTGATTGCTCATCTGGAGTAGCTAGCGTCAACGTCAACGGCCAAGAGTCTGACCAACCGGCCCTTTTCAGGGCCAGCTGACCCCATTGCACGAGGGTGTCGGGGTATGGCGGGCCTGCAAGGCCCGCGGGGGGTGGTCGCTCCAGGTACCCCTCTGCTGTTATCAGAGGGGACACTGCGAATGGCCCAGGGTCAGTCTGAGTTCGAGGGATATGCTCTATGGGTAACCTTACACCCCGGCGTTTGTAGACCCGAGACGGCGTGCGGTTTTAGTCGGTTCAAGCCCGACATAACCACCCCCGCTGACCGGCGGGGGGGGTATCCGAAGGGATTTCCGCACAAAAAAAAAATGGTAATGTGGTCGATGGTGGAGTATGCTTTTTTTTTTTTACATGTGGAAATCCCCACGGAATTCACCCCATCGTGCATCGGTGCCGACGATGGGGTGACGTGTCGGAGTTGCCTAGAAGTAACCTGTTCACTTTAGACTCGCGCACTCCCAGCCAGACTCAGGCAGAGCATTCCACTCCTTCGCTGTATGCATAATGAACATATATTGCTAGAATGTTTGTGCGTATAAGTAGTGATTCACACAAAAACGACTGAACGGATCTGGATGACATTTTTTTTTTTTTTTTTATATTTAGGACACGTCAATTTGACTTCACCTCGCCTGATGATAAGCTGAAGGTAAAGTCTCAGGAAAGAGGGTCACCATTACATACACGTACCATGTTAACAATGGTGGCGCTCAGCTTGACGGCCTCATCAGAAGAGGATTGTCGTCGCAGCACCGCGTGACACCCACCGGTCCCACTAGTGCCGCGACCACTATCCCCCTGCCCGGCTATGCACTTGCTGACCCCTGAACGCAATCAAACCGAAATTGGATTACTATGGAGGGTTTTTCGCAATCGTGCACGGTGGTACCTACCCGGCCGAATTTTGTGCCAAATTTGTGTCAAATTTGTGTCATCAAATTTCTACCACCAGTTTGGCATGGACATTTTGGTTTGGACATTTGGCACAGAGATAGATTATAGCCTGGAATAACACATAGGCTGCTTTTTATGGGTCTCGGGAACGGGATACGGGCAACAACTAGTTAAACATACCAAGGAAAGAAAGAAAAATATATTTTTTTCTCTTTTTTTTTAATAAACTTACGCCTATATCCCAGAAGGGGTAGGCAGAGGTGCTAGCACCCACATTTCGCCAGTTTATGTTTAGATCCCAATGTAATAGGTGGCGAGCCTATTGCCATTAACCGGGCACTTATAAACCTGCGATAAATACACACATAACTTCGAAAAACATCGAAAAGTCATTGGTGTGTGCCATGGTAAAACCTGGGATCGCACCCGAGACCTCGTCTCAGCAGTCCATTACCCATACCACTAGGCTACCACAAAAATAAATATTCTATACTCCATTTGGTTAGCAACATGCTCGCCGCGCGTCGCAGGCGACTCAGGCGTCGGAGGTCGCTTAACGACCTCCGTCCTCCATGAGCGCAGGCCTGGGGGTGAGAGGTGAGGCCACCTGTCACCCCAGCAGAAGCAGGCCGGGACGGTGGGGCGACTAGCGCCCCTCCCCTAAACCGGGGCAAGACGGGGACACCGTGGTTCCCAAATCCGAGGGGGCCATCTCGCAAGTGGAGATGGCCCAGGGTCAGTCGGGGTGCGAGGGATATGCTCTATGGGCAACCTTACACCCCGGCGTCTGTAGACCCGAGACGGCGTGCGGTTTAAAAAAAAAAGGTACTTAAAAAAAGGTAAACAAGAAAAATGGCGGATTTCAGAGATTGTCAACCTTTAATGACAATGGTATTTTCGTGAACATCCGTTCTATAAGGATAAGCATCCTTGTGCCACGTTTCCTCAACAAACTTGAATATGTTTATTACAGTTTGTTTCTCTGAAGACGAAAGAGAGCCCCTCTTGATACGTTTCTTCTTCGAAGATGGAAATGAATGGGATCTAGGACGACTAGTCCCAGGTTCAGGATCACCCGTTTCCACAGTTAAACCAACAAAACTACTAACAACTATAGCAATAACAACTATAACAATAAAAACTATAACAATAACAGAATTAACAGCACAGAAACACAACAATATACGAACTGCGAATAGACTTTGATAGTCACGCACGTATGGCGCGATCTGGAAAAAACTGTTTTGAATACCTGTCTTTTTAGTTTCTTTATGGTAGGCACAGTGCAATACTTCTTAAAATCATTTTAAATAATATAATTATTATGATTTTTCAGCTTTGGAAATAATAATTGCAACTTAATATTAAACAAAGTAGTTAAATATAAGAGAAGAAATAGATTTTAAGTTCTAAAATGATTTATTTTGGTTTCTTTTTATTTCGGAACTAAAAATGCCCCTATAAAAGAACCCTTTTTACGATTTGTTCACCTTTTTTTAAGTACCTAAACAAACGGAGTATAGGACATTCTACACACCGCTATCTTCTAGACTCAAGGTAAGCATAGCTTAACTAGCTTATGTTATGGGTTCTAGAATGCGGATAAACATATTTAAATACATTTTTTTGTAAATACCTACACATTACAATACAAACCCCCAGCCTAATGCAAATAGACATATTCATGCAAACAAATATTGAGTTACTGACTGAATTTAGACAGTACAATATTTCGACATGTAGCGAACTTCGAAAATTCATATATCGACAAGTCATTGCTTCGACAGACAACTATTATACAATACACACCTTCGAATTACCACTACTTCGACAGACGAGTATTCGACAGACAATACTTAGACAAGACACATCTTCGATTAACCACTAGTTTGACAGATTTTTTTAACATTCTCCCAAAATAATAATGCTCTGAAATGTATTAAAAAATCGTTGTGGCTCGGAATGTCAACTTCCTAAAATGTCCCCTGGTACCAAAATGTCAACTTCCCATAATGTCCCTTTCCCAAAAGTATGTTTATTACCTGCAAATTATTTTTCCGGCGCTTCGCCGGCCGCTGCCGCGGCACGCTCGCTGCGCTCGCTCGGCTCGCGCTCTGTTGGAGTCACAGTTCTAACCTAACCTAACCCACAAAATTTTGGGAAAGGGACTTTTATGGGAAGTTGACATTTTGGTACCAGGGGATATTTGGGAAGTTGACATTCTGAGCCCCAACCTAAAAAATGTGCCCTACTTAATTAAATATGTACTCAATCAATTGAAACATCAATTCCAGCGATTTCCGACTCTGTTAGGGTCACAGTTCTAACCTAACCTAACCCACTTTACTTCAACGAAAGATACAAAAAAAATCTGTCGAAGTAGTGGTCATTCGAAGATGTATCTTGTCTAAGTATTGTCTGTCGAATACTCGTCTGTCGAAGTAGTGGTAATTCGAAGGTGTGTATTGTCTAATAGTTGTCTGTCGAAGCAATGACTTGTCGATCTTTGTGTTTTCGAAGTTCGCTACATGTCGAAGTATTGTACTGTCTAAATTCAGTCCGTAAATGACAAATATTTGCACTGAGCGGGAATCGAACCCGCAACCTCTGCCTTAGCAGTGTAAAACTCCGTTACGCCATCAGTCAGTATCATATAGATAAAGTACAACACTCACATCATTGCTGCTCAGCAGCTGCGTGAACAGCTCCTCACTCCGGAGACAAGTCTTCTGCAGTCGGTAACAGTTCTCGAGTTGGGCACAACATATGTAGCAGGCTCGGAGCGGTCTGCCATCTTGAATTACAAACTGAAACAAAGTATCAATCTCGTTTATTCAGTTTAGGCACATAAAGAGCACATATGAATGTCAAAGTTTAACAATTGCGTTTGTCAATTTTTTTTTTTTTTATTAAGTCACGTCAATTTGACTTCACCACGCCTGATGGTAAGCTGAAGGTAAAGTCACAGGAAAGAGGGTCACCTTTACATACACGTATTATGTTAACAATGGTGGCACTCAGCTTGACGGCCTCATCAAAAGAGGATTGTCGTCGCAGCACCGCGTGACACCCACCGGTCCCACTGGTGCTGCGACCACAATCCCCCTGCCCGGCTATGCACTTGCTGACCCCTGAACGCAATCAAACCGATGTGTCATCAAATTTCTACCACCATTTATTGCTTTTCATTTTTTTTTTTACCTATACTAATAAATAATTAAGCGTTCGTGGCCAGGTCTAAGCATTCATGACCACGTCAGTCTTAGGATAGGTAACAATTTTTATTATATTGAGAACTCTCCGTGCCTCGGAGAGCATGTAAAGCTGTCGGTTCCGGTTGTCATACGAACATCTATAGCAGTCGTTACAGGTAGTTGGAGCCCTAAACAGTCCTACAACAGGTCGAAAAACAATTCACTAAAGAATATTTTAAAAAACACCTCTTTGGTATTTTTACTATTGATTTCATTCATGAAATTTACTTATAAACAATTTATTAAAAGTGTTTTTTTTTACGAACGAATAATAATTGAATGAAAGTTACAAGTAACACTTTACTTCTGGGTTAGGTTAGGTTAGAACTGTGACCCCAACAGAGTGCCTAGTGCGAGTTTTGTTTAATTCGTCTCACAAAAACGTGCGTATACGTGAAGATTATTTTGTATGGGAATTTAAACAGTGCAACCTAGATTATAAAGGATAGAATACGATACAATCGATACAGAGTCATCTAGCGACAAACGCGAACAGCGTTCATTTTGTATGAGAAATTTGTAATTTTAACCTAGTTCTCGCGTTTGTCGCTAGATGACTCTGTATCGATTGTATCGTATTCTATTCTTTATTATCTAGGTTGCACTGTTTAAATTCCCACACAAAATAATCTTCACGTATACGCCCGTTTTTGTGAGACGAATTAAACAAAACTCGCACTAGACTCTCAGAGCGCGAGCCGAGCGAGCGAGGCGAGCGTGCTGCGGCAGCGGCCGGCGAACCGCCGGAACCACTAGTCCGGAAAGTTGGATTTCGATAGCAAGCTAGTAGCTTTTTGGTGGTTGTTAAAATATTCTTTAGTCAACTGTTTTTCGACCAAATGTTCATTCGATCAGTAGTAGAATGGCCTAATGTTTTATCGGTCACACGTCAAGTGATCAAATGAATTTCGGTCACCAGTGGGAAACCCAGTTCTTATAGTTTCGGAAACAAGTGGCTGTGACATACGGATCGACAGACAGACATGAAGAATCTATAAGGGTTCCGTTCTTTGCCATTTTGCAACGGAGCCCTAAAAGACAATAAAATATCACGTGTGCATGACTAGTGTGAAGGTGATCATGGATTATGCAGCGGGCACAACACCTTTTAGGCCTCAGTGTACCAGCAACCCAGCAACACTTCTGCCAAACTGTGGTGCATATATTACGTGGAACTCCTTACTGGGAACGGTATACTGGCAAATAAAATACACAATCATATGATATAATAATAAATGAGGATATGATCCCACGACACAGGGAATCCTAGTGTGCGATCTAGGGAGCCATTGTATTTTTTTATAATTTTTGGAGAGAATAAATATTATTATTATTACTTCCTTTAACATAACATAACTTCACGCCTGTATCCCGGAAGGGAGGCAGAGGTGTATTATACACCCACGATTCGCCTTCCTTTATTACATTTAGAAAACATAAATATATTTTTAAAGACATTCTACCTTTTTTTTTTCGTGCGGAAATCCCCTCGGAAACCCCCCGCCGGCCAGCGGGGGCGGTTATGTCGGGCTTGAACCGACTAAAACCGCACGCCGTCTCGGGTCTCCAGACGCCGGGGTGTAAGGTTGCCCATAGAGCATATCCCTCGCACCCCGACTGACCCTGGGCCATCTCCGGTTTCGAGGTGGCCCCCTCGGGTTTGGGAACCACGGTGTCCCCGTCTTGCCCCGGTTTGGGGGAGGGGCGCTAGTCGCCCCACCGTCCCAGCCTGCTTCTGCTGGGGTGGCAGGCGGCCTCACCTGCCACCCCCAGGCCTGCGCTCATGGAGGACGCCTGAGTCGCCTGCGACGCGAGGCGAGCATGTTGCGGGCTCGGCGGGCCGGGAAGGTTCTGAACCTCTCCCGGGCGCGCTCCACCATCTCCTTCGCGAGCATCACATGCTCGCAGAAGGAGGTGGCGGCGGCCCACGCGCTCGCGCTCCGCACCATTGCCGCAATCATGCTGCCGAGCAAGAGGACTCCCACCCCGATGGCTGCCACGAGGTCACGCCTCGGCACCTCCCACGCCGGGCAGTCCGCCAGCGTGTGCAGCCCTGAGTCCTCGCTCGCGTCACAGTGATGACACTCAGGCGTTGGCTCCCTCCTGATCCGATGCAGGTGGTCCCCGAAGCACCCCTTCCCGGAGATCACCTGCGTCAGTCGGTACGAGAGGCTTCCGTGTCGCCTCTCTAGCCAATCCTCCATGATGGGCCTTACCGCCGCTATTGCGGCGTGCCCTGCGCTTGGGCGCCCAAGTCGTTCCTTCCACTCCACCACGATGGCCTGGCGGAGCTGGGACTGCACATTCTACCTATATAAAAAAAAACATAACATTTTTAAAAATATAAAAAATAGTGGCCCACCGGCATCGGATACAGAGACCAAGATACCGGTGGTTAGGGCTCCAGAGGGAGGAACCTCCTCACAATACGTGCCGTGTCAAGGAGTACCGCTTTCTGCATCAAGCCCTTGATCCAACTACCTAATGCGAGCCTCTTCAGATGTTGGTCGAGGCCCTTGGCAATCAGTCTGTGAACCGATACGACTATCGTAACAATAATTGCTGAATCCACATCCCATATGTTGACAATTGTTATTGTTGTGTATTGCAAATAAACATACTTATATACATTTTTTAAATAAATTGTTTAAAAAAAAATAACACAAGCTAGGTAAGCTATGCTTACTTTGAATCTAGTTAGCGTTGTGTAGAATGTCCTAGAATATACTATACATACATATATATTATCGTTTATGTTATTTTACACGACTTTTATGTAATATTTTGAACAGTAAGCTATTGTTAAGTGTGTTTGTGCACATTAGTTTAACACCCGTTAGTGAGCATATATTTTTATCTGTGAATTTTTTTAGGAAATCAATATTTACTCTCGGAAACATATGTTATGGACTTTATATTCTTTATTTGTTATCCCTCCTGCTTATTTTGTATCTTACGCGAGTCCGATACGTAAAATTTTGTATCAAAACTGCTACACAAGATATTGGCATACATACCTACACTTTAACATATTTCACACACAAGTATATAAACTTATTTATAACTATATTGTATGATACATGTATTAATGTACATTATCTCATACTCTTTATAATTTTGACCCACATTATTTTTCAAATCACTTATCTTATAACTATATATTGCAAGGTATGTGTTAACAAAGAAAATAGTAACTCGATATTCAATCAGTTTCACAGTTGTCAGTCAAATGTTGGTATTCGTGAGCCCGTGAATCATAAACATGAATCAAATACTGTGTCTCGTCTTGGTTTCCGTAAATGTTTTACAATCGTAATTAACTACATTAATGGCGTACTGTGTATTTGCAATGCCCCCTGATAAATTTCTGAAGGTTGGTTTTCATAACGCTGGATCATTGGGGACGCATCATGACGACTTTATCGCCCTGTTTGATAGGCACAGATTGGATGTTATGGCAGTCAATGAGACATGGTTACGCCCGGGCGAGGAGGGCCGCGCGCCGGTTGTTCCCGGTTACCGGTTGCGTCATATACCACGCCTGCCCAGTGCATGCTCAGGGAGGGGAGGTGGTGTAGGGTATTATGTGCGACTTGGTTTTAATGTACGCACGTGGAAGCCTTCGGTGGATCCAAGATTCTATTCTGTTGAACAAATGTGGTTGACGTTCACGATAAACAGTAAAAAAATAGCAATTGGTACTGCCTACCGGCCACCCTGGCAAGATCTGCAGTTATTCTTGGACGCTGTCACTGACAGTATTACTACTCTTGGTCACTGCGACCACTACATACTGTTAGGCGATTTCAATGCAAATATGTTGATTACAAATGATAAATCTAGAAGGGTAATAGAATTTTTAAATAGCCTCAGCCTGATGCAATTAGTTTCCACTGTAACCCACTATAAGGACGATAGTGCAACATTGATTGACTTAGTGTGTACTGATCTGCGCGCGAGACATGTTAATGTGGAACCATTTAGGAACACTAACGGTCATTCGGTCATTACTTGTGAGTTCAATATCAGGAGGGAGAAATGCAAACCTTTTTGTGT